>JAFBMS010000025.1:3611441-4819048 GCA_019788955.1 Albula glossodonta | reverse complement strand
GGACCTGAAAAAAGTGCAAAAAATCGGACCCTCTTAAATTCTCTATTTTTCTGCTTAAAATGGCTACACATCACCTGCAGAGAGTAGACATGATAGAATCACTCACCAGAAATGGATTACAAGGTAGAAAACGCAAGGAGTCAGTTGTGGCTATAGCTGAAAAAAACATAAGCTCCGGACCTGAAAAAAGTGAAAAAAATCGGACCGTCTTAAATTCTCTATTTTTCTGCTTGAAATGGCTGCACATCACCTGCAGATAGTAGATACGACAGAATCAAGCACCAGAAATGGATTACATGGTAGAAAACGAGAGTTGTCAGTTGTGGCCAAAGCTGAAAAAAACGTAAGCTCCGGACCTGAAAAAAGTGAAAAAAATCGGACCCTCTTAAATTCTCTATTTTTCTGCTTGAAATGGCTGCACATAACCTGCAGAGAGTAGACACGACAGAATCAAGCACCAGAAATGGATTACATGGCAGAAAACGCCGTGAGTCAGTTGTGGCAGAGACTGAAAAAAACGTAAGCCGCAGACCTGAAAAAAGTGAAAAAAATCGGACCCTCTTAAATTCTCTATTTTTCTGCTTGAAATGGCAACACATCAGCTGCCGAGAGTAGACATGACAGAATCAAGCACCAGAAATGGATTACATGGTAGAAAACGCCAGGAGTCAGTTGTGGCAGAAGCTGCAAAAAACATAAGCTCCGGACCTGAAAAAAGTGAAAAAAATCGGACCGTCTTAAATTCTCTATTTTTCTGCTTAAAATGGCTGCACATAACCTGCAGAGAGTAGACACGACAGAATCAAGCACCAGAAATGGATTACATGGTAGAAAACGAGAGTTGTCAGTTGTGGTCAAAGCTGAAAAAAACGTAAGCCGTGGACCTGAAAAAAGTGAAAAAAATCGGACCCTCTTAAATTCTCTATTTTTCTGCTTAAAATGGCTGCACATCACCTGCAGAGAGTAGACACGATAGAATCACTCACCAGAAATGGATTACAAGGTAGAAAACGCAAGGAGTCAGTTGTGGCTATAGCTGAAAAAAACATAAGCTCCGGACCTGAAAAAAGTGAAAAAAATCGGACCGTCTTAAATTCTCTATTTTTCTGCTTGAAATGGCTGCACATCACCTGCAGATAGTAGATACGACAGAATCAAGCACCAGAAATGGATTACATGGTAGAAAACGAGAGTTGTCAGTTGTGGCCAAAGCTGAAAAAAACGTAAGCTCCGGACCTGAAAAAAGTGAAAAAAATCGGACCCTCTTAAATTCTCTATTTTTCTGCTTGAAATGGCTGCACATAACCTGCAGAGAGTAGACACGACAGAATCAAGCACCAGAAATGGATTACATGGCAGAAAACGCCGTGAGTCAGTTGTGGCAGAGACTGAAAAAAACGTAAGCCGCAGACCTGAAAAAAGTGAAAAAAATCGGACCCTCTTAAATTCTCTATTTTTCTGCTTGAAATGGCAACACATCAGCTGCCGAGAGTAGACATGACAGAATCAAGCACCAGAAATGGATTACATGGTAGAAAACGCCAGGAGTCAGTTGTGGCAGAAGCTGCAAAAAACATAAGCTCCGGACCTGAAAAAAGTGAAAAAAATCGGACCGTCTTAAATTCTCTATTTTTCTGCTTAAAATGGCTGCACATAACCTGCAGAGAGTAGACACGACAGAATCAAGCACCAGAAATGGATTACATGGTAGAAAACGAGAGTTGTCAGTTGTGGTCAAAGCTGAAAAAAACGTAAGCCGTGGACCTGAAAAAAGTGAAAAAAATCAGACCCTCTTAAATTCTCTATTTTTCTGCTTAAAATGGCTGCACATAAGCTGGAGATAGTAGATACGAAAGAATCAGGCACCAGAAATGATTTACATGGTTGGAAACGAGTGTTGTCAGTTCTGGCCAAAGCTGAAAAAAACGTAAGCCGCGGACCTGAAAAAAGTGAAAAAAATCGGACCCTCTTAAATTCTCTATTTTTCTGCTTGAAATGGCTGCACATAACCTGCAGAGAGTAGATATGACAGAATCAAGCACCAGAAATGGAACACATGGTAGAAAACGAGAGTTGTCAGTTGTGGTCAAAGCTGAAAAAAACGTAAGCCGTGGACCTGAAAAAAGTGAAAAAAATCGGACCCTCTTAAATTCTCTGTTTTTGTGCTTGAAATGGCTGCACATAACCTGCAGAGAGTAGACACGACAGAATCAAGCACCAGAAATGGATTACATGATAGAAAACGGCAGGAGTCAGTTGTGGCAGAAGCTTAAAAAAACGTAAGCTCCGGACCTGAAAAAAGTGAAAAAAATCGGACCCTCTTAAATTCTCTATTTTTCTGCTTAAAATGGCTGCACATAAGCTGCAGATACTAGATACGAAAGAATCAGGCACCAGAAATGGATGACATGGTAGAAAACAACAGTAGTCAGTCGTGGTCAAAGCTGAAAAAAACGTAAGCCGCGGACCTGAAAAAAGTGAAAAAAATCGGATCCTCTTAAATTCTCTATTTTTCTGCTTGAAATGGCTGCACATAACCTGCAGATACTAGATACGACAGAATCAAGCACCAGAAATGGATTACATGGTGGAAAACGGCAGGAGGCAGTTGTGGCAAAGCTGAAAAAAACGTAAGCTCCGGACCTGAAAAAAGTGCAAAAAATCGGACCCTCTTAAATTCTCTATTTTTCTGCTTAAAATGGCTACACATCACCTGCAGAGAGTAGACACGATAGAATCACTCACCAGAAATGGATTACAAGGTAGAAAACGCAAGGAGTCAGTTGTGGCTATAGCTGAAAAAAACGTAAGCCGCGGACCTGAAAAAAGTGAAAAAAATCGGACCCTCTTAAATTCTCTATTTTTCTGCTTCAAATGGCTGCACATAACCTGCAGAGAGTAGACACGACATAATCAAGCACCAGAAATGGATTACATGGTAGAAAACGCCATGAGTCAGTTGTGGCCAAAGCTGAAAAAAACGTAAGCTCCGGACCTGAAAAAAGTGAAAAAAATCGGACCCTCTTAAATTCTCTTTTTTTCTGCTTGAAATGGCTGCACATAACCTGCAGAGAGTAGATACGACAGAATCAAGCACCAGAAATGGATTACATTGTGGAAAACGCCAGGAGGCAGTTTTGGCAAAGCTGAAAAAAACGTAAGCTCCGGACCTGAAAACAGTGAAAAAAATCGGACCCTCTTAAATTCTCTATTTTTCTGCTTAAAATGGCTGCACATAACCTGCAGAGAGTAGACACGACAGAATCAAGCACCAGAAATGGAGCACATGGTAGAAAACACCAGGAGTCAGTTGTGGTAGAAGCTGAAAAAAACGTAAGCTCCGGACCTGAAAAAAGTGAAAAAAATCGGACCGTCTTAAATTCTCTATTTTTCTGCTTAAAATGGCTGCACATCACCTGCAGAGAGTAGACACGACAGAATCAAGCACCAGAAATGGATTACATGGTAGAAAACGAGAGTTGTCAGTTGTGGTCAAAGCTGAAAAAAACGTAAGCCGTGGACCTGAAAAAAGTGAAAAAAATCAGACCCTCTTAAATTCTCTATTTTTCTGCTTAAAATGGCTGCACATAAGCTGGAGATAGTAGATACGAAAGAATCAAGCACCAGAAATGATTTACATGGTTGGAAACGAGTGTTGTCAGTTCTGGCCAAAGCTGAAAAAAACGTAAGCCGCGGACCTGAAAAAAGTGAAAAAAATCGGACCCTCTTAAATTCTCTATTTTTCTGCTTGAAATGGCTACACATAACCTGCAGACAGTAGATACGACAGAATCAAGCACCAGAAATGGAACACATGGTAGAAAACGAGAGTTGTCAGTTGTGGTCAAAGCTGAAAAAAACGTAAGCCGTGGACCTGAAAAAAGTGAAAAAAATCGGACCCTCTTAAATTCTCTGTTTTTGTGCTTGAAATGGCTGCACATAACCTGCAGAGAGTAGACACGACAGAATCAAGCACCAGAAATGGATTACATGATAGAAAACGGCAGGAGTCAGTTGTGGCAGAAGCTTAAAAAAACGTAAGCTCCGGACCTGAAAAAAGTGAAAAAAATCGGACCCTCTTAAATTCTCTATTTTTCTGCTTAAAATGGCTGCACATAAGCTGCAGATACTAGATACGAAAGAATCAGGCACCAGAAATGGATGACATGGTAGAAAACAACAGTAGTGAGTCGTGGTCAAAGCTGAAAAAAACGTAAGCCGCGGACCTGAAAAAAGTGAAAAAAATCGGATCCTCTTAAATTCTCTATTTTTCTGCTTGAAATGGCTGCACATAACCTGCAGATACTAGATACGACAGAATCAAGCACCAGAAATGGATTACATGGTGGAAAACGGCAGGAGGCAGTTGTGGCAAAGCTGAAAAAAACGTAAGCTCCGGACCTGAAAAAAGTGCAAAAAATCGGACCCTCTTAAATTCTCTATTTTTCTGCTTAAAATGGCTACACATCACCTGCAGAGAGTAGACACGATAGAATCACTCACCAGAAATGGATTACAAGGTAGAAAACGCAAGGAGTCAGTTGTGGCTATAGCTGAAAAAAACATAAGCTCCGGACCTGAAAAAAGTGAAAAAAATCGGACCCTCTTAAATTCTCTATTTTTCTGCTTAAAATGGCTGCACATAACCTGCAGAGAGCAGACACGACAGAATCAAGCACCAGAAATGGATTACATGGTAGAAAACGAGAGTTGTCAGTTGTGGCCAAAGCTGAAAAAAACGTAAGCTCCGGACCTGAAAAAAGTGAAAAAAATCGCACCGTCTTAAATTCTCTATTTTTCTGTTTGAAATGGCTGCACATCACCTGCAGAGAGTAGACACGACAGAATCAAGCACCAGAAATGGATTACATGGCAGAAAACGCCGTGAGTCAGTTGTGGCAGAGACTGAAAAAAACGTAAGCCGCGGACCTGAAAAAAGTGAAAAAAATCGGACCCTCTTAAATTCTCTATTTTTCTGCTTGAAATGGCAACACATCACCTGCCGAGAGTAGACATGACAGAATCAAGCACCAGAAATGGATTACATGGTAGAAAACGCCAGGAGTCAGTTGTGGCAGAAGCTGCAAAAAACATAAGCTCCGGACCTGAAAAAAGTGAAAAAAATCAGACCCTCTTAAATTCTCTATTTTTCTGCTTAAAATGGCTGCACATAACCTGCAGAGAGTAGACACGACAGAATCAAGCGCCGGAAATGGATCACATGGTAGAAAATGAGAGTTGTCAGTTGTGGCCAAAGCTGAAAAAAACGTAAGCTCCGGACCTGAAAACAGTGAAAAAAATCGGACCCTCTTAAATTCTCTATTTTTCTGCTTAAAATGGCTGCACATAACCTGCAGAGAGTAGACACGACAGAATCAAGCACCAGAAATGGAGCACATGGTAGAAAACACCAGGAGTCAGTTGTGGTAGAAGCTGAAAAAAACGTAAGCTCCGGACCTGAAAAAAGTGAAAAAAATCGGACCGTCTTAAATTCTCTATTTTTCTGCTTAAAATGGCTGCACATCACCTGCAGAGAGTAGACACGACAGAATCAAGCACCACAAATGGATTACATGGTAGAAAACGAGAGTTGTCAGTTGTGGTCAAAGCTGAAAAAAACGTAAGCCGTGGACCTGAAAAAAGTGAAAAAAATCAGATCCTCTTAAATTCTCTATTTTTCTGCTTAAAATGGCTGCACATAAGCTGGAGATAGTAGATACGAAAGAATCAGGCACCAGAAATGATTTACATGGTAGGAAACGAGTGTTGTCAGTTGTGGTCAAAGCTGAAAAAAACGTAAGCCGTGGACCTGAAAAAAAGTGAAAAAAATCGGATCCTCTTAAATTCTCTATTTTTCTGCTTGAAATGGCTGCACATAACCTGCAGATACTAGATACGACAGAATCAAGCACCAGAAATGGATTACATGGTGGAAAACGCCAGGAGGCAGTTGTGGCAAAGCTGAAAAAATCGTAAGCTCCGGACCTGAAAAAAGTGAAAAAAATCGGACCCTCTTAAATTCTCTATTTTTCTGCTTCAAATGGCTGCACATAACCTGCAGAGAGTAGACACGACAGAATCAAGCACCAGAAATGGATTACATGGTGGAAAACGCCAGGAGGCAGTTGTGGCAAAGCTGAAAAAAACGTAAGCTCCGGACCTGAAAAAAGTGAAAAAAATCGGACCCTCTTAAATTCTCTATTTTTCTGCTTGAAATGGCTGCACATCACCTGCAGAGAGTAGACACGACAGAATCAAGCACCAGAAATGGATTACATGGTAGAAAACGCCAGGAGTCAGTTGTGGCCAAAGCTGAAAAAAACGTAAGCTCCGGACCTGAAAAAAGTGAAAAAAATCGGACCCTCTTAAATTCTCTATTTTTCTGCTTAAAATGGCTGCACATCACCTGCAGAGAGTAGACACGATAGAATCAAGCACCAGAAATGGATTACAAGGTAGAAAACGCAAGGAGTCAGTTGTGGCTATAGCTGAAAAAAACATAAGCTCCGGACCTGAAAAAAGTGAAAAAAATCGGACCCTCTTAAATTCTCTATTTTTCTGCTTCAAATGGCTGCACATAACCTGCAGAGAGTAGACACGACAGAATCAGGCACCAGAAATAGATTACATGGTACAAAACGCCATGAGTCAGTTGTGGCCAAAGCTGAAAAAAACGTAAGCTCCGGACCTGAAAAAAGTGAAAAAAATCGGACCCTCTTAAATTCTCTATTTTTCTGCTTCAAATGGCTGCACATAACCTGCAGAGAGTAGACACGACAGAATCAAGCACCAGAAATGGATTACATGGCAGAAAACGCCGTGAGTCAGTTGTGGCAGAGACTGAAAAAAACGTAAGCCGCGGACCTGAAAAAAGTGAAAAAAATCGGACCCTCTTAAATTCTCTATTTTTCTGCTTGAAATGGCAACACATCACCTGCCGAGAGTAGACATGACAGAATCAAGCACCAGAAATGGATTACATGGTAGAAAACGCCAGGAGTCAGTTGTGGCAGAAGCTGCAAAAAACATAAGCTCCGGACCTGAAAAAAGTGAAAAAAATCGGACCCTCTTAAATTCTCTATTTTTCTGCTTAAAATGGCTGCACATAACCTGCAGAGAGTAGACACGACAGAATCAAGCGCCGGAAATGGATCACATGGTAGAAAATGAGAGTTGTCAGTTGTGGCCAAAGCTGAAAAAAACGTAAGCTCCGGACCTGAAAACAGTGAAAAAAATCGGACCCTCTTAAATTCTCTATTTTTCTGCTTAAAATGGCTGCACATAACCTGCAGAGAGTAGACACGACAGAATCAAGCACCAGAAATGGAGCACATGGTAGAAAACACCAGGAGTCAGTTGTGGTAGAAGCTGAAAAAAACGTAAGCTCCGGACCTGAAAAAAGTGAAAAAAATCGGACCGTCTTAAATTCTCTATTTTTCTGCTTAAAATGGCTGCACATCACCTGCAGAGAGTAGACACGACAGAATCAAGCACCACAAATGGATTACATGGTAGAAAACGAGAGTTGTCAGTTGTGGTCAAAGCTGAAAAAAACGTAAGCCGTGGACCTGAAAAAAGTGAAAAAAATCAGATCCTCTTAAATTCTCTATTTTTCTGCTTAAAATGGCTGCACATAAGCTGGAGATAGTAGATACGAAAGAATCAGGCACCAGAAATGATTTACATGGTAGGAAACGAGTGTTGTCAGTTGTGGTCAAAGCTGAAAAAAACGTAAGCCGTGGACCTGAAAAAAAGTGAAAAAAATCGGATCCTCTTAAATTCTCTATTTTTCTGCTTGAAATGGCTGCACATAACCTGCAGATACTAGATACGACAGAATCAAGCACCAGAAATGGATTACATGGTGGAAAACGCCAGGAGGCAGTTGTGGCAAAGCTGAAAAAAACGTAAGCTCCGGACCTGAAAAAAGTGAAAAAAATCGGACCCTCTTAAATTCTCTATTTTTCTGCTTCAAATGGCTGCACATAACCTGCAGAGAGTAGATACGACAGAATCAAGCACCAGAAATGGATTACATGGTGGAAAACGCCAGGAGGCAGTTGTGGCAAAGCTGAAAAAAACGTAAGCTCCGGACCTGAAAAAAGTGAAAAAAATCGGACCCTCTTAAATTCTCTATTTTTCTGCTTCAAATGGCTGCACATCACCTGCAGAGAGTAGACACGACAGAATCAAGCACCAGAAATGGATTACATGGTAGAAAACGCCAGGAGTCAGTTGTGGCCAAAGCTGAAAAAAACGTAAGCTCCGGACCTGAAAAAAGTGAAAAAAATCGGACCGTCTTAAATTCTCTATTTTTCTGCTTAAAATGGCTGCACATCACCTGCAGAGAGTAGACACGATAGAATCAAGCACCAGAAATGGATTACAAGGTAGAAAACGCAAGGAGTCAGTTGTGGCTATAGCTGAAAAAAACATAAGCTCCGGACCTGAAAAAAGTGAAAAAAATCGGACCCTCTTAAATTCTCTATTTTTCTGCTTCAAATGGCTGCACATAACCTGCAGAGAGTAGACACGAGAGAATCAGGCACCAGAAATAGATTACATGGTACAAAACGCCACGAGTCAGTTGTGGCCAAAGCTGAAAAAAACGTAAGCTCCGGACCTGAAAAAAGTGAAAAAAATCGGACCCTCTTAAATTCTCTATTTTTCTGCTTAAAATGGCTGCACATAACCTGCAGAGAGTAGATACGATAGAATCAAGCACCAGAAATGGATTACATGGTGGAAAACGCCAGAAGTCAGTTGTGGCAAAGCTGAAAAATACGTAAGCTCCGGACCTGAAAAAGTGAAAAAAAATCGGACCCTCTTAAATTCTCTATTTTTCTGCTTCAAATGGCTGCACATAACCTGCAGAGAGTAGACACGACAGAATCAAGCACCAGAAATGGATTACATGGTAGAAAACGCCAGGAGTCAGTGGTGGCCGAAGCTGAAAAAAACGTAAGCTCCGGACCTGAAAAAAGTGAAAAAAATCGGACCGTCTTAAATTCTTTATTTTTCTGCTTAAAATGGCTGCACATAAGCTGCAGACACTAGATACGAAAGAATCAAGCACCAGAAATGGATTACATGGTAGAAAACAACAGTAGTCAGTTGTGGTCAAAGCTGAAAAAAACGTAAGCCGCGGACCTGAAAAAAGTGAAAAAAATCGGACCGTCTTAAATTCTCTATTTTTCTGCTTGAAATGGCTGCACATAACCTGCAGACAGTAGATACGACAGAATCAAGCACCAGAAATGGAGCACATGGTAGAAAACGAGAGTTGTCAGTTGTGGTAGAAGCTGAAAAAAAGGTAAGCTCCGGACCTGAAAAAAGTGAAAAAAATCGGACCCTCTTAAATTCTCTATTTTTCTGCTTGAAATGGCTGCACATAACCTGCAGATACTAGATACGACAGAATCAAGCACCAGAAATGGATTACATGGTAGAAAACGCCAGGAGTCAGTTGTGGTCAAAGCTGAAAAAAACGTAAGCCGCGGACCTGAAAAAAGTGAAAAAAATCGGACCCTCTTAAATTCTCTATTTTTCTGCTTCAAATGGCTGCACATAAGCTGCAGATACTAGATACGAAAGAATCAGGCACCAGAAATGGATTACATGGTAGAAAACGAGAGTTGTCAGTTGTGGTAGAAGCTGAAAAAAACGTAAGCTCCGGACCTGAAAAAAGTGAAAAAAATCGGACCCTCTTAAATTCTCTATTTTTCTGCTTGAAATGGCTGCACATCACCTGCAGAGAGTAGACACGACAGAATCAAGCACCAGAAATGGATTACATGGTAGAAAACGCCAGGAGTCAGTGGTGGCCGAAGCTGAAAAAAACGTAAGCTCCGGACCTGAAAAAAGTGAAAAAAATCTGACCGTCTTAAATTCTCTATTTTTCTGCTTAAAATGGCTGCACATCACCTGCAGAGAGTAGACACGATAGAATCAAGCACCAGAAATGGATTACAAGGTAGAAAACGCAAGGAGTCAGTTGTGGCTATAGCTGAAAAAAACATAAGCTCCGGACCTGAAAAAAGTGAAAAAAATCGGACCCTCTTAAATTCTCTATTTTTCTGCTTGAAATGGCTGCACATAACCTGCAGAGAGTAGACACGACAGAATCAAGCACCAGAAATGGATTACATGGTACAAAACGCCATGAGTCAGTTGTGGCCAAAGCTGAAAAAAACGTAAGCTCCGGACCTGAAAAAAGTGAAAAAAATCGGACCCTCTTAAATTCTCTATTTTTCTGCTTGAAATGGCTGCACATAACCTGCAGAGAGTAGATACGACAGAATCAAGCACCAGAAATGGATTACATGGTGGAAAACGCCAGGAGTCAGTTGTGGCAAAGCTGAAAAAAACGTAAGCTCCGGACCTGAAAAAAGTGAAAAAAATCGGACCCTCTTAAATTCTCTATTTTTCTGCTTGAAATGGCTGCACATCACCTGCAGAGAGTAGACACGACAGAATCAAGCACCAGAAATGGATTACATGGTAGAAAACGCCAGGAGTCAGTGGTGGCCGAAGCTGAAAAAAACGTAAGCTCCGGACCTGAAAAAAGTGAAAAAAATCGGACCCTCTTAAATTCTCTATTTTTCTGCTTGAAATGGCTGCACATAACCTGCAGAGAGTAGACACGACAGAATCAAGCGCCAGAAATGGATCACATGGTAGAAAATGAGAGTTGTCAGTTGTGGCCAAAGCTGAAAAAAACGTAAGCTCCGGACCTGAAAAAAGTGAAAAAAATCGGACCGTCTTAAATTCTCTATTTTTCTGCTTGAAATGGCTGCACATAACCTGCAGACAGTAGATACGACAGAATCAAGCACCAGAAATGGAGCACATGGTAGAAAACGAGAGTTGTCAGTTGTGGTAGAAGCTGAAAAAAAGGTAAGCTCCGGACCTGAAAAAAGTGAAAAAAATCGGACCCTCTTAAATTCTCTATTTTTCTGCTTAAAATGGCTGCACATCACCTGCAGAGAGTATACATGACAGAATCAAGAGCCAGAAATGGATGACATGGTAGAAAACGCCAGGAGTCAGTTGTGGTCAAAGCTGAAAAAAACGTAAGCCGCGGACCTGAAAAAAGTGAAAAAAATCGGACCCTCTTAAATTCTCTATTTTTCTGCTTCAAATGGCTGCACATAAGCTGCAGATACTAGATACGAAAGAATCAGGCACCAGAAATGGATTACATGGTAGAAAACGAGAGTTGTCAGTTGTGGTAGAAGCTGAAAAAAACGTAAGCTCCGGACCTGAAAAAAGTGAAAAAAAAATCGGACCCTCTTAAATTCTCTATTTTTCTGCTTGAAATTGCTGCACAACACATGCAGAGAGTAGGCACGACAGAATCAAGCACCAGAAATGGATTACATGGTAGAAAACGCCAGGAGTAAGTTGTGGCCAAAGCTGAAAAAAGCGTAAGCCGCGGATCTGAAAAAAGTGAAAAAAATCGGACCCTCTCAAATCGTGTAAGTTTCTGCTCAAAAGGGCTGGCAATGAACGGCAGAAGTTAAATACGAAAGAATCAGGGAACGGAAATGGATTAAACGGTAGAAAATGCGAGGAGTAAGTTGTGGCCAAAGCTGAAAAAAATGTAAGACTCGGACCTGAAAAAAGTGAAAAAAATCAGATCCTCTCAAATTGTGTAATTTTCTGCTCAAAAGGGCTGGCAATGACCTGCAGAAGGTAAATACGAAAGAATCAGGCAACGGAAATGCATTTAATGGTAGAAAACGCGAGGAGTAAGTTGTGGCCAAAGCTGAAAAAAATGTAAGCCGCAGACCTGAAAAAAGTTTAAAAAATCGGACCCTCTCCAATTCTGTAATTTTCTGCTTAAACTGGCTGGAAATCACCTGCAGAACGTAGATATGTAAGAATCAGGGAAGGGAAATGGATTAAATGGTTGAAAATATGAGGAGGAAGTTGTGGCCAAAACTGAAAAAAACGCAAGTCGCGGACCTGAAAAAAGTGAAAAAATCGGACCCTCTCAAAGTCTGTAATTTTCTGCTAGAAAGGGCTAGCAATGACCTGCAGAAGGTAGATATGTAAGAATTAGGCAAGGGAAATGGATTAAATGGTATAAAACGCAACAAGTAAGTTTTTGCCAAAGCTGAAAAAAACGTAAGCTGCGGACCTGAAAAAAGTGAAAAAAATCGGACACTCTCAAATTCTGTATTTTTCTGCTTAAACTGGATGGAAATCACCTGCAGATAGAAGATACGAAAGAATCAGGCACCAGATATGGATTAAATGGTAGAAAACGCGAGGAGTAATTGGCGGCCAAAGCTGAAAAAAAACGTAAGCCGCAGGCCTGAAAAAAGTGAAAAAAATCAGACCCTCTCAAATTCTGTGATTTTCTGCTCAGAAGGGCTGACAATGACCTGCAGAAGGTAGATACGAAAAAATCAAGCTCCACAAATGGATTAAATGGTAGAAAACGTGAGGAGTAAGTTGTGGCCAAAGCTGAAAAAAACGTAAGCCGCGGATCTTTAAAAAGTTTAAGTCGCAGACCTGAAAAAAGTGAAAAAAATCGGACCCTCTCAAATTGTGTAAGTTTCTGCTCAAAAGGGCAGGCAATCACCTGCAGAAGGTAGATACGAAAAAATCAAGCTCCACAAATGGATTAAATGGTAGAAAACGTGAGGAGTAAGTTGTAGCCAAAGCTGAAAAAACGCAAGCCGCGGACCTGAAAAAAGTTAAAAAAAATCAAATCCTCCCAAATTCTTTTTCTCCTTTGAATGACTGGGAATCACCAGCATTTTGTGAATATGAGGAAAGAATTAAACAGAAATGACTTCAAGGGCAGAAAACGCGGGGGGCCTGTCGCACCCCAAAGCTGGAAAAAAAAACGTAAGCTTCGTGGTTGAAGAAAATGGTGTCACGGCCTCCCTGGGCAGAGATACCGTAAGCTCCGTCTCACCAAGGTTTTTTCCCACACCGTAAGCGTTAGCTTTGTCATTGTCTAGGGTTGTATATTTCCTGTATGTCCATGAACTTCCTAGGGTGGTGTGCAGCTAATACACTTGGTTTGCTTGCATACAATATAAAAGAAAGGCTGACGTTACCTGGTTCCACGCCGAAGCTTCTCCTTTAGCGGCCAGCTCAATCTGGTCGCCCGGCGACGGTCAGCCTGGTCTTTGGGTCGTTGTGGGGTGCAATCACTGCCCTCCAGCAATCAATTTGTTTAGTTTAGTTTTTTCTAAAAGATCCTCTTTTTCATTTGTTGCCGTACAAGGTCGGGTTTAGGGTTAATATTTCCGTAAGGGAAAACGTGGATTCCAGTGTCCGTGGTCTTTTGGGATTTTCGAGTCCCGCTTCAAAGTGCACATGCAGCCCGCCAGAAACACATGTGCCCAAAACTGCCATGCTAACCACACCGGATATACTGTCATCCCAGCCGCGTCACTGAGTCACTGTATCAAAGCATTCTCATTCAGCAACGTCAACCCTAATTGTACGCAAGCAAACGAAGTGTTCTAGGGGATCCACCAAGAATAAAATGTGTTATGATTAACAAAAAATAATTATAATTTCACAACAGGCTTGCTTGTCCATCCTCCTGGCACTCTTTCAGGGTTACCATGTGATTGCGCTCGGAAGTGGCCTGTCTGTAACAATGGCAAAAATCTCACCTCGCAAAACTGTTGATTTTTCTGCTTTGAATGACTGGGAATCACCTGCATGAAATGAATATGACAAAAGAATTCACCAGAAATTACTTAAAGGGCAGAAAACGCAGGCACACTCCAAAGCTGAAAAAAACGTAAGCTCTGCGGATGAAAAAAATGGCAAAAATCTCACCTCGCAAAACTGATGATTTTTCTGCTTAGAATGACTGGGAATCACCTGAATTAAGTGAATATGTCTTTTCATGAAGTTGCACAAAATGCACCAGCCTATGTTTGTTTGTTTTTGCAAAACTCGGTTAGAAAGCAAAAAACATCAGATGTTGAGCTTTAAATATATCTCTATCCTTCTTTGTTTTACGTACGGCTACTATTGCTGTTGCTGCTACTTCAGTTGCTATGCTGTAAGTGTAATATCTCTCAAAATGTATCATTTTAAGATTTAAAAATGATCAGTAACCACACAGGTATGTTGCTTTTTCAATATTTATTTTCTTTCTTTTTCTGTACTCTTTTACCCTTGCTTTCCCCATATTGCACCCTTGAATTTAAACTAACAGTATAAGGCACTGATACACATATTGATATACAACAGTCTTTACAAGACATGCCACTGAAAAATAATTATCATTGCAAAGATATCTGTGTCACTATGTCAGAGCATCTCCACTCCTTTGGATGGGTATTCAGTAACCTTGTCATTGTCAAATAATGTGCATTCTCCATTTCTTTTGCCTACAGCTGTAAGGCACATTTGGAGATACTTTATTTGCAGTCTTTTCTTTGCTAGTCAAGCAGCGAAAGGAAAGGTACTCTGGCATACTTCCTGAAAACATCCATGTTTTCTAGGTTTACTGGCTGTAATGACCTTTACCTTTATCTGTTTTCAAGCTTAAAGAATTGAGAAGGTGCATTAATTCACCTCAAGTTATGGCAGGGTCGTGTTCATTGAGTTGAATTACATGTACCGTTAAATGAAGCCCAAAATAAATATAATAAAATAAATATTTTTCTATTTTTGTTTTGACCCCAAGGAAAACATAGATGTCAAAATATCAGTCACCACTTGAAGTTCTGTTCCTAGTCCTCCAGCTTTCCCTTTTTTGGGGTTAATATTTATTAATGGTGTTAAAATAAAATAAAAGTGCTGATTGAATAAAATCTCTTCTGCTTCGTTTAATTCCATCAAGGCAAAGATGCATGTGAACCATCATGCATATGCGTAGAGTGAGGAGAACATTCAGGAACCATGCCTGGTTGCAGCACTGGGTGGGCAGATGGGCACTGCTGTTATGTCCTTGAGCTGTTTTCACCCTTGACCTGAATCGCTACCCTAAATGTTCAGCCCTACAAGGCACATATGTAAAAAAAATGGTATATGTGCTATGTAACACACTCTGGATCAGACCATTTGCCAGACAAGTCAACAGAAATGCAGTGGCTGTGAAATTGTACAATGCGTTAGTAATAGCTCTGTGCACTGGGAACTGTCCTTTCAGCACCACACAATTCACATACATGATAGCTGGGTTTCTAACAATGTGTTTGTGTGAATGTGTGAATACCTGAATTTTAAAAATGCATACATTAATGATGGGTTGATAAGAATTATTGGTATTAATTGTTGTCAGGTCGCAGTGTTTTACTGTTGGAATGAGGATATATTTGAGTCAAAATAAATGACAGTGAATGCCGTGAATATGATCACTGCAGTACTTCTTGGTTTTAGTACATTTTTATTTTGGTATGTGAATGTATCTAATGTGTATAATGGGGAAAGTGGTCACATCACATGATGACGGTTATGTGTAGCCTTCAAACACAAGCTGAGAAGCATCACAGGGAAGCAACACTTAATTGCTAACTCATAATTGCAAAGAATAATTGCTCATGGCACTTCCCAATAGGATCAAATGTTAGAGTTTATTTAAAGAGCATGGTTTTTAAAATATGGCCTTCAGATAAGATATTTCAACACTGCTGTTGAAATGCTGGTGACTCGAAGCAAAATCAACATTCACACATCTTCGGGCAAATTCCAGTCAGAGGAGATTACCGTCATTGTTACAGGTTCATAAACAAAAAATTTGGAGACGCGGAGTGATCCACACTGTGAACAAACAAAAGTTAACTTAGCAAACTTTCTCAAGGGGGATTGCTTTGCTTGTAGTAGACAAGGAATCTCCCTTAAGATCCCTCTGTCTTTTTGCTTCTAATAAAATGGTTTTTTGGCGATCTCTAACGAGGTGATGTTGATGTCGTTTGCCACCTGCACTTTGGTGATGGTCTTCAGATCTTCAATACGGTGCTTGTACTGCATTATCTTCGTCTCGTCAATGTAAACGTGGAAGTTTTCATTGTCAGAATAAATCTCAATCTGTAAAAAAAGACATTTCGTTTTTAGATTCGGATGATTGTTTGAGCTTTCAAAAAGTCATTGCATCTTTTTCAGGGATACAAATACAATTTCTCTACGGGATGTTTCAAGGACTTTACTTTTTACATGCTTTTTAATATTTGTATATTTTTTCATATGAAATATTAAGGTTCCTTCACTGTCACCAAATTAATTCAGTGTGTAAACAAAGGACATTATTATTTGTCCAATGACTAGAGATTGATACACATAAATATGTATGATATGTTGCTTGTAGTGAAAGTAGTGTGAGGGCGAGATTACAGAGCGCAGATTTTAATCAAGAGGTATTCTATATCAAGACTGGGTACTGCCGCTGTACCCTAAATCAGGTTCCCAAGCCTGGTCCTGGGGACCCCCTATGTGTGCTGTTTTTCGTTAAAGCCAGTTTCTTGATCAATTATGGTTGTTGAACACGTGTTTAAATTCTCCCTTATTTATGGTTATTATACAACCTTCAGAGGGCAAACCATCCTCTACTAAACAGTCAAAGTGTCCAATTAAAAACAGCTCATTACTATGAAGTGGTTTCAATTATGGTTTAAATGAAAACCAGCAGACACAGTGGGTCACCATGACTGAGTTTGGGAACCACTGCCCTTAAGCATGATACTTGAATCGCTCCATTATATATCAAGTATTATTATTAGGTATCCATCTATGGATAATATGTCAAATTTGTTAGGAAAGCATCTTGATTAAAGTATGTAGTGCATGTGCACAATATCTACTTTTGTATGCATTGCTACTGTTTGGCAAATAATCTAATGACAAAAGAGCTAGGGCTCAATTAATCATACTTAATCTATAAGGGCAATTCGATCTAAGCAGAGTTAACATTACAATATATGTTTTTTAATCATTTACAACCTTACTGGAGACAAGCATCCTTTAGAATGTGCTCTTTTCATTCTAAACCACATGACCTTAAAAAGATTAAAATCTTCTTCGATTAAATTGCTTCTGCCCTTAAAGCTTTACATAAGCCTTCTGTTTATATAAAGAAAAAAGGAATTAATTCTAACGGAATAGCGAGTTTATGGTAGAGGGCTGTGAAGAGGTGAGTTACTTGGAATGGTTCCTCTGTTCCAAAAGGAAAGTTGGTACATCTCTCTTCCTGCCCCCATTGGTTGGACATGAACGAGTTGCACACAATGTCAGACTCTGCGAAGCGCGGATTGAAGTGGAAGGCTATTCTGTCGTCACGGTCGCACATGAAGTTAATCTCAAATCTGAGGAGTGCAAAAGACAGCACAGAAGAGAAAAGAGTGAAACAATTGAATAACAGTGATTTTCCTAGGTGGAACTTCAGGTAATGAAAATTTGTTCAGGTAAAGATGAAAATGAAGGATATGTTGAGGCTTGAGGGAAAGAGAAACTACACTATTTTGAGGGAGAGATGAAACCATAGGGGATATAACCCAGCTAACAATTTTTAGTTGCCATTCTCAGAATGTTAAGGCAGACATTTCCAGGACGTCAATTTCCTTCAGTTTTCTTTGTGTTCCTCGGATGTTGTTCACCTGGGTTGTTTTCTTGTGACCTTGAAAGAATCGGTTTGGAACAATGTGACATTCTTAGAATGTTTGAGGATCGTTCACATCATGACATTATGTCAAAATACATTTTTTTTAAAACATGACCTACATTTTTTCCAAATGTTCTGAGAACATTTTCTGTCAGGTAGTCAGTTCAGTGTCCCTAGGGTTTGTGTAGAGGTTTGGATCCTCATACAATATTTACATGAACTTACATTAACAACAGTGGAAATATCTGCTTTCCCATTGCTCACATTGATTATCATAGTTTATATAGCTTGATTTACTATAAGGCCCCCAAAGATGTAATTGTTAGCATGAGTGAAAATTACAGCTGTGGGGGTCAAATGAGAAATTGGCTATATCCATTGTGCTGATGGCCAATTTATGCATCATTGATTTAACATAGCCTGCAAACTGTGACAGTCCACATGACATGTAATTTGCAAGTCATTTAGCTTGATTGCATTATTCATTTAAGAGAGTGAATTTTAAGAGAGTGAGAGACACTCCTGCATGCGTTTTCATCTGTCATTTTTTGCATTTCTGTGGCTAGACCTTGTATGTGTCACTTCGAATACAAAAAGCACTTGACTGCAGTGACATCCCTGCTGTTATCCTGTCAAAAATTGCTGCATTGGTGGGGTTTGTCTGTGAATTCTTTGAAATGTTCCCAGATATGATTACTGTCAACCATTCAGAAAGTGTAGACTTTCTCAGCTGTTGCTCTCTGCAGTGACCTGCTTTTAAATTAACTGTCATTTCTGTATACTTTCTACACAGAAATATATATATGTAGTCTGATATTTTATATTCAGGCAATCCTCTCTGCTGGGAGCTTCTTTTTCACTTAATTTGTTACCGTAGCATTTGTTCGAGCGAGTGTCACGTTTAGGCAGATGACTGAGTGTCGCCGTCATGCGTAATCTAGACCCGTATGGTTGTCACTGACTGTAAATAAAGTTTTGGCCCCTGCGACGCATGTCGCGGTGAATTAGAAATCACTGCATGGGTCTTTGCACAAAGACACACTGTGACTGGACATGAATTATCAAAGAGCACGCACTATCACATCGCCATGCCGTGCACGTAAGGTTTTAGATACCATTTAAAGGGCAACCAGCATGGTTCTTTGATAGGGACAGTGTTTGATGGGGCGTACTAATCATTTCACAGACACACTTTATATTAATGCTCTGGATGTGACATCGGTTTAATCTTAGAATGAATACTGAGCTAGATACAAGCTGAAGGATAGCAGAGTAGCAGACAAGTAAAGGGGTTCGGTTAGAAAGGACTTAAACTATATATTAAAAAACTCGGGAAGCAGAACAAAGTATACTATGCAATTAATTCATATGAGTTTTGGAGTTACTGTATGCCCAACTCAGACAGAAAAGTTACCATAGTTACCATACCAGTACACTACGGTAACATTGCGGCTTGATTTTTTAATGCCTAGTTACATCGTCAGGAGATTGATTGTGATTGTCTAACAAGGGAGTGCTGTTGCGTGCCAAGTTGTGGCATGTTGATTATTGATTATTAAAACCATAAGCTATGGGAGTAAATATAACAGGTATACATCTAAATGAGTACAGATGGATATATATACTCAGTATAATGTGTATGTCCTTGACTACACCAGTGCAGTACAATAACAAGGTTCATAAAGTCTTCAAAGCTGTTTTTTAAGAGACTCAGGCCTAGATGCATTTTTAACCTCATGGCTCTTCAGAAATAGGCTTGAGCACCCTTCCGGAACATGTCTGGTGCATCTCCTATAGTTCACATCCTTGCAGCGTGAGCTGAAGGCTCATCTCACGTACTACCACAAAGCAATGACTCAGCCTTGATGTGCAAAAGCATTCTGGTGGAAAGAAGTCCCATCGGTGCCGGTAACCTTGGATAAATACAAACAAAACTAAATGGGAGCATTGATTCCTTTCTCGCTTATATTGATCATCGCAGATAGTGAGCGGTGTGGATTTTAATGCAGGATAGGTACTGCTCACCTCCACCTCACCTCTCCGTCACAGGAAAATAAGAATTTAATACACATGAAAGGATGTATTAAATTGACAGGATGGAACTAATTAAACAAGAAATATCTAAGAGGGTGTTAGATTAATCAAACAGATTAACATATCTATCACACAGAAATTACACATATAAGGAATATCAATAAAAACTATTCACAATATGTAACTGCATTATTGCCATGTGCTGAAATTCAATCAGTTACAGAGTAGGCAGTATCTAAATCTTACTGCTGTGTACAAAAAATACCAAACTGTTGTGAAATGAAAAAATACGAAACTGTTGTGAAACTGAAGTTCTAACAAGAAAGAAACAAAACAAATGTTTTGTGGTTGTTCCGTGCCACTGTTGTTTTGTTACTTATATTAGCGAGACTTACTTGTTTGCCTCAGAAGGGGGCTCCCCCTTTAGAATGATGCTCCATCCAGGACACAAGCCATCAGGACAGGATGCCTCAAACTGAAAGAGGAGGTGGTCATTGCCATCATCTGAATAACGCGTTGACCGTCAGTGAGAAGCAGGTTGATTCACTCTGCTGATTCGTGAGGGGTGAGGGCTGACATTCTAATGATCTTTCTATATATCGGCTTACGGGAGCATGGGAAGGCCAGAGCCAGTGGCCTGTTCACTACAGGCGGGTAGAATCCGATAAACGCATTGAACCAAAGAAGAGGTTGAATTTTGGTATGTGGTCTCAGCTCCCATTAATCGCTGCTGCAGGATCTTTCTGTCTCCTGTAACTATAATACTACTTTCAGAAATGACCTTCGATAAGCTGAGTCATAACATGGTTTTGTCTCTCAGCACAAACCCGCCCGTCCTCATGGCCTGCATACTGGCATATTGGTTGGGTATTCAAGCAAACACATACACTTCCATATGCTGTGATGTCTTTGAATGAAGAGAGTATATTCTCAAGGTAATGCATGTTTGCCTCCAAAAAAATGTAAAATATATATGTTGGAATGTCTGTTTTTATTCGATTTCATATGCTTCTAACAAGACCAAATGTGTTTTATTGGTTCCCAGCCACTTTTTCCATGCTGCATAATTGATCAGATCCTTCGCCCCTAACTTAACTTTCCTACATAACACACAGCTTATCTGTGTTTACCTGTCCTAACTTATCTCTTTTCCAATTAAATACATGTTCATTACCCAGAAGAAGCTGGGGAAAGAACAGTTGAAATGAATTCTAACTCAAAATTGATTCAAAGATCTGTGAGATTCCATGCTTATAATCTTCATCAATGAGGTAAAGGTTCGCGTGAAGCAGAGGAATTGGTATTCTAATTTTCAGGTGGAAATTGTAGAGCTATGGTAATGTCTTGTTATCATGCACTCAGACTTTACTAAGGAAATAATGAAAAATGAACAGTATTCATGAGGTTACACCTGAAACAGCACTGTCGGACTGCGTTATTATTATTATATTGATATTATTTTTAATGAATTTATTTCTTCATTTATTTTTTGGTGGCGCATGCTATATATACAGAAAACACAATGGCCAGAACTCAGTCAAACAATCTTTTTAAAGGCATACACAATTCAATTAAAACAATCTTTGCACTGCAGCAAAGATCCTTTCAGTATTTTATATTTCAGTGGAGACAAGCATACATATCCATTGGAATGTGTTCTTTTCATTCTAAAGTATAATTGCATATGCCCTTGAAGTGAATACGGTCTGCTTTTATTGAAAAGTTGTACCCTTCAAAAGACTGAATGTAATTGATTGGGTCCAGGACTATTTCATTTCAGAGCATACTAAGTGCAGAATTAAATTAAAACCTCAGAGGCAAAATATAAGGTGAAAAAAACAAGGAAAAATACGATTTCTTAAAGAGATTGAACTAGTGCATCGCCCTATTTGGGGACGAGATATAGCCCTCGAAATTCAGTGAGACATTCAGTGGCCACTCCCGTGCGTTAGTGGTAAGCGTGATGCCAGTTCCTTACCCGTAAAGTCATCTCGTCTACGCGGTCTTGGCACTCCTTTATTTCAGAACTCCGGGCTGGCGCTGGCTTGCGCCAGGGAAGCCATTTAAAGAACAGACGGGAGTCACGTGACCAGCGGGCTTTACAGGGATCAGGGCTGTCAAAGCCCCATTGTATCTGCCCATTCAGGCCCCAACGCTGTCTGCACACTCGCTCTGAGTTTTGCACACCGCACTACGCTATGAGTGACTACATGCCTCCCAGTGTTGTTGAATTCTGAGATGGTCTGTAATTGTAATTACAGCACCACACATCGATAATATATGTCCCCTACCGACACAAAATAAATAATAAACCAGCTTTAACATGTGGGAAATTGATCAACAATAAATAAAAACGAACATGAGGTTCATAAACAAAACAGTTCTTCCGACCGAGAAAATCAATAGTTAATATTCTCTGCACTAAGAGTAATTTCTAAGCAGTGTGCTTTACTGCGATAAGAACGATCAAAGGCTTTTGTCTCCACGCAGCTCCAGGCTGTCTGTTGTCCTTCCACTCCTTCGGGGACATTTAAATCCAGTTTACACAACGTGCAAGGTTACGTTTTTGGCCGTCTTTCGTTACGGGGGTTTTGATCGTTCTCAAACTGCCGCCGTAGGGCGATATCCTGTGACACAATGGCTGCGGGAGGAATCCAGTTGCGTAACTCAGTGAAATGATACTTAAGATGCACAACTCCATGTCACCTTAGATAAGGGCATGCTCAAAGGATATAAAAAGAATTATTTCATGAGAAAGTGTCATTTTTATATAAAAAGAGTAAAGAACTAACCAAATGTGTTTAACTGTGTTTTGCCTGTATAAATGATCCAAAAAACAGCCATTCCAACATAAAATGTTTAAAAAACAACCTTCCTGATATGATGCTGACAATTATGTAAGGTACACAGTCATGAAGCTACTGCTGCTCATTCACACTAGACATTAGAGACAAATAAAACAAATTTCGGCTGGGCGCAACTAGGCCAAGGGGGGATTTCACCCTCTGCTGTGATGTCATGACCTTAACTGTGAGAAACACATTTAAATAAATGTTTACAGGCAGAGTTTACCCAGTGTGTTTTTCCTTCAATAATTTGATGAACACAGATATATTTGAAATTAAGCATTGGATAAGGAGTATATAAGGATATGGAGGCATGAGATAAGGAGAATCTCTTTCATATCATTCCAGCAACAGTGGTAACTGAGTAGTTGAGTGAACTGTCTGAGGGGGTGAAAAACCTGTAGCTCCGAAGCCCATTCATATTAATGGTCACAAGGCTAATAGGTGAGTTTAATATCTGAGAAGGTGGGTATACTGTAACTCCAAAGCCCATATCTATTAATGGTTATATGGCTAATATGGGAGTATACTGTCTGAGTGGGTGGACATACTGCAGCTCTAAAGCCCATTCGTATTAACGGTCATAAGGCTAAGAGGTGAGTATATTGTCTGAGGGGGTGGACATACTGCAGCTCTAAAGCCCATTCGTATTAATGGTCATAAGGCTAATAGGTGTGTATATTGTCTGAGAAGGTACTGAAGCTCCAAAGCCCATATATACTAGTGGTAATAATGCTAATAGGTGGGTATACTGTGTGCATACTATAACTCCAAAGCTCAAAGGTATTACAGATAAGGTGTGTAATTATATTAGGTGGGTATAATGTACATCCCTAGATGCTTAGGTGGATATACTCCATATACATGTGCATACCTTCGACTGGACCACTGGATACCACTTATTCCAAACGCCCACAGAGACCCCCACACAAAGCACAAAATATGATTTCCCATATTTATGAGTAGGAAATATGTTTGGTTGGGTAAATGTATCAATGCTGAAAGTTGTCTGATATTAAACTTATTATTTTATATGCTTTCACTTTGCACAAAATTCAATTTTTCCAAATCTCAGATATACAGTCAGCCATAAAACTGCACAAACTTGTTCTCAGTGTGTATGCACATTCATTTCATTTCTATAGATCAAATATATCCCAGTCTAGTTATCATAGCTATGATAAATCCTTAGGTTTTAAAAGTAGAACTTGCATACTTTTGGAGCATGTGACCTTGGATATATACATTTAAACATTTTCCATAATGGGATTATTTACTTACAAATGGAGGTTTGGGAGAACGTTTGGGAGAAGTATTTTCAGACAACCCCTCATTCAAATACCTATGTCCGTCCAATCTGGTTTTCTCCGCAGGTATTAAATCGCTACGTACCTTATCTCCCATCACGCACACTGCTTCCAGCATCCCTCCCCCTCCCCATCTCCACCTTCATGTCTACTTCCCTTTCTTCTGTTTTTTCTCTTCTTGTGGTCCAGTGGGGGGGTTCACCTCGCTCAAAAAATTGTGAGGTATGACACTGCCTCCAAGGACACCAAGCCCAAAATCAAAAATCAGTACCTTGCCACATCACAATAAACTTTTAAGCGCATTCATGTTGTCTGGAAATTCATTCTACTGAAACACCCACTTAATCTCAGTGCTGAAAATGTCATGGCTTCATTTCTCTCTGCAAAGTTTAGTTTCATGAACTGCATCTACTATTTAGGCAGCAAAATAGAACAGTATTTCTCCAGAACAAAAGACGTTTCATTCTAGGACTTTTATATTCTGCATAGCTTTGGTCACTTTTATACACAAATTTTGAAAAATGTAGGGGTGAGGTATGGTTAGCAGTTGATTTCAACTAAATTGAATTTTAATTTAAACCCAGTCTTCTTTCATTAACATTGTTATGTGAAAACTTTATCTTTGCGCAAAAGCAACATACTATATACTACCCGTAATTCTCAAGGTGAATATTGCCTGTTCATGTTTGTTTATGGAAAAGATTTTCAGACAGCTACACATTGTCTGAATGAATAATTTTTGAGTCATCTCATCAGCTCATCTTCAGTTGATTGAAGCAGTTTGTCCATTTGATTTATGCATTCATCTATCTGATTGCGCCATGCTAATTATGACCGGCTTTTCCTCTCATAATTAATCACTGCTTAATTAAAGTTAATTGCCTGTTATGAGTTTTCACAATGCTGCGGCAGAAAACAAGTAGCAAGCCTGGATTACAGGCTACAAACTCAGTCCCCACAAAGCGCAATGATCTTTCGATGTGCTACCTGAATGGCAGTTCAGATCTTCTATAATAATTCTGATTAAGGTAACAGGGATGCAAAACTATCAAGGAAAAGAAACAAACTAAAAGCTTTGATTGTCCTAATATAAAGGACCTCACAGTTTGTCATCTGAGTCCTTGAACTGATAACAACTGTATTTCAAAGCCTCAATGAAAGACTATCCTCTTCATAGTCCTCAGGAGCTACTCTGTATGAAAAGTTACTGTGACATATTGTTTTCCCCTCTAGAAGGCGTTGCCTAGAGACCGATAAGGCATTACATTACCATGTCAGGCCTGGGTTGCAGTTTTGATGCCTGAAAGTATTGGTGTTGCAGGAACCGCTGCACCAAACCCGCGTTTTTTTTGGGGGGGGGGGAAGCCCTCGCTCTGAAAGGACTGGGAAAAAACGCTTACGGTGAACATCGGCGATGTGGGGTGCGCGCAGCGCGGGGGGGTAGAGCCACATGCGTGTGTGGCGCATGACGCTTTGTGGGGGGCGCTTTATCAGGCTCTGATCCCAGGGATTAGGCGGGCCATGGGGGTGTCTGTTTGGGTTTCACACCCCAATGATTCTGCCTCCCTGATGGAATTTCCTGTCTCTATTTGAACATAATGCAGCTCACTGTTCATTAATCTTTTTGCGCATTGATCTGCTTGTGGTGGCAAAATGCTCTGCATTTTGTGACACCGGCAATTTCAAAGAAATTCTTGAGGTCAGATTTTTTAAAGAGGTAAGTCATTTATCCCTATCATTCATATGATTACTGCATGGCATGATTGCTATGTTAATTACTGAAGCTGATGGTTTTGATTATCTGTCTGAGTAGCCTATCAGCATCAATTCTGAGCTTCACTGTGGGTCTATTAACCTGTCACTCTCCTGCCCTGAACCTGAAGCTGGCTGTAGCTGCTTCGAGAAATTCCTTCACAGGGGAATGCTTGAAGCAGCTACAGCCAGCTTCACCCAAAAAAACCATGTTACTGTACAGGTTACAACAATAACAGCAACATTAATTATAATAATATGAAGAAAAAGAAGATGTATTTTTTTCTGTTTCACCTTATGTAGGCTATGCATGATATATATTGTATAGCCAAAGCAGTTGTCCCAAATAATTTTTTTCTATATTGTACCAAAGTAACATCTATGAATAAGGAAGTAATCCACAAGTCTGTATTCTGAACATTGTTCTATAAACTACACCAATCAGATCTTCTGAAGCTGGAGCTGTGCACTGAAAGCACTTTGTGTTCAGTCTGGATCTCAGCCCACACTGCAATTACATGATTGCTGTTATCAATCTCATGTTTGTGTCGTTTTAAATAACGCTGCTACATCAGAATTTGCACCTCTCCCTGACACTAGCAACGGAATTTCTGTCCGCAAGGATCACCTTGGCAATTGGCAGGATCTCCTTCAGTCAATTTAGACCATGAGGTCAAACCCTATTCATCGCTGTGTGATCGGTGGTAAGGCTGTAATGTTATGGACACACAGACATTACTCTTCGTTCAGAGGGGGTTGAGAAAGGTCTTCTCCTGCTAGACTGGGATCCACAGGAGCAACCGTACCTCAAATCACGCTCGTATCCCAGGTGGAGGGCTCTGGGTAGGACTCCCTGGTGACTGTTGAAGGCTGAATGAATGGTGGAAGGGTTTTATCTTGTTGCTAGGCGACCAAGTGCACCACATTCAAATCCGGAATATTTTCCGTTTTCATTCTTCTTTCTTTGTTCTGTTACGTAAGAAAGTTTTGAGTCAATTGAAATTCTGCTGTCATATTGCCATCCACCAGAATACATTTGAAAAACATCAATTCTCAGTATTTCACTGATTTTCATAATCAATATGAACATGGCTGCACATACTATTGGTTCAATGTTAAGACCTTAGATACTGCAGCCTGGATTCATGGGAAAAAATGAGAGAACATGCACATGAATACTGATATAGATCTTCCAATAAATTATCCTGGTGAGTAATTTTCTGTTTCAATACAAGACGAAATCAACTCAAAAACACTGTGAGATTGTTTGAATGTATTTTATTTTTACTGTGCATCTGCCAAAATACAGGCATCAATGTTGATTGATTGTGAATATTATTCATCACAGAGCTGTCTGCTTTTGCAATGGCTTCATTCCAGTGACTAAATGGAATACATGCACATTTAACACTATGGGTATCAAAATCAACTCAATTTGGGTGTACATGTTGGAATCACCAAAAAAGTCTCAAAATGACCCAAACTGGACTCCTTTTTCGGTGTGATTAAGTCATGATTATTTTTATATATTTCCAGACATGTAACATAATCCTCTTTTTCCCACCACAATTTAGCTCATTTGGATTTGCTGTGCATATAGCCATGTTTTGAAAAGCATTTAAATGGAAATGAAACTATCATCAAAAGCATTTCACCATAGTAGGTCCACGCTCATGCTAACTTGCTCATTGAAGCACTGTTATATTACAGGTTAAATCATCACCGATTGTCCAGGTCTGATCAACTGCCGAACTGCCGAATTTGAAGTCAAAAGTCCATCCAGTAGATGAGACAGGACCGGTTTTGCGGCCTCGTCATTAGTGCCTGCTCTGGTTGCCGTGCCTCTGTGACCGGCTCTCCTATTGCCTTAATGTCCTGTAGTATTGACCCTGAGATGAACTGCTATTCCCTTAATAGCCAAAGGGCCTGACCAAAACAGCACAAAGAAACCATGTGATGTGAATGCATGATTTTATAGCAACAACAGAGACAGTATTAAAAAGTTCATACTGAACATACGTTGTCACGCGGCAATTAAAATCTATTGTTTTATTGTTTCAATATTAACTTTTCATTTTTAAGTTGCTGAAACATTTTAGGTTTGTTCCATGGTGGTATTTAGGTAATTCAATTTGAACCATTGTAGAGTCCTTTCAACAAAACAATTCTCCACCTGAGCAATATTTCCTGACCAACTGGAATTACATTTCAATATAATGCTATCATTTTATTTATTGCTTATTTTGTAATGAATTTTAGTCCTCGAGGCACTATATTTAATACTGACAGCTAAAGGCCTTAGCTCACTCTCACAATAGAATTTTCAATTAAATCCAACTGTACAGTTTGTTTAGCTTCATCATAGTTTTAAAATACCAATCATCATTCACTAATAAAACATTACTGAAAAAAGTATATATACATGAGCATTACTGAAAACATGTAAGTAAATTACATTTTTGTTTTAGCTCAAAGAGCAGCAGTATGATGCCTTATGGAGTATGATAAACCTGTCTGTTGGTGCTTCGGTTTTCCTCATGCACAATATTTGCGTGACAGTTTCATTATTGTATGGACAGCCTGTGTGTGTGTGTGTGTGTGTGTGTTTGCGCTGAATACAGAGCAGTACAGAACGCTTAGGGATTTACTGGCTATGCACCTGGTGTTGTTGAAGGTGTGCTCTCAGGAGCATTCATCCAAGGACATCAACAGGATATAGCAAGATGTTGTTTCTGACCAAATGTTTTCTTACATAATCCATTCCAATGATTGCTACATCAATAACAGTGTTGTAGTAAGCCAAAAATAAACTCATCTTGATGCTATTATTGATTTTTACTCCCCCCAAATCATAGTCTATAAATAAATGTTCCATTATATAGACTGTAAAATGTTTTAAGTGGCTGTTAATTTTATGTGATGTCATTACCATACATTTTTGAAATGACATCACTGTATTCATCATAGGTTATATGAAAAAAAACCATCCAAAAACAGCATTTCCACATCTCCTTCTGAGACCAGCATTATTAGTGAGCAGAATATTAGAAATGCAATCAGTACAGCGCCAAACACATGGACTCGTGGTGAACTGTGTTTTATTGAATGCAGAATGGTGAAAATGACCAATGAAAAGTACTGTACTTCAAAAGTATTGATTCTAGTGCTGTAGTGTATTGTAGTTTTCGCTTGCTTAGCTACGCTACACTTATATAAATCCAGCGGTATCAGTTTAAATGGAAAATTATAACAGAGTACTTTTGAGGAAAATCCTCATATAAAAATATGGCTGAATCCGATTTTCTCCTCACTATGTAAACACCCAGCAGAACCCTGCTAACAGTTCCTTACTCTCCATCTCCATACCCCCCCACCATGCTTCCCTCAATGAGCTACTCTTACGATGTCACAGAGGTCAGCAGGTCACCCTACTCCAATCAATACTTCAGCCTCCAAGCCTACTATGTCCTCAGCCATCCCTCACAAAAACACACATTTTCATCTTTTGCACAGTAAATCAATTGCCATTAAACACCTTAAACTTTTGTCCTTTGTCTCTGAATTGATTTTTCCTCAACTGGCTGTTGACATGCAGATAATCCGAAGCAAAATATAGCCTGCTGGGATACTAACAAGTGTAAATCAAGAGAACAGACTTCACCAGTATTTGTTAAAATCTTGTATACATACAGTAAAAGTGCCAAGTGCCATTTGACAATGCCAGCCTGATAATTGAGCTCAATGTACTTTATATTCTTAAATTGTACTTTATTATTCTTATTATTTTTTTATTTAAAGGGTACTCTGAATCACAGTGGTGGTGCGGAAGCTGTGGGATTTTTGAGAACATTTTTGATCCATAAAAATATCTTTTTGAGAGGGTGTAACGTAATTTGAATGTGGGTATTTAATGAGGTGCCTAAGATGTCCTGAACATACTGTGCCTTACAAAATCGTTCGTGATACCAGGAGTCAGTTCCTGACATTAAGTATGCGTGTCATTGCTATGGCGCCCCCTTTTGGATCACTTGAAGAAGTACGTCATCAGTTTTTCTTTTTAATACCATTTATAACTTTTGAATATTCATACACTTTGTATTTATTTATGGATAAAGTATCTTCATATGAACAGAATTGCAAATGGAATAAAGTTTTGTCGAAGCTGATGACGCAAGAATCCATATCATGTTTGGGAAGTACATTTCACTGAGAGTTAAAAATAAATTCACAAATGAACAAAGTACATTAATTAAGAAGACAAAGCCATGAAAGTTCTAATTTATTCATTAATATAGTTATTGCTTTAGTTTTGTTGTATATGACATTGCCATCCAAATTCAATAAAATTGAATTTCTCATCAGTTGATCATTTGAATTTAATTGAACATATGCTAATTGTATTGTCGTTACAACTTTTCAAACTTTCATTGTCCATAATCTCACGCTGACAAAGGCTCCACCTTGTAAATATACATATATTGTATCAGTGTTAGTTCCAGTGGTAGTCATTACTTTCTTTACTTGAACCTACACCACATCATTTTCTTTCGGAGGATAGGCACATTATAAATTATGGGTTCATTAAAGGATATATACATTATAGGGTCTGGGAACTAATCCCAAAATACACTGCTTTTGAATACCTGTGGTTTAAAAGAAAATTTCCATAGAAAAGATTCTCAAATTTTTACAGTACTCATATACACAACATTCACTCTTCTATATTCTACCTACAGAGGGTGATAAAGATCTATGTTTGCATTTTTTTTTATTGGTGTAGCGATCAGTGTCATGATAATAATATTAGATTTGCATTTGCAATTTTAGATAAGTGGGAATGAGAAACCAGGATGACAATTATTCAGTGCTTTACTGAAAAAGGTTACCTTAGTCAACACCTGAGTGAATTGCTTTGCTTACAAAAGTAAATACTGGCTTTAGAATTTTCTCTTCATAAAGACATTTCTTAGCCAAAATGACAAATAATACATGTGGTAATTATTGTGTTGATAAAGGATTTCCTTTGATTGGTTCATTCAGTAAATGTCCTTGTCAGGGACGGTGCAATTAGACCACCAGTATTCAATTTGGATTGGCTGCTTACAGCTTTCTGATTTGAACCCAGCTTTCAAGCCACTGCCCCACAAAGCCTAGTCAGCTAACAGCCGACTTTGTAGTAGATATGACATTCTGAGTCTTGCTTGATAGAAAATGCTAATAGAAAATGCTTTCCCAAATGAATGTAATCCTTCAGAGTGCATGGTGTTTGTCTGTCATTGTTTGTCATTGCTTATGTAGCTACAGATATGCTTATGTATCATCTTGAAAGTCAATAAGCTGAAAAGATTGTTTATATATGTGAAAGCTTATATATGAGCTTACATATATATCCTATGCATAAAGCTTGCATAGTCCTCATTGCTGGGCAGTTAATGCTGCTGTAACTGCTGCAATTTCCCTCGGGATAAATTAAGTTTCAATCAATCAATCAACCAGCCAGCCAGCCTGTCTGTCTGTCTGTCTGTCTATCTATTTATCTAATTCCTTGCAGTGCTTGGTTTCTGACCAAAGATTCTGTCTTGCACTCTCCTTCGAGTCTCATTGCCCAGTTTTCAGCATCCACCTAAACAAACCATCTAATTTTTTTAATCCTTTGTTTCACAAGGATAGGTCAACTCACTTTTCTTTTTCAGTGACGACCTTGGGAATCAATATAGGTAGGGTGTGCAAAGGAATACATGGCCAATCAGACACAGGGGTTGATTAGGTGGAAGGAGCCAAATTTATTTAAGAATTTGACCAGGACACCAGGGTTAATACCCCTACTGTTCTGAAAAGCACCAAGGGTTCTTTAATGACCAATGTGAGCCAGGAGCTCAGTTTAAGGACTCATCCAAAGAACAGAACCTTCTACAGCACAGTGTGTGAGGGCATTGGAGTTTTTCTTTGGTCCCCTAAAGAGTGCCCTCTACTGGTCCACCAAAACCTCTTCCAGTAGCAACTTCCAACTGCCCGCTGGCTATAAATTTGTTGTACTTGTAACCCTCTGATTACAAGCTAGACCTCCAGGGGGCACACTTATCAACCAAAAGTATTCACAAATTTCTGTGCAAACTGTGAACACACAGTTTCATGACAACTTTGTGATTTATCAATCTTATGAAAGAAAAGCGTGCAGCAATATTCAAACCTCAGATCATGCATACACACAACTAATGGCTAAACATGTATAGGACAACAAAACGGTGCATGTTTGTAGGTTTACACAACTGTGATTAATACCAAAATATTTATGGATATGCTGGAGGATGTATCTGAGAATATTTATCTTCAAATTTAGAATTAAATTAAGGCCAGTTAACAGGAATGGGGACTCAGCCACCATTCCACAATACCAGTAGCCAGAGCTAAACGTAAGTGCCTTTGGACCATAAATGTACCATGCAGATGCATTCCTGGCTAATTAAGACAGCACACAAATTGCAGAATGAGCGCTCTAGTCCTCTGTGTCCTATATTGGTCACAGAGATGGAGTATGTTGTGACCACTGGACAGAAAAAAGAACCTGAATATGATATTATCTCCAGAAAAATGCCTGCTTTGAGTCTCCAGACCATAAATGTCAACATTTACACATATATACATAAATCAGCTTGAAACAACAGCTTTAAAATCAAATAGCTATATGTGCCTTGGTCTTAAAAACACATAATGTTATTATGAAATGGACTTTGTTGTTTATTCAGGCTGACGGGAGCATTTTTATGTCCTGAGTAGGCATGCCTTTAAACAGACAGGCTCTGTTTAATGTAGTCTTTGTATGAGGTCATCATATGTCTTGACTGAACTGAATGACTGGGATATATATGTCATAAATCAAGACATCTAATGTCAATATCAAATGTCATAATGGTGGAAATTGACAATATTCCAAAACACCCACTGACAGCCTTTTTTGGAACCCCATTCCCCTTCTTGTGATACTGGTCATGGGAACAGAATAATGTCAATTCAACTTAGATTTTCTGTACCCTCATCATGGCATACAGACATACTGGACAAAGAACACATGAGAAGATATACCATATCAAGCCAAAAACTAATATTTCTATGTATAATAAAGACAAAGAGTAGATATTTTGTGAATCAGTGACCGCATTTGTCTGGCAACCTCTATCTACATACATTTTTAACAATTACGCTGAAATAAGAGTGCAGTAAACTGCCATTAAAAGCATTTCACCAATGAATGTTTGATGAAAAGAATTAGGCTAAATGAAGAAAAATAAAATCTTACAGTGAAGGAAGATGTCAACATTGGTCTTCTAAAATAGCCCCACATGCACTTGTGTATCACCTCATCGCAATGTCTATGATTTCAGCTCTGAGTAAAGGAATGAATGGAAATGAGTAAAGATATCAGCAGTCAAAGGACAGGCTTGATTTTGCGTGGAGATTATGTCCACGGGTGACATGAGGTACCATATGGCCGCCTTGTGCTCTTTACGTTTCCATTGTGCTGCTTTTCATGCATACCCAGGATTGATGTGCTTGTGTGCTTATCGTATCGGTCAGTGAGGAGAAAGAAAACCTCAATTTTATGCAAAGTCCAAGTTCACTTCATCCCATTTGCTTCGGAACAAAGACGGTGTCTCGCGTGTCACTCCATAAATGACGTTTCTCCAGCTTCATCGTCTAATGAACCGTGGGGACAGGTTGTTGAGAATGAACAGAATGCCCTCGTGGGCTCCGTTAATGCATACTTGAAGCCCCTGCTCCCCGTATGTCAGAGAACGACAGCCACGCCATCAGCACTAAAAAAGTTATTTCGGTTTTTTATTCCGAAGCGCCCCCACCCGTGATACGGGTCATATGTCGCTGGGGGCTGACAATGTCATTTATGTAAAGTGAGGCCTGACGTGGGATGAATCGTTAATGGAAACCCGTGTGTGAGTTAGGAGCGGGCTTTGATATAGGATTGCCATGGCAACAAAAGCCCACGCTCCATAGTCGCTAGCACTTTTTGAAGGCCGAAACGAATTGCTTGAAAAGAGAAGCGCTGTCCAAACTACCAAAATCCTTTCTTTTTTGGCTTTCACAAGGATAATATATGCAATGCTGACAAACCTAAAGCATACAACAGTACTTGATGAATTATCTGATAAAAAATGAAAGCATGTAATTTCTCATTACTGTCCTGCTGATTTGTCCTCATACTTAAACCCTTATGAATTAATTTTAAGAATGTCTGAAATAAAACAGATAAAACAATCATTAAAAACAAGATAATGAAACATTACCTCAGTACAGAGGTGAATTTCACAGATAGACAACCAGCTAGCAGGGCGTACTGACCAGTAATATAATGAAAATGAACATCAATCAGAAAAGCCACATTGCATTTTCTTAACAGTCTCCAGAATCGCATATCTCAAAGTTGTGATTCAAAACAATGAGTGGCTCTATTTTTGTCTTAAGTGACAATGGCAATGTGCAACCATAGGTATGACACTGTGGAATGGATAGAACTTCCCCCTGGGACAATTGCTCCTCTCTGTTTATCTTAATTGATTGTGGAAGCACACGCATATGTGTCTGGTGCAGACAGATGCACATACATACGTGCCTGCACACGCGCATATGCGCAAACACAGGGCAAATAGCTCCAGACGGCATGGCCTTTTGGACTCTTTTGTTAGCCCCAGCTGCTCAGCTGACTTCAGAATGCGGACAGGAGCAGAGGGCTCATCCCAGTCATTTGTTGCACTCCCAAAGTCCTGCAGAATGCAGTCCCATGTCGCCCTACGCCTCCGCCCTCCCAACCACCCGAAACCCCCTGGCCCCTGGGACACATTGGAACATCAGAGGATCAGACGCAAAGCAACGAGCACAATTTAAAAAAAAAAGTTAAGTCTTCATAATGTAAAAAAAAACATTTTTTGCCATGTACTGCCAGATAAATGGCTTGAGGTTCCCATGGGTTGGACTGTTGATTTTAATTTAAGCTCTCCCCTGCTGTGCACTTGATCTTGTGCGGTGTTTTCTCACGTAAAAAAAAAAGCACAACCACCCATGCCATGCTGTTGATTTCTTGACGGAGGAAAAAATACTGTAATATTGGCTCTGGTTTTTGCTGATTGCTGAAATACCATTGCACTTAAAGTGAGTACCCCATCATTCACTGGACCGCTGCCAGAGATTTCCTTAAGTGTTGCAGATGGGCTCAATATATCATTTAAAAAATAAAAACATATCTTGTATATTTATTCGGGGCCTACAACAGACCAGTGAGCAAATCATCCTCTTATAGGTTATGTCTCAAGCATCAGGCTAAATGGAACCCGTGTACCCATTGCCAAGTCCTGTTTTATGAGTGAACTAACATGAGAAAGCATTGAATTTCAATATTTTGTGATTAAATTCAGTTTGACGTTTCAGTATGCACATGGAGCAGAGTGGTATCAATCTGTGGGGCAAAGCATGCATATGTGTGTGTATATGTGTGTGTGTATTCTCCATGTGTGTATGAGAGTGTGGGTAAGATCAGGGTTGGACCGTGGCATCAGTGAAATGGTGTGGAGAAGCATAGAATTCCACAAGATCCACTGTGAAGGATAGATCCTCTCACACTCTTATCGGCTGGTGTTGGGCCAGGGCTGAAGTGACACCCTGAGGAATGATTTGGGGATGGGAGGTGGGGGGGTGGGGGTGGAGACGACTCACTGCTGGGCTTCCAGCCACTGTTTGTCCAGTGATCTGACCCCACAAGGTCACATGTCCAGAACTCTGGAACTTACCATTGGAAATGTAAGGGAACCATCTATTCTGTGTGCGGGTTTAGCTTGCTAATTCAGCCCATATGGTTTTGCTTTATCTGTTAAAACCCAAGTTGTTCTTGAGAAAACATTACAACTGAAATGCAAGAGATATAATCTAAGAATTAACAATGTAAACACAAAACGACATTTAAAATTTTAATAAAGTTTTCTAAATGTTTCTCCTGTTTGTATTTAAAAAATAATAACTTTCGGACTGACTGAGGTGACTCATTTTGGCTTTCACTTGGAATGATCATGGCCATTGACAAATCAAATATATCTTGATAATATAATTCACGTTATCAGACATATGGCACAAATAAAAGCTATTTGAATGCACCAGACATGCTGTAATTCTACTCTATAGGATTAGCTGTGTCACTTAAGCGCACATTGTGCACCGTGCAGACAAACTTTCAGCTGTTAACGCAACTCATAATGAAAAGTGTGGACGTGGATATGACCTCTTTTAGTTTGAGAGATGAAGCTATTGCACCAAATGTTTTTCTCCACTTTACAAACTCATAGCCAGTTCTTAATCTGATCTATGGGGAATTGCCTTTCAAGGTCTGTGGAGCATTAGAAGAATTGCTGAAGCATCGTGGCTGAATTCTTTAGAACTGATATCCCGACAAGGTGTGAGAAACCAACTAAAACGAGGCAGATTCCATGAAACAGGAAACTCGGAGGGTCACACTAACGTTCCACACCTTGGTCAGCTTCGTTTTGCATCGGTGCATGACAGCTTAGATCCATTTCCTCACCCTGCCAATACCGCAAGCGCCACGGTTCTTAGACAGGGAAAGGTTGCTTAAGTCACGTCCCTGCTTCACACTTTTTCTGGAAGATATTCACAGAAAACAATTTTCAGTTTTATTCACATATCTTATTGTCTACAGTGCACTCATGAGTCTCTGTCTTAAATGAAAGGGGCCATTGTGTTTGGTCAGGTGCTTTGTTATGCCTGGGAATGAGGTGTGTTTACATTTAGCTGATCTGTGATGTGAGAAAATGTTTTGACGAGCAAGGGAAAAAGAAAAGTTCAATGTGACAAAACTCATTAGCATGTTGCGCATGTTAAAACGGTTGGGGTTTTCAGTGGGGTGATAAATGGAGTAAAGTTGCATTTTCGTAGCACAGCTGTGTATTCTGTTGCTGACAGTTTGCTATTGCCAGCAATCAGTCCTCATTGGAAAGGTTAAGGCCAAACTGGCTCAGGCTAAAAACTGATTTAACTAATCCATGTTTGTGAACTGATCGGATTTTGACTAATGTGTGGCTGGCATTGCATTCGCAGAGTAAAAAATATAAATGTGTACTTATAATTTGCATGAGAAGGGTCATAAGTGGCAGCCTTCTGCAGAGTCTGTGGGGTAGCTCTGTGGGCTGATGATATAGTACAAATTAAATGGGAAAAATGGTGAAAAAAGCTTAGAGCAAAAGGCATAGAGCAATGTGCTAAATCCCAAAACACAAAAAATCTATGCATTAACTGGCCAATAAAAAAACATTGCATTTTAAAACGTTATGTGCATTTTATGTCATCCTCATTAACTCCTAATTCTTTTAGGCTCACCATAAATAATACAAATATATTCATAGTTCTGTGACAGGTCAATAATTAAACAGTTTACTCTTCGCCAATAATGTTCTTCGGTTAATGGAGCGTCCATGTGTCTGTAATTATCGTCTAATATTTCAAGGATACTATCAAGAGCAAAGCCAGCGAGTTGTTAAAATTCGCTCTGCTCATCTGCTTATTGTACGGAGAGCTTCCACAAGTAGTCTGCCTTAAAAAATGAGATAACATTGAAAAGTCTCCTTGAGATTAGACAAGCATGAGCTGGGGACCATGCACTGTTAATTTTGTATTAATGGGTTGCAATGTCCACTGCTCACAGTTTTATGTCAGTCTATTTAATAGCTCCAATCATAATAACTCCCTCTATAACATTAAGCCATTTATATTTTTTTCTTTGATTTTTTTCCCATTTTCTTTTATGATTTTACTGACTTAAGCTGTAAAATCAATGCTGCGACATCAAAACTTTTTTCCTCTTAACTCGTGATTGTTCTATATCTCTTTTATAAACGCTTCAAAACCAAGCATGCTATAAACTCATTTGAATTCTGACCATCTTTCAGAACTGACCATTTTTCAAGTCTCAAAACAGCGTGTCTATTTTTGGAAGCCTGAAATACCAATAGAGACTTGTAAAGTGTGGACTCTTGTAAAATCAGAAGCCAAGGCCGTCTTAGTAATTTAAAAAAGAGATTGTGTGATTCTCACAAAAAGGGTTGGATCATGGGAATGAACTTAAATCAATCTTTTGTAGATCAGAAGACAGTGAGTGCAAAGATGTGTGGATTTTATAAGCAGGTCATTTGAGGCCAGTCACTATGTATGAGTAATCAGTGACTAAGAGGGGGATGAGAGAACATCATATGTCCTTGTGCCCGCATATTCACCAGCCTGTTCCCCCTCATGGGCTTGATCTGATGGGATGCGTTGCTCATTGACTTCAAAAGAGAACCGAATGTCATTCAAAGGATGACATCTAACGGCCCAAGTCACTGGGATGAGGGATTTTATCGTTTGACAGAGTTTCATTTGACTTTCATTTGTATGACTGGCGTTAGTGTCTGAATGAGAAAATATGGTCATTTTGTATTCTGGGATAACTGAGGATAAACGTAATCAAGCAAGATAATTATGTCGTTTTTACAGCAATAACGGAGTACAGATTAAGTGCTTACAGGCACCATGCGATTGGGACCTGTGCTTCCGGGCTATTGAGGTTCTGAATTGCCTAACCTTCCAGTATTCTTTAGAGAAATCTAGTTGAAATGTGAACGCATGTGACTTCTTGGTGTCTCCTGACATATTTTCATTGGCTGTGTATGTGTCTGTCTAAAATAAACTAAATGAGACAAAACAAAACTAAACAAGACAATACTAAATTAACTCAAATCCGTTGTCAAATTTGAATGAAACTTTGGTGCAAAAGAAAGTGGTATATATCATATAAATGATACTATTCTGAGCGGTACTGTTTTTCATTTGTTCTGATTGCCACTACTAATCCTAGCTTATGTTTGTGGATGCTACATGTTATATTGTAGTTGTTTATTTGCTATTTTTATTATGAACCATAATATTTCTATTTAATCTGTTCCAGTTTTGAGTGTTTAAAGTTTACTTAAATAAGCATGATCACTCATCATTTGAACTTCACAAAATGAAAACACAGCAATGTAAGGCCCATACACAAGAATCAGTAATATTTCAAAATCAAAAATGTGTGGTTTGAATTAGTTTGGAAACAGCAGTTAATTATGATCTTAGGGGCTCAAGAATATCTAAGAGCACAGAGAGATTCCAACAAAACTGCCATACGCTCGAAAAGGAATTTAGTCTTTTCTCAAGACAGACATATATTTATTTTTTTCACTTTTTCACTATTGGTTCTTTCACAATACAATGAATTCAACAGTGTCTGAAAAGAATTAAAAGTTTTGACACAGAATCAAAAGATTTAGCACTCGCTTAAATTTGATTTTAAAATCTAAGGACATGTAATACAGTTAAGCCAGAAAGTACACTTAAGCCAGGACAAACCTTGGCTGAAATCTCAGAAGTTCTTTGGATTCATGGTTTCGAGTCTTAGCCCATAAAAATTTGTAACAGCCTCCAGAGTTCTTGCCAGGCCAAACAGACTTGCGACATGCAGTTTTGTGAATGTCCCATCTACAACCCTGGATGTGCGGTGCTGTCTCCATAAACTTCTCAGAGCAACACACACCAAGCTAACAATTTTTTGTTCCCACAACATCATAGGGACAATGTTACTTTATGTTTTTAATTTGGGTTAATCTGTTTTATGTATTGTCATTCATGTTAATTCTACATCGAAAGTAAGCAATGTTAAATGGATCTTATGTATTTTGATTCTGTAATTTTTGAACACTCTGAAAATGAGTGAGAGATGCCGTCATTATTCCCATCTAAATGGTGGCCATCACTTTAACTTTGTATATGACATGTCAGTAACCATTTTCTATAACTTTGACTGAACTAAAAAAAAAATAAACAGTAATTAAATTTAAAGAATGTCTGGGAAACGTTCTGACCATGAAGCTACCTCACAACCAAGTGGGATCTAACACAAATCCTGAGCTGAAAGTTCTCCCAACGTTCTTAAAACGTTTCCTGTTGGCCCAGGCAAGCTTTGGGACAGCCAGTAAACCCGATTCCTCCACAGCACACAGTGTGCAGACAGATAACCCTCTCTCACAGTTGGAGACATTCCAAAAAAGGAAGAACACAATAAAATCTAGCTGAGGTTACATTGAATCAATCTTCATTTATCCCCTTAGATGACCTTTGACCCCTTGAGCACGCCATCAAGCTAAGGTTTGAGGTGCTGTCGGGGGAATGGAGCAGGGGTGGCTGGGAAAATAGGGACAGGTCGTCTTTGCACAATCCCCCCCCCCCCCCCCCCTTTATTACTTGTCATTTCTATTTTCCGTTACTAGCACAGCAGTAACGGAAAATAGAAATGACAGGGAAAATAGGGACAGGTCGTCTTTGCACAATCCCCCCCCCCCCCCCCCCTTTATTACTTGTCATTTCTATTTTCCGTTACTAGCACAGCAGTGCACTAACTCCAAAACTGGTGGAACTATAATGTAGCATCAGTCATCTACTACTCTAAAGGAATCAGAGTGGTTTGCTATGCAGCCTAAAGTCGGTTTATACAAGTGATTGATAGCACAAGAACATTACATGAACTACAGGGTGTAAGAGCAGTGTGGTGTCCTACCACCTAAAACGCTTAAACTTTTATGCTTCAGTACATATCCAGCTATACAGGGAGGACATTGGTACAGCAAATAAATAATATCATTTAACTCTTGATTTATTTCAGCTCTCTTAATTGTTTACTTAATGTTACTTAAGTGAGCTCTAAAAAAGTCCATTATTGACAGTTCAGGTGTTTAATGAAAGAGTGGTCATTCTGGAAGGTCTTGGTTGTGTTTGTTTAGCTGGTGAATCTGAGTGAAGAATCACAGGGGCCTTATGGTGGCCCAGCATGGGGTCCAGGGCAAGAGAGATGCGCTGGCCCTTTATTTATGTTTGTTTGGAGACGTCAGCTCGCGCAAACTGTTTTCCAAAGCGATCCATGATGTCTTCTCCAGATGTTTTTTCCAGCACACTCCGGGGAGCCTGCTTAATGGGGCTGAGCCACGCTTGGCTCTCTGTCGCCAAAGAAACGGGAGCCTCACTTTGATGCTGGCAAGGTCAGAAAAACTGATCTGTCATATGCGAGTGCCATGCACTGTTTTATTTATCAGAAGTGACACAGCATAATGGCATTTAGATGGATAATTTTGATTAGTTTTTCGATTTTTTATTTGTCACATTTTCTTATTCAGAGTGACTCCTGTCATGAATCACTTGACTGGTATGTATATTTGTTCAGTGCTTAAATAATTTTCCTGGAAATAGTTCAACTGTACTGCACTGTACAAGTTGACAGCAAAACCCAAGGAAAATGTTTAGCTGTGAATACCAAGGACAAACTCGGCCAATGGTATTTCAAGGCTACTATATAAAGAGTTAGTATGTCTTAGCAATGTCTTTCCCCGAGTTAATTTTTAAACAAAACCACCCAAGACCACATTTCAAATTTAACCTCAGTGAATTTAGTTGAAATATCAAATGACAAGCAAATATAAAAGATTTAACTGGTCATAGATCCTCCAAATTCCAACGTTCCTAATTCCCCTGGCTCTCAAAGGCTGCATGCGGAACACGCACTCAGACCGGGCTGCTGCAGGGCCTTATGGGTATGGAATGGCAGAAGACCGTAGATGGAAGAGTCTGAATGGAAAAAAGAAACACACTTCGTGTCACACCTAGTGTAAGAGGTGAGGATTTACACCAGTCAGCGTGTGCCATTCCTACCATCTATTTCCATCCTACAGATTAGATACCTCTCACACCTCCCTGATTTAGATGGGAAGGCGTGTTGTGTATCAGAGCGACACTGCGTATCTGTCATCTACTCACCCCAGTTTCACAGCTTCCCTTCTGCCCGACCCAGGGCCCAAGATCACGCAATGGTGCAAAAGGTGTCACTTTGTATTCTCACGACTTCATAATCCTCTCTAAAACTAAAACATTTTTGGTTCGTCCTTGCGTTCCTTTTGCCTTTCTGGGATTTATAGCATTAGTCATTATTATGTGCCAGTACATACAGAAAACCGTGCTGATAATCTAATGTTTTGATCGATATTAGTTTTCCGTAGAACATTTTAAACAGCATTCATTTTTACTGTAGATCTATGTAGGTTTGAAACCAATCAATGGAATTTTTTTTTTAACAAAATGTTCAAGGAGGTTTAATTTACAGTTTGCTAGAATAACTGATCAGGGAATATGGATAATTTGTGCGGCTAATTAGGTTAAAATTAAACAAGCGGTATTTCATGCGCGAAAGAGGCTGTTGAAGTGCTGTAGAAACATTTCAGAATGTTTGCTGATGCATAACCTCTGCTATTGTGAACCCTCATTTTTAATGTCTGTCAACAGAAGCTATAAATCTCTCTGCAACAAAAGGTCTTCTGAGGGACTTGAATGGGTGAGTGGAGGGTCACACTTCACATCTGTTCAAGCCATCAGCTCTGAGGACATGCTGAAAAACACACACGCAACTCCTACATGTAATTGAGGTTCAAGTCTTGGGAATATTATACAACATGGTTACCTTCCTGTTCATGAAAAATACATTCTTGAGAATCAATGAAAAACTTCCTTGTTAAAAAAAAAAACCCACAAGACTACAAATAACTAAGGTGATATGGGGATACAGTGATTTGGGATGTTAGTCTTAGGGTGGCGCTCTTTGGTGGTGTCTGGTTGCAGCAGACTCATCATGTTTGAAGAATGTGATATGGACAACTTAAAAGTCTCTGCAGATGCATTTTAAAATCTGAAGATACCTCTTAAAATCTGCTATTTGCATTTCTGTTTCACCCTCAGTACAAAGACAGATTGAGTAAGAAAAAAACAGATGAATATGAGAATTACATGTAAAATCTGACTGGCCACTCCTTATTCTTCTGGGTGTAATTAACTTGAGAGGAGACTACATCTGCCATAGTACTTTGCCCCAGTGCACAGAGGCAAATAGTGAAACTTGTAGTAAGGAGTTATGTGCTTTATGTATACACAATGTGCTTCGGAAATCAGCTTTTTTAAAGTTTTCTGATAGTCCGCACAAGGCGGCTGACTGCTGATGTTAGCAGGCTGTCATCATGAGGAAGCGACCTCAGCTCTGGTTCAGACCTCTTATGTTCACTATTAAATATTGGCACACACCGTGACTAATCCCTCTCTGTGAAAGCTATTCATCTTCCCTGAGTCTTCCCACAAAGGTGATAACTGTCAAGGTTATTCTCTCCATGGTTTTGAGAATGTATGGTCCCTGCAAGCCTGGAAATCAGGCTGCGGACACTGGCTAAGGTGGTAACCTTTCGGTGCAAACGGTGCGCCCTAATTCAATTTGCCCCGAGGACGGCCATCCTCAGCTGTCCGGTCTCATGAGACGGATGGGACGCACATGGGCGTGAGGGCTGCTTTTGATTTTACACCCTGTGCTGGATCAAAAGGGCCATGGAAGCCGGCGTTCCTGCACGCGGTGTACCAGGCAGCGTGTTAAGCAAGGCTGAGCAATGCGTGAACAATCCAATATGACTGCCATGCTGGAGCTAATCTTTCACATACCAGCGGCCCTTGGATTTTAGCAGGCAGACGGGAATGCCTTCGCAACAGCTGACCCCAGACCAGCCCTCGCAGGAGGCAGCCATAAGTCATCGTTCATCTGCACAGCAGGTCCTGCTGTGGCTGTCAAGAGAGATGTGAAGGGCGCTTTAACTGGGAGCAAGGAAAACTTATGTATGTTGTCGTATGTATTCCCTCACTACAAAGAAATCATTCAGTATTGAGATTCTTTCAACGCTCATTCAGAGCACAGTATGTTTTAGCCAGTTTGGATCATTGTGTTCTGTTTGACAGCACTGCCCTGGCCGTATGATTGTTTTAAGAGTTACTGCCCAACACAACAGCCAATCAGATCGGGTAACTGTCCCGATCTGACAGGAAGAGAACTGATATGGACAGATACTTTCCAAATTTCAATTTGGTGACTCGGTCAGGGTCCCAGTACATCTGTAAAAATACCCTTGTGATTGGTTAGGAGGCTGGGCACACTTCAGGAAACCAGTATACAGCTGGAACGCAGGAGCTGTTGATTAGGATAATGACAGGCCTGTTTTCTGGAAGTGAGAAGGCTTTTTCCATCTCATCCGATACAGTTTTCACAAAGAGGTAGCGTCTTGTTAGCCTGTCCTGGTCTTTTCGATGATGGTGCCAAATTTAGCGGCAGGATATCTCACCTCCGTTTCCACGCTTCACACCAGTGGCGGTAGCCTGTTTACACCTTCTGATGGGCTAACACGTGCTAAAATATGCCCCCTGGGTACAAGAGGATTTGCACTTCAGCTAATTGCTTTTTATAAACAAACACTATGGGAGACATGGAGAACCCCCTTTGAAATGGTAATGCTCCCCTTCGCTACAAAAAATGTATGTTCTTACAAAGAATTTACAAAGTAAAAAAAAACAACTTTTACCTCCTTTGCACTGCAGAGTTTGAACTAGGGAAGGTATGGGCTATACTAAAAACTATAGTTAGCTGACCAAGTAAAGAAAGATTAGATTCAAATTGTTCATTCAAAGAGTGAGCAATTTGACGGAGAGACAGAGAGATTACACCTAAGCGGGGAATTGCTACAATCCTTTGGAGCGGAGTGAGTTTCGATTGACCTCTCCAGAGTTTCAAAGCAATTTGAGGTTATTTGCCTAATGCAGGTTTTGTCTTGGTTGTCTCGGTGATCACTGCAAGGCACCTAAGATTACACTTGTCAGCCTGCCAGATTCTCTCCTTAATTGCCTATGTTTGACACTATTATTGTAACAGAGAATGAAGAGATGACATGTTTATCTGCCTCCCATTGAATTTGCAGATTCCCACTTGTACAAGTTATAGATATTGTAACACACAGCCTCAAGAATTCACTGTACTGGCCCCTGCATTTCAGACTGTTACACTCCATTACATTCACTTTTTTCCCCTCATCCCAAACAAAGATTGCTCCCAAAGATTTGGGAAATTTCATTCTTCCTGTCATTTTTGTCAGTTACAGAGGAAGAAACTGAAGGTGAAATAGGAAACATTTTATCTCTGGTGACAACTTACAGAACAGCCACCATTACTCGACATAACAAGGCACTGAAATTAAACATGTTGCAAACACAAATGCAAATAACTGAAAGAAGCAAATTATGTTTGAGGAAAACAAGGGTATGTCTTGTTCAATCCTAAAAATTGAGACTGGCAGGAGTCTGATTTTGAAATGATGGCGAGTTAGAAAAAGAGAGATGGCCTGAAGACAGGTCTGTGCTGCAGCTCTGGTTTTAGGAGTCGGAGGAGCTCGGAGACGCGGGGACGACAGGAAATGGCTCTGACAGTTGGTGGACGGGAGCCTTGGCGGTGGTGACCACACGGAACATTTGGATGCGGACACCTAGAGAAGTCCGGCCAAGATCCTGTCCTGCGGTCGAGCCTACAAATGTAATCTAATCTCTGCGGTCCTCTATGCCACTCTCCCAGTGTGAGGGCATTGCCGGGTTCCCCGGGGAACTGGAAAGTTCGGCACAGCGGTGGGTGTGGCCACTGAGACGGGTGGCGAGAGGAAGCAAAAAACCCCACCAAAAAACCCCAAAGGCCTTTCATTTATCCCTTTTGGGGGAGAAAAGGAACAACAAAACAAGAATCTACTCAAAATCAGCATGAACTCAAAAACAGCACGGCCATACAAATGCCCAAAGTCCAAAACGCAAAAACCAACCTTCAGGCTCTCAGGCCGTGCTTAAATAGAAGGCCTAACTGAAGGCAAGTGCTAAGGGCTGAGTTGATTAGAAATTTATTAAAAACTCTCATGGTGGGGGGGGGGACCAGAACACTGACAGAAGTATAATTGGAGGAGCTGAGGAACTTGCTCTTTTCTCCACCTCTCCTGGCACCACAAAAGATGCAATTCCACAGAACCACACTCTGGGCCTGCATAATGTTGTAGTTATTCTACTTTTATAGTGCATCCACCTTTTTAGGTGAAAAGCTGTATATCTGCATGTGTTATCTAACAGACTATTCTTTTGTACCAGTGGAATACTGAACTAAGCAAGCTGAGTTTTGTTTGTGTGGTATTTCAATGCATTGTAGGGAGAAATATTGGCATGCACATTTAAGCTGTCTTTTTCATGACAAGCTGTCCCACACTTTTGGAAGCATTTGTTGTGAATTTAATTTTGTTGATGCATGTAAGCCTAAAATTCTCTATAACAGAAATAATTTCGTTAGGGTCCCTTACAGCATCTCCGAAAAGGCTCCCTTCAAGCCACATGGAATCAGTAAGAACTTGCAGTGAAACATTGCATGCTGTGGACCTCCCAATGAACCGTGCATTCTTTATTTAGGCCATAAATTTTAAACTGTCCCAGTCCCCTGCGCTCTGTATACAATCTGAAATCATTATAGAATCCCATCTTCCCCTTGGGGTCCACGCCAATGCAAGCATTCTGGAGAAGGAAAAAAAGTTTCCCATTGCTATTCTTCTGATGTTCCGAGAGTCGTTGGAAGAAGTCGGAAGAAACTGATGGCAGGACAGAGGCACGTATTGTCTGCCAGCGTCTGAGGGGAACAGAAGCAGAGGCAAAGGAGCCCAGTTTCTCTTTTCGCACCAATCGCTGCACATTCTCTGGTACCGCCCAGCCATTAAAAAAAGTCTTTTGTTTAAACAGCTAATTGGAGGGTTGGAAGGGGCAAGGACCCGAAAAATTCCATCTAAACTTTCTTTCACTTTGAGGGAGTCGCATGAGGACAGTAGCTTTGCGCCCATCACTCAAGGAATTGGGACTTTTATACTTTTGTACACCTGCTCCGACCCGAAACGGTTCTAAATCTCCTGCAGTAGTGTTTTGAACTTTAAGTTTACTTCAAAGTTTGGCGTACATGTAAGATAAGATACTCTTTAATTCTTCAGTGATATTGTTAGGATATTGAACATCCATAAAGGTGTCTGAGAGAATACCATATAGCACTACTGGTACCCCATAAGGAAGGCTAGTGAGAGAGTTTTGTTGCTTTCTCTTGTCCTGTCCGTGTTCCCATGTGGTGGAGCTGTGTGGATGCTAAGGGTTCGGCATCTGCGCCTGCATGGCCCTGCGAAGCAGCCCTCCTCCTGGACTCTTTCATCTGCATGGCAACCTGCCCATCTTTCTTCCCCCAGCCGAGGGCCGGCTTTATCACCAACTATATTCCCGCTGGGAGAGCGAACGCACATGAAAGCCCATCACTGTCACAGACTTCCAGGTTCAAAACCATAGTTCTCTGATTTTTCTTTTTCCAAAATATTTGCTACTTTCTAAATCTTTTTTTCTTAGGATTTTTCAGTTATATTCAGTGTATTCCTAGAATGTAAACTGCTATGTTAGTTTGGGTACAGAGGTATTCTTACAGGGTCTTGTCAACCATTTCTCCCTATTTTCACTCCCACAACCCTTCATTTTCATGTAATCTCAAAGAGAGGTTTTTCTCCACTCCAGGTGCTTAGGGCCACTGTATATGCAGGTATCTACTCCAGCCACACACTACTCGACCTGACATCACAAATTTGGTGACCCCCCCAGGAGCAATGATTTAATTTAATTAGCAAAATCAGGTGTGTGGCTGGAGTAAATAAAAAAAAAAACTGTGGCCCTCAGTACCTGGACTTGAGTACAATTTGTCCAAGGCCTTGTCTTTTTGGGTCCTATATAGCAAGTCAACTGTGTAATCCTCTGTAGGCTGACTAGTCTCTCTGTGATCCCCTATAATCTGGCTAGTCTCTCAGTGATCTTTCCTTGTCTGGCTGGTTTCCCCATGGTCCTCGGTAATATGGATATTTCATCTGTGATCCTTTATAATCTGGTTGGTCTCGCTGTAAAACTCAGTAATCTGGCTGGCCTCTCTGTGATCCTGTGTGATGTTCTCTGTCCCCCGCAATGTCGTTCTCCCTTTGGCCCACGGTTACTTGACTGAAAAATGTACCAAACTACACTACAGAGCAAATCTTATCTGTATATCAGGCTGTTCTAAAAGCAAGCAAAAAGATCACTGCTTTCTCATGATGCGCAGAGTGGAAAAAATGATCTGTACTCAATATGAATGGTTGGAATAGTTCTGTGATAGTTCTAATCTTTGATGTAACATCTTATCATTTGACCAGAATTTACGCAAATTAACTTCGGTCAGACCAAATCCTGTATGAAAGTGTTGTGTTTCTCTCATACACTGCCTAAGAATTTGGCATAGAGCTCTCTCATGGATTGCGCATTTGAGGGTAATCAAATCTTCATGCTATAAGAGTCTGCATTTCCCATCAGGATTTGCTTGACTGTTTGCCAGTCTAGCAGGCTAAATCACTGCTACTGTTCTCAAAAACGTAATTTCAAACAAGTTTCAATAAAGTCTACATCTTTACACCAATTTCCTGAGTTGAACTGGAGATTGAAAATTGAGCTTATATCGCTACATTTTCAAATTCTCAGTTAAGAACGTGCAATGTGCTATTTATTTTAATGTGACTGTAAAAGATATTGAATTTTGACAAATTAAATAAAATTGTTGGAGTGAAGCCCTTGATGAAATCATCCATTCTACTCTTTTCAACACACTTCAATATTGTGCACCTGTAACTTTCAGCAGCTTCTTGCAAAAATATTGTGCAATCTCTATGGTTAGACTGTAAAAGCTTACGATATGCAGTCTGGATTAGGGGGAGGGGGAAGCAGCATGCTGGACTGAGTTTTAAGGGTAAGGCCTATAAATCCGTGGTACCAGAGCAAAACTGGAACGGTAAAAAAAGACCAACACACCTTTTTGAAACTTTGCTCTTCGCTCCAGTTAAAGCACTGCACATCTACTCTGATCATGCACAATTTCACTCACATGCTTTGCTTGGAATGAAGTGGTAACAGCATATATAAAACACCAGGAGAAGAGTTCATTCCCATTTTGTAATCCAACACCCAGTAAAACATCATGGTGTAATTTATGATGTGAGTATAGAAGTTATATGGGGGTAAAACAATGCTTTTTTAAAAAAATATGTGCTCTCATTTTCTCAATTTATGTGGTCTTGGCTCACATCCATACTTTTGGAATTGATCCCCTGTGTGCACTGAAACTTATTGTAATGGGGGTTACAGAATGTTGGTGCAGCTTTACTGATGGCCTGCTGAGAGAGGAAGAGTAGCAGAGGGATGTCCCCCAGTGAATAATTCAAACCTGTGTTATATCATTGCATGTGACCTGACTATGTTATGGACTATCTCAGATCTACCACTGAAATAGACTGCAGTGTTGGTCCTGCTAATGCTTCAATGAAGCCAAATTCACAGGGTAGGAGCACAACTGGAGGTCCGCCCAGTGCTGAGGGTCTCCTATGGTAGCCCAATTTCTTGTTTCGTTGCAACAAAATACAGGCGAAAGAAATTTATGATTTTAAACAAGAGATCAAATAGACGTTTTTACACGCTAACATAACTCGGAGGAAGTGGCTTTCTTATCCCACATGAGAACCACATTTTACCCTCAGCACCACTTTAAGACACCTCTTTCTCACAAACTACTTTCGTTGTGCCTTTCCTTTAACCATATTTGATCCTCACACCAAAACAAGAAATTTGCTTAAGTGAAATAAAAGACCAAGAAAAGTTCAAAAAGCATGCCCCAAGATTCATCACATGAGTACATTCTCACTGAATCCTGGCCTGGTTTTGCACATTGCATTATATCAGTGCTGACCTCGCGCAAACACAGAGGTTTACAGGTTTATAGAGGATGCAAGGAATAAACACTATCGTAACAATTTCATAAATAGCCTACTTGCTTCCTGCATAATGTGGGCAGGTGGCATTGTCTTATAGGTGGCAATTTTTAAGTATGTATTGTGTTTTTGTTTCAATGGTCTATTGAGGTGCCAGCGGTTGCAGATGCTTTCACCTCCCTTTTCAGTAAACATCGACAGAGTGGGGGTTCACTGCGTCTCTAAGATACGTCCACAGATGGGATGCCCTCTGTGCACAGCCCCAGTAGGTGATGTGGTGAGTTGGGTGGGGGGGGGGGGGGGGTTGGGTTTCAAATAATCAGCTTTTCGCAGCGGTGGGGCTTACAGAAGAATTTACACAAGTCTTCATTTGTTTCTCCAGACAGCTCCAGGCAAATGAGGGATGGTCTCCACCGGTGCCATTGTGTCACATCCTTTGTTTCAACGAGATATTTCTTTCAACAATTACAATGCATGTGAATGGATTGTCAGATGCAGGAAGCATGCTAATCAAGAATCTTATTGCAAATACCCTGACCCCCCTTGACCACCCTGTGGAAAAAAAAGAATAGCCACTCCCGTTATCTCAATGCAGATAACATATCTGAAATCCCATACATCCAAAAGAAAGGGTATTGAATCTTTTTTTTTAAGCCTCAACCTTCATGCTAGCTTACTGTCTCTGGTTCACAGGGGGAAGCTAATGAAACATGGGTTTTGCCTTGTCTGTTCCAATAGTCACCAGTGACGATAAGGAGAAAGCGAATGTCCCTCCTCTCCCAGAAGACTTCAAAAGGATCAAAGCTTCGAAAGGAGTGGGACATGGGGAGTAATAGGTCAAACAGCAGATGATGGTGCTCCCCTGTGTAGCTGAAGTCCTTTCAACTGCACATGTCCCCCCGATGGGTATGTCTAATTCAATTTCGCTCCTATTCACATACCCGATGGAAGACACCTTTCTTGGATTCTGAGCAAGGCCCATGTGTTAAGCCTCTCTGGGGGAATCCCACCATGAGGAGATTCTGCACGTTTATCTTTAGGAATCAATCAACATGATAGGTTCAGACTTGCTCCAGACTCGGCATATGCATAGAGTGGTTCCAGGCCCTCCGTTCTGTGCTTCAGACAGTATGTTTCCAGCATTGCTATGGTTACTGTTCTCCATCAAAGGGTTTTTTTTTAAATTTAATTACACCTTCAGCATTTGTTTTGCATTTGGGCCGAAGTTGCCTTCGCTGCTTCTGGCATGGAAGGAGGTCTCAGTTCAATTCAATTCATTTCAGGTTTCTAATGTAATTCTTATGGTCTTGATTAAATTAAATTCACATTCTTTCTTGGCATGACATATAGGTGAATACTGTTAAAGCATGAACAGCAATTAATACAAAAAATGTAACTCAGATATTCAATTCAATTGCTTATCTCTCTCTACCCCTCAGGCTCTGCTGTGTCCCTCCAGAACAAGAGATTGAGAATAAATACAATGTTCGTTGAGTAATGCAAAACAGGGAGACGAGTGCCATTTTGTTTAAGGCAGTCTTTGTCTCAGCAAAAGAGTTTGAGTTACAAAAGGTACAATATAAATTAGTTCCAGGCAGAGGTGGAATGCTTTCTAATCCACTAGCAAGCAGTGAGTGAGTTGCAGAGTTTAAAGAGGAAATGGATGGATATATTGGCATTCGTCTGTAAATTTGTTTAGCCATATATCTGTGTATGTAATAGTTCAGTCCTCACTCTTCAGCTAGAACATTTTGCTGATGACATGTTGACTGAGCGGATATTTCAAACTGAAGGAGAGAAAAAAACATAAAAACCAAATTAAATCTTTCCAACTGATTGAAACCAATGATTTTTTATGGCTTAAGTGCATCACCCAAACAAGCAACCAGCTTGTGTAAGTCCATCAATGCGAATTATAAAATTTTAAAAAGTCAACCAGGAATAACACAATAAATTGCTAAGCATAAATCAGCAACGAAATGAAAGGGCAGGAACAAGTTCAAAAAATATTTTAACATTATAAAATAAATACCATGAACCATAAAAGACTTTCCTTAGCCACTCTTTACCAACCTGAAAGTATATACTCCCTAACAATTAACAAAAGGAAAGAACAACAAGAGAGCAAAATTCCAGAGTCTGGAGTATATACAGAAACATGTGAATCTCCTGACTGACACGAATATCAGACTTGGCAACGGCAGTGAAAAACGATGCCTTGGCCAAACTTTTCCTCTGTTGTTGAAATGTTTAAATCATTTTCTTTGTCAGGAAAAAAAAAGGTACGCTTTAGCCCCAGAGAATGAGAAATAAAATCCATTAGTTTTTGTTTTAGTGTGCTTCTGGCAGGAAGCTTCTGTTTGAAACAATAGCTCTCCCGTGTTATCAGAACATTCGTAGGGAGGATACCGTCTGGCGCCTTGTGTATCCTGAAATGTGTACGGGACAACCCCGGGGAGGCCAGACACCTTCTCTATGCATCGTGGGTCGCGCTGGCCGCACCCCTCTAACCGGCATGTAGGCTATAAAATAACAGCACCCAGGAGAGATAAAGCTGGAGCGTGCTCTTTCCCGTTTCTGCCAGGGCGGCATTGAAAGACCATGTGACGTTGAAATTCTTTTTTTTTTTGCAGCCTTCAGTCATCCAGCTTTACAGTTGAGAATGTGACAGAGCTGAACAATGGAAGAGGACTTCAGGACTGTGGAAGGAGAGGAGGGGATCGTTGTTTGGTTACTATTGTTTCGGGAATCCCGTAGTGCCGTTTTCTTTGTTTTCTTCGACCACGCACCGCAGAGCTGTGTCAACTTCCCTTCAGTTTCTCAGGAAATGTTGACCTGTGTGTGTGTGTCTGTGTTTTGCCATTAAAAACAAAAAGTGCTGTGTCAACACATTTCCTTAACATTATTATAATGTTTAATGTATTGTGAATGCTATGCCTGTGCTTTTCAGTGTAACTGGCTTGCCATCTAAAACCTGTCAACAGTACACCAGTTGGGTGATAAGAAAATGCCCTCACCAACTGCACAGACTGCTAGCTAACCATTAGCCATTGGTAAGTTTGAATTTATACAACTAAAACTGCAAAACATGATGAGACTTTCAGCATACAGACACACAATTAGCTTTTGATGAGAGAAAACAGTTTAATGCTAGGTGGCTGACTAGGTAACTCAATAAAAGTCATAAGCAAGTACAGAACACAACTAGGTAGCCAGCAAAAATGCAAAGTAGATATCTACCAGGCTAGCAATCAGCATTGCCATTGTAAGACTGACTCTCTTTCCCTTTACCAGAGTTGATTATCTACACACTCAGCCACAAGTTAGTGAAGGGCAATGCCATTGACAACTAAAGTTGTGCAGCACCTGTCATACTTGAGGTATGATACACAAAATATGGAATTTTGTTTGATCTGGGTTAATGTACCCTACGTGATTTTAAAATTAGACAGTATTTAGCATTACGATGAGGGACTCTGTCTGGGGAGATTCTTGGCATGAAACTATTTGTATGCTCCTTATAACTTAGCATGTTTTTTTTTTAACATTCAGTATGCTAACGATAGTCAGTCATCCAAACAGTAGAATTCATTCAGTGCCTTTACTTTGCACTGGAACTGGTTTTTAAGGGTGTATGGTTGCTTGAAGTACGGTTTATGTCAGTGGCTTTACATCACTCTGTAAGTGCCAGCAAAATGACTGCGATGTTAGTTGGTCATGCTCTTTGATTACTTACTGTTCCAATGAATTATCAATAAACTTAGACCTTCTTTAGTACACTAAAACCACCATATTCCCCTGACAAGTTCATACCATCTCAAAAGCGTCTTTCAGAAGGTCCTCGACAGATTCATTCAGCTTGATGAATCTCTTACCTGCCCGCAGTGTCCCTTAAGCGATAGGTTATCTCCAGCTTCAAGTGAGTTTTGTCACAGTAGCTGTGAGTCATGGGAAAAGACCAGGTTACGGTTCTTTTGTCACTGGAGGAGATTTATTACTCTTCTTAACTCAATTAGACTTTGTTTTTAATGGATTCGGGGACTTTTCTTCTGGACAGATTAGATCTCAACAGGCTTCAACCCAAAGGAAACAAACTTCGACGAGCTTACCCCAAAACACCAGCGTGACCCAGGCAGTAGATGCTATCTCTCAGTCCGTGACACCACTCTCTGGAGAGACCCAGCCCCGGAGAAGGCAAGAGGTCACGGCTCACGCGATTGAGATACGATTGTTATTTCCTCCTCGCGAGTTGATTCGAGCGATTTTCGGGGGGGAAGCCCCCCTGGGGACGTCCCACCCTGGGTGGCTGAGGAGGAAGCAAGCGTGGGGTCGGGTCACATCGAGGCCTTCTCTCTCTCTACCCACACACATCTTGTCACGCCAAGCAGCTCTATGTTGACATTTCCTCCCACAATTCCTCCCTCAGATTCATATTTTGAACATATATCCAGCACCAGATGGTATCACATTCAAATTTTCCAAAATTTCTGAAGAAGACAATCCAAATATTTCCAAACACATCCTTGTCAGTGTTCTGGATCTATTCACTGAGAATTCTCTGATAGAGGGCAAAAAAATCATATGAGCAAAACAGTGGTTCATTTACCAAAAATGTTTATACATAAAATACAAATCATTTGTTTACTGCCATATATGGACATAAAGTAATGGAATGCTGGAATTTTTACGTTGTGTTTTAATGTATAAATGTGTAAACTCATTTCACTCATTTGTAATGTACTTTAAGTATCGTGATCATTTCATGGTTGTTTATATGAAAGTATCCCATGCGTCCTACAACACTCAATGTTTTCACTTAACTTGTGCCAAATGGGGTACAATTATCCTATGAAATGGTATAACTGTCTCAGAAAAATTATGTCTTCTTGAGTGACCACAGGAACTAACCACTAGCCGCAAGCTTTTAGAACAGCCAATCTTAAGTTAGGACATTTCATTAATGTAGAGTGAAATGTATTTCTGAATTGAATCATCATACAAGGAGATATCGCATGAATATCAGAATGAGAAATGCTCAAAGTAATTTACCCTACCAAGTTTTCAAGACCGCGTTTAACAGCCTATCAATTTTCCTTTAAGTGGGGTGTTAAAAAAAAAATGTCTGCGGACTGAGCGATAGAGTTTTGATCCATCTAACTCTCCACACAGCTGACAACAGCTCTTCTTCCTCAAGACAAACTCTGCAAACATAGAGCGAGTGTCCCTTTAAAGTTATTAAAAGCTTATTTTTGCCTTTTTAATACAGTCATTAATTTGACCATAATGCGCGTTGCAGCTGTAGTGCTGTTCCTTTCAAGTCTCGACTGTGTTCATTTTCGCTTCTACATTAAAGGCCTCAGATGATCTGGCATGTGATTCACACAGATTTGGTTTCCATGCTACAGGAGGAGTGCGCTCCAGGCACGGGGATTGATGTCATGTAACGCAGATGAAGCGTTGCAAACCTGGGTAATTAGCACAGGGTTTACAGCTAATCCGGCATTAACAGTCTGGAAAAGAACATGGAGCAAGATGAAAGAGTAGTGGCTTCAAATGCCAAACGCCTTTAACATTAAAAGAAGTGTACCGACCATCGTAATCCAAAAATATATAAATAAATAAACCATCGGTAAACTTTTTTTAATATATTTGAAATGTCCCATCATATTATTCATAGATTAAAATCGTTTTTTTTTTTTTAACTAAAAATTAAACGGTGCTCCCTGACCCTAAAGCATTAAAAATTACCCCAGTCTGAGAAAACATATTGATCTTGAGCTCTCTCCTTTGACCTTGCGTGTTTGCGCATGAACCCGGTCAAACGACCATTTTCTGTCAACAGCTGTTTAACGTATCAGCAAAAGAAAACAGTTTACATCTTCCAGACAAACAAGGTTTTGAAGTGTCTTTTTAAGTTCAGGCCAGGGTATTAAAGAAAGTTTGCATTCCATTCCAGAGGACATTCCAATGGAAGGGGGGGGGGGGGGGGGGTTGGGGGTAGTAAAATTAATTGTACAACAGGCTGTGTATGCAACCAAACACAGTGATCAAATTTAAGAGTAACAAAACAAAACCATAAAAACGGCGGTCATCCAGAAGGATAGTTTTGGCAACCACCACTGAAAGCTAGGCTCGTGTATGTTAGAGGAAAAGTTGACTGCTGCTTGACATCTTAGACTCTTTAGTGGAAATTGGTGAGAGGAAATCATGGATAAACCTGTACATTCACCTCTGATTAAAGAATGACCTCCTGATTGAAGGGTCTTCCTGCAGCTGTTGGTACAATAAAACCTCCGTGACGTTCAGAACGCCAATGCAGTTTAATTAAGGTCTCCCTGCATACTGATGCTGAACGACTCTTGCAATAGGTCGAAGCTGTCCCCTAAGCATCGTTTGTCAAAGCGCTGTTGCCTTGTACCACATACAAGGAAAATGTTTGGTTCCAGCATACCCATTCAACAAAAGACATTCTCCATAAGTGGGTTCGTTCATTCCACAGAACACAAAGATTGCGAATGGGTTTGGCCAAGGTAGGATGAATTTCCGTTTACCAGGGTTTATCAGACAGCTGCTGCATCAGCTCCTAGCAGTGCAACACCAGACACCCAAAAGTTTTTCATCTGTCACCTGTGAGATATCCGCCTCTCCTCAAGTTAGCATGAGATTTTCACCATACTTTTAAGTTAGTAATGTGAAGTTATGGTGATTAACTTGCAAGTGAGTAGATCGAGGAAGTGAGAGCACTTAAGGTACAATGCTTCTTGCACAGGAGGAACGATGCTTAGTCAAATGGAGAATTGGTGATTCAAACCTGCTGCAAAAAAGGGAAAATACAATCCACCTTCAGATCAATGGTTCCAGGTACAGGAGTGCTAGCAGCCAAACGTGTGAGAATCACTAGCAGCGCGTGAGGCTTAATGATCGATAGCATTTATGTAGCACCTTTTATCTCATCTCAGGATCGCAAAAGGAGAAACCTGTCTTTACCGGCAACAATGCATTTAATCTATTTGCTGCAACTGCATGATGAGATGAGATGTCTAATGTTTTTATAAGTAGTTTTATAACAATATGCATATACATATTTGATGGTGTCATAATTAGCCACTTACTTTCCTCACAATACAGGATACAATCCAGATCTAACAAAGACCACATATTTGCCCGTAAAAATAAAAACCTTCATAATGAAACAGTGAGAGAAAATAAATTACGAATGCTTTCACTTGTTTCCATGCTTCTGACAACATGAGGTAAATGTTAATAGGGTCTGTGTTGAAAATAAGTGCTTTATTTCCCCCCAGCAAACAATGATTTAGTTCCAGACGCTAGATCTAAATGGATGTTTTACACACACACACACACACACACAACAGATTTTGTCAATTCTGTTACAAAAACCCCTTGGTTTACCAATGAACTGATTCTACTGGATAAAATTAACTTAATGAATGACTCATTTGATGAGCTCTGAAATTGAAAACGGAAATTGTTTGATCTTTTAAAAAACCATCATGTTAATTGAACAAAAGTGTGTTTGTTTCCATAAGTGGAACTAGCAAGTACGTCAGCACATAGTGTCCTGATGGATTCTGGGAACATGTTCCGCAGCTTTAAATTTGACAAAAAACAGATCCCCACCTTACATCCTTCATGTAGTTTCACCTGAGCCCCTGGCAAATAGATTCTCCCATGAGTGAACAGCGGATTTTCATCTTTCCTGTCCGTTCTGGCGCGGGGGGGGAATTGAGGGAGGGCGGTAACTGCATGTTAATTAGAGGTGCAGCCGTGGAGGAAGAGATCCTGCCTGACCCGGCGCAGGGAGTGACGCTCCCATATTTACATTGGCACAAGCTAACGGGAAACCATTGACTCGGATCCCAGCACTTTGCCGCTGAGGATACTGGTTCAAACACTCACTTTATGAATGATTTCATTTTAATCCCATTCAAATTTGCTCAAGATCCTGTATATAAAATGGGGATTTGTCCCCTTCCCTCGGCCTTCAGCTACTGTAAAGCAAACTGACCTGTCCCTAACAGCAATATTATTTAAGCTACAGTATATGTATATGCATAGGAAGTGTTGTTTTATTCTTAGGCCCATGATAGAGATCTTTAATTATAAACTTTTCAAGAGATAAGAATAACTGAATAAGCACTTCTTTATGTATATTTTTTTATGATATATATTTATCAAAACCATGGGTGATTATTCACTGCTTGGAAGAAGCTCAACTAAGCAGCTTTACAATGGCATGAGGTAGGTAAGTAAGACATTTTGGGTATATGTGTATTTTAGGTGCCAATGAAAATGCTGTAGTTGTGGTAGGAAAAACTGAGAGGTCTAACTGTTGGAAGGTACTGAATGGGAACCCAATAAAGGGCAAAGCTGTACAGCCATGCATTCCAAATTACTGGCTCGTTTTGAACCATCATGGGAAAAAAGATTGTGGGAAATTTCAGTGCATCATTTGTGATAAATGCTCTACGATCGCTACCAACTGGCAGTTCAAAAGTCACCAGAGAGACACGTAATGAATGCTTGGATCAATTTTTTAACCGGTTGAAAGACTTTTCATTGTGGGAAAAGAAAGATTGTCGACCTGCAATTCTGAATAATTTCGTTAACTGGTCTGCAATCACTACCGGGTTGCGGTCCAGAATCACCGATGAGACACATGAAGAAAGCTTGGACCAATGACAACGGATTGACACAAGTCAAATTGGCGTTTCAGAGAGCAATTTCACAGATGTTCAGAGAGGTTACGAGTTTAATGGTGGAAGAAAATAGCAAACCCAGCACTGAAACACTACACTATACATCTGTTTATTTACTTACCTGTCTCACAGATATGATGAGAAGCGCAAACCTGTGTCACGCAATGTCAAGAGAAAATGTACAGACGGCGTGGAAGCATGTGCTAATTGATTATCCACGAAAGTGGAGAGATAAACTTGGCCTGTGCTTCTCAGCTGAGACCTGGCTGTTCTCAGATTTGCTGCTGAGTCATTTGGATCCGACGAGCGGGCATAGCTGTACTAGGGTTAGAGGGAAACGCCCTGTTTTCTGAAACTGGATGACAGAGAAGGGTACTGAGACTCGCACAAGGAGGAACAGAGCAAGCATGGCTGAAGAAGCAGTGTCTCGAAAAGAGGAAACGGAGACTCGTCTGCGTGTTGATCCAGCAGGGATTGAGTATACCCAGATGGCTTTGCAACAAGAGAGATAACCAGTTCAGCTCACTCTGTGGTGGGCGGTAAAATCACTCCCGGGGGTCAAAATAACAGCATGATTAATTTCCCTTGTTTTTACACTGGGTGAAGTAATTCCGTGTCTTTTCATGAAGTGGTGCTTTGTGGTTGTGAGGGAAGCAGGTCCGACCCTGTCATGGGAGGCGAAGCTACAGATCTTCACAGCAGGTGCTGATCGGAGACCATGTGACTCCATGACTCATGTATATCCCAGTGATACTTGGGAACAATCAGATAGCATGATGGAAAGTGGGCTCGTACACAGATATTTGTAGGCTCATTTCCCATACAGAGAGTTGCCTGTGGAAGCATGAGCAAATTCAATAGATATCTAGTTTTTTTATAATAGAATAACATTTATAAAGTGTCAAGCCAATCTCTTCCCATTCTGTCAATTCAGAAAATTAATTTAAATGTAAATGGAAATGAGATGCATGAGTTGGGGAAAATCATTTTGGATACTATGGAAATTTTTCAAGGAGTGAAAGAATCCAAATTAATTTGCTGAGCTGAAATGGACTTGTCCATGACACTGTAATGTATGGTACTGTTTGAATGCATCCATAGCTGCAGGTATCTGATCAAAGTCTAACTTTCTGGGATTGTATTTGGAGGTGTCTGGACAGGTAACAGGATTTAAAATTAAAATTGTATTTTTTTTTCAAAAATTACAATTTTAAATGTTAGCTATCTGATATTTTGCAAGCTACTGGAATGTTCTGTCTGTCTCAGTGCAAGTCTTACCGCTCATTTTCTTTGCACAAGCAAGGCTGAATAATACATTAACTCATGGCAGTTCACTTGAAGACAAATGGGCAAAATAATAAGAAGGTTTCCTCTCTTTCGGGGAGCCGCAGTTTATAGAACGCCACAAAAACCGTGTCAGATAAAACACCCGGTGGCCCCCGGCAGCTGCAACCGACTTATAAATGGGCAAAAAAAAAAGGGGGAACGTCCATGACCTGAACCCCTTACCTTTTTTTTTAAAAAAAAAATAAATTGCCTCTGGTTTCCCCCCAGTTAAACACAATGCCGCTAAAAGTACGCTTTTGTTCAACGGGCTATCCCCACTTGTTAATACATGAGTCCCTTTGATGTCACATTCCAGAGGGGCTGAAGAATTTCTCTGGGCCTGTATATCTCTCGGGCCTGCTGCTTTATTCCAGGCCTGGGCACTGCATTAAATTCGATTAGTGACGGGCAACTGCAGGCGCAAGAAACAAAAACGCTCCTTCAGCCACAGTCATGCAATTGGATTTAGAACGGAGATTTTATTTGGGGGTGGGGTGGGACGGGGGGGGGGGGCGGGATGAAGAGGTACTTTTATCTAGACCCCAATTTTATGCGCCCCAGAAGTTTCCCTCTTCCCTCGGCTCCCCATTTTTCATGGGGGGGGTGTGGGGTGGTGGTGGGTGATGGAAAACATTCACGTACTTTCGCTTTGTGGAGTGAGGATGTTTTGGCTTTCAACTCTGCCAAAGACAAAGAAAAGGGGAAAAGTAAGACAAAAACAAAGATAATCTGGTGCCCCCTTTAGCATACAGAAAGGCTTTCCTCCTAAAACACAGAGGAACATTTCACTGTACTTTGTCTACATTAAATAATTTGCCAATGGAAGAAAAAAGAACCAACACATAGAACAATGTACCCCTGCCAGTGTTGCTTCTTGTTAAATGAACACACTAAGTAAATTACATGGTAGATCAGTTTTGTTTAAGCAAATAATCTCCAAGTAAATACATGAAAGAAAGATAACCGGCTTGAACATTTGAAAGGTTAAATTATGCATGAGACTCTAAATTACGCTGACCTGTGCCTGTTGCAAGATATCTTTCAACAGCACTGTCAAAATCATCAAATTCCTTTCGTCAGCACGAAGACTTGAGGGAGTGCAAGTGCTGATGGTTTTTGCAAGCATGTTAGTGACTGTGTAGGACGCTCTTGTTTGAATGAAAGAGAAGAAATGGCGCTGAGATCTCTGGTCTCCGTGTGTTTCCTGCTCTGTCATTTTTCCCATACCGCCGCAGCTGCTTCTCTACACGATGAATGACCTTGCAGTTTCAGAGTGAAATAATCAAAGGAGCTCCACTTGAAAAGCTTCATGGCCCAGCTGGTGTTTGAATACTCATGAGTGGTTTCGAATGCTAGGCCCTGCCCTGATGGCTGAAGTTCAACGTTTGTTAGTTGCGTTGAAATGGCCCTGGACCAGACCATCACGTCACCTTCACCCCCTGTCCACTCTGACCCATGGTGCTGAGGCTTGCAGTGCATCATGGGATTGACAGGTCCAATACAAATAACCAGCTCTGACCCCGTAGAACAATGTATTCTGGCTCTTCAGGGGCAACAAGAAGACCCCAGGCCTTCTGCAAGCACTGAATAGGATACAATGCTGCTTTAATGTCAAGGTTGAATGGAAAATGCAGTTGAGCTGAAACAATTTTTCTTTCCTTCAGAGTTTGTGATTCGTTGGTTCTGGTTCTAAACTTTTGGGGCTAGCTGGGATATCCATTCTAAAAGGGGCCACCGTTCTGATTTCTACACCTCTGGCAATTCCTCAAGGCAATTAGCTGCCTCGCTCAGAAAGCCTGTCTAGATGCTCACTCTAACAATTGAGGGGTTACAATGGAACACGGCATGCTTCAACAACTGAACAGCAAGCTGAGATCTTTATGTATCAGAATTCCTATGACTATAAATTAAAAAGACCATGTAAAGCTTTGGAGTATTGACCAGTTGAAATAGCTCCATTTGAACAGGTAGAGATAGCTGCAGTTTATTATAGTGGCTAGGGAGCTGGGCCTCCATCTCAGAAGTTGTGGGTTCAATTCCCAGTTAAGGGCCTACTGTTGAACCCTTGAGCAAAACTCTGAAACTGAATTGCTTTAGCCAACACCCTGCTGTATAAATGGATAAAATGTGGAAATGTAAGCCTTGTTGACTCCGTACATCATATACTTGTTCTACCTAATTATGCTGTTTTCCCATTTTCAAATAATTTTGTTGTGCAGGCAATTATATAAGGTTATTAAATCTTCAGCTTAAACTTGGGGATCTGCTGATCAATTTAGATAACAGCTATAGGACCCAAGAAGCTTTACAGAACTACACAGCACTTGAGATATAAGAATGTACACTGTCCTCAATGTTAAAGGATAAATCTGAGATTTGATCTTCCTGTTCTGGCCACAGCAAGTTTCACAGCTGTACTTTTTGACCTCCCGTATGCCTCGGCCCCCAGAATTCTCATCACCGGACTTCTGTGTGTGGATTGAATAAATTGCACTCCTTATCTCCCCAAACGCTACCCTTTTCCTGTTCTACAAGTGATTCATAAACAAATGACACTCTACGGTATTGTCTACCCAAGTGTTCTCTGACATGATTTTAAAAATCCTCTCTAGACAGAGAGAAGAGCCCTTTTGATTTGAATTGTTAGCATATGCCCCACAACAGAAAATAGTGTAATGCACCATTTGTTTTTGCTGGACTAATTTGGTTGAGGGCAATGTCAAGGAGGGACAGGAGTGGTATGCAAATTTTCTCATGAGGTCTGAATGAATTTCCTAATCTGTTACCATTAGCAGTAGGGAAAAAAATACATGGTCTGCCTGAAAATGCGTATTTGATTAAGAAAAATCATGCTAATGAACCGAAAAGTTTGGAATAAAACAGGAATACAAATTACCCAAATGCATTAGTTACCGGACAACAGTTTGGTTTAGCAACTCCACTTGAATTGATTTATCTTTAAGTAATGTTTGAGTGTTTAAATTGTTCCAATTCCACTAATGCACCATGCTTTCCAGAACATAATAGAAGTGGTATGACAACAGGGTACCATATGCGAATTGAGACCTTTTGGTGATACATCAAGTTCCTTGGTCACTATTACACTTTGGTGTTCAAATTTAGGCAAGGTCTGTGGCCTTTTAAATGGAAATATGCGTTCATATTCGAGTGCGAGCTTTCATGTGGTAAAAGCACACGACTACTGAACGCTGTCCAAAGACCCCAGAGGGTATCAGTTCGTGATTCTAAACAAGGGAAGCGTGAAACTGCAAACGTCATGCTCTTGGAGCCGAAATAGCCTCACCGTTCCCACAGTCAATATTTTGATTCCAAACTGATTATTTTCAGACCAGTGTCCTCATACAACTCCCCCAGAAAGCAACTGCATATAAATGAAGGCAGGAGAGTAATTACCCAATTATACGATATTCTTCACCACATTCTCAAAGCGCTTCAGAATGACCTCAGTACTACCAAAGCTACAACAAGAAGCACAGTGTTTTCCTCCAAGCCAACACATTAAAGTGCTATTATAAATGCTTTCGCATCAGACATCAAGTAACTTGATGAACCAAAAATAAGTGAGGTGACAGTATGTGTTTTTTAAAATGATTTATTACTATGTATTTCTTTTGGTATCGGTGTTGGTGTCTGTAAATGCTCTCTGACTCCCAGGAAAGAAATTCATTTTTGTCTGTATTTATTTACTAGTTTGTGCTCTTTGCCCCGCCCCCCCCCCCCCCCAAAAAAAAAAAACTAAACACAATCATGGAATTATGGGAAAATTGGGCAGGAGGGAAAAGAAAATTATCCATTCCAGTCTATCGTGCATACCATGTAACTAAATGCTTCACCATAGCAATATAAATGGATTAATTTTCCCATGATACACATAACAGTGTGAAAATGCACTCAAATATCTTCCCTCAAGCACACAAAACAACAATAACAATCACAAGATAGCTCTGACCTATTCTTTTTATTTCCATTGTTGGCTGGTTCCACACTCACCAAAGCTGACTAGCTAAACTGTTTGGGAATGACCAACACTTGCAGGTCCAACTTTGATTGAATCCAGGTGTTCTTCAAGTAGAACATTTGTAGGCTTACTGACAGACAGATCCAAGAACAACGAGGGAGATCTATTTTAAACACTAGCCCTCTAGCCCCAAAGAGCTTAATGCTGTGTGTTCTGTATATGCTGGGTTCCAGGGCCGCAAAGTTGGGTACATCTATCAGTACTGGTCCAAATACTGTACTAGGAACAGCCTGTGAATATCAACTCCCACAGCAAGAAACAGATCGTAATTCCAAATGATAAAAAGCACACTGGAGCTGTCCGTGGTTGGGTCGTTGGCCCACACATTGTGAGAAAAGATTTTGAGCACTGTAAACAGCTTTGGACACCAGCTTTCAATCTTCATCTGAGAGATTTATATGAGGCGGGTTCTGTGAAACACACAATGGCAGATGACCGATTTACTGACACGGTTCAACAACATGTCCGTAAAAATAAGCAAAATGATTTATGCATTGACGTTGCCAGTGAGAGCAAAAAAAAAAAAAGTTATTATTCTGTGGGCCAAGTGGAATATTTCACATATACAAAAATAGCATCCACCTCAAAGTATTTGTCCATTTTATAATTTCTAAGCATACTGACCAAGAGATATCCTGACTGATACTTATATCCATTATGAAGATAATTGGAATAACATTTCTTTCAATACATACTGTATTCAAACTAACTTGAAACATTTAATTTCTTCTCATTTTGTAATGCAAGCCACAAGTCTACTCAGGCCTGTAGCTTTCTGCAAACATGCCATGTGACCTAACGACGGTAAACAGCTATGAAAACCAGCCATGCCTTTAATCTGTGTCTTATTTCTATATGTCCTCAGACCCGATGGTACGGTACATTCCAAAGCTCCTTAATCTGCAGGTGCCAATCGGGGTGTGGCGTCTAACCGTCCAGGGGTAACCATGACAACCCCAGCGTTCCACCGCTTTGTTTGTTCCTGGTCATCACTCCTTTCCGACTCCGGTTAATTATTGACTTGAGGAGTGAGCTTCCTTTCATGTCCCGCATACCGGTGAATCGGTCATTTATTAGAACGTACATGAGGCTTCCCTATATACGATATGATGACTGGGCATCTGGTGGTTGGGTGGGGTAGAGACAAAAGAAAAAAAAAGCTTTAATCTATGAATGTAAGACAGGATAAAGTACATTTATAGCAGCCTGTAACGCAACATTTTTTGCTCAATAGCTTCTCCATTACGCATGTGAGAAATTGATGGCTCAAAAAATAAACCAAAGCAGCAAGGCTAAAGGTTACATATTCTGTTTTGAGCATTGCTCCATGATTATAGACCTTTAAAATAGAGTCCATGATGACATTATTCCTCCCGTTGCAGTCAGGTTATTTCTGCTCCATTGTCATCAAGTTGTTGGACATCGGTAAATTTAAAATGTCTAAAATAGCATGTTGAGATTCAGGATACATTACTGATAGATTTCCCATTCAAATACTAAATCACTGAAAGGAGGACATGATCTCAGATTCAGACTACAGAAACACTAAAACTATAACAATTGCATTTAAACGAAGTCTTGGCAGTTTATCTTCAGTTAACACATCACACATTGACAATGGGGACCATGAAACCTTGGCAACAGCCCCTAAAAAAACACATTACTGGTAATACCAGGGTGGCACTGAACTGGAATTGAAAGACCACCTTACAGGGATGAGGTCAACTGCAAGAACTGTGCCTGTCAATAAGGCTGGCTTTCTAAGAGATACAACCGGGAGTATGGCTTTACCCAGTGGGGTTTAAGGCTACGGTTAACCCCAAACCCTATGCATACTTCGCTTCACTGAATTCTTTTCTTGTGGGTTTGTGTGTCTTTCATGATGGCCCATTTACCATCAAGCACAACATATGGTATTAGTATCCAGCATGTATTTCTTCGGTGTCCCCAAAGGGAGGATGAGATTTCAGGTTGATCTGAGATTCCTTCTGTCCTGCAGGGTGATATATAGCTATCAGAGACAGACCTGCCATTGAAAAAAAAAAAATCACGATTTGTTTGAGTTACAGAGATCTCAGATATCTGAAAAGTTGCTTTCAAGAGTATTTTTGTAAAACAATCTGCTATCATAAATGTGATTAAATAAAAAATCTGATATCATGAATGTGAATGTGTCAAAAAATTAGCTGTCAATTAGCTGATCACAATGCTTTGATTGCAACAAGAAATGTAAAATCCTTAAATGCACCCAGATGTCCTATACATGTGTATAAAATTAAGGAGTTGCAGACATTAGTGCTTCTCTTTACAAAATCTTTACTGTTTACGGATAATTTAATAAAGAGGGAAGTAGAGGGTGGATAAGGCTTCACAAGTGGATGCACAGAGAAGTTCAACAGCACTGCTTTCAAAGGGTACACATCATGGCAGTGTCTAAATTTCATCTTCTGTTAAGCTTCTCATATGGTTTTCTTTCTCTAACCCTCCGCCCTTTCCACCCCCCTATCCCTCCATGGGGCATTTACATACAACATCTGCCCCGCAAAGCGACTTTACAAGCTCCCTCCCGCACTGACGACACGACTGGCGCCACTCGCAATAATGCCCGTCCGTGCACCTGCTGGGGCGGGAGTCAAAGGACACGTTGCGAGCATTAGCACGTGAGGGTAGCCTAGCGCCGCCCAACCACAGGGCTCCAAATACTTCCTTTTGTCCTGCCACTCAAGTAAGGTTGATGCCCTCTTGTCAGTACCAGCATCTTTCTGTCATTCTAATGCTAGTAATAAATAAATTGTATTTGTATAGTACTTTTCAAAATACTCAGACACTTTACACAAGAGATAAATGGTTTACAAACTGTAGATTACAAAGCAGAACAAATCAAAACAACTGGTATTACACAAGACAAAACAGGAGCCGTATATTAAATGCAAGCTTGAAAACATGAGTTTTGAGGGGTTTTTTGAACGTGCAGAGTGAGTATATGATGTGGAAATGTAACTTTTGCAATTAGAGGGATTTAATCCAGTCATGCATGAAGAATAACTAGAGTGATATAGGGGAGCCCAAGTGAGAGAGGGCTGTAATGTAGCCGTAAAGTGAGTTCCTTTAAAAAGCGCAGTGATGATTTATGATCGCTGTGAATTGAAACATCAGAACTGTGTACAGTGGGGCATTGTGGCTCTCTGCCTTAAGGGCATACTGTTAGGGGGGTTCAACTGCATCTGCTGCCTTTCCGCCACAGTTTGAGTCATGTGACGGTCATTTCACTGCAAAAAAATAAAAAGAAAAACTGCATCGAATTTCTGACTGGCAAAGATACTGAATAATCCTCAAAGATGGCTTTCTAAAGCACATAAAATCGAGGGATTGGCACCTAACCTCAATTTTAAGATTAAATACTTTTAAGTGTAGTTATCCTAGCTTTGTATGCCACAGATCGCGAAGAGCCTGCATAACCTTTTTGAGTTAGCCTCTGTCGATCGGCATATTTGTCCAACCTTAAAATGGACACATGTCTGTGCATGATAGGGACATGGTTACAACATGCCTGTATCATGTACAGACATGTTGTACGCACACTTGTTGGGAGAGTCCAGACCGTCTGGCCATGCAGAGGGGAAGGGCGGGACCTCGGCCAGCTGCCGAAATGCCTGCCGCCTCCAACAGCTTCCTGAAGGAATCGCTTCGAACCCTCACCCATCTGGCGTGGACATTCTTCCAGGCCTGACAATGGGAGCTGTCTCTCCCTAAGCAGATGGCTAGTCTTGGACTCTACCAAAGCTGTTCTCTCCATTGTTTATGCTTGCGGCATAAACTTCTTAGAACATGTTCATATTCAAAGTTCTCTATGTTTTGCCATACCGTGTTTTTTAGGGCCAAGAATGACCCCAGTTCCTTTACTGACAATGTAATCGCATAACAAAGGCACACGCGTTAACACTGATAACATATGCATGCCATAGTCTCTCTGTTGGTCTGTCTCTATTTCCGTCCTTCTCCAATTCAGAATGCTTTATTTATATGATACAATTTTATAAAAAGCTTTACAAAACCAGACATCAGCAACAATTTTGAAGTAGCAATCAGCAGCTTGATAACTAATGTACCTTTAATGTGTGCAATTGTGCAACTAATGTGGCTAAATATTATATAACAAAGCGTAGTATTTTGGCATAGACTGTTATTCTCATTGACTACTAATTAATTTGTTATTTAATACAAATATAAAGAGCAAGATAAAATAAATAAATGAGAAGGGTCTTACATAATGATCTTTTAGTATTATATATTTGTGGATGGCTGAGATGAAGAAAAAAAGGACAAGAAACAGGGTTTCCACTCTTAATGCGAGAGCTTCCCTTCCCTTCGAGGCCCATGCAGAAGGCTGTATTTTACCCATAAACCTTGAGTAAGCAAGCCTGAACCGTGCAGCGCAAGCCTCCAGTTTTTATGTGACGAGTCCTTGCGTGTTTTTGGCGGGGGGAAGAGAGGGCGAAGGCCTTCCTTACAAGCGCTCCTCAGGAATTAGCATAAAGCTGTCTCGCTCAGAGAAAGTGAACACCCGTCGGAGCCCTCTCTGCGAGAGAGCGCTCTTTTCTTAACACGTCTTATGTAGCCTTGTCCGCGGCTGGCAAAGGCTTTTCTTCCATTCTGAAAAGAGCTTTCCTGATCCCTGATAGATTACCTTCATTTCAATGAAAATGGTGACAGACCTAAAAGAATAGCCCCTCGTCATACCACCTCCTCCGAAAATCCTCTATGCTCGTCTCTTTCTGTAAAAAGCGCCTCTAAAACAGTCTGACATAGCCCCTAATCGGTTCCGAAGAGAACAAAAAGAGTCTGATTTAACGTCTTTGCTTAAAGCAGTCTTTTCTGTTTGTTGCTTTAAAACGCTTAACTCAGTTCATTGTAAACAACTACAAAGAAAAACGTTGAGGCCAAGCAATTGATTATCGTAACCCTGGCCTATGTGACAAACAATGCATTTTTTCCCAAAACAAAAAATGTATGAATGGGAAAAGTACAATAAAAAATGTTCTCTTTTATTATTTTGGAAAAAAGACGGATGACCTAAGGATGACACGATTTGAGTAAACAAAGTATGAGAAGATTTTCGTTTGACAGGTCAGCGCTAAATTTGTTTCACTTCACTGACCACATAAATAGGAGGTATGAGGTAATGCGAGACTGATTCCAGTCTCAAGCTCTTAGAAGTGCCAGGACTGATTATGGATGATCTCTAAATCTCCAGCTAATGTGTCTAAAGATGTTCAAAGTGGCCAATGACCAAGACAAACAGAAACGATACAGTCTGGCTTAAAAATTAATGCGCACTCATTTTCAAACAATCGATGATGGGAAGATTCATTTAGTCACTACCCAACCAAAAGGCCACAGCTTAATCCAGTCCAGGTGGATTTAGAACTGGTTTCACTTTTTACATTTCGAAAGGACTACAGAGATGCATCCCCTGAACCATGTTTTCTGTCTCTGAACACATTTGTAATAGATTTCGGATGGGACCCAATCAAACACACTTAGTCTCTTTAAGGACACATACAATCCTATCAAAATTGACTTTTTTTTTGTCTTTTTAAAGGCATACGCTGTTCCGTTTCAGTTGGCTTTAATAAGGAATCATTTAAAAACAACCTATATATACCACAATATAGAACATGCAACTCTCAACAGATGGTCCAGTATTAGACTGGAAATACTCACGATTGATATAATGATTACAATAATCAGCACTGTACATTTATACTATTGTAATTAGTGAATTACTGGCTACTTAATTGGCTTACTTTGCAATTAGAGGGACTTGGCATAAAGTGTTCATACGTTGAAATGTCCTGGCAGGAAGTAAACGGCCTGACACAAAGTAATGATTGTCTCAACCAGGTTCGATTGTCTCACTTTGCCTTTGCGCATCATACGATACGTTGTAGTTTCAACCTCAGATGTTGAAGCTTCTCTTCTCTATACAAGTTTAAATGGCTCCATAAATCTAAACACCACAAATGTAATACATATCTTTCATCTTTCTGTGGGTTCACGCATTGCGTTGGTCTTTATTTTCACGATAATACAGTATCGACACACATTATTAGGAGCGGCATTGACAACAAAACTGTGCCGACCAAGGAAGACAGTGGAATACTATCGAGACGACATGAACAACCCATCTCAGCCGCAGGAGTGGACTTCTCAAGATCCTGCAGGATGTTTACTGAAAAACGACAGATACTTAGCATCCAGGTCAGTTTCAAAAGAGGAAAACAATGCACAAAGCTCTTTGTAATGATGGCCCAGGGCTAAAAATAAGCCCTCCTAATGCCGGGGGCAGAGACTCTGGGTCAGACGGGATGTTTTCTTGTTTTTTGAGTCCCAAAGAGCAAAGCCTGGACAGGATATCCATCATCCCCAGTTCTGACAGCAGGGTCTGTTTCTAATGCACGTACCACATGTGCGTCGTGGCCCAAACATTCAACCACAAAGGTAGCACCTTGAAGAGCCGACTTCCTTAAGTAAAAAAAAAAAAAATGGCATAATTAGTTCCTGAAGTGAATGCTCTTCCCTTCATAGATGTTTTGCTATCCTTAGTTACAGAATAACAGCGGCAAGCAAAGGACATGTTACAAAGGTGACGGTCCACTGAGCTTAGTTTATCGCATTGGTTTAATGTCCCAGAATGGCCAGTCTCTCACTAAAACCTTCAGGTGAGGACACTGTGATGCTAGCAGGAGAACAGCAGTATTTCCGGCCAACGAACAGCAATAAGGCAGACTTAGTCAAGCCAGTAGGACGACGGCAGGATTCTTTGAGCAAGTTGCACTGACGTGTCATTTTAGGGCTGTTACTGGTAGAATCAACATACGCTTTTTGTATCTTTCAGCAAAACGTGAATCCCATGGTATGTTCGCTACTTATCAAAAAATGTGGTTGCTGTAGTCATGGGCCATATAAAGTCCCAGGATGGCTACTTTTATGTGTCTGTCTAATCTTTTCTGTCATTATATATTTCATCAAGAGCCAAAGATCACAATTCCCCCTATATCCAAAGCAAATGCATGGACAACAGAAATTCTCATGTGGTCATAAGAACACAAGTTAATGCTTCGTGTTTCATATCTAAAAGCTACGCTGGGCTGTTTTCGGTTTGGAGTCCTTTCCAGTAGAATCCCTGAGGTGGATCCTTCATGCCTCATTCATGGGAAGCTATTTGCAAGCAGATTACAAATGAGTCCCACCATTTGAAAGCCATGGAAAACATTGATTCATGTGAAAAAGTCAATGTAAAAAATATAAATATTCCATATCTGTTCTGCTTTGCTTATAGCTATTTTTCACTGCCTGTCCCTGTGTGTACTGTATTTACATTGAAGTGAGCTCATACTGAGGGTTCTGTGAGATGGCTCTGCTCTGTTGTCCTTCTTTCCGAGAGGACCCTTCTAAATCAAAGCGGACAGATCCGAGCTCGGACAATGGGCCGCATTGTTCCCCCAGTGAAAGGAGAGCATGTGCCTCTATAATGCGACACTCCTGGCCGCCAGCCTCTGGGACAGCTCCTGCATTCAGGCTTTGATTAAGGAGGCCCGTTTAGCCATGGATGACTTCCTCCGAGGTGCCCGGGGGTTGTGGGAAAAGGGCCGTCGTGTGAGCGTGGCCTTGTTTCTTGCCTGGAGCTGGCCAAGTGTGCGGCTTTGGAAGTTATTGAGACTGTACCACTACTCACAGAGCCAATGGGATTGACCTGAGCCCACCATGTGACGGCCTCAGCTAGGACAAAAAAAAGTTTTTTTTTTTTTTTTTTTTTCAAGGTAGAATTTCGGGAATGATGATCGGTTGTGGGTAATTGAACTTTAGCCCTTTGTCCCTAGTATTCCATCACATGCTGGAAACATTACACCCGTCAAGTGGGCTTTGCATTAAACGGAGACACATTTGTGAACTCTGGTGAATTTTATATCACTGCACTCTGTGAGTGCTGTACAAGACAGCAAAGCATGGCATAAGACAACAGGTAACAGATACACCATTAATTAATAGATTAACACTTCAGTTATCCACAAAGTATTATTATCACAGTGCAATCTCACTAAGCCAGAGTATTGTAACAAAACAATTAACACATTTACTTGGTTGGTACTGATCCTTTCAAAAATTATATTATGATATAATCATATTTATTATAACCATCCTGCATAAAAAACTTCAGCTATTTTTGAAAACCCATTCCCTACGATATGGATGTAAAGCTGCTATGAACACAACCAAGGCAGTCTAGCCAATCTCCTGAAAGCCTGTTACATGCTGATTCAGATCACTCGAAAAATAAAAGATCAGAGAGAGGTAAGCTTTTTTTGTTGGAATGACAACCAATCCTAGTCACGACCCCATAACTGGATTAGTTAAACAGAGAGGTACAGAGAGCATTGATATCATTGTCTACCAGGATGAGGGATTTAACTAAGCCAAGGAGGACCTATTTATGCAGGACCGACTGTTCCCCCGATCTGTAGTCTGAGCCTCCCAGTCAGGATGGCACAACGAGACTCATGGACATCTGCAGAGATGGGGACGTCCAACTGCAATGCATGGCTTCCCTGCCGATGTAGAGCTCAGCCAATGGGGGAAAGGAAGATTTGTGGGGGGGGGGGGGGGGGGGGGCTGAGAGGTGGCTGGCCTCTAGGAGAGATTAATGTGAGCCAAGCCGCCTGGGAGGAGCACCTGCTGGCAGTCCGCTCGCATGGAGTCCCCAGTTTTAATCAGCGATGCGCATCTGTAAATCTTCATAACCTGACATTCGCTACCATCTTTTCTTTACCCGTGACAGGGGCCATGTGAGGAGCTCAATCCTGTGCTCAATCTCAGCTTTGTCAACCTTATCATATGGAGTTGGATGTTGACATTTATGTCTTTAATTCAGAGATGGGGGAGTGACGTTTCATTGAGCCAAAAATGGGAGCAGCTACCACACAGTATTTGTCACTTAATAACATAAACTAATGACTGCATTGACTGTGGACAGAAAAACATTTTCGATTGGTTCAAACAAGTTGGTGACTGACAGCTGTACCTTCACCCCTAATGGAGTTCATGAAACTTCATTTCATTTGTTAGTACTGAATGAAACACGGTATCGAGGGATGATTTTTTTTGGTTTGGGATGATGCTGACTTTTTCTTTCAGCACACTTGCTAACAAGCATGACTAGCACTGAGGGCAATTAACCTTGCATAGGCTGCCCCCCCATTCCACCTATTCGTCCTCATCTAAAACAGGTAATTTTATCCCTGTTGTCTGTTTGTTTGATGACCCCAGCTGCTGTGCACCAGGGGCTAAATTTGGAACAAAGACGGGTGAAATTAACCTGCCCTCTCGAAGATTCTACCTTCGGGAGATCCAAATGCACACCCCCTCCCCTCTCCACCACACACAAATTGATGTTTGAGTTTCCCACTGCTGCTCAGAGATAAAAACACAGTGAAATTCCCTCTCGGACTCAAATATATTTCAAATGGTCATTTTCACATTCAGTTCTGATGCAATGGCCCATGAACTACTTTGATGATGTCTTTGCATGGGTATGACAAGTCAATGTTCTGCCTTAGTTAAGGTCAACAAATCAATCCTGATAGAAGTAGACACGCCCCCAGTGCTGGTAAACAGACAAGTCTGGGCATGTTTTTTTGCTTGAGCAAGAGGTTCCCCGCCTCACCTTCTGTTCAGATGGTCCTTCTATGGACGAAATCAAGGCTGTCAGGTCCAATTGTATAAGCTCACAGCTGGAGTTCCGTGCGCACCCCCCCCCCCCCCCATTACGCAGGCCTGAGGACGACACTGGTGGAAGGTGACGCCACTGTGCTCAGTGTGGGGGGGTTGGGCGAGTCGGGGGCTGTTAAATGGAGCAGAAGATTCCGTCAGCTGAGTCGAACGTCCCCCAGTCGAGGGGGCTGGGGCGGCCTCATTAGGACACGGTCCCTGCTGTCGGGCGCTCGGTTTCTCAGGCCTGAGCCGTGTGCGAGGCGGAACAGGTGGCAGCCCGTGCATCTCCCATATGATCATCTGCCCGGCCCCACCCCCTTCAGGCATCTGGCACCGCCCACCATACAGGTGGCTCAGACCTCCCTATAATCGTATTCTCCACACTTGGACAAAGTTGGACAAAGTCTTCTCATATTTTTGAATCCTCAACAGTGGAATAACCATTTCCTCATATAATAATACACCCAGAATTATTATGGAAATGGAAATAATTGGTACTGATAATGAATTTGTATAATTAATTCTCGCCCCCCCCCCCCCCCCCCACCCCTTCACCACCTAAAATTGAATGATCATAATCACCCCAAACCCCGCCCCCCCCAAAACAGACCCAGAAGGCAGTGGCCACACATGTTCCCACTCATTTAGTGTTTAGATCTTCAGCATCTCATTACTTATTAAGCTATAGAATAGATGAATTGTACTATAATTATATGTGATTGTCAAATGCTAATTAAGGGACACCGAATGCACAGACTTCATTGCACAATCAATCAAAAAGATTACTTAGCCAATAAAATTACAGACCTCTTTGGGGGACTGTTCAAGGCCTAATTGGAAATATATGTTAATACACATGTGCATGACTGAGAAGATTAGCTTGAAATGAAGGAAAAGTGACATACATGGCTAGAATTCCACCATGACTGGCTCCCAAATATGTGCACAGTAAAATGATTGTACTTGCTCGGGGCTTATATTTTTTTTTACTCTATTGTCTAAAATTGATACTGCCCTAAAGGTCATATATTTCACCAATAAATATGAATTGTCCTTGTTTAGCAGTAAAGGTATTATGGTTCACAATTCTTTTATCCTAAGGATCTCAGGGTAAGAGATGTGGCACAGAGAGAAGAGGAGGGTGGAGTAAGCTCTTCTGCTCCTCCTATTGGACTGCTGTCAGTCTTCCAGATCCCTCCCTCAGCCTGGGGAGCAAATAGGAGCTTAAACAGCAGTGGCCTCAGCAACAAGCAGGCTCACCAGTGGAAAATTTGAAGTCAGCCCAGGTGTGAGCTGTTGCCTTCTTTTAGACTACCAATAAAAGCATTGCCTGCCAGGCTGGAAGAAAAGTGTTTTTTGGTCATGTTTATTTGTTTAATTAGACTGTCGTTCTTTTTTGTTACTTCATTAGTATCTTTTCATTGTTGTTGAAATTTTGTGTCATTTCCTTTCAGTCCCTAAAGGAGGGAATAAAAGAGACTTCAGCAATTTTTTGGTTCACTAATTCTTTGTGTTTTACTCTTTTTCTCCACTCAGCACCCCTGACGGTGATCACCCCTGCCACCAGCACCACAAAATATACACTGCATCTGTTTCACATTGCTGTTGTGTAACTCCTCTGTCTTCCCAGAGAGATGTATAGACCCAAAGAGGGCATACAAAAACAATAAGTGAGCACTGAAATAATTACACTCACTGGCTTTATTTGCATTAGATCAAACCAATCTGACATAATCTGACAAAAAGCCTATGTTATTGTGAGGATAATTTTCTAAGAAGCGCACAGTCCTTATTACAGACAAGAAACATTCTCGATGTTTTTAATTAAATATGAGAAACTGGAATCTAAAAACATAGGTTATTTGAAAAATAACATGTGTAACATGGCTGACTTGACCTTCTGACAGATTTTTTAATGTATTGCACAAAACATAGTGTCAGGACCGTAGCATATTGGTCACTTTAAAAATGAATAATGGTAAATGTATAACAGATGAGTTACATTAATACTTATTGAGCTGACAGTTGATGTTCAGGTCTCCCGGCATCTGCCCACAGTGGAATACAGTGATGCAATTCAGACAGGAAGAGGTCCTCCATTTATAATGTACTGTGTGCTTGAGCATCTGTGGATGGGGGTCACACTGATTTAAAAAGCAAAAATCTGTGTTTGTGAGTGTATGTGCCTATAAGTCTGAATGAATGTGTGCGTGCGTGTGTGTGTGTGTGTGTGTGTGTGTGTGTACATATTAGTGTGTTTATATGTAAGTGTATTTACAAGCAACTATGGCCATATGTCTGTATGCAAGTGAGTTCTTGTATCGTGAGCCCATGTGACTGTTTGTATGTGTATTAATGTGTGTGTGTGTGTATGTCAGCATTCAATCAGAATTTCTGCAGACTATATATTTTGCATGTGCTTGTATGTGTGAGCATGAACATGCACCCATGTTTCTATTTGTATTACGGCAGAGAAAGTCATCAGAAATGCAGAAATGTACCCAAGGGAAGGAACAAGGAAAAGCGTATTTGATCAATAATCAAGAGAAGACATAAGACTATAGTCTCACCTCTAAAAGGCGAAAAACTGGGTTGCCACCTAAATTTGCTTTTGTTTCTCTTTCTACCGATATGTGTGTGTCAGGTTTCAATTAGGCCTGCCACACTTTCGGCAATGTTTATGCCATTACGTTGACGCCTTACTGCTACTAAAATCAGCAGACTTGCTTCTTTACAGATTTGCTTGTGGTTAGAAACAGAGCTGGAGATTAAGAGAAAATACCTCACAGAGGGAGAGGGTAAATGAAAGGGGGAGGGGGGAGGATGGGAAATGGGGGAAGGTGTGAACTAAGAGAACGGAGGATTGGGTCTGATCCTGGATCAGTTGGCTCTAATGGAAGAAGTAGAAAGTTCCATGTATAACCCACTTTCCTTTTTGAGATTCATGATGTTATTTTTGGGTGCTGTGAAAGGATCATACGGAATATAATCACTGGTATTCAAAGACCTCTACCCAAAATAACCAACATATTCATTCACCTTGACATTTAAGCAAAGGTTAGCCCTTATTTTTTAAATTTATTACACAACTGTTTTAAGTGATTTCAGCAACTGCCAAACTCATAGTATTGTATGACAGCCAAAATGAACAAACACTATAAACTCACATTATTCTTATTTTTCTATTGGAGGATATAGCAATCATACACTATAACATTAAAACTTCCTATTACAAGTTCTCCTATTAACCCATAAATCACAGTCTATGGCCCTTTGTCCATCAAAAGCCACTCTGCCTAACATAAAAATACCCAGACAAACATACAAAACAAACAAAATTAACATACACTATAAACTCTCTTTATTCTTATTTTTCTATTGGAGGATGTAGCAATCATACACTTTCACCCATAAACCCCAGTCTTTGGTCCTGTGTCCATCAAAAACCACTCTGCCTAACATAAAAATAACCAGACAAAACATAATAAAATGTATGTTTATGTTTTAAGCGTCCATGGTAAGTTAACGACACTGGCATATCTTAACAGCTCTGTAAGGTTATACTGCTCTCACATCCTCTCCCCTGTATAAAGCATTATTAATTTCAATGTGCATTGTGCAAAATTAAAAAGCTCATGGTAGTTTATTATTGAACACTGCATTTATAGCTCCTGAGCTGGTGAAATTGTATGTAATAGATGTGACATTTTTTTGAGTTAACAGCTGGGCATTTGCTGTGAGTTATGGACAATATTTTCTTTTTAGAGAAATCAATAAGGAAAAATAATAATAAAAAAGTGCCAGTGCTCAATTGGCAGTGAAAATGACAATGAATCTTTGAGCTTGACAATTATTCTTTCTGGAATCTTGCATTTGTAATTGGGAGAAAACCAGGTCTTTCATCACTGTGACTTCAAAAGGCACCCAGCAGTGAGTCAGGAGAATTTCTCAAACACGTCATCTGTACGTTGCCTTGCATAGTTCCCACACATTAGCGTGCCCGGGTCACTTTACATAGTCATAGCTGCACTCACGTTCTACCGCTGAATTAATGGCCAGTTCAATTCAGCTACATTAATATGGAGGGACCGTACTGTATTCATTCCCAGAGCTCCATTCAGCTCCATTAAAATGGGAGAGTGCCATTTCCTTTGGGAGCAATCGAATCCCAGATCCCACACAAAGACCTCACTGTAACTCAACGTGGGTGAAAAAACAAACATCCCCCAAAAAACCTCCAATTACCACTACCCCCTTCCCATTGTCCAACCCCCCCCCCCCACCCCAACACACACACACACTAATTGTTAATGTCCTTAAAATAAGCTGATCTTCCTGTTTTCCCTGGGGTCCCTTCACCCCGGACTCTGAAAACATGTTACCCTCCCAATATAGCACGCTGAGGGTTCTCACTCATTTATGTGTCCCAGGGAGACACAATGAGGAAGGTTATGGGAAGAAGACTGAAAGAGTGAAAGTAGGACGGGATCCCAGGGGAAACACAGGGGGAAACGGGGGCGAAACGATGCCCCAGTTATGTAAATTCATGAGCGGGCCTACAGGTACCGTCCAGTCGCAAAACGGCGGACAAGAGCCTCAGTGCCCATGAAGAGGATGTAAGGAAGCTTGGCCCTCCGAATAGAAAACCCATCATGGTCTCATTTTTAATATGGTTTAACGCAAGCGTTTACACATGATCTTCTCCAGGACTCCAGAGCCTTGGGATTGGTCATGGTTCCAGTTGGTTGTGCCTAAACACAGTCTGTTCCTTGGACCGCACTGATTTAGTGTGGTTCCGAAGGTGGTTCCAGGAAGTGTTCCAAAATCAGCACACGTTTTGACAGGAAGAACCACTGAACTGAACCTAGCCTTGATAAGGTGATATCAGGAATACAGAAAATATAGAACATGCAATTCTATGATTCGTGATGTGAGGTAAATATCCTTCCCAGAAAGGGAAGTGGCCATATCTAGCTAAATGGGCAGCTAATAACATTCAATCAATACTGGAGGTTAAAATACAACGAAATGGACATTGGTAAAATCATTATATAAACAGTAATTATGTCAAATCTCTCAGGACGAAACATATATTAGAGAGCTCATCAGAGCAATGGTTTGGAACTTAATTCTATATGCCTTTATTTGGCAAGAGAAAGAGAGCAAATATAACACAAAAAAAGCCTACTGCACCCTCAAACCCATCTCCACCAATTCACCTGCTATCAATGAGGCCCCTAAAAAAGGTTAAGTGTTTCTAGGTCACAAGAGTGGAGCAGGCCAGCAGAATCTGCCACAAGCAGAAAAAGAGGCATTTCACACTTTCAGGATGCTGAAGGTGGTTTGCCTCATTGATGTGTGGTTACATTTTACTGCTCCTAACATCCTTTCTCGCGGTGAATGTCTCACTTCATGAGCTTGGGGGCAGGGCGGCGCCTCTGTCTGGGCCCTCCCCGGCTGCTGCACCATCCCATCCATGCAGGCCTTAGCCCCTCTTTTCTCTCTCCTTTCAGCTTTTCATAAATATCTCTCCATCGTTCCACGGCGCTGGCTCAAGGCCGGGCCTCTGCGAGCGCTTGCATCGCGGCGCGTTAACGCACTTCCTCCGACCACATCAAACGCAGTCGTCACAGCCCCTTCTCATCAACAGCATGAGAGACTCCTCCCCCCCACCCCCCACCCCCCTTGAAAGGATATACCGTACCTTGCAACATGTGGCAGCAATTTAGTCTGAATTTAGAGAATGGCAGTTTAGAGAATATCCAAGTACTATCCTGCAGAGCTATTGTGTATTGACTGTAACTGTGCAGGATGTAGTGACTTAATTATGACTCAACAATGGGAGTCCCATCCGCCCATCCTTCGCCACCTGCCTCCCCCATTCATATCAGATGTTTTCTTTCTGACATGCATTCAACAGCACAATGCATGAGTAATATCACCACATACTAGATGTTTTCTTTTTAGTGGGAGGCTTGCTAACTCACAATAACAAAGCTCACGGATAAAGATTAGCCCATAGATTTTATCACTGTGACTGTGCTACCATCAGGTTGACATATATCCAACTATACATGGAAAATATAAAATCTATCATTTCAGGTTGGGCTCATGATGATAACCATGCACCGGGCAAAAAGCACCGCATTTCAAAGAATCTTAGTCATTGCAAGGACTTTTCTATCCAGTGGAAAAAACAGAACATACAATACAATACAATGTCATCAGCGTTGGCAACTGCAAGAAGCTAAAACCACACAGACGAGCCTGGTTTGCGTACTGCAGTTTTTTTTTCCTGTAGTAAGAAATACAGAACAGACAAAGACCATGAGGGAGAGGGTCAAACACATAATTACAGCAGCTAGCTAAGTTTGAACACTGATGGATTATGGATATCAGTTCTAAATGTTATCTATTCCAACCATTCAGCTTTACAATGACCATTCTAAAAGTATTCAAATGCAAAAACAGGAATAACGAGACCTCATTATTTGCAAACGCTGGCATCCAGCAGACACCTCCTGTCCCTCCACGGCCTTGTGTGGAAACACTTAAATAAGAAAGGACCCATCCATTAGGAGGGGGGTTGGGGGGGGGGGGGGACTTTGGGATTACCCATTAAAATTCCATTAGAACTTTGGTAGAACTTCCAGGTATCAGGACATGGAACGCCTTAGCTTCTACTGGCTTGTCCAACAGAGTTTTCCAGTACGTGGGAGTTGTGAATCCTGCACACAGAAAATACAGCCGTGTGAAGCTGAGTTTGGACCATATGACTACTTAAGTTTAACACTGTTGGTGCGATGATTTACACAAAATATAACCAGAGCTGTGTCATTGTGAAGTGTAGTCCGTGTATAAAGCAATGACCAAGGCAATGTTTTTCATAAGAGTAGTAATGTTCTGTAAAAAATACTCTCCGTAAAGCTGCAGTTTGGAGCAGGACTGTGCTGAAGGGACTAAATTGACCTCACTACATGAAAGGAACCAGGGCCTAAGGCTTATGTTTGCTCTCTCAGCATGGTCAAGCTATCCCGCTGGGACGACCCCACAGGGCATACAAACAGGGGACAGTGGGGTAACTCGATTACTCCACCAAGCCCTCCTTCCCCCCCAAAAAAAGCCTGAATCCTGTGTCACCATCCATGGGTCACATCGGGTGGGGGACACACAACTTTACACAACAAATAAACACACTGTGTCCCCTCTCCTTATCAGCTGAGAGTATGCAGATGGTCTTTGAATGGGAATGCGTGGAAACCCAGGGGAGAAGCGCCATCGCTTCCAGCAACTGCAACATGTTACGGCGCAATGTCAAGTGTGTCGTTCTCTTGCGCCGTAGCGATGAAAGCGTTGCTTTGGATATGGATGGGGCGGGCGGGGGGGGGGGGGGGTGTAGGGGGATCTATCTTAAATCGCATGGACCTTAGAGAGATAAGCAATCAGCAATCAACAAGCAATAACTCAAACACAAGCTCTCTGAGCCAAAGGCTTGGCAATGACTAACAAGAGAAGAGAAACGACTGTTTGTTTCCTTGGCTTCTCCAATAACTGTGTTTGCCACATCAGATGTCCTCTCCAAAGTACATTTTTAAAAATAGTCTGAATGCAAGGCCAAATTTTCGTAGACCTTCGATCTTCAAGGTGAGATGACCTGCGAGAGACTGTTTACGTACAGGAGGCTGTTTTTATTTATGCTGTGTAAAATATCCACGGAGGGGGTGGGAGGAAGGGGTAAATTCTTTCATTTTCTGTTGTGGAAAACGGTGACCTTGTGCGGGGGATTCTGAAACAGTGAAGATTACCATGCTCCGTGGCAGAAAGAAAGAAAGAAAGAGTGTGAGAGAGTGCATGCAGCAGTGAGAGAAGGATGGGAATTGTGGAATAATTTAAGAAGAGGGACAGCCAGATTGGGGGGGGGGGGAGAGAGCAGATAGATTTCAAGTGGGAATATAAGGTAGTGAATGACGGGAAAAGACAAGGGAAAATTGAAGCTACTGGAAAATCTGAGGAAAAAAATGGAGGCAGAAAAGGAGGAAAAGATATGAAAATTGGAGAGAGAAAAGTGTGGTGAAAGGGAGAAGAAAAACCAAACAAAGAGTAAGGGCATAAAAATTACAGTATACATTATATAGTACTATACAGTAGACAGAATATGAGAGAGGGAAGGAAAGACAGAGAGAGATGAGAAATGAAAAATACAACGACAACAGCACCCACATAGACAGGCAAGTTCGACCATGTCTTGGGCCCTGTGCTCATTGTGTCCCCCTATTTATTGGGAACATGTTTGGAAACAATAGCACTGGCAGCCCAAGGGCTAAAAAGTGGCTTAGATTCTTTCCAGACCTTACCCAGAATCCCCTGAGACTCTGCACTCACAAAGCTTTAAATAAACACACAGCATACTGCCCGTTCAATAAAGGACCAGCCACAATGGCTTCTCACGGATAACGTCTTTGTAATCAGCTGTAAAATCAATAGTGTGTTTACCGCTGTTGTCTTACTGCTACTACAATATGGGATTGATAAAATATTTACAGTACTATAATTTAGAAAAAAAAAACCTGTAACCAGCCAATTGAGTTGCTTGGAGGGGGTGTTCCGAAGTAATGTACCACATAAACATCACATAGCCATCATACACAAGATGAAATGTGGAAAACCCAAAGTCTGGTGGATGTTCATTTTGAGAATACTAAATTATTTAAAATGTGGCAACAAGAACAAGCAATATTCCAAAATTAATCTCAAAGTCATTGAGAAGGAACATGTGTTTGGACCAGAGAGGGTGAAAGAGTGAGGGCGTATGTTTGCGCTGGTCCACAGACGTCGCAGCCCAGCACAATTTCTGGAAAAAGTACAAACACCACATCTTCAAAAGAAGGAATTTCTAGCCAACATTCTGGAGAAGAAAAAAAGAAGAATAGTAATAAAGAAAAGAAAATAAACAGAGTGGGTGAGAAAAGGATTTGCCCAAAGCAAGAGGAACTTTTCCATTCACCCACAAAGCTTGATCTTGTGGCCTTGAAAGCTCCACAGCCATCTCCTCTCTATTCTTTCTGAGCAGAAATTTGCCCCATGGGAACAGCTGCACGACTCTTCTGTGAATGACAGCTCTTCCCGGTGCCTCTGGTAGCCGGCTATTTACAATATAGCCTCTTTAAAAGGGAATCGGTTTTTAAACTGTGACAAGGCTGACTCAAGGCCACGATGTGCGACTACAAAAAAGACAAAACCACCTAATCAGAAAATAAACAAGAACTTCTCTGATAAACAAATACACTGAATCACGGAGCTGGCTTACCACGATAGCTGGCAGCTAATTTAACTAAATGCGCTGAAGAACAAATACTTAAGAGGTTGTTTTAGTTCACAGACTGCCATTGAGTGCGCTTCACTCGGTCAATCGTAATTGGGCATTTTGAACACATTGAAATGATTTATAGCTAGTTTTATTAATTTAGAAGCCTAATTTTCTTCATAATATCTACCAATGCTTGCTGAATAGCCAGTGAACCCGTCTTGTGGTATACCGCAATGGTCATCACAATATATGCGCCAAAATACAAATAAAAGTTCGACTAATCCCACCCGCTCTGCTATTGCGCGTACACTAATGCTTCCAGTAATGACGCTGGCTTCAGAGGTGACATAATGCAACACTTTGGTCATTGTACTTTGCGTATTAAACCTCAACTATGAATAATGTCTTTCTAATCAAGCCCATATGCAAAAGGTCCCTTAAGACACCATCAGATCTATGGAGATGCTGACAATACCGAATGGAATCAAGTGTTATTGTGTTTATCGGGGCGGTCGGGAAGCATTTTTGTGGGGGAAGTGGTTTGTGCTTCCATTTGGGGGGAATTTCATTTCAGTGGAATTCAGTGGTAACTTCTTATAGACAAGAAAATCTAGAGGGGGATGAAAACAGGGTGGGTAGGGAATCCTTGTTTTCTTTTACAATTGTCTGAGGGGATAGTGGATGAGACAGAGCTTGATATTAAGCACAAATTACACTTTTAGCGCATCTGAGCAGTGATGTCTCAGTCAAGACCTCAAGAGACCAAGAATAAAATGTGTAAAAACAAGTGTTTGGAACCTTTTGGTGACTCGTGCAATAAGATATTCATTTGGGGAACAAGCATGAGCCCTGTGACTGGGTGTTTGAGGCCTATGACTAGAGGTCCTCACTGGCCAGGCAACAATTGGCCCAACCTCAAGGGGAGAAAAGGCACCAAGCAGTTAAATTTGTCATTCTCATCACTTCCTAGCTGCCACTCCCAGTCGGCTGGTTAACTGTGGATGCATGAACCACAGTACAAGCTGACTTCATCATCCTCTGCTGACTTAGGCAGCGTGTCATTGGTGGTGCACCTACAGGTTGGAAATAAGGGCTTATTGTTATGAGAAATGGATGAGTCATGTTCCCAACTGCCTCCTCCTGAGTTGGCAGAAAGAGTTGCTCCATGAGGCTAAAGTTAGGCTGAGTTCAAGTGTTTAAAATTTGGGTTACAAACCGAAAAGAGTCCGCTGGTCTCAAGGGAAGGAGGATCGGGGGGTGGGTGAGAGCTTGACCTCGCTACTGATTTTACTGCTCTCTTTTACAGGCAGCTCTGAAATCCACACCCAACCCCAGCTACCGATGGATTTATGACCAACCAGATTTAACTGTTACTCAGTGATTTTGAGCACTCTCAAGACTCATTAAAGTCTCCAAATTCAAAAGTGCTGTTTTTACATGCCCGTAAATTACTGCATACACCCAATTTTGAAAGTAAATTGAAAAAATAACACTTCAATTAAATTTGGAAATCCAGTTTACTGAAAAACAGTACATGATTTTTTAAACAGCTCATAGCCAGCTGGTTTCTGTATCTCAGCTTACAGTCCTTTGAGTGTTTGTCCCACAAATTAATCCTCTTTTTGACACATATGTGTATATTTTTTATTCTAATCGGCCAAATTTGGAGATCTTAGACTAAGTCCTGGCTGGCCTTTCCATCACCAGTCATAATCCTTTGAACACAATCTACATCTGGTAACTATCATTTACAATCTACTAAGCAGCAGCTTCGGCTTGTTTGAACAAGACTTCATCATTTTGTATGTTTCTGTGCTGGGGGGGGGGGGGGGCATATTCATTTATAATTACAAATATATAATCCTCTCAGTATAAAAAAAGTAGTGTGTGTGTGCGTATGCACATTTGTATGCAAACTCATACAATCATTTGTGTATCCGTGTAACAGATTAAACTCATAGCAAATGTTACGGTACATCTTTTTCTAGGGTGATATGCCCCCTACAGATTATGGTCAAGATTTTTAGTTCCCTGGGTTTGGATTTGATTGAATTCCCTGATAGTCAATTTTGGCTTCTACACCAGCCCCACAATCACCGCAAATGTCTCCCTGCTACTGTGGGCTATTGACTCTGTTATTTGTAGTCCATTTCAGTCTATTAAAAATCAGTTTCAAAGGGGCCAGCCCACAGGTCTGTTCCATGGTAGCCCGAGAACTGGTGCGGACATGTAGCACGATAGCAGTGGCTGTCACAGATGAAGGGTTGCAGGAGAGCTTTTTGGGTTTGGAAGCTGTTGTAATGTTGATCTGTCCATATGGGGCTTGGCTGGGCTCAGTGATTGGGAAGGGGGAGGGTGGGGGGAGGGGCTGGGGTCTGTTCTCCCAGACATCTCAGTGCCAGCGGCGTGGCTGTCTGCAGGGAGCTCCCGTACAGGCGCCTGGGGTCATGTGCCCCTAAACCAGCAGGGCTCCGCTGGGGACGGGTAGGAATTTCAATAAAAAGGGCTGTGGGTTTTAGGGTGGGTAACCAAAACTCACCCCCCCCCCCCCAACCCAACCAGCCCCCACCTCCCCCAGTCACCACCAACCAACCCCCTAAACATTTAAAGGCTTTTGTCACTGATAACAACGAGGGTTCATTCAGAACTATTTAGCTGGGAGACACCAAAAAAGAGCAAGCACTCCAGTAAAGTTTGCAGAAGTTCAAAAGGAAGACCAAAGGAACTGACGAAATGACAAATACAAGATCAACTATTTCTTACACCGTCGTGATGTGGTATTATCAAAACAGGACTTCGGTGGTAAAACTGATGTAAGTAATTAACGCTCACACAACAAACGTTTGCAATTATGTTGCATTTTTCCCAGAACATTGAACAGAGAGCTGAACCACATGTGACATGTTAAATGGCAAGTATTTCACTCCTTTGTAGAATAAAACTGTCTTGTCTTGTCCCTATATCCTTTTCAATAGCCTACTAAAAAACCTCAAAAACCATCACCTGGACACAATTGCATACAGTCAATGAGTTACCAACATGTCCACCTGCTGTGTCGCTTTCTTTCAGTACAATATCAGTTTTTATCTGACCCTCGCTAATGAAACGAATCAACAATTGAAACGAAAGCCTAGACTGTATATACTCTAAATTCTTTTCAGTTCAATTTTCTGTGGATACAGCACTATGCTGAATCATCTATTGTCTAAACTATTAGTCACCTGGGAAAAGCTCAAGGTCTGTTATTTTAAAAGTCGTCCAATGGCAATATCCAGAGATTAACTCTATCCTGCTCTCACGTCATGACAGGACACTACTTTAGAAAACCCAGACCCTCAGAGGCACAGTGTAGACTAACTAAGTCGCATAGTCCAAGTGGATGGGATTTTGTTAAGTCTCATTTCTTAAATTATATTATTTCAAGGCTACTCACAAAAAATGTGGGGCATCCATGTGATCATTTTGGTAATAATGTGTGAAAAAGAGTTTGACGGAATTTTGTGTGATTCTGATTGCAAATTGTTGATTGCAACTTAGATATGTGCTTTCCATAAAAGTTCTAGTGATGTTTTTCATCTAATAATTAACATAATATGTTCCATGCCTTCTTTTTCTGTTTTACACTCACATTTTAAAGTAATCAATTTTCTAAAAATTTGTAAGTCAATTTTGCCAGCAACAATTTTGTCAACTTCTTGAGCGTAGCCCAGGAAGACGCGGATCTCTTCTATGGATCTTTTCAAGAAACAAAATCAAAACAAGTAGGAAAATATTTTTTAAGATGTATTATTGTATTACTCACAATACGGCAAAACTTACAAACATTTGCTTTCATGCACGACTCCACGTGTGTGCCTGAGCATATAAACGCCTGTCCTTACTTTAGCCCTCCTTTTATGGGCGTCTCTCACAGAGAACACGCCTGGATATGACCCCATCGCTGCGTCTCCTCTGTTTGTAATGTATTCTCGCTCCTCCCATCTGGCGTGGCCTTTGTTGGGATAGTTTATAAAGTCTTTCAGGCAACACATTGCAATTAATATATGGTACAGTCTCTGTACTACCCGCAGCGGGGACAGTTGTCACAGTTTCCAGGAAGAAAGCAACTGTGAAATGAATGTTGAATAGATCTATGCAATTTTGTACATTCATGTTACATTCTGCAACTAAAAATGTTGAAAAGCTGCGGGAAGAAACTGGCGATATCTATAGTAGGTGCTACCGTAAGCTGCCTGGTGGTACTCTTGGTTGCAGCTCAGCACCAAGTAATCCAGGTGGCCGAGGTGCCGATTGAGAGTGAGGTCGGGATGCGCTCGCTACAGAGTCTGGATAGCATGGACACAAATGCTGGTGCCCCTTCGGACCAAAGTTCAGAGTTGCAGTCTCAGGACAGTTCACAGGCAGCCAGCCGGAAAGGTTTCTCCGCCTATTTCTCAAAGTTAACTCGGGATAGGAGAGACATTGAGAAGCCCGCGTCGCAAGCCGGGTCTACTACCGAAGCGACCCCGGCCGAGGACATCAACCCTAATGACATCTTCATCGCAGTTAAAACAACGAAGAAGTTTCACCAGTCCCGTCTGGGTCTCCTTCTTGATACGTGGATTTCAAGAAACCTGCAGCAGGTAAGAAACGTAACACCTAAAGAACAAAAATTGACATCACATAGGAATGCTATCCAATAACCTGTAAAACGCAGATTTACACTAGATAAATTGTGAAACGCCAGATAAGAATTATGTATCATTACATTACAAACATCCGGTGTTTGATAACATCTGACCATAAATACCGCTAGGTCTTAAAGTTGTAGTTTTATACCTGTAAACATTTATTACACTTTCCAGTCAGCTGTCCTAATTTATTCTTATCCTTTTGGGTTACATCTAACTTTTTGAACGTGTTTTAAAAGTCCTTTCAGTGAGTATTTTTAAGTTCATTATTAATTTAAGCACAATGTCAGGTGGACGTATACAGAAATTCCAAGAACTGTAGTAGTACATAGTGACATTTTTTTTAGATATGACCCTTGGACTTGCTAATCGCATCACATCCTGCCATCTTTCAAAGAAACTGGCTCGCGTATCCCGTATCCGTAGTAATCATAACAGGGCTCAACGGGAATTGTTTTTCAACTGAGTAGTCTTGGCCACACATACATTTGCACGCAAATACGCAGCCATGGATCTAATACATTTAGACGGTTTGTAAGTCTATGGGATGTTCTGTCTTGAAGGTCGCTCTGCCTACTAACCAGCACTCCTGAAGTCCTCGTTTAATGATCAAAAGCGAACAAAAACATTGGATGATCAGAATCCTGGACATAACTGAGAGTGGAAAACTTGAAAGTAGCGTATTTCAACAGCACGTTAGAGCTAATGTCAGCAAACAAAGTTTACTACATCTGTAGTATGCGCACTCATACCGTGTTCAAGTATATTTACTGTATTTTTGGTTCTGACTTCAGTTTTGTAAAAAAAAATATTTTAAGGACAAATATAGTAAACTGTAACCGTGATTTCATAGCATAGAAACTATGCGTGCACCTGACGTTGAAATTTTGCTCCATTATGCAGCATAACTTTAGCCTATATTTGTTGGTTTTTGTTCATGCGTTTTTGATATTTCATATCAATAGCCTTCATGTCTGTCAGAGGCAGACAAGACGTGGGAATGTTTCACCCCGACATGTGTTGCGCTGAGGAGACGCATTGTGACACTCGAAGCCCATGTGCCACGCTTATTCGCGCTCCCACTCAGACTCGTCTGTCTTGCGTGACATCTCTTATGAACCCGGGGGGAATGCGGAGGCGGTTCTCTCAGCACCCCCTCCTCATTTTCCCTGTCCCCGCACTATTTTTTTTGTACGGACCTATAGCGAGGACTGTGGCTCTGTGGCTAACAAAGCTTCATTCTGTCGAAGGAAGAAAAGCTTTCCCGGCACCTCATCCCTGCTTCACCATGGGAACGTGGGAGACAACATGCAGGGGTCTCTACGTTTTTGTTTGGGGGAAGAGGGGGTTAGCCTCATATGGGTAAAGCTTATGGGGAACAGGGAACATGGTAGATTTGGTCTTATTTAGGTGGAATAATGGTGATGAAACAAAAACATAAGTACATTTTTTAATGAATCATTTAATTATCAAACAGCTACTTGACAGTAAATGAACTTTGAAGTTTTCTGAAGGGAACTTCACATTTCATAGTCAGTAAAATCTGTACCGCAAAATGTGATTTTTATCAAGCATCTTGTGATTTCATCTACTGATTCTTATCAGTAGATGAAATCAAAAGATCAAATCTGCATGCTCGGGCTGTTTTTTTTTCTCCAGAATCCAGGTGGCCCGCAAAACCTTTTCGAAAATCCATTTTCTTGAAGGAACGTTCTATTCTCCTCCTATTATCACACTGCCACAACATTTTTAGAATGGCACACTCTGAATTTGAAAAAAAAATGTCATGGCTGCAGTCTCAAGCAACACTCAACAAGTGATGGTTTAATTGTGGTCACGTAGCGTTTGCAAGTGATTACTGGCTGCCTACGTTCTCTTGGTGAACATAACAAAAATGAAGGTCAGCAGTCTTAGAATTAGTCACACACGTCAAACAGAGTGGCAGTACTTTTTTTTGGCTAGAAAATGTTTCGTTTCACTGTTGACACAGTTCACACTTTTAAATCACAGGTAGATAAAGTGATAGTACACAGGGGCTGATAAGATAAAAAAACCCACACACAAACGCTTATATGCAACATTCAATTTGTTGTAGAAGTATTAACCCCAATACACACACACAGCCATGTCACTGTCTAAGATTAAGCTGAATTGTTTAAGAAGTAGTACTTTACATGACTGTAGGGTTTACTGACTGCAGGCTATTGTAAGTTATACAAGTGCATGAAGAATTGAGCAGGGGGATGGGGGTTACTTTGGCAGCTGGCGGGGGTTAAGGCAGACATAAAAGAAGCGGCAGGCCTAGAATACAAGGGGGTGTAACTGGGAGACGTTCGCCAGGTGGCCAGGAGATGAAGAACAAAGGGGCACCGAAATCCTACCATATGAATCTTAGCATTGTCAGCGCACAAGCGTGTCGAGACCTCATCGCCGAGGCTACCCGCAGGTCCTTATCTGATAGGGCACCCTCGACAAACTTTAAATATTCACCACCCCCGGTTGCGTTCCGCAGTCACCCTTCTCTGTCGGTGTTTACCGTTAGTATCTCTGCCTTTTGCCTCTCAATGGGTTGTTTCATTACCGTGGCCTTTCGCCAAGACTGGACCAACGGTAGACGTTGTGCAAATATTTGCCCAAAGGCACAAACATTTTTATCTTTGTTTTATAGTAACCGACAGAAGGCTAAGACTGGAATAGCAAATTCCCCACTGGCTACTCAAAGTGGGTGGGTTCCGTTGGCTGGTTCCAGCACCATGGTTCTGTAAACATAAATGTGGTAATCCAATTCTTAAGTGCAAACCCACCTAGTGACTCTTTGTGGGGGATCTCACTCAGGCTGGGCTTTCACTGTTGACTTGGAAACATGGAAGTTTGCGCTGGAGCCGTGCTCTCCACTGACTGAAATGGGTCTGGCACTTCTGGGAAAGAAGTGCGGCCCTTTTTTCTCTGTCACAGTTAGTTAGCTGCTCTTCACAGTGACTGAAGTTTTTCGACCATTAGTTGTTGATGGCAGTTTTGACACCTGTAACTGGTTATGGTGAGAGATGTGCATGAGCAGTGCAAAAAAAAGAACACACTTCACTGTGTGCGAGTAAACAAGTGAACAATCACACACAGCGAGATTCCAGTAAAACATTTTTGAAAACAACATGTATGGCTAATGGCTTTATTGCTAAAGATAGGGTGGATAATCGATAGTATCACTGCTGCTATAAAGCTAATTTGTTGTTCTTTCGCGGTAGTATTCTGACAAAAGTGTTTTCTTACGCCTGTTATTGTAGTGCAGGGATTGTTCTGTTCCCGCTTGCAGCTTCCGGTGTTTCTTAAAATTTCCCCCTGGAACAATGCAGCTTCCCCCAGTGAGAGAGACTGGTGACAATGAGGCTGCGCTGAGGGTACAGCGCAGACCCCGCATTTGGGTGTGCTACCAAATAACCACACACTCACTCACACACTCAAATGTGCATTCACACACACTCACATATTCACACGTATTTACACATATACACACACACACATTTAAGCATACATTAGCAAACACTCACACGGTTAGACACAAAATTGCACACAGACGTACGCATACAATCACACTCACATATTCCCATGCACATTTACCATTTACACACGAGATTTACGCACATTCACTCAAACACAGTCTTGCACACACAAACATACACAGATAAACACATAGCACAGCACATACATACACATATTCATGTGCACTCAATACAAACGCATTGACACATAATTGTAGACACACAGAGGCGTGCACACACACACACACACATACTTTTGCATACTCCCCTCCACTTAAGTACACTACAGACACTGGTATGGTTTCATCTCACTTTGGACACCCAATGCTTTGTTTACCCTTCAAAAGCCAGACACAAGTCACATACTTTGAGGCCAGAAGATGAACACATGAAAGCTGAGAGGATATGGAATAGCCATCCTTATGGGACACTACATAACAGACGGTTCATAATTAGTAGCACAGAGAAAGAAAATGCATCGGGACCACTACACAGCCTCACCACAGTCAGAGAGCAGCCATTGTGGTGAGGAGAGCATGTGTAAAGAATGGACCGTCATTGAAAGCAGTACCAGACTGACAGTCTCGACACTGACATCAGACTGTTCTGGATTCGGGCCATCATTCCAATTTTTAACCAGATTCTCCGGCTGTCACTGCTGGCGCTGAGATCTCAGGCGTACAATATGCGTGCGGTTCTTAATTAAAGTCTCGTTAATTAGCGTCCCCACAAGGAGGGACTGTGTCACGGATGTCGCGAGGTGACTGGAGCCGTTCATGGGTTAATTGAACGGCCCTGTAGCTACACAATGTTATGAGTCAGGAGTCTGGAGAAGGGTGCACAGCTGGGGCGAAGGACATGATTGAGTGAAATATGAATCTGGGCTGGCAACACTGCCGCTGTGTGCAGGCGGCAGCCTCACACACACACACACACACACAGGAAACCCCACTCCCAGCTTATCTCCACATAGCCTCGGGCCAGGAAACAGAGAGAGGTGCTAGGGGTACTACACATTTTAAATATCGCCATGTTCTAAACTGCACTTGCCCAAACAGTGTCATACACTCTGTTAGCATGTTGTTGATTGAGTAGCAATGCTGTGAACGGAGTGAAGAACATATTAAAAAAATGCTTGAGAGAATCAAGGTCTTTTGAGTATAATTGTGTAACTGAATGACCTGACCAGGGGACAGGAAGGCAAACGTAACTGTTTGTTGGTGGAGGGAAAGGGGGACAAGGTGGGGTGTAGGTGGGGGTCAGTGCCTATCCTTCCCGGGGAGATGGGGTCAGCCAGTCAGGCTCCCCATTAATGGAGGGTGTGGGTGGTGGGAATGATGGGAAGGTTGCTATAGTAAGAAGTGGGATCAGCCCCTTCACCCTATGTACTTGTTACCCTTCTTAGTGACCTTCTTTAAACCCAAATCCTGCTATGAATCCCAAAACACACATTTGTGTGGTGGGTCTTGCTGTTTGGAACCTGACAAGCAACACATAGTTTTGATGGTACTGGAGTTGAAGTGTGGTGAAGTTAGCCCAAAGCTTTTGTCTGCGTCTCAGCCGACAAAGCAGCCACTAAACACACTCGTGGACATACAGTATTTTGCTGTCTTCGGGATGATGTGATTCACTGCACTGATATTTTGGGACCATTCAAAGAGAACAAAGGCATTCCCCCACCCCCCACCCCCCAACCCGAATGGCCCCTCTTTGCTCAACTGCTGCAGCTGTATGCTAATAAGAGCAAACATATTCAGAATTTACCCATTGAACGTTTTACCCAGCCTGAAAACACATCCCATTGTTGAGGGAGAGAGCTGGCGGAGGCGCTGGGGGGAGGGGCGGGGGGTGAGGAGGGGTGTAGGGGGGAGAGGGAACTACCACACACAGAGCTCAGATTTAGTAATCAGCAGTGAGTTTTTCGCTACCCGCGTTCGCTCCGGCAGCTGCCAGGACGATTAGGCTTTCCTTTCAGCGGAACTTTTAAGCAAACACCGCCGTCTCGTGTCTTTTCACCAGCAAAACCGCCGCCCAGCCTTAAACCAACACAGGCCTCGAGCCCGCGCCGCCGTGCAACATCTGCCTATAGTTTGCTCAGTGGATCTATCAGACGTGGTGCCGAGCACTGAAGGGGATGCAAGTGAGAATGTAGAAAGCTTGTGTGTGTGTGTGTATGTGTGTGTGATTGGAGGGTATGTGTAAGTATATGTGTGTGTATGCGTGTGTGTGCGTGGAATCCCAACTAACAGAAAATGTGTCCAGAAGACTTGGAAAAATTCGGGTCATATTCTCATTGAGGTTTGACATTATGTTATATTGTGAACGTTCCTCAAACATTCTAAGAACATTAATTGTTCCTCAAGTTCTGTGAAGGTCACAAGAAAACATTCAGGGTGATTAACGTTCATGGAGCACAAAGAAAAATTAAAAAATGTATGTCCAAGGAACATTTGTTCTAATGTTCTGGCAACGAAAAATTGTTTGCTGGGCTGTGGAGTGGTTTAATGATTGCGCAGCATGTGTGTGTGTACCACTTTCTGAGGTACGCATTTTGTTTCAAAGGGTGTAGGCAAGTGACAAAGTTATTAGTGGAAGAATAGGTTAACGGTCAAAAATACTGGGTATTTCCACACACACACCACTCACACACACGCTCATGAAGGCAGAGGGGGTGGGGGAATGGCAGTTAACAACACTTCAGACACGCACCTGGCGTGTTTCGACGCGTGGCGCAGATAAGGCCGCACGCGGCAGGTGCTGTTTTCGCCCGAGGCGGAAAAAATAAAAGTGAGCTGAATGAATAAGGGGAGGCAGAACAGAGGGTTGAGAAACCTTTCAATCAGGCTGTTTCTGCCGCCATCCCCGCCTACGCCCAACACCGATTTACACCTGCCCTGACTTATTAACCACAAAATATCCCCTTTAATGCGGCTTGCTCTTTTAAGTGCGGATTCTAGAGCTGTGCTTTTGTCTCCCTCCAAAAGCACAGAGCTACAGCATTTTCTCTGTTTTGTCTGTCCGTCATGCTATAATATTACTCAGTCTTTTTTTTTTTACTATTCATGGGTTCGAAATGTATAAGTTGAAAGAGGTAGGGGGGGGGGGGGGGGGGGGGAAGGACACTGGGGTGGTGGAGCCGGATGGAGGGTGGGCGAAGGGTGGAATCTTCCTGCTTTCTTGTGTAGTACTTGAGTGGTTGTCATGGAGAGAGCAGAGCATAGCACAAGGGGCTTTTATTCTGGTAGGGGGTGCTAACAGCTTTATGGCCTGTTTTACTTGTTTAACATCTGAGAGTAAAAGAATAAGGCAATCAGCCCAGAGGAAAGGAAAGCTATACAGTAATGTTTCTTTAAGAGGGATTGTAGTAAGGAGAAGCTAACCTCGTATACTCTTTGGTTTTGTCTTCCAGACTTACGTCTTCACAGATGGCGACGATGAAGAGCTGAAGAAGAAACTCGGTGAGCCTTTGTTTGCAAGTGAATATTTTACAGTTTAAAAGAAGTTGGCCTGGACTCAAACATCTGCCTGTATGTTTGACTTTGACTAGATGCAAGTTAGTTCATTTCCTTATAAACACAGTTCTGTGACTTCAGCAACCAAAATTAACACACCAAACTGTGCAAAGGCACATACTGATTGAATCCAGATTTTATTTATTATTATGCGGGGGCAGGCCGAGGTGGGGGCGGGGGCTCTAATTTGGTAACCACAGGGGGCTATCCCGAGTCCTGCTGTCTGTGGCTATAGTATGCAGGAAGTTTTAACTGCATGCTCGAAGGGAAGCCATCTAGCTTTTATTACTGGAACCTATTTACTGCCTAGCACAGCACAGCATGGTACGTAAGAGCAAAGGAGATGCGACTATTCACACGGACTGTCTGTTGATGCTCTGGCCTGTCAGTTAAAATGAATGAATCCAGACTTTTGCCTTTTAGGCTCCTTTCAGGCCCACTCCACCAAAAGAGCTCAGAACTCTTATGTCTGAGACAGGACTTTATAGTCACCATGCAAATTTCTCTATTAGGGTCCCAAAAGAGGCAGATATCCTCAGAGTGGCTTGCCTGACAGGTGGCCCGACGGAGTATAGGCTTAAGACGGACAGAAGGGCGGCGCCGTTAGCCCCGGGGACACTCCCGCAATAATGAAGCTTTTCTCCTCTTTTTCTGAAACGCAGGGAGCCACGTCATCAACACGAACTGCTCTGCGGCGCACAGCCGACAGGCCCTGTCCTGCAAGATGGCGGTGGAGTATGACAAGTTCATCGAGTCTGGGAGAAAGTACGTATCTCCCCTCTGTTAGCCATTACAGCGTAACTCCAAACTGATGGATGAGTGAGCAATAACTATGGCTTGAAAGATTTTCTTGCCTTTAGAGTAAAGCTTATGGATTAGGTGACAGGGATATATAGTTGAACCTCACTCTGTGCACTGTGATTTTCTTCATACTGACATTGATTTATATCTCATAGACTGAGTGTGTAGTTAATAAGTGGTTTGTGCTCAGTGGTGAGTATCTTCAAAGACATACGCTGTAACCATTTGATCTCCCCTTAGGTGGTTCTGCCATGTGGATGACGACAACTATGTAAATGTCCAGACCTTGGTGAAGCTGCTTTCACGTTATCCGCACACTCAGGACGTGTACATAGGCAAGCCCAGCCTGGACCGGCCTATTGAGGCCACAGAGCGGCTCGGGGACAACAAAATGGTGGGTTGGGCTGATGAAGCTCATTGCTGTGGGTGTGTCTACCAGCGGTGGCCTCAGTGAATCTAAAACGCTATACAATGGCTAGAAACACAACAGTCCCTGAGACTTTACCGATCCTGGCCTTCCAACCTGCCGTAAAAAGATAAAACAATAAAGAAACGTCTGGGGAAATGGTCCCATGTTACGATGATACAAGGTTTCAAGGCCTCGAACCAAAATTCAAACAAAAAGGCTCGCAAGGATGGAAAAAGTTAATGTTTTTACATCCCTCTGTTGGCTCCTCCCAAAGTCCCGAAGGGGACCCTCTGCCATTCTAGAGTAAGCTTCCCCCCATGAGCCCCCCACTGGTTTACGTCGTAACATCAATGCTCTATTTTAAGCGTCACAGAACAAACCAACTGCAGACGTAAATGCTGATTGTCTTTTGTTTCCCGTTGTTCCAGAGGCCGGTGAATTTCTGGTTTGCCACAGGGGGGGCAGGGTTCTGCATAAGCCGCGGTTTGGCGCTTAAAATGAGCCCTTGGGCAAGGTAAGTTAGCCAAGTGCATGGTCGCACAACATGTCTCTCAAACCGGTGGTTTTAATGGTCGCCAGGCATACCTTTTGGACTCAGCGTCTCCCACTCTGCCTTCGCAGCGGCGGCCATTTCATGAACACGGCCGAGAAGATCCGGCTCCCGGACGACTGCACCATCGGCTACATCATCGAGTCGGTCCTGGGGGTGCGGCTGATCCGTAGCAACCTGTTCCACTCGCACCTGGAGAACCTGCAGCAGGTGTCCAAATCTGAGCTGCACAAACAGGTAACGATAATCAGCAAGGCTATATTTACTGTACACTGACTGCTGTAGAGGCTTTAAAAGACTTGACTGTTGTATGAACACATTGTGAGACAGCACTTTAACTGCTTAAATGGGGTTATTTCCTTTTTTTGTACTTGCAACCTCCAACAAAAATTCCTCCAAGGAACCATTGAAGAATTACTTACTTTTTTCATTAAACAAATTATCTTCACATTAGCTCCCTCGTGGCAAAGATTTTAAATTAAAATTGCTAAGTAAACTGTGTTTTTTTCTCCAGAGAACAGCCCTAGAGCATCTTGGGTTGCATACCACTTTCTAATGCTGTAATGGCACTAAACCCTATTGGCTGGAGCTATTCAGCAGAGGAAGTTAATCGTTTTTTTTACTGTTCTGTTGTTTTCCAGGTTACGCTCAGCTATGGAATGTTTGAGAACAAGAAGAACATCATCAACGTGAAAGGGGCTTTTTCAGTGGAGGAGGACCCATCCAGGTAAGAGGAGCCACACAGCGAAACACCTGGTAGCATTGTTGGTGACCTTCCAGTGGGATATTGTATTCTCATATACACTTTGTTCCAATGGAATATATTAGAACAGTCATACTGTGTCAAAAATCTGTACATTTTAGAGAATTTGACATTTTTTTGCAGCCTAAAACTCTGTAATCAGGCTGTTGTACAAACACTTTGATCAAAGTTAATGAAGTTTGTCATCTCCTCTTGGTCCAACCATGTCTCTCCCTACCCAATAAAAATTGAATATCCCACTTGGACAGTCATCTTATAGTCGAAGAGGTTACATTACATCACAGAACATTATGTTACAGTAATTGTAATATACGCTCTAACCCCGAGAGACTACCAAAGTGGGTCTAGCCAATATCTAGATTGCCAATGATAAAATTATCTGTTTTTTACATCTCTATCCCATATGTATTGAAATGTGTTGATGTGTTTATTGGGTGGTAGATGCAGTTGGCTAACCTCCCATCATTCCTTTCTACAGGTTCAAGTCTGTGCACTGTTTGCTGTACCCAGATACCCCCTGGTGCCCGCTCCAGGCCTCCTTTTAGGATCGGCCTCCTCCCTCGGTGGAATCCCCGTCCCACGTCTCGCCTCGGTATCTGAGAGGCGACTGGGACCCGTGTCGTATTTGGGCTGCGGTGGTGGGGGCCTGCTGGTCCCCCCCCCCGCGGCCCAGGTCGGTTTTTGAAATGGGGCTGCTGTGCGGCTCGCGTTTCGGTTTACAGATTTTACCCTTCTCTCTGCTAGGGCCCTGCACTCCCGCCTCTGGTATGGAGAGCGGTGGAGTGCTGGGAGCCCAGCAGGGAAAAGGCTTTTAGCATTGCGCTGTACAGGCTTAATATGTGCTTCACATGTTGTATATGTCGCTTGCGATGTGTTCTGCGATTCTCACAGAATGTATATTCACTTATCTATGCCTTTTATGCCAGCTTTTTCATGCTTTTTTATTTTAATTCCACGTGCTTATGAATTTGTTACTATTTTTTTGCAATCATCATGTCGAAAGCCATTTATAGGAAGATTATGGCTGAATAGCAATGATCAAACAACGAATTACAGAAAATGGGGAATATTTAATGATTTTCTGCAGGCTAATATTTTTTATTTGACGTCTCAGTAGACTCCGGAAAACATAAGCAATGTGAAGACTTCTTTCATGTCTCATTTTTTATGCTGAAAGTTCAGTATTATGGAAAATATGATTTAAGCTGGCAGCGGGCAGTTATAGATATATGCTCAGATGTTTTTATATCTGACGTATGTCAGAATCAAGCACTTTCCCCTCTATATTTTTTGTTAATACATTTATAGGATTGAGGCTAATGATGCTTCAAGTCTGAGCTAAAACTAAAGGAAGACTTTACCCAAAAATTAACACCCCTAGATTATTTTAACACCTCTATTATATTTAATTCAATTAAATTGCATTGAAACAATCATGGAAAAAATGTGTATAAGATTTTATCTTATGCATCTTGTATATTGCTCAAAGATGCTGCAAAGAAATAATTGCACAGCTTCCTGCAAATTAACTGTTACTTGCTCTTGTGAAGTCTTCTGACATTTAATGGAGTAGCAAATGGATTCATTTTTTCCAAAAAAAAAAATGAATCTCAATAAAAGTGATTGTACCTCTATCAACTAATATGAGAACATAGACTATCCCATATTAAACATTCCCAAGTGTTTCGCTTTACATGTGTACAGTTGTGTTTAGCCAAACGATACTTTTACGAAACAAGACAGCTAAACATCTAATTACCCCTTTCCTTACAAGTTATTTTGTTTCAACTTTTTAAGAGTTCAAGATGACTTTGTAACAGAAATTATTGACAGAGAAGACTTTCACAACCTCTTACAAGAGATAATGGCTATTTCGTTCACTTTGTGAGTCTTAGTGTGAAACCTTGGGTCTGTTGTGCCAAGATGAAAGCTTCACAAGAGCAGTGCCAGTCTTCTAAATGAGAGACTTCCTCTCTGGGAAGATAACCCACAGTGGGTGTATTTGTACATTAGTATTTGAAGCAGTACTTATTTACTGTGCCGTTTTGTTCCAAATGACTATTTTTTTTTTTGTAAATATGTTTATATCACATATCTGTTTTTTCTTTTTTTTCATGGATCAAAAAATGCTTCTGATGAATTTTAAAAACGATTGTTTACTGCTTATAACTGTATTGTCCGCTGTAATTTATCCTCCAGTATCTGGATTGTTGAATTCAAATGTATGACTTAACCACAACGCTCCTCAGGGACTATAAAACCTGATGCTGTTACTACAGAAATTGTGTGCTTGTATTATTTTGTCCCAGATGCAACAAGCTCACTGGGAGATTATTTCTGCCCATTAGGATGTGCTTTCTTTGGTACTTTATATCCTACTTTACAAAGAAAACATGTTATGAATAATTTATTTTCAATTTTATTCCACTTTCCTAATTCACCCACGCAGTCAATCAGATAGCATCTTGCAATGAGTCACTTACTTTAACAATTCTTGTAAAATAAAGCATGCCAGAAATGATGAGAAAGAGTCATGACACACTCACTCTCATATGTTTTGCAGTTTCCTGATATTCTGTAGAATTAAATTTACACATTGGTATGTCAGTGTACCAAAAAAAAACCATCAAAAGGAATGAAACCTCATGAAAGTGGTATACCCATTTAGATAAACCTTGATCACATGACTTGGGTGTGAAGAGCACTTCGCTCTTGCTGACAATGGGTGTCATTAGCATGGCTAGCACAGTCTCCATTTCCCAGAACCACCAATGGGGAATGTCTTTTCACCAGACAGGCCATTGCAAACAGGAAGCTGGATGAAAACCAGTTGGAGGTTGGGATTGAAGGAGCTGGCTTGTATGCTAACCACAATCACAGTTCTTTCATGTATAACAGCAATGGCTGCAGGTCAGTACCCAGTAGAGTGGCCTAATTCCAACTCAGTGTCAAATGCTTGTTTTATCACAGTGCTTGTTACAGTCATGCTTGACTGATATGTGAAATGGTAATTTCAAGGAATATTAGGTAGCAATATTCAAAGCTTGGGAAGTCGCAGTAATCAAAGACATCTTGATCAAAATATGCTCCCTTGGTTCTTAACTGTTTAATTGAAGTCTTGCTCCAATTTGGGGCAAACTCGCTTATTTTCCTAAATGAAATATGAATCAACATCTGTAGAGCCTGCCATAAACCACCATAACTGTCAAAATAAATAAGCACATTTCATGAATATTCAATAAACTCATTAGTAGCTAAGGTTCCTGAAAGGCAAATTGGAAAAATAATCAAAACATAAAACGTAGTCCTTTGCCACACCAAAAAAGACAGCTGCTTTAGTTAAAATAGTTTTATCAGGAGGAAGTGGAACCAAGTGATTTGAGCTAGTCTCACATCTTGGAGCTAGCGATAAGCTGAATGAATCATTCATACAAGGGAACTATATTTTTCAAATACAGTTTCTGTGCTTCTTTCCTTTCTTCTATTGGCAACTTGTTAAAAAGTTTGGGACTTAACTTTTATCTCTTTAAAGCACTTCAAACAGCAGATTTGTATGTGCATAATTCACCTTGTCATCTTTCCCAAGCTGAAAATACACTTTATAAAGTTTCTATGGTGAAGTATATATGCAAACCAATGGAATAAGATGTTTACAACACTGCTTGGCACATTTCATTAAATTTTTCCACATAAAACACATCTCACTTCCTGGCCGTAATTCTTATCGCTGAATACTGTTATCTTCACTCACAACACTCCTCGCTGTAGCTGTGAGGGAAGTTTCTACGGAACAGTATTATGGATGCAAATGAAGAGAGCCGCCTGCTGTAGGCTAAAAGATAATAACAGTCAAAGAGAAACTAAAAACAAACCAGACGACATGCAGCCCAGAGGCTATCTTCGACCACACTGTCCTACTTCCCCAAACAGTGTTCGCTGTTTGCCAGGCAACGGCGTTTAAGACAAATACATCGCACAATGCTTTCTTATTCCTATTATTTAAGTCGCCTGTTGTGAAACATTCCGTTTATTTTTACAGCACATGTGTGGGAGCTCTGGTATGGGAAAAGGATGAAATTGCGATGTAGGAAACGATGAAAAAATGTAACGGAAAGGTGATGAAATATGCATGAACACCAGATTACACGGCTGGTAATTAGAACAGTCGTAAATTCAGGAGTAGAGCACAGCTGTATGTAAAACTTAGGCTCCTGTGTGCAAGGAAAACCCCCTCATGACCTGTTACACAAATTTACAAGGGAAATCTATTCAAATTTATTGGGAAAGTATTGCTCAACCATATATGAATAATTTTCTTCACTCTCACATGAAGTTTAGGGAGCCATAAGCTATTTCCTCTGCCACTCCGGGTAATTGCTTTTCACATGAAAACAGGTTTTTAGAAACATAACTAGCCAGGGAGTGATTTCTAGAAATGCATTATAGTATGTAAAAATATCATAAACATTTACTTTCACTAAATTTACACTCACTCATCTTCACTTGGAGAATGTCTCCAATATATACATTGTGGCAGTACTGTTCCCTCAAGCTTCAACTGATCAGGAAAAAGCCAGAGAACCAGTTCTCAACCACATAAAAATAAGAGAATAAAGGGAGAACAAGTTAAAACTTTGATTGTCAGATACCTTCCCAATAAGTAAATGAAAAAAATCATCTTCTACAAAAACTAACAAATACCTTCGCATCTTCCACGATAATGACTAAAAAATGCCTCCTCAATATATAGGGAAATAGAAATGTTAGGAATATGTGAAAATAAAACAAAATAAAGCCTACAGGTTTAAGGCCAACGTAAGGCAAACTGAGCGGTCTTGGACTGGCTCTGACAGCCCTAATGCAGGTGAGCAAGCGCAAATGAAATTCCCTCACAAAACAAGGCTAGAGATTCTTCAAAAATAAGCCTAAATCAGCCACAAACAACAGCAAAGAATTCTCAGTATGAGCCCTAAGACTAGAGTCTCAAGCGGAAGAGATTTGCTATGGAGAAGATCAGACTGACCTGGGTGTGCAGTTTCATACCTCTTTTAATTCCAATCATACCCTGATTGGCCAAGACAGGAAACGCACCAAACTGGACCCAATTATCTATTAGGAGCCAGTCTCCATACTCTGAGCAACAGCTGATCCAAAGAACCCTCCAATCAACTGTGGGAAAGGAATTTTGACATGCTGCACAACGAAACCGGGGGGAAAAAAACCTCCAAATCTAGCGAAAATGAAAATACCACACTAAAGGGCATTGACAGCAAGCCCCGGTGAATAGGTGACTGCTACAACACAGTTAACTGATTTCAATACATGATTTCAATGATTATACCCAGGAGAACATGAAGTTGGAGTCCAAAGCTTGCAAAACAGCCAGTACTCACATGATTACACAACTTATACAGAAGAAAGTTGGTGAAAGAAATTCTGCAGAGAACTAGGCAGTTACGTGACTTCTGAGTAACATATTGTATCTCCATATACTTTTTGTGTCATGATACAGTATTTTACAAACAATTGCTCGTTACTGACAGAGAGTCACAGTGGGCATCTGTTCTTACATGTGCTATAGGGTTAATCTGTATGGTAGTTTCTAAACAGGTCATTTGTGGAAATTTGCTGGGCTACATGTTTCCAACTGACTGCGTTTAGCAGAGCCCTAATCTTCACAGTCTCACACAGCTGGTTATTAGAGTTTGTGTCCACATGGAAAAATCCCATGTTTGATGCGCCAGCAGGTGAACAAAAGTGGTGAGAGGATGAAGGGCCGGAGTAATGTGCCGTACCCCCCCATTTCCTTTCATTAAAAAAGTCTGTGTGAAACAGGAAGTAGGGCAGTCATCTGCTGTTATTTGCCATCATAAAATACAGCCTGTTTCATTTGTTACAATTCAGGAAATATGAACAAATCACATTATTATTTTCAAGTACTCTTTCCTACGGCGATTGTTTACTGTTTGAAGGACGCCTAGACTGTCAGACATTAAAAGGAACAAAGAATACAATAGTTGCTTCATCATTCCATACCATAGTAACATTTGTCATTGTCAAGGATTTATTTGTAGATGCTGACAGATTTGAAAGCTAATTCAAGTGCCCTCATCCATCACTTTAGCTACAGTTTAAAGTGACTATGGCAGCGTTGTAAAGCATCGCAAAGTTTTTAGGGCTACTCGTTTACAGTTTTGTTATTATTCTCTTTCTTGTTTTCCATGAGTGAAATGCCAGCGAACACAGCCCAACATTCCTCTGGTTTCCAGAAAGAGGGGCACCGACCAAGATCGCATCAATATTACAAAATGGGCTAAATACGGCAAGGTTAGCATATGGATCCATTCAGTAGGCTTGCCTCAGATTTCATCACAATTTTAAACCCCTTTAAAATGGTAAAAGCCTGTCTTAATTTCATGAGCTGCGGGCGAGGGAAAAACAAGGAGAATATACACTGTGTCTGTTTGGGACTGGACTTCAGAGACGTTTCGGCATGTTATTCTTTTCCCACTACATTACTTTATGCCAAGGCGGTGATTATGGTTACTGGCTCGAAAACCAGTTCCGCTTTGCTTTTAAAGGAAGGTACCATATGAAAGCGAATATGTTTAGTTCCAAGACTCAAGACTAGTTGCTGGGATAAATCTTGGACCTCAGTCCAATGACAATGTACTATGTCCTTAATTTTGGGTACTGAATTGAAATAAAGAGATTTAGTTGCTTAATTTTGTACTTATTTTTGTAATGTTGGGGGGGGGGGGGGGGCAAGTATAAAAATACACTTTGCTTAATTTTATTATTAAGGACAAGGTGCATTTCAGAAAGATCGAAGAGATTTGTCATGGCATGAATGATCCGCTTCAAGTTTCCTACAAATTCCATGACAGATTGAAACTTTTCACAAAATATGCACTTCCCATTTTTACGGGGGTGATAAAATGACATCCTCTTATGATTTATGACTTCTCTCTGTGGGATGCACGCTCAACATATTTATGCATGGTAGTCATAATTTTTTAAAGCCAATTATAGAGTACGACACCATTTTAATTATTATAATAGACAGTAATGAAAACTGAAATATGGAAAAATGTCATTAGTTTGTCTTCCCACTCCTAAACACATGCACATATTTATAATTAGGGCTTCATGGAATTTATTGCTTTCTGTCTGTTTTCATAGAGACGATTATGCAGCTTTTTCAAGACAGTTGTGTCAAGTATCTTAATGATATGCAGCAATGACTTGTGTTTTGCAGATGCAGTGTATAAATTGACCTAGAATATAGTGACTTGGAAGCTGTTTCGGTTTCAGTCACATGATTGATGAGAATGTCAGTGCAGAGTTTTGTGTTTTCATTTCTAAGAGGCTGAATGTTTTTTTTGACAGAACACCACCGTTCCCTCACCACCGTTCCAGAATTCAGGTGAGGCTATTGAGCTAAGTGAGTTATCAAGGTTGACTCGACATGTGGGAAACCTGTTAGACGCTGATGTTTCACAGCATTTCCTCGCTTAAATCATAATTGCTACCTCCACCGAGAGCTAAATTACATTTTCTACACCAGCCTGTGTTTACATATGAACAGAAATGGCCGGCACCGGGGTGGGAACCGGCAGACGGTAAATGAATCTCCATGCGCTAATTATGCAGTTGTCTGCATTCCTGCTCGGCTTTCTCGGATTCTCCTAATCATTAAGATGTTTTGGGTGTGACAGTGTAGAGGAAGTGCAGATTCTCTCACCTATGCAGGACTGTTTTGGTCACAACATTTTGCTCTCCATCTGGTCTGTCAGTACATTATTAAAAATGTAGAAAGCAATGGCTTCTGGTATGAAGATTCCATTCATGGACTGGAGATTGTTCATCAAAACACTGGATGTATATTATATTTGTTTAAAAATGTTTATGCTTACATGTAAATATGTATTGTGTGTGTATAATATATATTATATGTGTGTCCTTTAACCTACAGAAACTACCTTTTAATGTGCCCAGTGTGGGTAAGTTAATGTGTCAGAAGAACTACTTAAACTAGTGGTGGTTGATGCTTACTAATAAAACACCTTGAGAGTGTTCAACCCAAACCTTACTTGGGCCCTCATTTATACACACTACAAATGCAAAAAAATAAAAAAAAAAACACCCCATCACATATGTGCATTGGAGGCTTTATAAAACTCGTAATCGGCATGACAATATGTACGTCTTCGCACAAACTGATTGGCGGAATTGAAGCTGAGCATCTGTCTCGTCATTCCTTATAATTAAATGGGCTTACGTCATTATTCATCAGCTGTTGAATTTGTGGCTGTAGATAATTCATTTAACAGGTGCGAGGAATTAATTGATTTTTTTTTCTCTGTACATATTCATTGACCTAATGTGACTTAGCCGAGTGAACCTGACTGGCTATGTTGACTGCAATGAACGGTATTATGCAATAAGAACATGCCTTCCGTGCTGAGGATTTTACCCATGATGCCTGGCTCATGAGTTGGTGTCACATGACACAAGACATAGCATGGGGCAAGTGCTGGAGTGTCCTACACATTGCAATGAATTGATACTTTCCCAGCAGAGTTTGCTAGGTTAATAAAGCTAGTTAACAATACAAGATGGCTAGCTAACTATAGATAACTAACTAACCACTCTGTCTGCGTATACTCTGCCTGCAAATTAACTTAAGGCACTTTATCGTACATTTAATGCACAGTCAAAAGAAGCTACTACCTCTGCACCATTGACATCACTTCATTTATTCATACAAATAAAGCCAATGTATTCCATTCCAGGCATATCCTTGAGTTTCAAAAGTATATGTGACTTGTATGATGACAGAAGTTATTAAATATATAAACCGTCTACGGTAGAACATTCAGAAAAAAATGCGATGAAAAGAAAATGCATTTACAAGCTTCAATTAATTATTGAAATAAAGAGGCTGTATTCAGCATTCCTGGTACATTTTTCTGTAACAGTAGTTTGTTCAGAACAATAAATGTGTTTTAAGACTGCATTAGTGTCACCCTAATGTTAAAACTGCCACAAAACCAAACCCAAATGCTCCCAAAAGTTCTTGAAACATGTGTGTTAGCTAGGCTGGTTACAGAGATGGTAAAACATATATTTGGGTGACAATGACTAATCAGGATATGGCTTGTTATCTTCCTTTACTATCTCCCTTATCTTGCACTCGGGCTGTTTAAAAAGTTGCCAGGCATCATGTTTCTTGTTAATTTCTCCCTAGCCACCAAAACTACTGATGTAAAGGTGCTCTACCACCACAGAGATGAAACAGTGTCATTTCAGAACAGAACATAATAAGTGAAACTAATAACTGGCAGTCTGGAAAGTACCATCATTTATTTTTCCCTGTTTGTAAAGATCATCGCTATGCCCTTCCCTGGTTCTGACTTCCTCTTTGTTTTGGGTCGAACTGCAGACAAAACACAAACTCAATGTGAAGAGTTTCCAATCACGATTGTTTCAGAGCAAAAAATGAGCCGAGCTTCATATAAAGTCAACAGAGAAGCTGTTAAGGGAAGGAAACGATATGCAAGCTTTCGAAAGATCTCTGCCTGACGATAGTCTTATTCCTGGTTAACACACATGCCAAAAGCATGCTGTTACTTCCTGTGATTAACACATTGGCACTTGAATCATACGTGACATTTGAAAAATAAGAATGTGAAAACATCACAGTCCAGATGGAAAAAAAACACAACTTTCCCTTATGTGTACATTTAAGCCAGTATTCATTTAATTCAAAATTAATTTGAACAAAAGTAATGGATCAATTGCATAGAAATTAACGGTTGAAAGGTTTCTAGCAAAGCCCTAATAAATGTGATTGAGTCGTATGATTTAATATCATAAAGTGCTCTGCAAGATAACTTCAGCATCATAGAGTGTTCTGCAGGAGCTTTATGGATCATAGTATTTGAGATCATGAAATTGACTAAAGGTAAATTTAATATCATTAAAGACCTGGACACCAAGTAGTTTAGTGAATATTTTCTCAACAGTAAAGGATCATGCCAAAGGCTACCCGTAATTCCTTTAAGACAGTGTCAAATTGCCTCTTCAACCAGCTTATAAATTTATTCCTCTCGCTTAGATTTGCTAGGAGTCTGTTCATTGTCTGAATCTCCAGCTCTGATCCATCTTGATAGGAAATATTTTTATAGTCTTTGCATTTTATCTTTCTGATGCTACCCATAATCCCCTGGGGCAGCATTTAGCATGCCATCTTTGTACATCCTCCATTTTTTTTTTTGCAGCCGCAGAATCCAGAAAAGGGTAAGGACGGGAAGCTGTCCAATCCACCAACTGGACTCCCCGTTTCTAGCCTGAAGTACCAACATAGTGTTTTTCCCAATGCGAATATCAACACCCATCAGTTTGTCGGTGGAAACTAGGCTGGGCATTGACCAATCCGGCTGTGTAACAGTTAAAAGGAGCAGTTTCATTTGACTCAAGGGTATTGGTCATGCAAATACTATCTAAATCGACTATTTGCACATGCACATACTTTTTTTTCCTGCTTGAACAAGTCAGCAATGGGGATTTTCGTTTTGGATTACAGGCCAACCTTGGGGAAAGCGATTGCTCCTCACAACGGCTACAGGACAAGAATGCGGCGAGTCGAGCAGAAGACGGAGGGACAACGTATGAGCGGTCTGCGCCTGTTTGGAATATTTGCCCATTTGTTTTTATTGATGCAAGATGTCAGGAACTCACTGACACAAACACATATGGCCGCACAGACATAAGGCCAGATGTCTGCCCTGCTCCCAAGCTGCAATATTTTACAGAGTGCACTGAATTAATTATGCCTCAGAAATGAAATGCGCAGTCTGGGCAAACCGTAAATCTAATTGTGGGGAAAGTCCATTATTCAAGCTGTGAATACAAGGCCAAGAATCTTGTCACTGGTAATGCCCAGACAATAAAAACGGGACTATGAGTTCCTCCACTATGGATTCCCTGTTATGCAACAGATTGTACTTCCATGACCAGTTTGTATGCCCGTCTTTGTTCCATTACTAATGCCAAAAAATGAACGTGTCTTGTTTTGAGGGCAAAACAATGCATCGATTGAGATGGAGTACTGAATGTGACCTTGATCAAAAACTGTGTTCCTGAAACTTTTTGCGGTTGATTTATTCCTCTGCACGGGGTGTCAACTACCCCCTCTAAATGGTGATACAGCATTTTTTTCCCATTTAGTCTTTTTCATTTGATCCGGTGCTGTTTGTTCTTTTACATACGATACTAAAACTCATATAAAAGTTTGGCAAAAGGTCACGCCTCATTTGGTTCACTAACAAATCACGCATAGTTTCATCTTTATTAAAGTGAATACTCAAAATGTTGACCACCGACTTCGTTGCACTTACTGACATGGACGTAACAGCTGTTAGCACCATCCGCGACATGCCCACAGAGATTTTTTTTTATCACACTCAGGGTATATGTTTTCTTGCAATTACTGATCCGTTTTAGGTTGTAAGATCAAGCAGCTGTGACGGCCATTACATGAGACAATGATGAAACGTAACATGATTCAACTGAACCCTGTTTGGTGTGACTTTTGTGCGACCCTGAACTTCACATCTTCAAAAAGTATCACATGTATTCTGTCGTAGAATTACCACCTTAGAGAGTCCATGTGCCCAAACTTGGTTCAATAGCTTTTACGGCATTATTTGGGAGCTGGAAAATACCCTGAAAGATATCCTCACATCCCTTTTTCTCCTCAAGCAAGTCCAGCACCTTGTAGGTTTTTGAAAAGGATATTCAAAGTAGTATTAAAATGGGGAAGCAAAACTCATGCACTCTGAAACTACATAAATTATGATTTCTGTCAGTAATGCCCTGAGAGAGTAATAAAGACGACCTGTAACCATCTCTGTATGCTTCCTCTCATTCGAACAGATTTTAATGTGACTGTTGGTTTCCTGTCAATCTAACTCATTTTCAGTTAAGCTAAGTAAGAGGATGGTGCAACAACATGCAAATTCTGATTTCAGTAATGACTTTTGGAGACACATTGTGTTGTTTGCTTACCTCTTTGACAAGCGTTTTCTTTGAAAAGATAAAATAAAAAGAATTCACGATTCTCTCCTTAATTTCCCTCAATCCTCAAAGTCCATCTCAATACTACTTTCTCACATGGTGGGACTAAATTGTCATATGTAAGTGACGACTTATTCTTTAATCATTACATTACAGTACCTGTATTTTCCAAGCAATCTGCCAAATATGAAAGATGCGGTCTGTAACGCGATATTTAACTTTTGTTCATGCATTCTCATAAGGCTGTGTTCTGATCCTGGACTTGAATACAGTGTGAAAAAACGTAACGGTGAGGAAGAGAGTGGAAAAAAACAGGCTATAAAATTGGCAGGATGTTAAACACTGGCTTGAATTGTTCTATTCAATGAGCCAAGCAGACCCTTGACACCTCTCTGAGGTTTTCTTACGAAGAGCGACCGGACTAAAGCACCAGCACTATCATGTCAGTCGTTACCCAGCAGCTGCGTCCAGATATACTATATCCTCATTATTTATTGTTACTCTTTAAAAAAAATGTTTAAATGGGTTGAATGTAGGGTAAAAGTGAAGAGGAAAGGACAGGTACGAATTTCAGTTGAACGCAAAACTCTCTGCTTCCTGGGCTCTGAAGATATCCTGCCAGTTGCAGCTGCGAAAGTGTGAAATTTATCTTGCATTCTAACCACCGAGCTTTTCGGTGGCTGTAAAGCTTACCTCTGAAGTTTCGTTTTTACTCCCCCGGTGGAACTTTTTGTATCTAGCTAGCAATTTACCCCTTGACCTCATGAAGAGAGATGTACTGTATAATATTGGACAGCTGGTGGATGAGGGTTTTCTGTTCAATGATTCTTGTGTTTTCAGGGCCAGTAAAGAAATCTGAGAACGATGGCTGGCTAACTAGTTAAACCGTCTATAGCATTTTCTTGCAGTTCCATATAATTACACTATTAAGACGTACAATGAAGTTGAGTAGCACTTGCAATATGATTTGTTCCATAATTTGTTATATTTTCTATATTTTAGAAGCTATTTGCATTTATGTAGAACATTTCTGTTTGTGGTTCAAATATATATGAACAGTCAAGACACATTTGCCTTTGTGAATTTGTTTTTTATGGACTTGCAGGAAATGAGTTTAAGTTTTGGATGTTTAGATCTGAAAAGCCTGAAATATAAATATGTATTGATGATTGATATACTGTGGTTTCATTAAACAAATCCTTCCCCCATATATATCACAAAGCAACTAAGCTCCTTGTCAGGCCTGTCAGGCTCATTATAAAAACAAAGAAGATATTGTTCAATAAATGTGCTTTTTGTAATATCTAATACACACTGTTGTGGAGTACTACAATTTCAAAACATGTTTCCATAGTTTAATTAGTTTGTGGAGCTAAATGACGCTGAGCACATACAGATGCACCCTCAGACAGAACCACAGAGCTGTATGCTTCTTTTAATTCTGCCAGACTCTTACAGCTGGAATTCTGCCCAAGCTCTTCAATCGCAACAGAAAGTCAGTCTGTACACTTTATATCCTTTTTAGTCAAAATGCACAAAATCAGTAGGCTGGCTCAACCTACAAAGACATTGCTCCTGTATATAGGTAAGCCCCGTACTTTGGTATAAGATTCTGACTGTGCCGGTGCTGACTGTACCAAAAGCCCCATTAAATGACGCAATATTATTTGTATTGTTACTCAGGGAGGGAGGGCTTCGGGTGACAGGGTTTTACTTGTCTCATTGTTCTCCGATGACCCTCCTCAATTGGGGGCTTGCAATCTGCCTGCGCAAAGCTGCACATAAAGAGTCTTCTTACAGCCCATATCTGTGTAAGACGGACTGATGGATTGTGGTGTGAAAATAAGCAATAATTTACATCAACATTTCAGAGTTTCAGAGTCTGTGCTCGTCTCCTCTCTCTCAGGCTGATGGCAGAAGTTGCACCACTGAATATGATCAGACTTTTCAGATTCTGAATAAAAGGGCACTAAAATTATTGACAAGCACTGAAATAAGGCAAAACGATATCCCTATTTTATCACTATTAAACCAACTGCTAAATTTGGTTTCCCTAACACTATCTTGTGTCAAAAATTTTAACATCTTTACTCTTCAGCTGAAACAGGAAGGAACACAGTGTGCGTACGCCGGTCTCCATAGCAATTGGCGGGTTCCGGATCTCCTGTGCTTTTATGTCGTCATGGAAAGGACAGATTGGCCTCCACCCACGCAGTGCCTTAATTCTGGGGACAGCTCGGTTCCGTGCCATGATGTTCTCTGAGTCACTCAAGCCTGACAGTAGATACTCTTTATACTCTCTTTATGCTATACGCATGCCAAACCAGCCACACAACAGGATGATCATTGTGTCTGTATAAACAAACCGGGAAAACCCAAGCCTAACAGTGTCACTGAAAGGCACTTTCTCTTCTAAAGCATTTTCTGTCTGTCTGGAGAGAACTGATTTCGGCCCTTACCCCATGAGCATTAGCAGGCAACCTCATGCTTGGCTGGAGCCGGTGTCCTTTTTGAGACGAATCACGGTTCAGGACCCTGTCGACAGAGCAAGCATGTCAGGACATGAACCACAGACATACTGTTTGTTCCCTTGGTTTTCAAAACTTACCTCTTCGATCCATATTCTGACACAACTGCATTGAAATGTGCTGGACACGATGCACATGTCTGTCTGAATGAGGAAGGAACAAGCAAAATCACTCTATTGGTCAGTCAACACATCATGCTATTGTCCTCCAGAAAACTCATTCAGGAACCAGTATTTTTTTGTAAATTTATAAATATTTATGACAGGCTTGGCAAAAATAATGCCCAATAAACATTTGTGTGGTTGTTTGGGGTGAAAATGAAATCAAACCATATCAGATCACAATTAAGATTCCAATGAGCTTCAAAAATGTTCCCTTTGTATTTTTTTTATATTTTCAAGACTATAGAAAATGTGGGTTACATTTTTCAGTCGGACCAAGTGTAATGAGGCTATAAGTTATGTTATAGAGAACGCTTCACAGAATTGAACTGATTTGGACCACCGAAGTCACCATTTGTCACCATAAAAAGGCTAGTTGTCTTTACAGCGGAGGAATAAATGTTTGGGGAGGGGTTGAGTCAGTCAATGGGAACTGAGCAAGAACAGAACCAAACCAGTCGGGTCTCAAAGCTCCCTAATTTAGAGTCTGCTCTGTCCTATTCATTTAGGCCGGGTGTGTTAAAGAGGTCACGGTGGTTTGAATACACACATTATGGACATTTGGGTAAAAGAGCAACCCCCCTTTTTTTTTTCCTTACCCCTCAACAACAACAACAACAACCCGTTTCCTTGACTCCCAAAATCCACACAGACTCTTCCAATGCAGTTTGTCTGGCAGCTGCTAGCTCCAGCACCAGAGAACAAAGATAACCAAATCCACCATCGGTGCACATTCTTCGCCCTGTCCCTCGAGACGCTGGGCAGAGCAGCAGTGGATTAACACCTGTTTAAAACACCGATATTGAACAGATCAGTGGACAGGCTGGTGCTCTTTGTCCACATGGAACCTCCTGTTGTACTCACCGTGTAAATGTGTGTAAAACGGAGCTACGCTAAACCTGTTGCATTAAGTCCATAAATGTTGCGCTCAGTGTGTAACCGCGTGTGAAATGGAACCATAATGTACCTGTTACATTACATCGATAAATGTGGGTCTAGTTCAGCAAGTATGTGTTTTTTGTCTGTTCGAGATTTATAAAACCTCTATTGAGTAAGCAGCAGATTTACATACCAATTTTTGTCACCTTTATTGGTACCCAGAGAGTGACTGAAAACAGAGATATAACTAATTTACAGCTTATATACATTTACCTTTTAAATGTGGAATTCTGACATGCGAATACGAGAAGAAACCAGGTGGCAAGGCCGAAGGCCTAGATTGAACATGATAGGTCCCATGTACTGCCCCCCTCTGCTTTCTGTAAAGTGGCTAAATGTGAAATAGAGAGGACTTCATCACTTCCCTATCACATCCCCATAGAGTAGGTTTTTAATATCAAGCTTGCTAGTTTTAAAACCCCGTATCACAGTATTGTTTTGTAATGTCTTGACATAAGTGAAAATATTTTTATATCATGTTTCGTGATAAATTATAGTGGAAACATTGCAAGCAAATACATGGCATAGAGCATTTATATATAAATGACTTGTGCCAAAATATCAAACAAAGCCCTGTTGTTCTACACCTTCACCACAGTAGGGGAAGTACACTATGGAAGAGGTGTTATAATCCAGTCCTACAGGGCCACAGCATCTAGTTTTCAGTGTGCTTTTGTACGTATTCGATTCAGTTATGTCATTGATCTGCTAAAGAGCCCACACGGCTTATTTCTTGGGCCTAAAATAAAAGGAAACCACAGAAAAACTTTAGATGTCAGTTATCTAAAGTTTCTGTTCATAATACAGGAAATGCAAGTTAACTGTAGGCCTTTGAGAGTCCGTATTTCATGCAATGCACATAAGTTACACTTTCCCAAAAGAAGAAAATGTGCTTGATCTAAATTTTTTAAAATATTTTCAAATCGCTAGCGCAAAGGCGACTGAAAATGGAATTATTTCAATGACCCATTAGACACACAAGCTTAACAGTGACTAAAGACCATTTTTCAGGGGACAGCTCTAAGGATCCTTTAAGAAATAAAAGGTAAAATCCAGAACTTCCTTATTTAGCCGCGCCGAAGTGCACTCTGACCCCCGAGGATCAAGGCGACCGAGCTCACACAACAGAGGAAAGGAAATTAAGGATCTATAGTATTTCATTTGGCTGCCAGCACCGGGCATGGTGCCCAGTGCAATTCAGGATTTTGGTGGGAGGGGCTGGGGGGGGGGGGGGGCAAAATGGTGCATGTAGCAGGGCCCAGACGCCATTTCGACCTGCCCATAGAGCAATGCACTTCAGCGCATTTGCTACGCATTCCTTCAGTCTAACAATTGGGAGTAATTCAATTTCCTGAAGAGTAAGGCGGTGTGAAATTTCATTAACCCCTCCCAAACGCCCTTCTCGAAATACACGTCTGCTATTAGCTGCGAGCCCTAGCCGCATCTCCTCAGGGAACATAAAACCAGCGCTAGCATAAGTAAACAGAGTCAGTTCCTTACTGTTTGGGGGCAAAGTATTATTCAGGTAAATAATTTGCTCACATTCTCACATTTTTAGTCCAAAATCAATGATCCCTTCCAGCCCAATCTCAAGGGGAGAAAGTGAAGGCCTGCGATACTGTCAATGGGGACAACATCCTGGACAATGGGGCTAACTCCCTCTGGGATCAGACTGAAATAGTTACTGAGCCTCCCAAGGCACTGATAGCAAGAACTCTCATAAATGCACATAATCGGCCTCATAACATTTTAGTAATAACCCTTTTACACCAACCTAAACCCTGAGAGAGACCAGGGTATATCGCTGGTGTAAATGGATAAACTTTGTCTATTAACCCAGGTGACAAGTAGCTACCTTTGTCTGTGGTTTGGTATAAACCTCTATTTAACAACCAGGGTCAATCACATGATTTTGTTGTTAACAGGGTATAACAGGTACTTCCCCTACTGGTACTGGTCCCAAGCAAACTGCAGTCATGTTAACGCTATAGCAAAGCAGCGTAGGACTACTCTTTCCTGTTTATTATTACAAGATGGAAAGACACTTTACACATACAACCATGCATGGAGATTTGAGGGGGTGGACCATGGAAACATTGATAAAAATACAAAAACATTTTTTGTATAGAACGCAGTTTTTTTTGTATAGACGCTATAAATTGTGGTGTCATTCAACTTTATTTTTGTACCCACAATGAAAAAGGGGTCATATATATATATATATATATATATATATATACACACACACACACACTGTATGTATGGATGTGATCGGGCCAGGTCTCTGAATTGGTGAACTTGTCAGTGGTCTTTGTTTTTCTTGAGCTTGACATGTCCTCCCACAGGAACAGGCCTCGGGGAGGGCCAGCAGCTGGCCTGGTCTTCTACAAGGAGGACAATGGGCAAGTGCTGCCCTCCCCGTGACCCGTGGCTGCCTGCCGTCACCCCGGCGAGGTCACTAAAGCAGCGCTGGCTTCCGCCTGTCACTGGGGGGCACACAGCGAACCCGAGAGAGAGAGAAAGAGAGAGCGAGCGCACTGGAGGAGCTGGACGAGTGTCACGCAGTCACACTTCCCTAAAACCCCTCCCCCTTCCCTTCCCCCCCGACGCCTTCCTATGAAGAAAAAACACTACTGAACAAGGGGCCTGTTCGCTTTCTCCATCTCTATCCTCAACAAGAACTGCATTAAGTCTGTTTGACACTGAACATATTTTTTCGCAAAAAAGTATGGAAACCATCAAGATTTACCAATGTGTTCAGTCTCCTGTGACTATCAGCTTGCATTTATGTGATCTCAGTCCTACCATTCTGAAGGAAACAGTGATGCATTTTATTTGAAATAGATTGTATTTTACGAAACGTAGTTTGAATATTACATGTATAAAAACTGGAGGGGAATTATATATAGTTTCCATATGCGTAATTTCCCGGTTCAGCTCACTTGCTCAGAAACCAGGTGTCTTTTTACTTTTTCTAGTCAACACCAGCACTAAAAACTCAAGAGGGGGGTATAAATCTCAGTCATTCTGTTTGAGGATACCCATTCACAATCTTCGAGTCACTGTGCCAAGTGCAAAGTTAAGTTTATGGGAATAAAACTTGAATCCTTAAGAACGTATTGCGTATGCATACATTTGTTAAAATTTACCACTCTGGTTATATTGTGGCTTGCTCACAGGTACAGAGATGACTATTATTTTGTGCAAGATAACAAAAAAAAAACCGCTTGTGCTGGTTACGAGAAAGGAGAGATGTAATGAACACTCACCGCCCACAAAATGAAAGCGCCAAAAAAATAGCAGCTGTTAATCTCATTCATGTAGAGGAATATGCTTTTCTGTCTGGAAATGATTGTCTTGTTTCAGATTGCCTTGCTGTGTTGTTTTCCTGAAATCTCTGCTAGTTTTGTTTGATAGTCAAATAATTACTCCTTTATCTGGGATTCTCCAATACGAGTCTTTTGGCTTTGCCTTACTGCATGGGCTTTTTTGGGAGAAGTTCCCTTTCTGTACACTGACTGCTCTCCACTCCATTGGAGTACCCCAAGGGTCAGTTTTGGTTTGGCTCTTATTTTCATTTTCAATTTATACTTGCTGCTCAGTCAATTTCATTATTTGCCACAGCTTTCCCCATTTCATGTTTTGATATTGCATCTACAATTTGCTCTATATAGCAAACTCAATTGCACTATTTAATAAAGTATAAACTGTTTTGGTATCCCAAGAATGTTGGTATTAAAATAGGTTGCAGTAGGTTTGACAATAAACAGTACATGTTCAAACACTATGACATTGCTTATACTATTTGTTTCAGTCAATTTGCATTTTGAAGTGGAACTGTCTTACAAGATGTGCAATGTGATGATAAATATAAGGTATAGGGTGTCGGGAATATAGACTGTCAAGGGTTACAAATAAAACATACATAAACACTGTAACAGCACATTTCCCATTCGCTACATCAGGGACCAACAGTTGGAAAACAGAAACTACAGCAACACTGCCCTCTAGTGTTCTCATTTTGTACCCACATGATAATCCTTCAAATACAGTAATATCAATATTTAAACATCTTACAGAGATATGTAGAACATATCTCAAGTCTGACTCGGTGTTCCAAGTATTATTTAGTTAACTAGGTCACCTGACCTTGGTCAGATTTCAATCAACATTCTTCTAGAATTTAGATTTTTTTTCTAAAAAAAAAAAAGAAAAAAAGATTGAATCTGTGATTTTTGCACCACAAATGCTTACAATTAATTGTGATTCCAAGCAAAACAAGCTCTAATGAAGCCAGTTCTTTGTGTGTTTTTCCCTTGTTTTTTGGGGTATTTATTTTTGCAGTGATGATTACGGTGACTACTAGCTATCTCTCCACAGACTCATGCAAAATGCCTTATGTTTTATGCATATTATTGTCAGAGACCTGCGGGCAATAACAATTCACTGTGCAATCCAACACTGTTTTTAAAATATTGTCGAGTTTTTAAAGAGATAATTCATTGGGCTGAATATCTGATGCATGGTTGTGAGGGAGACTCAATGCAGTATAGAATGACATATTGCAAGTGCACCACCTGCAGGCTCTTAGTGGAACTACACATGTCTGAAGTATGAAGACTGTCGGAATAAACATGAACCTTTTGGATTTTGATAAAGTTAAAATGGCATTATTTCACCACAGCCTCATGAAACACCTACCCTTCCCACTGTGTTGTTTATGGAGGAAAGTCAGTTACATTTTCCTTCTTTCTTCAATCCCACAGCAGACTGGTTGTAGATTTACAAACTGGTCCAGGATGATGGAATTATGATAATGAGATTATCCTAAATCTTACCTTGATACGATATACGTCCGCCACACAGATGTTACTCAGTATCCTATACTTTAGGTATCTGATGGAAAAGGGTGCCCATAGTAAATTATAGTAATAAATAAACTATTGAAATTGTTCTGTTAAGTAACTTTAATTTGAATTGAAAACACCGAATTCAAGCTCAATAAAACCACAGTTTTAACATTTACAATATTTTAGTAATTTCAAAATAAAAAAACTACAGTAATATAGTTTATCAAAACAGAGCAATGCAAGACCAAATGTATGTATTCACAATTAAGAAACAAGAAAAATTTGTGTTTCTAGGAATCATAAAATATACTATGGGGACTAGACAATTTCTGAAGGAAAATAAAAACTTGTATGAGATTTTAACTGTTTCAAACATGTTTACAAAGGCAATTTGCTGTTCACCAGATTTTTTTTCTTTTTACCGTGCAAACATTACATTGTAAGATACATAGTTCCGGCAATGCTTAATAAAGAGAAAATTACTACTTCAAAACAATAAGATTGTCTCACTATGACAATGGGGTCTTACACAGAAAATAAAAATGCGATTTCCTTATTTTTAGAAAAGACCGGCTAGATTTCAACAGGCGTTTCTTTTGGTTATTTACGTCTCCCGGACATGTACATATAGAAAAAGGCCCGAGTGGAAAAACAACAAACAGCAACATTTGCTGTGTTATTAATGAGTGTGGACTGAAAATGGGTGGGAGCAACTATTGATGATTGGCACAATTTTATAAACTTCTTTCATCTTATGACTGACCAGGAGCCTTTTAATGTTAAGAGACTGAAGAATGTCAGCTTACAACCCTGGTTATACCAAAACTTACGTTTTATTTCATTACATTTCAAGGGTAACCTTATTTTAGACATTCACTAAAGGCCCCTTTGATATCCAGTTCTCCAGTTTGAGAAAAATAATTCAGCTATTATGGGCCCCATTTCCATTTTTCAGGTTCGGTCCAGGTCAAAAGTATCACTTTTTGCTTGCTCTTCAAAAAGCGAGAACTGTAGCCTGTGAAGCTTCACTGAGACGAATAAAATGGCAGATCTGTAGCCATTGTTTCTGGGAGATGCCGATTACCGTTCCAGAAAATGCACCCGGATCAATCAGGACTTTGTTGGCATTGTTGCCCACTACTGGCTTTAAATTTTGCAGAGAAATTACTTGATAAAAATGCACGGCTAAGTCTGGACCGATGACTCTAGAGCAGAGTAGCTCAGTCGGTGAGTGCGGGGGGGTGGGAGGGGGGGTGTGGTGTGGGTGAGAGAAGTCCTCACTGCGGCCGTGCGGGGAAAAAAACGGGAGACAGGCAAGCAAACACACTGTCCACATTACGCACAGGTATACCAACACTAACACTAGAGATCTGTGAGATAGAGAAATGCACAGAGAGATTATCTTACAGTCTGACAAGTCCTTTTTCTGTGTGAATCCTGGTACGTCAGAGCGTGTGCAGTGCAAGGTCACATCCCACAATGCACTCCCACGCCAGGCATGCCTTTTGTCGCCAAGTCCATGACCCCATCAAGGAGCCATCAGGAGCTGTCCGAGTAAAACTTTTGTGCTTTCCAGGAAAAAAAAAAAAAAAGTCAGAGACAGCAGCAAAATACATAAAGACCTGTATTCCACCGCCCCTTGTGTTTGGAAGAGGTCTTCCAAAACGCCCTGTTCACAACAGAGCTTAAGCAACAACAACAAAAAAAAAGAAATAAAAAACACTGTGGTTAGTCTGTCACATTACCACACTTTCAAAGCACCAAATGATTCAATTTACTCTAAATATACAAAAAAAGTCGCTTCCCTTTTTTCAGTTGGAGGGAGAGCAGGGAGAATGGAGCATGGCTCCCTCTTAGTTCTGTCCGCCTTCGTGGTCGTGTGTGTCCAACCCGAAATGTTGACCGACTCATGACCGCATCCTAAAAATCCAGGGTTTCAGTCCACTCATTGCCCAGCTTGCAGCTGATGTGCACACGAGTGCTCAACATTCGCTGAAACCGAAAACTGAAACACTACAGCAAATTCACTCGTCGTGGTGGCGATGCTCCTCCACCTGTGTCCATGGAAACAAGCCGATGGTCTCTGTTCATTTGTTCAGACCTGACCGGCAGAGGTGAACACAAGACACGGTACAGTAAAACTGAACATTCTGTCATGCTAGGATAATGATATGTTTGACGGAAAATAAAATCTGTAACGCTGTCATTAATACAGTGAGTGTGTATTGATGTCTGCCTGAAATCAGAACTGTGGAATATTCCTGAAAGTATTTACTAGGTTATAAATTTGACATTGGAGACAGTACGTATATGTGTAATGCACATGGCATTGGATCGATACGGTTTGTGGAGCGAGTCTTTGAACCACTCGGTCGTCGGTGCTGCAGTCGGGCCCAAAACGGTGTCCCCGACTGTGCCGTCTTTCACAATGGGACTCATGAGAGGATCCAGCTTTCCAGAGTCACACTGCTCAGGTTACCAGCATTACGGAGGCATTCAGCATCCTAAAAATCCATCAGGAAGCTGGAAAAGCTGTCTTTGGATACTGCCTTAACGAAGCCACATCCAAATTTCATGTGCAACTTCCTTCCACAGCCTGGAGAATGTCCGTTGAAGAAAAAGCTGCTCCTTTTTGAGTTTTCAGCAAATAAATCCAGAAGAACCCCAACAAGATTCAGTCATTTTATTCCAATATTAGATATTTGTTGCTGTTGAGCGAAAATAAAAAGTATAACAACAAAAAAAATATGGTTTATGAGTTGCCTTGGGGCATTGAGAATTACACCAGAAGGCAGAAACAGAAAGAGCGTAAACAATGCTCATTTAGCAGACGGCTCAAGGCAAATTGCATATAGATTGATGGTAGCAGTGAGAAGGTAAGCATCCAGCAACTGTTGCTGAGAGAAACGGGATTTGAATCCCGTTGCTCCCGACTACGGGTTCCGCACCCCGAACAGGAAATGGCAGTTGAGACGAACTTGTACGAGGACCCGAGGCATTCGTTGTAATGTCTTTCCAGGTCATTTCCCAGCAAAGGGATATCATAGCGTGGGATCTCAGTAGTAAACACAATGATGTCCGTTTCATTTTTACGTTTTCACGCTTGTACAAATAAAAAATATATATATATATATACCACAACTTTCAAAAAGTGGTTTTGTGGAATGGTCAGAGCAGAGCCCAATATGTGCACAATTCAGGAAGTCAGTGCAGGTCAGTCCACGACTGGAAAGGTATCATGGGAACCGGTGTTGGGGCGGGGGTGATGTAAGGGTTTGGGGCGGTGTGGTGTTCTTGTTTCCTTAAATTTCAGTTTAAAAGTTCTGTTTACAAAACATAATAATGTTCATTTTTTGGGCCTGTACCTGGCGCTCAGATGGGGCACTGGTTAAATTCACTACACATGTAGATGAAGAGAGAAGTGAAGAGCAGGGCTGTTTTGTTGGGGGTGGGGGCTTGGGGAATGGGGCTGCCGTTGGGGGTGGGGATTCGATATTCCTGTGATGAAAGGTCGGTTGGAGGGAAAGTTCCGGAAGGTTCCAAACCAGGTCTCTTACAGAGGTGAGTGACAGCTGCCTCTAATGTGAGACTGGGTTGTTAGGGTCAGGCCTGTTGGTTGCCAGGTACTTGGCCCTCATGCTGGAGGTGTACTGTAGTGAGGAAGAACAGAGAGAAAAACACAAGAGTAGAAATGGGTGTGCACTACAAAACACGTTTCACACACGTTACAGCAGACTTGTGATAAAAGCCAGGTGCATTTGTATTTAAAATATAACTTGCAGTCTGAATTTGAGGAAAGTAGGATTTGTTATCAAAAATTACACAATTACTACAAATACCATTTTTATTTCTGCTAAAAACGTCATTCAACAGGAAAGGTATATAACTTTTCTGCAACTCAAACTGTTCTTCAAAATGGATATTAGTTACTTAAAAACTTGACTCCAAATCAAGCAAAGTTTTGTCGATTATTACCAAAGTTAGCATAGCAAAATTCTATGAGCTTGATCCTCTGCAATATTAGCTACATACAACAAGATCTTCAATACAAATGAATACGACAAGTAATTTTAGTTAAAACAGTAAAGCCAATGAATTCCCATGCCTATATTTTGGATTAATTCATATGACAGCATAACATTAAAATACTGAACGTGGTATCCATCATTAGCAATGCAAGAGTCGACTTGAACAGTCATGCAGGGTTTTGTGCTTCATAATGAACTGAACAGGTCAACCACTGCACTGCCTTTTGATCCTCAAGCATTACACCACCGCGTAATGCTTACGAGAGAACAGCAACAAGGAACTGTTTACACAGATGAAAAGAAGGTTTGGTTTCGGTTTCTGGGACTGGTAAATAATGAGAACTCAAGTCACAGATGAACAGAGATAAAAACACAGTCATTTGGACAGCCAGTGGTGAACAAAAGGATTTGACCGCCTTCAGTGCAGCATCATTTTGAACGACATGTCAAAATAAAAGTCCTCCAAGTTTGCTAAAACTTGTCTGGTTGGAAACCTATTCGATCTAAGTGCAATATGCTTAACCAACTGAGTAATGAATGCAAACAATGCTTTTGATTGCTTAAATCACTCAAATGTAAAGAAATCCACACAGGATGTAGACAGACATGTTAAGTTTCATTTTACAGTAGTTTTAGAACTGGCTTAATTCTGATGCAGCATGTTGTTACCACCTGTGTTGCAAACAAGCAAATCCTTGTCCCTTATTTTAGTTTGAAATGAAAACACGTCATATGGGTAGCGATAAAAACCAGATTGAACCTCTCAAACCTGCAATCTGCCTGACACAAATACAAAAATAGTTTTGCACACAAAGGAGCTCCTCTGATCCCTACAATTACTGCAAAAATCTAAAATCTAAAAAAACTGCTTTAACGTAAGGATATGTGTCGCTTGCTTGCCAGCATATGGACAATGCATATTATCTGCAGAGATGCTACCGGAAGAAAGCACTCACAAGGGGACACACAACCGATGGCACTCATGAGCTAAAGGATAACAGCACTTCTCCGTTTTCCAGACTGTTCATAATTGCGTCTATATACATAAATGTCGATGGTATACGTAGCCCAGTTTACAGGCAAAAGTCTCAAATGTCTATGAAAAAAGTGAGGGATCACAGCAAAATGCTGAGAAATATGGAACTAAGCCTTTGATATTTCCTATTCTTCTCATTGTTGACAGGTGAATTGACTTAGCCACAATCAATGCTAGTGGTGATGATAGAGGAAAGTAGCTAGGATCAAATCTGTTCAAACACTGCTCACGGCAGACAGTGCCTTTGGCTGGAGAAAGCAGGTCATCTACAGTGACAAGAAAAGGGGATGTAAGGACGTGTCAGTGCTTTGGGGTACATCTTAGCGGTGAATTTGAATGCACTCCACTCCAAAGTAGAGTTCACTGGCCCACATGGTGAACAGACGGAACGCATTGGCTGAGATTTATTTAAGGGCCGGTGGACTGAAGACACATCCCTCACGGTTCTGCAAAGCTAGGACTGGCCGTGTCGCCGAGAGACAGACGTGCCAAAGCAGTTGGCTAATCTTTCATTCGCTGGCTGCTTAACTGTTAAGATTCCCCCATATTCTGGGCGAAAGCTGTCACTACTCTGGATTCATATGCGGTCATACAAAGGAGCTGAGACACAGAATGGTTATGTTTATGATCTGTTTGTTTTTTTATTCTGTATCAATAAGAACCTTCAACAAAACCATAAATATAAACCCCAAAAAGCTTTTTACACCAAGAATCCTTTCAAAGACAAAGCTCATTCATCTCATGATTCAGTGAAGATAAACTTAAGTTAGCTTTTTTGGATGGACATCGACTGCGTTAAAGTGTGTACCTCTTTTGGTTTATACCACCCTTATTCAGGGTTTCATTCCCTTCCTTCTTACTTTCTACAATTTCTTAAAGCTTAATTTGCTCTTACCCATACTTGTGTATATGCTCTATTCAGTAAAGTAATGAAATAGCTCAGTTTGTTTTGAGTGCTTGGGTTAATTTGAAGCATACTGTGGGTATAACTGGAGAGCTTTGCTCCAAAGCATGTGATCTCACAGTCCCTCACAGTCTATTCCTGACACAGGAAGTGACCTGCAGCTGAAGTACAGGTGGGTGCAAAGTGTAGGATTAGGGAGACATGCTGCCCAAATGTAATGGGGGGGGCCAACTGCCGGGTGAGAGAGGTGTTGGACACTAGCAAGACACAAGGGTGCAGCAGGGAGTGGGATTTCTGGTTGATTGGTGGAGGGGGTAGCTGTACGTGGGTTTTGAGTGGTGGAGGCAGGACAGTGGGAGGGGTGTGGGGTGGGGCTGGGGGGGGGGGGGGCATTTCCAGTACCTGATGGGACAGAAGACGCTGTTACCAAAACGATCTTGCACTTTCCGAGGTCTTTAACTGCCAGCTGTGGCGGCTGTTATTGTCCATGGCAGTCAAATACAACTGTGCGGGTTTGCAGAAACAACAACGAAAAAAAAAACAAACAAAAAAAACGACAGAGAAGAAACACACACAGCGTAGCCTCTGAGTGCAGAAAGCAGCAGGAGACACGAACACAGTGAAAGCAGGTCACTGTGGGGGGTGGGGGTGGGCGGGCGGGGGGAAGGGGAGGGGGTGGGACTCATTTTGGCATTGGGGGCGTGGAAGAGGGAGGAGGACGTCAAAAGGCCAAGCAAGGGGAGGGCGGGGCACATGGAAAGAGGCTCTTTACAGGCAGGTATTGGTGAGTTTGCTTGACATGGAGGTCTGTCATTGGACACAATTATATCTGTTCTTCCATATATTTGAAGTGTCAGTTATGTCATTATACTGCAAAATGTTCAGGTATTTAAATTTTCAATTTTTTCAACACGGGTTGCGTCCTTATGTGATTGTACCGCACACAAAGAGATACGTAACATATGCAATCCTTCTACAATATAGATAAAGAAATTAATGATTAAAATCATGATATGACTTCCATGTCATAGTTGCGATTTTTATTTCAGCAGTCCCAAAACAGCTGTATTAAATAATAATAAGAAGAACAATGTTATAAACAAATGCTACACCGGAATTAAAATACAGAAACTCTACTCTCCCATGTGGCTTTTATTTGTATGTAGAGATTTGGTCTTTATTTTTTGCTTGTTTCTTTGAACCAAGGCTGCCAAACTGACGCAGCAAAAACAAAAAAAAAAAAAAAAAGGGTGGATACTTACAGAGGGCGGGGGCGACTCCCGGCCAATCAGCGGCGTGTTCTCGCACCGGGGGTTCTGGAAATTGGCATTCTGGGTCCTACATTGGAACACAACATTCAACAGTCCACATTACACATCACCACCCACAAAACACCTTAACAGCACCTAAATAACCACACCCACAGCCCCACCCCCCAAAAAAATCACACCATGTCAATGGACAGGATGCTCCTCCAATGAAAACTCCATCTAAGGCCAGCAATACATGGGCACACCCCTCCCCCAGCACCTCCCCCAAGACCCTCCCCCAGCTCCAAACCCCCAAACCCCAGGTGCTTGTAAAGACCAGACTCAGTGAGGTCACTTTGTTCCCACTCTTCTGCAGCTGTTCGATTTTAGGCCACAGCTGGAGACAAACAGCTGTCCCGAGTCTGACGGGATAAGAGTCTTCCTCCGCTGCGAGGAGGACAATCCGCCTCTGTAGACCCTCCTGGGAACGGGATGGGGTGTACCCTGTCCCACATTCTGTCCGAAAAGCCTCCGAAGAAGCAACACAGCTGTCCAATTTTATCAACGCTAAACTTCATCAGTGCGCCTGTGAAGTGGCATAGGCTATGAAACTATCAAGTAACAATATGGGTATACATTCAGCTAAATGTATGTGGTTTATTACACAGTTTCTAATGTGTATCAAGGTCTATTTGCATATTAAAATACTTTACACATCGATATACTGATACAAGTACTAGACCTCTGTAATGTAGAATGACTAATTACAACAGTAACACTTATATTGGGATTCCCTTTGATCACATTGCTTCTTGCTTCCCTTTACGATCATTATAAAGTTACATTATAAAGCCCTAAGTAGCCAACTGGCCAAAACAAATCAACAGTTTTCAAACGGGCATAGACACAGATAATGCATCAGCACTGACAAGATTCTGCATTCGTTCATGTGGAAAAAGGTCTGAGTATTTCACCTGTCACCACTAAGCATTTCACCTGTGCCTCCGGTTGGATTATTTAAACTTTTGATATTATTTAAGCCTCCCAATTAAAATACTGGGAGTGTTTATGAAAAAGGCCACAATAATGCTTTAAAATCTAAAGTGCAGAAAGCCTGTGAGTGAGGATGCCCTCGTAGAAATGCATGTGCAGAGTCTGGGGGCTTTTAAAAACAATTTACGGAAGTTGTTATTGAATTTATAGCCATGGAATATCCTGTTATCTCCCAGGGAGTGAGCCGGTAAATCAAACCGTGCTTCTACGGTTCTTTCAGTTGCAGGCGGTGCCTGTCAGCCTCTTCCTCACTCTAAAAGATCAACAGTGGGTGGCGCGTGCACAGATGTATGTGTGAGTGTGTGTGTGTGTGTGTGTGTGAGAGAGAAATGATTTAAGCACCTGGTCGCGAACGAGATTAAGGTGTCTACCGCGGAAGACGATGCTTCCAGTGTAAACAATTAATTCTGATACACACACCGCGGAAAAAAAGCTAAATCTCATTAAGATGTTCACTGGAGGATTTCATGAACTACATAAAACGCGCTCACAGATATGCTTTTCCTTTATATGACACTAGATTATAAAGTACTTCTGATTTGTATCCTGACCATGTGAAGACATGAAACAATTCCCAATAGTGCAAAACGGGTACTGGCAGAAAACGGTTGCCACGCACCCAATATTTCCCCACCAACGTTTACAGGAAATGACACACTAAAATGTCCACTGACATCACACCACAGTAATTTTTAAGCGAAAGGGAATGCCTATCGGATCCTATTGGGGTTATAACATGTCGGCGCACGGTGTCGCTTGCAATATGCCGGTTTGGTTCAGCGCCTTCATACCAATGCTGAGCTGAAGCAGGCTGGTTGTCAGCCTGGGATATGCATTTGTTTCACTCGAATAAAAGTAATTAAAAATTGAATACAGCAGAATGAATCTTGGGCAGGTTGCAGGATAGAGTGTAAATGAGGGCGCTGTCGGGAGGTTGTTAGATTTTGAGGAGGCGTGCAGGGCGAAGGGTTGGGGGCAGAGCTCACATGTACTCGGTGACGGGCGCGTTGCTGACGGTGTGCGCCGCAGCAGGGATGCTGGTCTCGCTGCCGTAGCTGCTCCCGCAGCTGTACAGGCTGGGCATGTGCACGCGGTACAGGTTGTCATGAGGCGGGCGGTTGCTGTGGGCCAGCGACTCCTCCTCAGCGTCGTCGTCATTCCTACAGAAACCATACCAAAAAAAAAAAAAAAAAAAACAGACAAGAACTTACTTACTAACTTTGGCCAGCAGGGGGCGCCCACTCCCTCTTGCAATTCTAGGTGAGAACATCACATTGTGCACACTGTCTGACCCCCGGTTCACAATGTAGGAATTCTGGCACACCAAGGACTAATTCGATTAATTTTTACATTTTAAGTACAACATTAAAGTATTCTCTCCCATTCCTTGTTTTGAGATAATTCATGTCATGAGCTCTGACTGTCCAGAGAAAAAAGGTACAGAGGAAAACAAAATGTGTTCAATGCGTAAAACATATTTTGGATAAAACCTATGGTTAAATTTTCCACAGAGAAAATGAAAAAGTAATGAAATGATCCAAAATTTAACAGAACACACTTTGTCTGTCTCCATCTAGTGGTCCCTAGGAAACTGCAGATTTTTTTTTTTTTTTTTTTTTTTTACAGCTTTTCGTCTTGGATCTGAAAATTCCCACATGTTCTATATTCTTATGTAAGTCTATTTGACACTAAGCTTTGACACAAGATTACCATGATGCAGGATTATTTAAAGAAATATGACCAGGGTAGAGGACGGAATCAACAAACGTCACTATAAGGTCTGACAGTCAATTTTAGCTCATCCATTTGAATGAGAGAATCCGTGGACTTCAATGCGCTTTATGACCTTCAAGGGCTTCATGACCTTCAACCCAAACTACACTGTAACCACCTTTTCTGAAGAATCCATCAAGTCGTCCATCTATAGGGCTATCGATGACAAACACTACTTTGCAACTCAATATAAACAAGTGTCTGGTGAATAAAATCTGTAATCATGGCCTTCTAAGACAACTTCCTATTTAGGTATATTCAGATATCTCCCCTGAAAGCATACTGGCATATTACATATCAAAATGTGATCGGAAAAGAAGAAGCGTGTGGAATAAATACGACAGTGGCAGTGCTAATTACACGCTGTAGTCGCAAAACTGAAGGTGTTAGAAATTTCCCCTGCCTTCCGTTCCAGAAACCACCTCAGCGCAATCTGTCTCCAGGAGAAGAGGAGTACATGGGGGCGTGAGGAATCATACATCTCAACCTACAAATTACAGTCATCTGTGACTATGCCAATAGGTTCCGGGAGCCTTAACGTCATCGGAAGACAAAAGGCAGGGAACTATAATCGGAGAGAGGGTCTTATTAGCCTCCAGCCTGCTGAGTGATTTTAGAGTCTTTCTCGTTCTACATCTGCTCCTCTAGGGTAGAGTGGTACCTTGGAGTTCCTGGGAGGACTTTTCGGAGGTTCCCGGCACCTCGGTTAACCTGTCCCTGCTGTGAGATTACCCATTGACCCAGATTAGCCAGGACTGCCCTACATTAATCCAGATCAACCTGCCCAGGACTAGGGAAAAGTCTGTTCTGTAAAAACAAACTCTGCGAACGTATAACGGAATAGCCATTTACTGCTGGCATGTAGCCACTAGTAGTTAACTAAGAGATCTAATCACTACAAATCCCAAAAGACACTTGGAGTCCTGATCACATGCTCCGTTCAGATCACAACCTTTTTCTTGTCATGCCTGCGGAATTTTCTTGTCATGCCCGTTTGAGGGTATCACTAGCCCGTAATTTCTTGCTGACGTTTCATCACAGTTTTGTGACAGTCTCGAAATCTGATTCACCTTGTTGAACAAGAATCTGATAATACTCATCATTAAGCACACCTGTGGGTCACATGACCAGCCTCAGACGGCGTAGTGTGTGACAGTTAAAAGCTGTTTAGTGCATGTTCAATGTCAGTCATGGAATGACAGGACGGTCCATAAGACCAAAGGTGAAATGGAAACTCAAACACGGCGTCAGGACCCCTCACCTCTTGCTGTGCCAGGTGTGTGGAACGCTGCACACGATTGAGCTGAACATCAGGGCGGTGACAAAGGAGAACAGCACCAGGTAGATCAGGCCCTCCAGTCCGTCGTAGCAGAGGCCCGTCACGGCCTGAACGTAGTCCTGCGGGAGAGGAACGAGGCGATGTGAGTCAGCCGCTCTTTAGTAGTGATCCATAATGCCCAACCAATCACTTACTGCGATTCGCTGCTCAAACACAGCCAACACATGGTGATTGGTACAGTTCAGTGAGTCATACCACAATGGATGATGGAGCTACCCATTTTCAGATCCATAACACCTCACTCCATCACTGTACCTGATTTTCTGATTGCCAAAACTCCAATATTGACCTTTGATCACGGATCATGTTTTTATTGCATCCTGGGACAGTCTCTGCATTTGGCTTGGTGTTTGAGAGGCAAGCAAATGCAAGTTTAAAATGAGTCAGTCTTGTCAGTCTATTTAGAAGGTGCTGTCTCCTGCCTTAGTAATCACACACTGGAGAAACACACACCCAGACATTTTGTTGCATATTGAACAAACTCACCTACATTTGTTATTTGTGATGTTTTTGGGATACACTGTCGACCAATAAAAACCTGCATTGGCAGTGACTTTAAAGGACGGCGATGATGATGCGAAAATTAGGTGGGGAACAGAGTAATGGCAAGTCAACGGCAACTATGGACACGCCGATGTAACTTTAAGCACTACGCCTACCGGGACAACATGACTGCCTAATTATGGGATTGCCACTACTGTGAACCTGACTGCTGTGTCTTGTGGACCAACGATGAACATGGCAAATTACAGTAATCATTGCAAAAAAAAAAAAAAAACGAAAAAAGTTGTTGCATTTAGAATCCTTAAGACCAGCTATCGAGCATTTCAACCTCGTGGACAGGGGGCTCAAGCTTCATGTATTGGCCAACACTGTGCAGAGATCACTGTATCTCTGAGTGGGACCACATTATCGTGAACCTGACAGAGGGCAGACAAGATGAGCGCTTCAATCAATAAATACAGAAAAATACACTGCGGCCGAAAATCTCACCATTTCCGTTCAATGTGAGATGGAGACAAAGATGGAGGGCTTTTCAAATTCCATGTCATGCCAAAAATTGATGCGTTAGTCTGTTTTCAAAAACAGGATGAAGAGGGTTTCTCAATCCATCAGGTTGAGAGGGAACGGACCTTTTTGTAGCTGAGCTCGATGTTTTATTAATCACTAGAATGCGCTCGCTGAATTCCATTACCTGCAAATCAATTCTTTTCGTTGACCACTGTACCTTAACTGCAACGACGGTAAAGACCTGTTTGTCGAACGACTGACGTCAGCCGTTTTTAAGGCACTGATGCCCCCAAGCGCGCACACACACACACACACAAAAGCCGTGCTTAGCACTCTGCAAGATGGATGATATGATATCCTTACAGAAAGCCGTCTAAACGAGTACGCCGTGAAACACCCCGTTGGCAGAGATGCGATGCCTCATTTTGACCTGCTTCACGGAGATATACTCGTGCAAAAGAATCACCTCATCAAGAATCAAATCATAGTTCCCTGGCAAAGAACTAATATACGCTGTGGCTGAAAGAGATGGACAGTGATAATATTTAATTGCTATAAAAGCACATTAAGATCGAGGATCAAATGGCCGTAATATTTTATGGAAGGGCCACTCAACTCGAGTTCTAAATCTAGCACATTTTCCAGCTCTTGTTAAAGCGCTAGACTATTCTCAGCCATGGAGGAGAGATTCTTCGGTTCAGCCGAGACGGTGGTTGGTTGAACTAGGTTCAGAGCATTCAGGCTGCAGGCCTAGCAGACAGCGATCCCAAATGTCTGTGCAGATCTGTGGCCATTTATTACGTATTTTCAGATATAAAAAACTAAATTATTTTATCACATGCATTACAATGCATATACAGTACAAAGTTACGAGCACATGTGAGCACAGTGAATGTGTTCTTTCCATGTGTAAATTTCTTTGGAATGACTATAAAACGTGGTAATTGATTTTTGGAGCCGGTAACCATTTTGGGGTCCTCTCTCAAGATGCACCAGAGGGTTCTGACAGACAACTCAACGACCAATGCTCTGAACTGCCCTGATATTCAGGTCCCTTACATGAGCGTTACCCGAGCAACCCGCACTGTATGGGTTCCTGAAATGTACAAAGACGGGAGCCGATTCCTCTTGCTCCCGGGGAGGATATCTGTGTCCCGACCCTCGGTGACCGTGCGCGGCACAGCGCGGAGAGAGGATGTGACAGCGTGTGACAGTGGGGACGCTGAGGGAGCAGGGAGGAGAGGCTCATGGGAAGGGAATGAGAGAGAGAGGCAGTTGTGGGGTTAAAGGCTGAGGAGGAGAGCCGGCGAGGAAGAGGATGAAGGAGAGCCGCAGGGTTGGGGAGAGGGGGGAGGAAGGAAGCGGGAATGGCAGCACGTGTGGAAGAGTGTGAGTGTGAACGGAGTGGGCTCCATCGCAAGCCGGCTGTCTGGCAGAGCGTGAAGGTAACCCTCCTTGGCTCCACCTCCCGTAGTCATGCATAAGGCACTATAGAACTGCTTCCGCCAAACACACACATCACCACTTGGGCACACACAGATACACAAATACATGTGCACGAGAATGTTATTATATTACTCTCTATTCACATTAAGGGAGTAGTCCTCTTAAAAATGTGATTGTTTTTTTTTTCCCTGTGGGAGTTCATTTGATTCTGTGGGGAAATGGTTTTGGTGTCTGTACGGGACTGAGCAGGGTCTTTTTTATTACATCATGAGAGAATCCAAAACATGGTCTGGAAAAACCGGTGTAGCTTCATTGTAGTTCATGCTGGTGCTCACAAAGTTTACAGGAGTGGGTATCGACGACTATTTAGTTAGTTGGCTGCAACTCATAATGCAGTGTGAAGTGTAACAGCATAAATTACACTGCCAATCGTTTATCATGTCTTCAAGGAACAGTGGTGTACAGTTTGAGAAGATGGCAATATTATGTTGATAATTACTTTCGGATTATGTTACAGTGCAATGTAGAACAGGCTATATAAGCTTTTCAGGGAAATCACCAGGGGAAAGAGAGCTACTGGTTTAAATATGTTACCTCAAGCAAGAAGCGCATTTCTGAAGTGTTTCGTACTGCTGAATATAAAGTAGATTGGTACGACTATGCTGTAGCTAGAGTGCTGACACTGTTGCTTATAGTACTCCAGCCTATCACATAAGAGGGCGGGGTTCCCCTTGGCTACACCCATGCGGATAGGGAGAGCCGCCCACTCACTCACCATGTGCAGGCTGCGGCAGTCCACCAGGGCGGTGAGCTGGTGCAGGCTGATTTCTGTGGTGTTCAGCACCCCCTGGATCTGCTCCAAATTGCCCTGAAACGGAAGAGCTCGCACACTTTAAAAACAGGGTCAGGGATCCATCATCAAAACTGCATTTAACACCCCTCTCGACTGGGCCACTCAGCTAATAACAAGACTTTGTGAGCGGCCCTAAATATACAAGGGCTACAATCCGGAAGATTAAAATAAAACAAAAAAGAGGGAAAATGCAAATTCTCCCCCTCGTTTCCATAAAGCGCCTGTTCAATCAAACAGCAGTGCACTTCATTCTGTAGGCAATCACTTAAAAAGTTTGCCTTTTGTACTACATTTCGTAAAATCATTCCTGAAGTTGCTGAAAGCCAAAAAACAATGGAGGTAGACTGAATAAAAGCCTAAACCTATTTAGCGAAACCTGTTATGCAAGTATGTATTCAATTACCATTATCTCCTCCATCGATCCATTTATAACCAGTGCATTCAACTCCAGGTTTGAGTGACACAGAGAAGTACACTAGGGGAGGCTCAAAATGGAACAAAAACGCCATGCAAAACAGAGGTGCACACACAAAGGTGTTGCATTCAATTTTTTTCAGTTCATACAAACGCTTCTGAAAAGAGCAGAAACATGCAAAGAGCAGCTTTGAAAAAAGACACATGAAAAACATCCAGCTGGGAGGCAAGGCGTGAGGTCTGAACACGTCTCTTGTTGGTATGGAATAAACGTTCTGCCGGACTCAGCGCTTCGACTCAATAGCCTGCACAGAACTGAAGTATGTCAGACTCCTCTTTTTCCCTCCCTGTGTTGATCTGAAAGGTCAGCCGCTTGCTGTTTTTTTTTTTTTGTTGACCAGGTCGGACAGTACGGGGGAGATCAACGAGGGATAAAAAAAACCCAGAAACCGACAGGCTCGGGTCTATAGAAAGGCCAAATGAAAGGAATCCAACAGCAGCACATGCACAAAACAGCAGATAACGTGCTTTTGTGTCCTGCAGGGCATACGTTTTTTTTCTGTTCTTGTTGGTATTCTGCTACCGTTCACTTGACCGGCCCATCACAACAGAAGTACTGAACCCAAAACTGCCTGCGGGTTTTCTACACATGATTTGGTATATGTCTGCACTGTACACAGACTGAAATCTCTATTAAATAGCTCCCCGATAAAAGCACACACGGTTACATATACGCAATACAAGTCCGTCGACTTGTGTGAAAAATTGCGGAACAGAATGTAAAACTTACTCTGCTGAAGTGAATCAAGTGTTCTTATCTGTCTCGTGTGTGGCGGAGGATGTCTTACGGACAAAAGGTTAAGATTGACCGCTCTCCTGTCACGAATTCAAAAAGACATTTGAACAGCTACGCTAGTTTCAATGAACATGTTAAGGGGGTGCCATCTGTGCATGCACAAAGATATGCATGCATGCACACGCAACGGCACGCAAGCGTTCGCTCACATATGCGTTTTCGCTTGCCAGCATAATCGCCGTTTGCAAAATCTTCAATCTGCAATCACCGATGGGAAGCACGCACATGTATATTCACAACTGATTACAGCTTCAGAAGAATTTTTCCCCCACGTCCTCTAATATGCATACAACATACAGACAACAACAGCAAATGCACCTTGGTCTTCGGGTACTCTCGGACCGCTGAGCGCAGGAGTTCGGCCACGTCGTCCTGCATCTCCACCAGGGCCTTATGACTCCCGGACAGCTTCTGCAAGGCAGTCAGTTACAGACACAGTCTGTCATTCACATACTGGAAGGGTCTCCGGGGGAGAGTTCATTAGAAACAGTCCTCAAACTACACAGGGCCGCTAATAACCTCCTCAGAACATTTCTGATTTATTCAGTCCATGTCAAGTCCAGCCCTGCAGCCCAAAACTGTAATACTGAACGCTGGACTGACTTTTAATTCTCCACCTGATATAAAGAGATGTCTCCTTTTGCACTACAACACTCAGCTTCGAGCCTGAATACTGTGACCTTCAGCTAAATTCACTGTTATTCATGAAACGTTTTTCTTCATTAAGAATAAATTGAAATAAAGGCTGTTTTTTTTTTTTTTTTACTCAGTCTAGCCTGAACAGAGGCCCAAAACTCTGCCATCCATTTAAAAAGCGAGCGGCGGAAAAGGGTCTTTTCGGCCACTTAAAATGCATTTAACATTTGAAACAGCGGCTGTGTGTTAAAACGGTAATGGCAGCACGTCGACATCCGCGTCCCAGAGCAATAATAAAAATCATCGCTAAATATGCATCTCTGTGAAATGCTGATTTTTTTTATTTTAGCTTTTACTGGAAAATTACCGCTGAAATAAATGAAGTCTGTTATCTCTCCCACCCCCCTTGTTTTGGAGTGCATCTAATACAAAGCTTCTTTTTACTGATTTCAATGCCCTGGTACAACCCTTATGGTGGACAGTATAGTGAGGAAAGAAATGCCAGTGTAGCATGCATGATTTCAGTGAACAATTTCAATTGCAAATGTCATTTTTAGCCCCGGGGACTCAATAAATCAGTTCAACATCAACTGTCAAAACCCATATACAAAAACGTCAGCGGTGACGTTTCTGTGGTGACATTGTATGTAATGTTACAGCAGGGCCTTGTCAGACAAGCTGCTTTTCCGGTACTGGAACCGAGCTGTCTCTCTCCGTGGCATTCAACTGACCCTGACCCGTGTGACCTGCATGAGCTAAGGCTACCCTAAACCGGCCTGAACAACGAAGCGGTCCTTTTAGCAGTCCTCGCTCCTGGGCCAGGAACAAGGACAGTGTGCACCGACAGAATGGCCTTGATTCGATCAAATGTGTCATTAATTTTGACATTCACGTCTACACACAAGAGTCACTTTTATTCGTATTTAATTTGCCAAACGGTACATGTGAATTAGCATTTGCGGGTTGGTAAAAGCCGAGGAAGCATGTTGATTGAATTCCAAGTTGTAATATTAGACCCCTTCGATGCTATGCCATGATGTTCGTGCTTTTTACACAAGCATAAATACGTTGAGAGGCCTGATCTTGTCTGCGACCACACTTATGTTATGTACAAGCGGCTCAAGAGCACACCAGGCTAATGGGTCAAGTGTTCCACTTCAGAAATAAGGCTCAATGAGAAGAGGGTCAATGAGATAGACATACCTGTTGAAAGGGATTGGTCTGGCCCACGCTGCATCGCAGATAGTACTGCAAAATTTCTGTTCACAAAAGAGAACACATGATGAGAATGGAACATGTAACCGCAGAGCCAACAGTGTAGATACTTTTGTGTAACCTTTTGTTCGGCCTATAAAAGCATGTGTCCTAACATAAGGCAACCGTCGATTGTTCAGCGCTATTGTTTTTTCCATCCCGCTATCCCGTTTCCATGGCGCTTTGGCTTTTCCCTCCTGCTTCCGACCGTTTTCCATAGCATGTGCATATCGCTCCGGCCACTCTCTTGATTTGTTTTTCCGTTCAGTCAGCTCTCTCGCGGTCTTTGTCCTTACACTTGGGCAGGAGTTGGAGTGGACTGAGAGAGCATTTCCCGAGTGCTGGTCAGGGCTCCCTGCCAAAGCTCTACCTGTTTACTTGGAAGAGTTTCCCCTTTTCCAGCATGGCCTGCGTGAGCACACATACCCTAATCACGCTACAAAAACAACCTGAAAGGTCAGCTGGGGGCCCACAAAATGGACGCCTGCTTAACACTACGGAATGGAGAGCGCTCTGCCCTTTCTCTCCGCTGTTTGAAACCCTCATCCATGTTTTTTTCCACTGGGCTGAACTGTGTCACTGCATGTTATTTTATCATGCAATGTGCTACGTACTAGTCGGCCAATTTGATTTCTATTCGAATCCCATGTCTTTACATGTGTGTCAAGGTGTAGACGGTATTTGAAGTCCTCGCGATGCACATGTGAATATGAAGTCAATGCCGAACCCTACAGACACAAGCAGCGAGAAGATCTTTCCACATCATCTAGGCACACACACTCTCTACCGACTACACATGAACCAACTGCCAGCGCACTGATCTCATTCCCCTAGACCGTAAACAACAAAAAAAGTATCCCAATTAAATCCCCCCCAAAAAAAAAAAAATAAATAAACACATGGCAGCACGATAAAGCGAAGGCTGCTGTTTACAGAGATGTGAGACTATTTACGTCTGGGTCCGTCTGCTTTGAAGTCTTATTTTGAAACGCCGGGCTGTGTTTGAAGATCGGGCGCCTCTCACATCAATGGTGCGCTGACCTTATAACCTGCATTAAATATTCAGTGACCTTGACCTGTCTCACATCTGCCACGGCTCCCAGCCAGCGGGGTCAGAACTCAAACGCACGGGAGCCACAATATTGGAATTCAATGGGAGGCGGTTTACTGGGTCAATGGGGCCCTGATGTCATCTCAGGCTAAACCCGGTTAGGGAAGCTGGACCGAGACCATATCGCCAAATATCATATTTCTGCAACGGGATGAATAATTACTATCCATATTCATCTTGGCACAATCAAAGGTCACTAATTAGCTGGCCGACACACAGCGGCTTAGTCAATTGCATTTGTGATTAGAAAGGAGTGAACTGAGGTCTCATGAGACGTAATATCTAAACACAGTAAACAGCGGTAATGACTGAAAATGCGCCTGCTAATTTAGCTAGCACTGTGCTGAAAGTGAGGAAATCAAACCAACTTTTATGCAGTCAAAGCTAGCCACGGCATGACGTTTCCCTGTAGTTAATGGCGTGCTTGCTGGCGGCAAACGCACGCACGTTCACGAAAACATGCATACTCTGACTTTAAAACTCATCAAATCCATTAGACAGGGTTACATCCCAGGGTGTAAAGGGATGTTTTTCATCTCAGCTACCCCTTATGAAATATGCACCACCCTGATCTTCAGAAAACCGCAAGGCATCCATTCCATACTCCACCTCAAAAACCCACTTTTACTGGAGCTGCTCTCATTCCAGCCCTCTGAATTCATCTCAGCAAAAAATACATGCATTTCTTTGGGATGTCCGATTTCTATGCACTTTGGGTAGATAACTGCGAGTCTGGAGTTTGATTACCGAGATCCCCCTCGTCTATCTGAGAAGCACGTCGACAAGGAGCAGATTTACTGCAGTCTGGCACCATTACTGATGAGCCATTCTCTCGCAGCGCCGCCATCTTCACGTCCTTAATAAACAGCGTAATTATTCCACTGACAACAGGCTATAAAGAGGCCATTCAATTATATCCTCCAACGGCCCTATACAAAAGCTAGGGCTGAAGGCTCTCTGTCCGCCGCTTGTCTTAGTGCTTAGCGTGTGACGCCCGAGATGTCAGGCTCCGCAATTCGTGTTTGTTGGGGCTAATCTGCGCTAGCGTCCGTGAGACTCAGAGCATCTGTACCGGGAAACAATGGATTGGGCGCGAAACGTGGCAGAGAATGAAAGTGACTCTGACTCCATTACGTTTTGGATTCACGACAGGGCGATAAAGACGGTGAATTATGAGACAGAGAGAATGACCAGGAGTGAAATGAGAAAAACAAGAGATTGAAACCGGGACGTTCGGACTGATTTACGGACTTGCGAGGGCGGCTCTTGCACAGTGTGCAAAGTGAAATATATAGCTTTAGGGTTGCCTAGAAGGAAGGAGAATATTCACATCACATGCCATAGAGAAACAGAGTTGAGCTAGAAGCACAAGTGTAAACAAAACCAGGCCAAGCTTATCACGTGTGTGTTGTGATAACTCCTCATTCTTTATGGACTGGCGTGGGCAGAATGGATTGAGGCTAAAAGGATGAAAATAGTGACTCGTCACCAACAGCCAATTTCAAACGGGGGGGGGGGGGGGGGAAGCAGTAGCAGGGGAGGGAAAATTCAGTGACCAAAGGGACAAATTTAGGCGGCTTTGGAGGATGTTAATGATACATTTGATGCAAGGAACAATATTTTTCCATGTTCTCAACGGTTATTCTGAGTAATATGCAGGTATTAATGGGATGTTAAGGTTAAAAAATCCATTTTACATGAGTGGATTTTAATTTGTCGATAGCCCCTTTTGCAAAACATTGCCTAAAAAACGAAAGTTCTTCAATTGTAATGCGTCAAAACCGCTGTCGCCATGTAGACCAATTTAGATTTCTGTCCCAGTGTTCCTAACGCTATAACACAATGTCTTCAGGTCTCTTGCTAATTAAAATGGGCTACAGATGAGATCATTTGCAACCTGACAGTACACAGGCTGTGAAAAATAGCTTCAAACTATGAAATCAGTGCAGTAATGCATTCAAATAGTGATAGCGCCACCACAATTATGTCAAAGCCAACATCATGCTTCCTGAAGCTGCTATGGAAAAGAATAGGTGTGACTTTAACCGTTCAGACGAAAAACCTTCAAATGAGCCATCCTCATTAACGTCTCAAGACTAGAGTCAAAAGACTTGGCCTAAAGCACTTAATTAAGACAACTTCTACAGGTGCATTGAAACAATCTTCCGGCACTGGACTCTGCAATTATGGTTTACCCAGTACCCCCCTGGTACCGCTTTCATTAAAATTCAGGAAGTATGATGATTAGAAACAAGAACAGCCAATTAAAATCAAGCTTCAAGTTATTATAGCATAACACTTTTACTTCTTGACTTGCTGGAGTGACAGTCAAACAATCTGAATATGAATCAGAGCTTAATATGGATTGCAATGGGGGTCATGTGTCAAATGAATTATGCCCCGCAATAGGGCCACTTCAGGCTTTAGCCTTGTGCGGGTAAGGGTTCAAGAATCACCTGAACTACAGCGCTCATGTGGAGATGACCTCACCAGAACACGACCAGTGACTTATGCATCTGACATGACTGACCTCTGAGACCACAAACTCTGTAATTAATGTAAAATTCAGAGAGTGGAGCAAACGGGCGATCAGGGAATGGTTGCCATTATGGGCAAGGGAGAAGAACCAGTAATTAAGTACACATAATTTGTTTTAAGATGAAGATACAGTAAGCATTGAAAAAGACTCTACAGCTAGATACAGTGTACTTGGGATGAAGGGTTTAAGGGAAATAAACATTCTCCTCTCTCTGAACGGTTAGAGACCTCTCTATGATAGCACTATACAAATGAAATATTATTGAATGCAACGTTTTCACACACATTCTTTAATTTCTGTGTTCCTATTAAAACCATCACTATTTTGTAGACTATCAATGTCCAATACAACTATGGAATTATTCATTTATAAGACAAGATTTATTGGTTAAATCATAGATTTAAATACAGCAAAGTAATTTGGTTTAAATGTGAGATTTGAACTCAGAGATGTTTCAGATTTAAGAGAAATAGTCATCCATTACAGGGATGAAATAAGTCTGATATTTAAGGGAGAAAAAAAGCGAATTCTCACAATTCAGGGCGAGTCCATCGGACCCGCCGCCTGCCCTCACCCTACCCACGTCTACATCCCCCCACACGGCCCTGTCCGCTTAGCCGTTAGCTTCATTTCCATAACGAGTTTTGCCCCCCATTAAGCCTCTTCCAATTTCACAGCTCATAACCAGGGCGGATCATTTATCTGTGGCAAAGGGCGAGGTTAGCGCGTCGCTTAAAATGCATGGTGGCGGCCTGCTCCTTCCCGTCCACAGACTGCAGCAGGAAATTTATGGTCGCATTTATGGGATGAAAACAAGTCTGGCCTTGCACAGTAACAATGGAACGGCAGTGTGGGTAAATCTCTCCCCTGGGTGGCAATGGATTCCACATTTGGGATATGCCAGCCTGTACGTCTATATGAATATGTCACTCTTCTTGACTATTGTCATTTCTTTACGTTTATTTACCATATTGTGGCCTAACTGGTTTTTAGCAGCATAGATTACTGTGCATTGTGAAAGCTATATTTGAGTAATCTGAAAACAACCTTTAACTCTGAACTGATACTTTATCAGAAGTAATATGAGGTTTCGTAGCTTTATGAATCTTCTGAGATAAGGACAATAAGAAATTATCGGAAGTAATGAATCACTGAGTCACGGTGTCATATTGATGAAGTGAAACAGCGCGAGGAAAAAAAGAGCCGGGTTTTCTCCGAAACAGACAGGATATGAAAGCGCTGGATTCACTTCCTGAAAATCGGTGCTGTCTACGAATGCTCCGCCCCAGGGCAAGGACGGGAACAGGCTGTTCCGTTGTTGATCTCTAAAAGCTCCTGTGTGAGTGTGTATGTGTGTCACGCTTGTCTAATGTCAGTTGGTTCGGAAAGAAGGCCAACCAGTGCTGAAAGATAACCTTCAGAGCCCAATGACGGACGCTGAGTGTGCATAAAAACGCACCGCAGCTTGAAACCTGTCGGAAATATAGACACCACAGCTTAGGGATGTACACCCAGTGAATACAATTTTCCACCCTCTTTGGTGTTAGCTGTCAACGTTACGGAAAACTAAAATTATCTAACATCAGACTTGAATTTGTAAAGAATAAGTAATTTAATACATACTAACTGAATGTAAAGAACACAAAGTTTGTTTCCACTGCATAGACAAAAATCTTAAAGATAATTTAGAAACTCTAAGAAAACTGCAGATTATTCATTTGTAGTAAGCAGAGGAGAAATTGGCCAGTTTCGCTGTGGAGACCCTTTCTGTGTCATTTGCCCCCAAAAAAATATTAAAAATAAAATCTAATTCAACACCTTCATGGATTTTCAGTTGCTATCATGCCACCCAAACATGGGCTTGCTGTAATGTTTAATCAAGGTTAACTGGGGGGTTCACAATCAACCACAATGACCATCTAGTGAGCTAACTCACACTATACTGGTCTCTCATAAAATCAGGTAACAACTGCAAAGTGGACATACATTACAATTCTAAGAGGTACATCCTCTAAAAAAATGAATTTGGGAGGTGCTTCAGGCCTTGGCTGGATGGAGACGTGTGTGTGTGTTTCTGGTGGCTGTCCGAATTATGGAGCAGAAAAGCTCAGCAACGCTTATAATTATTAAACTTGTGTTAACCGGCCCATACCCAACCTTAAAAGTAGGTACGTACAAAGTGTTAAGTATTAGCAGCTCTTCGCAGGATTATTTTTTGTTCTTTCTAGCGGGGCCTAAACTTGTAACAGTGAAAGTGTAGAGAATGAAAAAACACTTGCATTGATCTGCTGCTGAAAATTAGGAACAAAGAACATGGTGCTTGGCCCAGAGGCTGAAGTAGAAAGGGAGACATCTGTCTTACCTTTCTTGACCACGGCGTTCTCCTCGGTCACCCTGGTGACGTACATGTCTGGGGCGACGCAGAAGTCACTGGTGCTCTGGTGAAGACCCAAAGAACGCAAGCTGATTACAGCTGTCATAAGGTATGCGCATGAAAAATTAACTACATAAACGAAAATAAATGACGAACATCTTAACCTCTTAGATCACACGTATTGAATTATGATACTTCTTTTGAGTCAAGTATTAAATTAGCTAAAATTATTCAACTTTCCCCATTAGCAACATAAAATAATGGACATAGAACGTTTCCAGATTAAAAAAGATTTAGTACATGTAAAGACCTGTTTATTGTGTTTTAATGAAGAGTACTTTGATCAGGATTGTGGTTTGGTGTCCATTAGTCAGGCACTGCTGTTCATCATGGTCTGTCATGTAGGTGTTGACTGATAAAATGTAGCCAACGAGTGTAGAAGTGAGATTACTTAAGCAGACAAAGACAAACAAACAAAAACCATTGTCGTAACAAGAACAAGAGAGGGATTTAAACCATGCTATACGCTACAAGCCTTTATCTCTGTCCATTTTATTTGCTAACTAAATATTTTGTCAGTTACACTACATTTTTAAAGTCTTTTGACCTTACCATTGCCATATTAAACCACAAATTTCAGCCGGATATTTTGTCCAGAACAATTAACCTTGGCAAAACTGAAAAACTCTGTCAGCGTATTTTTTTTTTTTTTACTATTAATTTAATAACTTTTTAATAAAGCGAATGTAAAGTGATTTTGACTACATGGAGAATTAACACAGCTCCGTGACTAGGCCGCTGTGGACCTGTGAATCCTTAGGTCACACAGCTTTGCATGGAGATTAATGCAAAGCAGCCAATAGAGAAGAGATGGCAAAAGGGCAGAAATTTGCAATTCAAACACAGGAGTGAATAATCAACTTCAAAAATGAGTAGGTGTTGAATTTACATTGAAAACTGAGCAGACATTTGGGGACACGATACACAAATATGCCAGTCAAGCAATATATCATATTATATATCTATAATTAATAAAAAACAAACAGCGCCTACAGCTTGTATATGGGCTCTTGGAAGATGTAAATTGTGGTATGAACGCACAATACAAACAGGTTGTGGGGCATGCCAGAATGCACACACAGCGTTTGCTTTATCCTGGGTCACTACCTCTTCCTTTTCACGAGGTGAAAAGGTACGACCCTACCTTTGAGTTAAAGGGGGAGGTGCGAAGAGTGGGGGGTTTTGCAAGGTAGGCGGTTTAAACAGTAATAATCCCATTTAAATAATCCAAAGAATGACACATTTGTGCTTACGGTTTCATCTGGGTTTTTCTACCAGTCCTGAAAATTAAATGAGCTGCTCCGAAAATAGAGAGTAACGCGGCAAGGTGAAGAGTGGGTTGGCGTGGGTCCGAGGTAGGCTTCCGGTGTCTGGGATGAGTCGATCTTTATTGTTAGATATCTTCCTTTTGGTAGAAACCCATTAGTCCTCACATCTTGAGGGAGACCTACAGGGCTACGTTGTGACAAAAGACAAGGTTCTCCTGGACATTTCATATTTTCAGTCAGCCTCTCGAGGGCGGTGTGTGTTTGGGTGCTTTATCAACGAAACCACACAAGGTTCCCTTTAGCCTTAGACTTCAAGTGACGCTTGTAAGAGTAGCTTCAGAGCGGCCTTCAGAACAGGAGGTATTCACGTTACCGTGGATGCTCTGTGATAAAGGCGGAATTTAGGTGGTGCGTTTGCCCCACCGGGGGGAGGAGCCACGGCCAGGGGACCAAAGAGGGCGTGGCCCCAGGTGAGGACGTCCCACTCCTGCAGCAACCCACTAATAAAGATGATGTCATAGCATTGCTGTCTTGCTCACCGTTCGACCCACTCCACACCTCCTCTTTTTACTTGATACGCTTCTCTGCATTCAGAAGTGTATCGCTTGAACAACGCATTAAACTGTGCTAGGATGGATAATAATTTTAACTGCAGTGTTCATTTTAATGATTCTCTCAAGAGTATACAATGCATTCATTATTTATCCAACATATTTTAAAGCCTGACTCTTGTGTTGTTGTTGAGCACAAGATGATGGCTTGTACTCTTTTCGAAATCATGCTCAGTTGTTATGTTTGCGTGTATCAGTGGAAGAAGAACATTCTGTACGACCTAAATTGCACTTTGCTGCAGAAAAAAAGAAGCTTAGCCATAATACAATGAGGTGTTCCCATGGAGACACTCACCGCGGAAACAGACAGCTCCAGGCCCAAGGATCCCCAGCTGACGATGAGTGCGAACACGCCCAGCAAACAGACACTGCATAAGGGAAAAAGAGAGACATAACTGGGGATCTGACCATGCAAAATGGCGGTGGGAAAAAAAACAACACACAAAAGCTTGACCTCTTTAAATCTCAACGGAGTTGTTGTCACCCCTCCACCCCGACCCCCCCCACGTCCGACCCCCGTTGCCGAGGCAGATGAGCATCAGAATTTTGATAATGATGTCATGAACGCGGAGTAGCTCCTTTCCCCCATCTGTCCCGGGGGCAAAGCGAAACGGTGACCTGCATCTGATTCAGCAGGGGACGAGCGAAATGACTAAGTACATTATCACATTACACAAGACGCCCAATGGCTCACTGCTCTGTATCCACTTCATCTTTTAATCACAGACTGAGTGCGATCCTCAGACAAAGACTTTGACTTCGCACAAACCGAGGATTGAAAAGATACCGTGAATCAGCCTCTAACCATTAACCGGTCCTGGTGATCGTTAACCATCCAATCGGTTACTTTTCTAGGGAAAGATTTCTACCCCCTGCATTGGAGGAATGAATTATACTGTTCTGGAATCTTCTTGACATAGCTGTGATAAATTAGTGCTTTATGAAGCACATCTTCATGCGTAATTGCCTTAAGAGATAGCTGCAATGCATAATCGATACTGTTTGTAATGGCTACCAACAGGTTCTCATGAGAAATAAACCCAAGGGGAATGTAAGACACATTGAAACTCATCCCAACTGATGAACAAAATCTCACATGCAATATAATAAAAGTGCATTTTTCCCTGAACCTTAACCGATGAATGTGAAACTTATTTTTCTGTATGAGCTGTAGCTTCTCCATCTCAACGGGCTGAGCTTATCATGTGAAAGAAAATCAAACTAACAATGTTTGCTTATGTTTGCTGCTAATGGCTCAGAACAGTGAGACGCTGTGGTTTAATTAATGAGATGTGTAATACTGAATCCTTTTAGAAAGACAATTTATCAAATTTCGTTTCTGCTTCAGCAAATATTTCCCTTGGATTCTCAGTGGTGAGCAGAGACTGACTCCCCACTCACTTCTCTGGAATATTAAAAGGGATTGACTAAACAGAAACATTCTGGCTCTCGCTGCAAAGCGCTGCTTGCAGTCACGAAGCACGACGAGAGCCGAGGATCCCAAACTCCTGGCAGTTTTTCCGCGCCGGGGCGAGAGTTTCGTGATGGCGGGATCCTGGCCCCCGTCGCAAACCCACGCGCCCGAACGCGCCGCGCGAGAGGAGAGGCGGATTCTCTGATTCAGATGCAAAAAGCGCGGGAGCCTGGAGAACCGTGAGTCACGGAGATGGGGACCGTCCAGCCCCGGACCACGCACGACCCGTCACGACGAGCCGCCAAAACGCGCTCACGCGTCCGCTCTCTCACTCTATCCGCCCACCGCTCCACCGCTGAGAGTGGGTGGAGGGGGGCTGACGCTGGGGCAGAGATGAACTCGCTTAACTCCGACTCTGAAATATCCACTCTCTGAAAATCACTCCAGGCTACCTGTTTGACAGATTAAAAAAAAAAAAAAAAAAGAAAGAAAGAAAAAGAAAAAAATGGACAGCTAGCGCCTGTGTTTTATGCAAATGAAGTGTTTTGCATATCATATTCAGATGCAGCGACTACCCCTACAAGGCACTGTTCTTCACAGCAAAGGATGGCGGAGAATCTATAACTGGCAACGGTTTAAAGATGGAGACGAATCGTATTTCGCTTCAAACACTTCTCTTTCAAGTCACGCTCAGTGATTCGACTGTCATGTCTGCGTGATACGTGAGGACAGAAGGGTAGAAGGCAACAAACAGCCCTCCGCTGCTTCAACCAAGATGGCTGTTTCCTCTACCCGCACCCTCCCACCCCCACCCCCAAAACTTCTTGCCCCCGCCCGAGCTGAAATATGTTACCAGCTCAATCCTACTGCAAACCTCCTCCACAGACACAGGAGAAAGTGGCTGTATATGTGACTCAGATATGATTCACATGGCAAGTAGCCCATGCTATTTCTCACATGGCACACAACGCAAATAACAAAAAAACTCCCAATGCGTCAGAGGAACAAGAAGTCAATATATGTTCAATTCACAAACCTGCGGGCATTTGGCGGGCAGAGAACTGCCACACAAATTAAGAAGCTGAAAAATCTAATTTACCTCAGGGGTATACTTTGAAACCGGCTCGCCAAGTTAACTGGCTATGTTTGGTGAACATCCCAAAGTGAAAACATTTAAGAGATTTATCTATGGTAGCCAGATATACATTAGTTTTTCTTGTGCATTCTGAAGAAAATAACTTGATTAAGAGCTGGTTATATATTTTCGTTTTCCTAATTATCTATTACCAAACTTAGCCGTTTTGTAGTACACTCTCGTATTTTTCCCTAGCGAGGCTGAGTCAATTATTAGCTTGGCAATGAGGACCATTTCAGAAGAAATGCCCCCAAGGTGGCTTCTAATTCCAAATGACTTTCATTTTTTAAAAGAATACACTGTAATGGGCAAAAAAATCCACCCAGTCTTTTGATTCATCTAAAAAATTTGCAACTGACTAAGCAGATCTCAGCACCATCGTGAGCAAAACTTGTGAATGGCATTCTGGCCACATTCTGACCCTTTCTCGCTTGCATCAGTCTTAGTTACAGTTAGTCGTCATCCCCTTTTTCGAATTAGTCACTCGACTCAACTTACCCGATGAGGGTTCCTTTCGAGTTGCGGATGAGGCCGAAGAGCACCAGGAGGCAGATGATCACATCGAAAAGCAGTAGGCCCAAATATCCCAGCCACCTGGTGAGAAAGAACAAAAAAAAGGGCGCTATCCCACTGAACGAATCTCGCCCGAGCCCTCCCCGATAAAAATCGCTTACTCTTCCGAGCGAAACGAGCGCTGATTTAATGCACTGGCAAATTGATATTGATTAAAACATCCACAGGCTGCTACAGGAGGCTAACCGCGACCACAATTCCTACGGCAACGGGCTCAGGGGAATTAGATGGCTGTCCGTGTGGACGATGCTGGCCCTGTTCTCCAGTCTGGAGGGCAAACTTTTTCCCTCCTGACAGCTCTGGGGGGAAAAATGGCGGGAGGGGTCAACCAAAGGGTGAAGCCAGTTTAATTGCCTAGATATCTTCCATGGTTTTTGGCTTTAGCAGTATCCTCTATCTCCCTGTTTTTTTAAGCTTCGATGGACCAGACTGAGCAGTACTTTCTGGAACCGGGTCAAAACAGGTACATGAAACTATTCAACCGAAAAATACGGAGCCCAAATAGAGGTGAGCAAAGTCACTTCATCGTTTGAAAAACAATAGTGTTTAGGCCATTGGTGCTTAAACCCATACTGCTACGGTCTCTTCATTCCTTAGAGCACTGATATATTTTTATAATACACGTTGAACATTTTGGTATTTTCTTTTATATATAACCTGTGTTTATAATCAAGACTACATCGACATTCGTTTTTGAGGAAACCTAATCCTGAAGGGATTCCTCTCAATTCTAAAGCCCTACTTCAAAACCCCATTTAGTGCTATTGAGCTTTACCGACCAACATTTAACAATCACAAACCCAAAGGCAAATATTACATATGAATTTGAGTATATTCTTTGACATGTATTTGTCAGTTGAAACATGAATGTACCTAGTCACAACTATTGATATTGGCCTTACATAAGCAAAAACAGCTGAAGCTGTATACAAAATAAGTTTAAAATGTAGTTCATGAGATTTATTGGGGTTGTAGGACAGGATTTTAATCATGTTTAAATTTGAGGAAATAAATATTGTCACGGTCATTTCTAAAATTTACCAAGAACTAGACAGCCTCATGATACAGACATAAGCTAATTTATTAGCTAGTGTGATAACAGACTGACGTTTCAAGAAAAAAAAAAAATGTTTTTAAATAACTGTGTACATGTGTGCCTCCGAGTTTGTGCATGGAGGTCTGGACGTACTATTTATAGAGCACTGAGAAACAGCAAGAATAAAATAAAAAGCTGATTTTCCTTGGAAAGCACAAAAATGACAGGATACAGCCCGAGTTCACAGCTGACATGACGGCCAGATTTGTCTGAGCACCGGAATGCAAATGAGCAGGCAAAAATAATTCAAACGCTAAACCTCCAGATCGCCACACAGATAAAATCCCTTTTTGTACAAGCAAAGGAAAACCTAAAAACAGCTTCAAGGCAGCTTATCCACACCTACAGTTTAAATGCCAATTAGAAAGCCAGAGCTTGAGGTTTTAGCTCTAATTCAGGAGAACTGCACCATATGTACAGGGACCAATATACGGCTAGCAAAATTAACTATGCTGTAACAAGAGCAACATGATGACAACCTCAGGTATACAAATTACAGATACAGTTTGACTGGCCTCGAATGGCTTGTTTGTCTATGGTGATGGCAGCTGTTTATGTTTAACTGGCTGTGATTGGCCAGTCATGGGTTGTCAGTCACCTGACCGCCATGGGTCGAGCGCGAATGTACGGGCTTGACGCAGGGTCTCACCTGTACCAGTCGTAGAGCTCGATCTTGACGGCGAGGTCCTCCAGGGAGACGTCGCGGTTGTCCCAGAAGGGGATCTCCCCCATCTGCCGCACCAGCTCCTCCAGCTGGCCCTGCAGCTTCTGCACGATGGACACATAGTCCGTGTGCTTGGAGTACTGACCCTCCAGCTGCCGCAGGCTCTCCTCCACCGTCTGGTTCAGGGAGAAGTTGCTGTCCGACACCTACAAGCGCACACACACACACAAACAGAGGGAAAGAGAGTGCGCTCTTTCAGAGGTTGTACTGATATACATTGATATTTACTGCGATGGTTCAGGTTAAGCACCTTAGTAAAGGGTATGTTTTGGGTTCAATAACTGGAAACCTGAACCTGCAACCTCTGGGATTTAAACACACTTCCCTAGATACAACTCACACTGCCACAAAGCATGCGCGCGCGCACACACACACACACACACAAGCATACACACACACACACACACACGCACACACACACACACACACACACACGCACACACACACACACACACACACACACACACACACACACACACAAATACATACACAAGGACACACAGACATGCACTTGCAGTCTTGCATACATGCAAAGACACCTTCTGCACTTATCATATAAGTTACATTGTTCAGCTTTAACATTATCCATGTATGAGCTGGATATTTTACTGAAGCAAATAAGCACAAGTTCCTCAAGGAGCTAACAGCAGTGCCCTTAACGGATATGAGATTAGTAACCTCTTTGTTACCAGCTCACTTCCTAATTGGGTCCACTGGGTTTGTGCTGACTGTTTGACAATTTATACTGAAGGCCTTCCGGCAGGTGACCCTTGAAGAGAGAGTCTTACCAGTTTCTGCACTCCTGCCACTGTGCGGTTGGCGTGACGGAGGGAGTATGTGAGCCGGTTCACTCCGTCACAGGTCTCCCCGTTGCCATAGAAACCGACAGCAATGCCAGCACTGAAGAGAGACAAAGAGGGAGGGAGAGAAAGGGATGAGAGTGAGGAGGAGTCTGGGAATGAGAGGTGGGCGGTGGCGGTGGTGATCATGGTGATGCCTCCCCTCCCGATGATGTCACGTGAATCCGGCCTTCGGAAAACGTGGGTCGGGCCCGAGCAGGCTGCTGCCATTGTGCTCTGGTGAGAGGTCGTCGGACAGCTCCGTGGCAACCGGCTGGAGAGGGTCAGCAATGTCCCGACCCCCCCGCCCCCTCCCCACCCCCCAAAACAAATCCCAACAACACTGGGGGCCTTACGACAGAACCGTGATCACCAGCCTACAGGATTATGGGTTGATGGAATGCGTCGAATACAGGCATGCTCCCCCTTTGCATTACACAGGAACACAGCAATCCCGGGGGGGAAACCACTTCACAGGATTCCTGCTAAAAGGAGCCATTTGCAGCCATTAATGAGGTCCTGCGTTAAGCTAACGTTCACATTTCCACAGGAACGCCTTCTTGTTGCTTTGTAAGCATCACCTACAAAAAGCACTAATAAATGGGCTTGCTCCAGCTTATCACTCACGGACGCTAGCAACATGATGATTTCTAATGTGCACAACCACATAAAGCAGGGAACAAAACAGGGAACCACACACGTCATCTTATGGTCAGATTTACCGATCAAAATTTTCCAGACATCGAACAATATGGCACTTTCATGAACAGGCTCCAGCTACTCAGAAATCTTGATTACTGAAAACTTGAGGGACTGGACTGTGCTTAAGTGAACGAGAGTCAATGGCACAGTAGAACTGTGATGTTTCGCTGGAGAAAATCTTATTTCCACAGCTAAAACTATCTTACAACTCCAGAGTATTTCTATTTCTCAAAATCAGAGCTTTTTATATGCATATACTTATATATAATTCAAGTGCAGGGCAGATATTTTATAAGGAAGTCAAGTGTGAGCTTGACATGTCACATGGGTGAAACCCATGGAAACCTGTGACCCTACGAATGCGAAAAGAGATGACACTAGTCTCCAATCGGCAACCCAATCTCTGCACTTCCCCAAAGGAGACCAATATTTTTCCACTTGTGTTTGTGGATGACTCAGGTCAACACCAGCACAGCTCGATACTGAAATCTAAGCCACTCACACTCCTAACACTCAGTTCTGAGATCTGCTGTTAAATGGTTGACTGAAAAACACATTTCCCACTCAAAAAAAAAAAAAAAATTCGATTGAATGAGCCACCTCCTCCAGACGCTAACATTATCAGGACGTGTGGGCGGGAATTCCCAAAGCGGTGTTCCATTTTGCGAATGCGTCTGGCTGACGGGAGTGTTCTCGGTCCGCTTGTTTGCACAGATGGTGCACAGTCCCAAGGATACGCCAAGAGCATAGTAAAGCTGCGGCTCGTTACGGGAGCCAAAATGTCTCCCTGCCTTCTCAATGGAAGCATAAGTAGTACTGTATTCCTATGAACTCAATGTATTGTAGATGGACATAGTGACAGCTCTGACCCCATGCCTTTTGTCCTGCATTGCTGCGGTCCTGCCAGCAGGTGCTGCTGTGGCACAACATCCTTTAGCCGTGAATGATTTGACAACCAGCGTTTCCCCTGCCAGCCAGCTTTCTGGGCCGGTCCCAACAATGGGCTATTCACCAAGCCGCAGTCAAGCGACTTCTGCAACTCTCTGCAGAAATTGTCTTGAACTCGAGGGGCCGTCCATTGTGTAAGCCCAAGAGCAAAACAGCCAGTTTCCCCATCTTTGATTTTCCACCACACGGCTAGCCCTGGCTTTCACCGGTACAACAGAGCTCACTAGGACTTTGGAAATAAATGTCCTCTCTATTAACTGAAGGACTACAGCACAGTAGCACACACTTGAGGCGATGGTGCTGGCCATTCGCTTAGTCACGGGCCCCTTCCCTCTGCATTTTAAACATATGTCCGCAGACAGACATAATGTTCTTCCCTCAACTCCCTCGGCAACTGCATTGAAGACGGTATTTCTATTCTGCTGAGCTGTGAAAAGCACAGCTTCTGGATGAATTATGCATTTTTTTTCCTCTTCATTTCCTTTCTTCATTCATTCTCTTCATTGCACATGTTTCATTGTTTTCTTACTGCAAGAGAGGGATTTCGGTAATCCAGCTCTCAAGTGTAATCCAATCTGTGTTTTCCATCAAACCCGGGGGTTAAAGGGCCCCCAGGGCTGTTTTTTGAACATTACAGGCGGTCTAAATGACAATTACCATTTAGCATGTCCACCTAATCCCCAACTTGAAATTAATTAGGTATTTATTTTCTGGGGGAAAAATTCAATGGGAATGCAGTTAGTGGTTAGCGAGCACACCCGGGTGGATTTATAAATTCTTGGTACATCCAAGCAAACACGTTGCTTGTTCTTTTTTTATTTCGTCGCAGAGCACCGTTAAGCGCCGTTTCTTGCAGACAGGCCATCACCTGTCAGGTCAGGCCAGGATAAGACCTGTCTCGATCAGGTCGGGATCACGTAATCTCTAATGACAAGGCGACGGCGGAGTTCTTTATCGGCCCTGTTACATGACACACTTACTTTGACCGCAGCCTAGGGGGGAATGCAGAGAAACGGGATTTATCAGGAAATGAGACTCGTCAATCTCCATGCTATTTTTTTGTCTCATGTTCTCTCACATCGACACTCGATACCAGAGCACTTGAGCCAGACGCATATGGCGAAACATAACCAGGTGAGACAAATCCTTGCAGGAGGAACTTGAGTGAACATCTGCTGCAGCTACAGACTTTGCCAAAAAACCCTCATTATTTTTCCCCCACCAATGTTGTTGTCACAACACAGACATGGCCCGAAACACAAATGAAACTGGACTCCAACAAACTAATGCATGCACTAGTTTACACCACTTTCCAGTTTTTTCCAGACCCATAAATGTAGTACCTCACTGTCATTCATCTCAGCAGCTTCCACCAGACTGTTCTTACTGTAGGTCTCTTATTATAATTAATCTCCTATCCTGTATTAGATATAACTTTATTTCCATGGCAGCCTGTGTCTAGACCAAAGTTAAGGCTGTACGAAACAACAAAAGACTGCTAAGCAATAACAAGCATGATGTACTGCAGTTGCCGAGGAAAGCAATGAGCATTCAAGACAGTCCCATACTGCAACACAAAATAAAAAAACAAGCCATGGCAGCTCATTTAAATAAAATTAAAGACAGAAATGCGGCAAATGAAACGACTGCATCACAAATGTATTTCTTTTTTTATTTGTGATATATTCTCGCAGGATTAATATTGCACCAATATTAATCAGCTTTATGTTAAAGTATTTTGACCAGTTTTTCAGAAACAAATCTTGACTTCTACCTTGTAGTGTGTTTGTCCAATGTTCTTTTTGTACGTGTGTATAGCCTGTCGCAGCCAAGGTTCAACACATATTGCCTTGGACTCAATAAAGCAGCCTAAACTAACCTGTCTGCTAAGATTCGCATGAGAAATAGCCTTTCTTACAGACTGAAGGAGGGCAAAGTGAGTCTGACAGGAGCCTGAGGCATGAACATGAGAACTAGTCTGTGGCAGGGTGCTCTCGTGTTCGCTCCAGAAACTGCTCAGGTCTCGCAGACCGGATTGGTGGCCCACTGGGCAGGTACTGGCCTGCATTAGCTTAGCGTCACTGACGGTGTGCGGCGTTGACCGAAACTGTGGCAGGAGCGCTAAGCTGACCCGCTGCCATTGGTCTAGCAAGGGCGTGAAACCAGAGAGTTCAGAGCCGCCTTCTGCTCGGTAATCCGTGGAGTTGAGAGGGAAGTTGTGCTTTTGACATTGCTTTTGACACGGGTCAAAAGTTCTTGTCAGTCTTTCCGAAACAGGACTTCCTGAACGCACCTCTGGGGCAGCAACGGAAACTCACACTGGTGATACTGAAGATATCCTTTCCCACAGATATCATCTTCTTTCGTTTAAATTTGCTAACAATCAAGCCACTGAGTGTTCAATCCACTTGCTTTTTTTTGCAAATGAGTGTCTAATTGGAACAGATGAATTATTATAATTCTCCTTTAAGGTTCAGATTGTGTTAGGCTGATTGACATTTTGCTATCTTTCCTATCACTGAATCTCCAAGTTGTATTTTATATATCAACTTTTACCTCGGTGAAGTTGCACTGTTTATCATAAAAATTTCAACAGAATACGCCACACTGAAAACACAGTAGAAAAAGAAATGGGAACACTACACGCACACACTCTCCAAAAGCGTCCATTCAGAGGACATGAACAATCTTAATAACACATACAAACATTGGAAAAACAAATTATTTTGATCACATGCAACACATTTCCAAAGAAGCTATTTCATCCTAAAAGTCCGCTTTATAAGTACATTTTCTCCCTAACCTAAACTCTGCTTCACTTGGAAACGGATTCATTCATAGGGTATTTACTTTCTTCAGGCAGACTGACTGATTCAACCCCATGCAATCGGCAATGAGCAATGCCACCACACAGTTCACTTCTCTTCCCACAGCCTCAGCTGGCACAAGGGAATCCTGGCTTCCTGGAGAGGATACTAGCCAGCTTCCCCCCCACACACATTAACAGGATAAAGAGGTGAAGCGGATCAACACCGGCTCTCTGTCAAAACAAGCCCCCTCCTGCCCCCTTCTCCAACCCCGGGGACAGCGACCCTGTTGTGAAAGTCGTGCCGCGTGCTGCGGAACAGGAACTGCCGCCGGAGGTTAAACCTATGTTACGATCCCTCTGTTTACCGGGCCGGGCCGCCTCATCAGACTCATTTGTGTTTTTCCGGTGTTCTATCCCCATGTGATTCTTTGTTGCTAGAGAACCAGGCAGGGTATCTGTAGGACAGAGACAGCCAACAATTTCTTCTGTGTCGTTTTATAACTGAGAAAACAGACGGCTGTCAAAATTGATTTGTCCACTAAAAAAAAAAAAAAAAAAGGGTACTTTCCGTTAAATACTTCTAAAAGAATCCGCCGTGGAAAAGCCCAAGTTTCTCTTCAGATGATGTAGGAAGACTGTGGGTAGAACAGCACAGGAAATTGGATAGATGTTCCCCTGCAGACAGCTACTGAGCTGTCCCAGATCCAGTCACCGAGGTGCGTATTAATCACTTCCACCTTCCAAACAGCCCGCGCGTTAGGCCGGCAGTCAGGTGCGGGCTCCACCGGAGGGGATGATGGCGTAACACCCATGAAAGAGGATTTGGTTCTGGTCCGAAAGCAGATGGGTATATGATGATTATAATTCATCTGCGTTTGTGTAGTGAATTTCACGGATCTTGAGTAGCTTCACTGTGAGGTAGGTGACTCATCTCACCCGTCACCATTGAAGCACTAGTCAGGGTAATTTGCGTAATTGGTACACTCCAAAAACATCAGCTGTGTCAGAAAGCAAGGTACTTGCATAGCCAAAACTCAGTGGGGGGTGTGGTCGTTTGTGGATAAATAGGGGTATGAGTTACTTCATTGTTCTTGTCACTGTGCTAGCCTATGGGCAGCTTACTGATCTACATCAGGAAACAAACATCCCTGTGCTTGCCCAGAAACACAACTAGCAACTTGGTTCCCCCACATCAAGCACTAAAAATGTAAACTCCAAGTTATCATCAGTCATTAGGCAGGACAAGGCATAGGATTCTAAGGCCTGTTTTAAAGGTTATATTTCAATAGGCAACAACTCTAAAGAATGTAATTATAATTTAGCCAGTTAAATGGCTACATTCATCTACCTGCTTTCAAAACAAGCATTTGTGTGCCGTGCGTGTGTAGATACAACTGTCATGCATCCTACGATCTTGTTAATGCTGGCAAGCAGTGAAAAGTAACACATTGCTTGGCTTGTAAATTAGGCTCGGTATGTAAACACTTCAGCTGAGCTGTTCAAGTGGATCACTGACATTCTAGAATAGGAAAAAAGAAAATCACTACCTGTCTTGCATCCGGTTGCCGAACTCCCCAATAAACAGGCTGCTGTCTATTCATTTTGTTGAAAGGTCAACTAATAGTTTGGTGGTGTGATTTGAGACACACAGAGATTGAAGAGAAAAATGCACAAACCTCACCCCTCTCTCATCTCCATACATATTACAGTACAGAGAATATTATCTGAAATATTCATGACAGTACAAGACCATCTTCATATAGTCTGATCCTTTTTCTGAAGATAGGGGAATGAGTTTGCAAGGATCCCCTTCGGCTTGAACTGTGCTCCTTCCATTTTGGGGGGGGGGGGGGGCAAAGGGGGTACTAAGTGCCTGTTCCTCTGTTCGGAGGGGGTGGCGACGACCAGGCACGTGTGATATGCTCTTGTAAGTGTTAAAGTGCCAGGCGCCGTGGATTTCCACTCAATAATAGATGCTCTGCGCTGCGCTCTGAGGAGACAGTCAGGTGACCCACTCTACTTGCCTGCCAAATAGAGCCCAACAAGCCTCGTCTCCCAGCTTCCCTGTGAGCCGCGTCTCTCTTCAGACCGGCCCCCTCATCAGAACTCTGCCCCCGCCCTCTCGTTGCCTCCTACTCTCTGGCTGTCCTCCCCCGCAGTGTTATTTCTTGCTGCTTGTAATGCAATTCATGTGTCGATTCGGCCTCTCTGCCTTTGTGTGGCACACTGAAACAGGCCCCCTAAACCAAGCTACACAGCCATTCTGTGACTCATCTTTAGGCAACAGTACTGGGTGCTAGAGTGCAGGTGCAACTTGATGTATGTGCAAAAAAAAATAAGATTTGTCAAAAGTAACTGCTAGGTTGCAGTAGATTTCACTAGCAAAGGGGGATATAAATAAATGATGGAATTATGAAACGTGCCAGATAATCTCTCCAACATCTTCTGTTTGATGCAAGGTTTTCATCAGTGCATCTCTGTTTTGGTTCGTCTGAGCTGTGTGCCGTAACCTTAGTCTCATGTCTCCCTTGATATAGTCGGAACTACATGATACCGCACACAAACTGCTTGCTTCGTTGTGGAAAGTTCAGAGACAGCTGACAGGCTTTAGGCTGCAACTGTACATGCAAGAAAATGTCCTATTTAAGAATTCCCAGCACAGACAAGAAAAATACCCCGCAGTTTATTTGGAGCAGCTCATGTGTCCAAATGCAGTAACCAACAGCACAGGCTTAAACAGTGGTCACCATCGACCAATGACTGCCCAGCTTCTCATGTTGCCACAGGAATGGGGGACCAATTGCACACAGATAAACATAAGAGCTAGATAATATGATACTATTCCATTAAATGTGAATTACTTTGCACGCTCCTCTGTCTCTGGTCTATCTGTGTCTATCTGTCTGGCTGTAGTTCAGTGTTATTATGTCTATTTATCTGTCTCCAGAGAAAAAGCAGCCAGATCAATAGTGGTAGCCATTTTGCATGGCTCAGTGTTGGCTAATGCCATAGAGAAATATCTCAGAAGCACAAATAAATAGAAGAGAGGACATAAAAAGATTAAATGCTTGCTTGCGGGGGTGATGGGGTGGGGAGGGGGAGCAGGGAAGTAGGAAATCAACACGGAACAGGCCATCAGGCAACGAGACAGACACTTCAGAAAACCTCCTGCAAGATTAGAGACACATGATTGATGGGGAAAAATACACTTCTTCTGCAGTACCATATAAATAAGTATTTCTTATTTTACTCAAGCTATTTTGTTCATTGCCTATCATTGTTCTATTAAAATAACACAGAAGTTCAGTCATGAAAGCATTCAGAACCCATAGTTGAGTTAATATGTAAATCTTACCAACCTTAGGCATATACAATACACTATAAAAAACTGCGATGCTGTTATGCAAATAATGACTGAGAATCTAGTGTCGGAAGAGTGTTTTTTTTTTTCTATTTTCGTCTAGTCTTTCCGAGTTCCTTTTTCCAATGCTGTCACACAATACTACATAAAATGATACAAAAAAGGTAAAGCAAAACTATTATGGAAAAGACTGTGATCTCTGACCTCATCCTACACAAATTCATACTCCTACAACTAATTTATTCCTACAGACACAAACATCGACCATTCAGAAGCCCTACTGCTGGAGCCTTACGTATGCTAATGCGCTATACCCTGCAGGTCATTAAACACAAACAAAGCAGCTCAATAGCCATCTTCCCCTTCCTGAGCTCTTGCGCTAATTGTAGCCCCTGTTCTTCTGCGGCACGTGAACTGTGCCGACTCCCTTCGGGGAATAACGCGGCTCCAGCCCTCTTCAAAGGCGGGAGCGTGGAATGAAATTTCCATAAATCTTCTGAGTTAGCGCAAAACGGACTGGTGCAGACAGATTTGTGTATGACGGTGGGGGGGGGGGGGGGGGAACACACTAAAAAAAAAAAAACAATATTAATGAACCGTAAAACGTTGATAGCAGGTGCTTAACCCCCTCTATGCCACCATGGAAAACTAAATGGTGGACTGTCATCATTCAGATACTGGGAAAGTTCAATTAAGGTTCACAAGGAGGCAGCCCCTGATTGCCACTATAATTCACTGCTCCTTACAAAAATGGGTACTGGGAAAGACTGTTAACACTATGCATGGATGAGTACTCAGACAGCTGATGTGATGGCAGAGCCAGACCTATCATTTGTCCACATGAATCATACATATTGTGGCGCTATGGAGAAGAGCATATCAATTGGAAATCAACCAGACACCTCAGAGTGAAGTTAGCGCAGGCTAATGAAGGGGGGTAGCTTCAGGACAACGAGCGCCCAGTGCTGGATATGCAATTTCAGAATCTCGTCCCAAGGTCCTATTACCAGCCTGCCAAAGGTTATGCAGACATACCCAACAAACATCCTGCATATTGCTGTACAACAGAAATGTTGATTCGGGGACTGCGGTGAGAACACTGCACTGTATCTGACAGGTATTTTCAAAAAAAGGGTCAATTTGATTTCCCTTCTGACTTAAAATTTTCAAAAGGTCCACCCCCAAAATGCTGCCCATCATCGGTTCCATCATGAGTTCCAACCAATTAGCTCCAGCTAGTACGTGACCATAGTTTGTGGGTACTTTAAACAATGTTTGAGTTAAACGTGCGATTTCCACTCATTTATTACTCAGGTTAGCAGAGCTACAGCAGCGTTGTCTGAGCTCAGTTAAGGACCGACAGAAGTGTGTATCTTAACGGTGAGTCACCACTTAAGCGAGTGAAGTGTTGAAACACGAAAAGCGTGAAACCTGAAATTGAACATGCTTTGTTATTTTTGAAAGCCAATGAGCACATTTCTAGCTGATTTATCTCGGCACAGATCAAAGATACATACTGTTAACAAAATACTCTGAAGAGCTGAATTTGTACTAAGTAAAAATATTATTTTTTCTCTATGTTCCAGTAGGCTGTTTGTGATCTTTTTAAAAATAATGGGTGCCTCTCGATCTTCTTTGATTGGATGGTCCTAGCAATGGGTGGGACCAGCTGTCACAAGTTATGTGGTAAAACAATGTGATGGAAACAAGCTTTTGGGTCTTAGTTAATGTTTCTGTGCTGGTCCCCCCCCTCAACCCCCATTTCAGGTTTTAGCTGTGGAGAAGCTGCTGTTTGATGCATAAATCACAGTGATTGTGCTCTGAAGGACTGGCCTGCTGTGAGACTCTCTGAAACAGCCTCCTTAATCCACAGTGACTAGGAGAGCAGCAGCTTCCCGTGAGAGAGGTATGGGGTGAGCAGAGCCGAGGATGTCTCTTTGAAAAAGCCCTGTGTTCCTGGCAGGGGGACCAGAGAGTGCGGGACTTGACCTCTGCCATGAGGTGGGGCGGGGAGGGGGGGTGGGGTCATGAGCCCGGTGGGAGCTGTGTAGCAGAGAGCGAGGGCACGTCCCTCTCTCCAAACTCCTCTTCTCCAGCGCTGTTCCTTTCACTGCCCTCACGCAAAAGCACTGGCAGTGATGTTTCCATGGAAATTAACGGCTCTATTGTCACATTGCAAAATCCTGGCACAATCATAAAAAACATTCCTTTTTTCAATAATGGGTGCATTGTTTCTTTACAAACTCTGTTTTGTTCATTTTATGGCATTTTGAAATGTAATGTCATATTCTACTTGGATGATAAAATCGATGTCACATAATTTCACTGCCGGATGCTGCATTTTGCACTTCAACTGTTGACCATCAAGATGTGTCATAAATGCTGAGATTTCCAACAAGATTGAGCAAACCTCTATTTTTACAATAAGAGGAATACAAGTACAAATTATAACAATATATATTAAATGTTTTTAACCATCCTTTTCATTCACTTTAAGACTCTCATCATTTATAGCTGTATAAATCTTACACAGGTCTTTCATGTACAGGGAATTAATTTTTGGAGGCCATTACGAGCTGATACACAGTTTGACAAGTGTTGTTTATGTAGTACACACAGGTAACCTTTACGTTTACACAGTCCTTATTCCCTTGAGTACTACGTTCTTCCTTTCTGGAAAGTCCAAATGGGATTTCCATTTGTTCAGAACCATGCAGTGATGAATTGTGTAGCATGTATTGACTGGCATAAACGAGCGAGAGGTAAACTTGATGCCGTGAGATGTCTCCGATGACACAATCCTTTGTCCAGATGAGGCAAACTGTCAGTCCCATCCAGATTTAGCTCTGCCAGAGAGTAGTGATGGCTGAAAGGAAGTTTCATGTACCCAGTTCTGGTAGAGATACATTAAGCTGTCAATCGCCAATTACACTGAACCACTCCACACCCAATGCATTCATTGGACCTAATCATGGAATCACTGTCTTCCCATTTTCAGTTTAATTTAACCTCAGTCCCTTCACATCACTGCCTGAGCACTCCTGTAGCAAGCTATGAGACGCTTCACACAACTGAACTGTCTTCAGCCCCTCCCCGGAGAGCTGCTAACCATACAGATCGCAATTCACGCCCCTAAATCGACTGAAATATTAGTGCTGGATATTAGTGCATGATAAAAAGGGTACACAACATTTACGCACCACCAAAATCATGCAAATAACAAGATCTGAGCTTTTTTGATGAAACTGAGCCTAAACAGGGTGTACTCGTGGTTTAACAGCGAGACATTTTACATTTTATAGAGTCGTCGCCGCCATAAATCCTTCTGATCCAGACTCCTTGCGGAGGCAACGACAAAAATATGTCAAAACAGACCTAGTTTGCCGCTGCAGTGGAGAACAGTATATCAAAAACCAGTGTGCAGGTTTTTTATCAATCTTTTATAAGCAGAAGCATTTGGAGGGTTTCTACCCTCAAGTTAAATGGAACGTATACCAGATGTGCTCCTAGTGTCGGTGCATGATAACGGTTTATCATTCAGGATGAAGTGAGAATGTTGTTATTGTCAGAAGGGGGAAAAGCCCTGGAAAACATAATTCACAGGCCTATTTACGGAGGAGGAGCAGCATGTTATCTTTACTCCTGGAAACGGCCTTCCCGAAGACTGTTGTTTTTGTTTTCCTTTTTAATTATGTCCAATTACTGGAACGCAAATCATAATACAAAACAAAACAAAACAAAAACAAAAAGCTTAAATAATCAGTGGTGGTACAGCAGCTTCCAAAATGCTATCAGTTGCTACTCCAGAAGTAAAAGGTTGTTTGCTCATTACATTAGCTCATCAACAGACATAACAAATACAAAGAACATTAGCTGCTGTTCCATGTAGGCTAACTCGCATGCAACAATGCAATAATTAAGTACTACACGCGACAGAATTTAGGTGTTTAAATTCATCTTATTTCAGATTAGAGACCTAAAAGCAGGGTCAGAATTTGAACACAGGTCACAGCCATAGTTCAAGGAAGTAAAGGGGTGTGTATAGCAATGGTTTAAGAAGATAAGTGAGTGGCCGCACACTCCCACTGTCCTTTCCCTCCCAGTGCGACACGGCTTTAAGAACACCAAAACATCATTCTGATTCACATCTAAAATGGCCGCCACCATGAACTGACAAATGTTTACATGCACATGAATGGCAAAAGTAATAATATTTTGACAAAACTGAATAGCCTACGGATAAAATACTACTTCAGATATAGAGGATAAGACCATTAGGGCTTTACAGTATACCTCAGACTCTCATGATAATTGAGATAACGAACATAGCCAGTAACAGGGCGTCTGAAAACATTTTTTTTCTTTTGTTTGACTCAATGGCGTTTATCAGCACCAAGGGAATTTATTACTGCCTGCTATTTCTCTCAAACTGAGGGAAGCCCTTGAATAACAAACATTCTGGAGCAAAGGTCATTTTGATTCGGTTCCAGGCGGCCATAAAAATGTCTGAATGATTGCACGTTACACCTTCTGGAATAAGGCCTGTGGCTTTAACTCTCCCTCTGTCGTGATTCCTGCCGCAGCGGAATTCACCGGAATCTCTGGTTCGAGATCAACGGACCCTTTCGGAGAAGGAGTTAACGCAGTCAAGTGATGCGCCGCTCGTTCGACAGCTTCAATTACGAACGGAGCGGGGATTACTTCTAAAAATACTTCCATCTCGCAACAGTAGCTCCATACCAAGGCTGCGGCATATTTTCGGTGATGTAATATCCTACCTCGAAGAACTGAAACGCTGCAGTCCGTCCCACAGTAGAATTACATTTTCATTTACACTAAACCAAGAACACAGGATTTGCGGGCCTGGGGATAGAAGATAAAACTCAGCTAATGGAGGGAGGAAACCTGAAAAAAAACGAAAAAATAAAAAATAAAACAAAGCATAGCCCGCAGCAACAAAGGATGAGGATGCTAAATATTGCTGAAATTCTCCAAGGAGACATCTGAAAGACACATCGTCCACTATCCACCCTTTCATGATAAGCACAGAGTATTCTGGCAAAACAAACCCAACAGCGGTCTGGAGCCGTTCCCCGAAATGGATGTCGTTTTGGTGCCCGGTGATTTATGAGTCACTGAGTCACTCAAACTGCACTCTGTGGCCTCCGGTGCCCGTGATGTGGTTTTCGGAAAACCCAGCAGTGCGGTCTGTGGCTCTGCCACAGTGCCGCCAACGGTCGCTCCACTCCACCTGCGGCATAGACCGAGCCTGTCTAATGTACGGGGCTCCTGTGCTTCCTGCAGAGACTGATGACCGCAGTTGTACTTTTCACAGATTTCTGGTTTGAGCTGAGTAAACCAGCCATAAATTTGCTCGGGCGAAGTGTCTGCTACAAAATGATGACCGATAGCTGGCTGCCCGAGAGGTCTCGGGAGACAGATGCCTGAGAAACCGAGGTCTCTCCTCACGTAAGTACTTTTCAACACAATTCTGGCTTGAAACCAGGTCTTCCCCTGTAAGGAGTTTGATTGATAACACTGCAATTCCTACCCTCAGATACCCGAGCTACAGAGAGCGGTGTTGCCATGTTTGACTTGTAGTATTCTGTTAGAGCCTTTTTGCGATGTAAGGACATTGCAGACTGCCAATTACGGTACGTAACGAGGGCTGAGCAGGCAAGTGTGTCGTCACCTGTATGTATGACAATGACCTTTTGTGGACAGCTAATCGGGTGAAGGTGGGCAGGGTCTCCGGGGTTTGGACTCACCTGCAGACGAGTGTGGCGATGATGACGCACCAGGCCGTGCAGCAGCAGTCGGCGTTGGGCTGCTCATCGCTCTTCTTGCGGCGGCAGCACAGCCAGAAGGAATAGATGAGGAGGAAGAGGAGGTCCAGGGCGAGGCATGCCAAAGCCACGCCTCCCACCAGCAGGATGGACTGGAAGAGTCAGGACAGGAAATGACATCATGCACTGCATCACTGAACCAGAGGGCTAATGCATTGCAGCCTGGTAATATTAGCATGTGCACATTTGTAACTTCTCCAGTGCTGCCTCTGTTCACGACAACAGAAAACACAAGTCTGTCAGTCATGAAGGAAGTTGGCTCTAACTGCAAATTACATTAATGGATGGGAATATTTTGGTAATTTTCATGGTTATGGCCATCTGGCAAGCAAAAACAACAGTGAAGTTTGCTATGTAATTTCATCGTCAGGAGCTGTAAGCCATACATTGCCCATTTAAGTAATTTCAATGCTTCAACTAGTGCCAAGCAAAGGGTGACAACAGTCACAGTAACTTAGGGTGCTAACACCTGTAAAAACATACCAAGACTGAGAGCAACGATAAAAGTGAATCATTTGCTAATTAAAATGTCACATACCCTTAGGTGTATAACTATTAATACATGTTTGGAAGGGTATGGTCTGTAACTTACACTTAAGACACCACAGTAATCTACAGGAGAACACAATTGAACTAAAATAACTGCTGCAGTCAGATGATACACAGAACTGGATCTCCTCTGCAAATGTGGCCCAGCTGGCTCTCAAGTGCTGTCCCATCTGTTTGCCAAAACTTCCATCTTTGCTCTTGAGGCCAGGGCGACAAAATGTCTTCTCAACTGCTTAATGATCTTCCACAGCTCAAGACTCAATCAAGAGTCCCCTCAACAGTGCATGCAAGCTGACCCACAACGCAAACATCGACTTATTCCAAGGCAAGAACGTACCGGAAAATCAGCCAAACGGCAGTTATTTAATTACTGCATTTTAAATGGTACACAAATAATTAAGCAAATGTCTAGAAACCGAGATTACAATTTATATATTATTTATTCAGGCAACTAAAGTGATTTAGAGTAGTTTTCTTTCTCTTTGGTAGAACAGCAGTAGCCAAATCGGAATGAAATGGGCAATGAAGACCACTAGTCCAGTTCCCTAATTGCTATACACTACTGCTACCTGAAAACAGTACTGCAGAGGAGTCTGAAGGTCAGCGTGCACTTTAATGACGTTGTGAACAACGTAGCACAGGAGAAGCTTCTTAGTTGAAATGCACATGCAAGTTAATTATTATACAGCCTATTCGAAGAGCCCAGATATCCCACTGAACATAGATTAGTATGATGTTGCACCCATATTTACGGAAAGCAAAGCTCTCCGCACTGTCCTGTTATTCCACTAACCCAGAAACACAGGCTCACTTTTTCCACACGCAGAGGTTGTCACAAAACAGATGGGCTCTGTGTGATAAGACAAGGGAAGATCGCGGCCTTGATGTCAGGCGGAACGGCCCCCACGGACCTTGAGAGTTCCTATTTCCACACGAGCGTTTCAAAAAATGCAGCAATTCAAGGAGACTACCGCAGACTCCCTTTTAACGCAGGCCAAGGCTGTCTCTCTGCCTCTCTCTATGTGGATCGTTAGGGAATCTTCGTCTGAAAGGAACGGACAATGGGCCTCGTGGTCCGAATGCGAGGCAAAAAGAAAAACACCATGGTGGATCCACAAAGGATACTCATCTTAATAGACAACCGCACCCATGTATAATAAAAAAATGATATTGTCTGTACATGTTCAGGACTATTTTTACCAATGATGAAAGTAAGTTCTGAAACACATTCAAAAGAACCTTGGAACTGACATCCATGCCTGCAAATGAAAGTCCGGCTTCAATGGAAATCACAATTCATAATCCATTTTCTCATGGATGCATCAGCAATATAAAAATAACCCAAGCAATACTGTTGTGTATGACAAAGTAGTATGTAAACCCATCATATATACCTGTACTGGCCTGTACCAATGGAATCAAACCATGTCAGATAAACAGACAGAAAACTCCCTTACAGAAGTTATGCAAAAAATTGCTAATTATAATAATTAAAATTGTAATTATACATAAAGTTAACAGACAATTATGTTCAATTGAGCTCGGCTGCTTTCAATTTCACATACAAGCTGATAGCCCACCATTCTTTTAGTCTGTCCACATATGAGCCCCATAGAGAACGCATTGGCACATCTGTGTTTGACAGACACATAATGTAAAATAAAGCATTACAAGGAGCCCAAAACACATAAATGTTACATTAGTTTCTTTAGGTATTTATATATAATTTACTCAGTGACCTGACACCCAGGTCTCCACCATGTGAGGACATGCTGGGCTGGAGCTGAACCCTGAGGCCTAATTCTTGGAAAGCATGTTTACAAGCACCAGTAATCACCCCTAACCCTGAGGTTCCAGCCCTCATGCGGTTAGCCCCTTGAAAGCCCTCTCCATAAGTCCATCGAAAAGAGCCAATCTGGACACAGAGAGTCCAAGCCCCTCCCCTATATAGAGGTGAACAGGATTGTCACTGTACAAGATTCTACCGTATGCATCTCACACTATTGTCTTAAACATAAAAAATACAGGAACTGTCATTCAGTCCAACTAGGATTGGCATTTATCAACAACCCATTAACTACTAAATCTTATTAGGCAATTACGCTTTCATTTTTTTATTATTCTTTGCGCTCCTTTGTACTGTTTGTCCACCCTGCCTCGGCATCTTGGATTTCAGTGTAAATCTATGTAAAATAATAATGGGTAATAATTATAATTCATTTACGGTGGTGCCTGGGAATACAAGGCAAGGCAGCCTGTTGATTGGAGCTATGAAGTCATCTATATGTCATGTTGACAGCGCAGGGGAGGACAGTGTTATGACCGGTGTTAAAATGTCAAGTGTATCAGGGGGGCCTGCCAGTAACCAAAGTAACCACCCACAGAGCCGCCATCGAGACTGGGCCGAGACACAGCAGAGAAGAAGTGTGGGTTTTTGATGTCTGGTATGCCAATCTCAGACAGAGCCACTTAAAAAAAACAAAAAACAAAAGGAAAAAAAAAAAAAAAAAAAAACAAAGAGGGGAAAAAAAACTTGACAGTGTGCAACGAAGAAGATAAAATTGGGTCTACAGCTGAGAAACCTGCCAGCATCCGTTTAAGCTGCAAAATTTTAATAAGCGTATTTCCATTGCAAACCGTTCCCTTCGGACCTGCATGGGTGATGACTCCTGACTCAAAGTGCAGCTCCAGCCATATGAAAAATTAAAATAAAAAACCTCCCACATATATTCGTGTCAAATTAATCAATGGCAGATAGAAGCAGGTAAGATAGGGCCAGTGAAACCGGTCTTTCGAGGCAACACTCAGATAAGCAGCAATGTCAAGATGACAAGCCTTTATTGGCTGCACTGGGTATTGTTGCGATGTCAACATGTCAAGACAAAATCGGAGGATGTCAAGGGAAAAAAAAAGGCTTGGAATTGCCTTTCTATCACTGATACGAACAGAGAACTGTCACTGCTTGAGGGTCAGAGAATAAGCCAGGTTAGGACATGACAAACCCTGGGATAAGCTGCAGGAACACTAAGGAACTACAACGATGCCAACTAGGTCAGACACATTGTGATGTCGTAAGTGGCATTCCTAGGTATGACATCATGAGGGGCAAGCTCCTGAGTGATGTCATAATCTGTCATAAGCTCTGCTTTTAGTTAACCGAACACTTCTCTGGTTGCCTGTGGGCTGGACCGGAAAAGCAAACATCTGCCGGACCAGGCCAGCCTACAGGGATGACGGTACGTGTATGTAGGTCAGAAGGGTTAGGAGCCAGGCTGTAGAACGATCCAAACAGTAAAACCGCCATCATATATCATGCATGATGAATTCAGACTGTAACAGGGGTTTCATTTATTGAATTTACGGTTTCACACAAAGAAAAATACAGACTTTCGTGGAGGGAAAAAATGGGATCGCTCTCTTTTTTGTGCGTGACGTACGCTCGCTTTATGTACAGTGCAGTAACTGGAGCAGTAGGAAGTTCCACCTGATGTCTCACATGATAACACAGAGACCAGCTGGAATATAGGTCATGTAGGATGAAGCCCCTCCCCTGCACATTTTAATTCTTGGGAAAACGGGGGGGGGGGGGTGAGGGGAAAATGTGTGGTCATTAAAGAGATTTGAATCCATACTCCAACACTGCGTTTCCCTCCCTGTTTTCTCAGAGATAGAGGCAGCGCTTTGAGTGTTGTTTTTTTCTTTTTTCCGAGCAGGAAAAGGCTTGGTTAGGGATTGTGTAAATATGAACGCAATTGCTGGGAGATTTTCTTAATGGGCCCCCTCCTCTGCCTTCCACTGCTTGGCAAAGCAGGCCACTTTGCAAAAATTCCTAAGTGCATCGATGCAGCAGCAGTGGACGAAAAAGTGACCCCAATTACAGCACTCCGTTCCAGGTTTCAATCAATTTAAACTTTCTCTTTGAATTTTATGTGCTTTTTCATCCATGACTGACAACACTAAACCCTTAAAATTGAAACATTATCTGCTGCTCAACAAAAAGTATAAAGGACAAAGGCATATACGCACACTAATTAAGTGAGCTAGTTTATTAGATCTGTTACACAAAGTGGTTTACTTTGAGCATCATTGTGATTGATGGAACCGTAATGGCACATGGATATCTATTTGTTTCAAGGGGAAAATTGCAGGAGACGTAATTGTGTTGACGATCTAAATGAAATGCTTGGCTAGCAGGAGCTGGTTTCCCTCCGGGGCATCCACAGTCAAGGAGTGGCAAAATCTGGTCCCCAAGGGAGAGGAGAAAAATGGGTTCCAAAAATAACTTCCCCGTGCTGTGAATCGGAAACAGTCTGGAACCCAAGCGATCAACTCCCGGAGCATGCTGTTTGCTTTCAGGCACTGTAGAGCACACAGGTGTTTACACCAGCAAAGCTATGGTCCAATGGAAACACCTTAACTCTGTTAATTAGGAGGAACTGTAAGGTAGAGAAGCTTGGGGAAATGAGTGTTATCGCTGAGAGAAGAATACAGGGAAATTGGAAATGCATAGGTATATGTCAGTATTGTCGAAACGGGTTACTATCTGGATAATAATCCATGGCGACATACTGATAGAATCCATATGCTTTATTCCAAAAGCAACATTCGGTCTATGAAAGCCCTCTCTCTTTTTTACCATAGAGAGCAGGCTGTCCCAGGTTTAGCACTCGGTATCTGCGGCTGAGTAGTGATCACGACTTGGTGGTTTCCAGGGCCGCTGCGTACATGAATCCAAAAGGCAAGCTCTCGTTTCAATTTTCAAAAGCACTCCATTGTCTGTTGACACAGGCCAAGGTGGAGTTCAGTTTAAATTAAAAACAGTCTCTGTCATGAGTCTCTTCTAGGTCGAGGCTTTAGGATTATTAGATTCTGCGCAGAAGATCATGTGTAACCACAAAACAACAATGGCAAGATAAAAGAAATGAAAGCGAGAAAACGTTTTCACATCAGAGCACTGCCTATTGGTCATGACTGTTATCATATTTCATTTACTTAGCAGACACTCAAATCTTGTGTGACTTATACACCTTATTACCAATGTATGAGGCTGGATATTTCCTGAAGCAATTCAGGTTAAGTACCTTGTACAGGGGTACAACGACAGAGTCCCATGAGGGAGCGAGCAAGTTACTCTTCCTCTAACTGCCGCCAAATTTTGTTTGACATTTGCAAAAGAACAATGGCTTCCGTTTGAGTTTTTCATGAACCAAATAAACTCACAACTGATCACAGATCAGAGTATCCAAAAGGACAATTCAGCTTTAAAGTACTGTACCAAAAAACAATAAGCTACTGTGCATGAGATGATAAGAAGCCAGTGAAGAACCAAGAAACAGAAGCCAGTGAAGCAGAAAAGACCAGATCGAGCTCATTGCCTATATTGTGTCATCGTTTAATTCCAAATTTGTGTGTTGCTCAGAGAAGAGTGATGGAAACACTGGGGTGGGAAAGGCATGTTGGGCGGTAACAAGGAAGAGGTCAGAGGTCACTTGAGAAATGGAGCAAAAGCTAAGTCTACATTAGCTAAAGGAAGCCTGATTTCTTATATCAACATCTGTGTATGTATATTACCTGATTCATTTGGCAACATCATTACTGAAGGAAACTTTGTTTGGACAATTCATGGTCAAGAGTTTTTTTTTTCTACTTTTGAGAATATTCATCCATGAGAAATGTCTTTGCAGAGAAGTATCTGTTCATAGCAACACAGTGTAAGTAGTAGTAGGACGTAGCACCCTGTTAAGTTAGCTATTGTTGACACAGGAAACATTTTTGAAAGGTAAAAGGTAGTTGCCTGTTTAGGGGACTTCCAAACCAATATATTAAAATGCGGAAAGTTTAATGTCTATGAAAAGTGCAATAACTGCATGCCATACATACACATGATGGATTAATCTTTTGAGTTTTGAAGTTTGATATGGAAAGAGAGACTGTGTGTGTACAAACCTCATACCTCGAGATCAACACAACCTATTTTTGAGGTCTAAATGAACAATTAGCAAGTACCCAATATTCCAGCTTGTAACGCATCTAGTGTTGTACTTGAATTGTGTAGCCTAATTAAACATGTTTTTTCTTGAATTTATAGCATTATTATGTTTGACCTAGATGTCTCCAGTGAAGGAATTTGCGTTTGTCTCCAGGGGATAAGTCCCCTTCACCCCGAATTTCCCATACGATCAAGCGCTGTTTCTTCAACCACGGTCTAATTCGGGAAAATAACTCCCACAGTAGACAGACTGTACTGCTAGAAAACAGCCAGGCAGTGTTTCTGCTCACACTGCATTCCTGTTGATAAACAGCTATCTCCTCAGATAAAAATCAATCCAAATGATGCAGAATTTTAAATCGCCACACAGGGTTATGATGCTGTTCTCATCTCAACAATAGTATTAAATGTTGAGCAGCAATTCTTCCCTTTTAATGGCCATAAATTGTTGCTACATTATTGGCTTGAAAAAAAAAATGGCCACTGTGAGACTGAGCATTTCACCTTATGCTAAGGTCATCTCTCCCTCCTTTCGATCCATTTCAAAGATGGAGTGGCCTCTCAATTATGGGTAACTAGACCTGTGGTCATCTTCGATAGAGCATCTATTATTTACAGTTACAAGTCCGTCTTCACATTTCCTCGGACAAACGGCTATAGCAAATTCTCTTTTCTCATGGAGAATTGCAGTGTCATTGTTGATTCCGAAAGTGATTAATCTTTCACAGGATATGGGTTAATGGTCTTCATCTTCAACAGGAGGTCAACTGTATAAAATTTGAGCGATTCGAGCGAAAGGGGATGACAGGATGCATCTGGGTAATTGATCCTCTGGCGGAAATGGCCGTGAGTTGCTGGTTAGGGGGGGGGGGGGGGGGGGGTTGGTTTGTGTGTGTCAGAGTCGACAAATTCTCACTTCCCCGGTTTATTTATTCATTTCATTAATGGTGACCTCAGACAGCATCAGAAGAGCTATGGGGGACTTGACGCCCGTGGGAAAGTCAGACCACACATACGCAAAGGCAAACAAAACGTCAAGCAGGGGGTAGCATGTTAGCTGTAGCCATCTTTGCAGAACCATTTCCACACAAAAAATGACAAACAAGTGTACTCATTTGGGTCACTTTGTCTGATCCATAACTGGCCAGATACAGATGGCTAACTATGTTTTAACTCACACACCATTTCACAAACTTTAAGTAGCGATATACTGAAAAGATGCAGTCACACACATATTCAGGCCCGCAGCTGAGCTATCCTGCCGCACGTGTTGTTGCTGCTGTGTGCTGCAGAGAAGCTCAGCCTGTATCTTCTCAAGTGTGTAATGACTATGGTTCCCTGTTGCTCAACAGCTTGCTGGGCAAACAGTTTGACAACATGAATCAACAGAATTGACTGTTCTGCTCTCTGTGAATCAAAAGTTTTTCTTCTTTTTTTTTCGTGATCTGGGGTTACCTTGTTCTACTCTGCTATTCCTACGCCCTCAACCTCCCCCTCCCCCTGAAAATGTGCCTGCTAAGCAAATATGTAACACTACTGATATGACATTTAATCTATCCGACACAGTGACCCACAGTACATACTTTAGTCCCTGGCACGTTTTACCAGGCCGGACTAGTCTCAAGGTAGAGGTGAGAGTAGCGACTGAACATGGTCCTCCAGCTTAAGGGCAGCAATCAGTTCCAAGTAGTCTGCAGGTCCCGTCTATTTCATTGACTTAGGCCTACTCTTTTGCCTTATTCCCTTTGGAATGAGGACGTGAGAAGAAATAAAATATGTGACCTATGATGTTGAAGGGGCTGCTGTGAAAAGTTGGGTTGGGCTATGGAAACTGCAACTTTGATGTTAATGGACCCAAAATTCAATGATAGAAATACTCAATAGATAGTAATCTTGAATAGGAAAGGTACAAGTGAATCCGCTGAGCCACTTTCATCTGACTATGTTCAAGCATTAATGAAATGTGCCGTGTATCTATTGTTAGCAAGTTATGGGTGCACTCTGGGGTCATTTTTATTACAATGGCCATAAACTTTATGGTGCTTTTTGTACTTCTGCAATCTACTTTGTTGACTTGGGGAATGAGGAAGTGAGAAGAAATTAAACACGTGGCCAATGAGGCTAAAGGTGAATTAGGCTGATTGCATAAATCAAAGGAGATGCGTGTCTCACTTCTTAGATGACCACAGATGGACAAGTGAGAACCAGACAGCAGATACCCCTGGGTGTATTTAGCCTATATTTATACTGTATTTCCGTCATCAAAATCTAAAAGAATGGAGCCCAGGGCACAATATTTAAAATTCAAAGAACAGGGCCAAGCTAATATCCCTGGCAGACAGCTCTGGCGTGCTTGTAGTTGCTCTAAAGGTCTGAAAACCGCAGTTCTTGGTCCAAGCACACCACTGCGTATTTACAGGGATGTTGGTGCTTTCCGTGTAAACAGTACAGAACAGTGCACTCTCGAGACCTCCGCCTCACACCTCTCTTTACAAGCATCAGTCATTTGTCATCGCTCTCGCTGGCTTGCAGATTTGATTTTTTCCCCCCACTTTAATCGATAACGCTCCACTGAAAGAACAATGATCTTTACCCCCAACGTGAAAACCCCAAGGACCAATTCTACCCTTTTCCTTTTTAATCCAACACGCTGCGACAGCTGCAGATTTGATCCAGTTTTAGGTTATTTTTATATTTCCAGTCTGCTTTTAGCATGCATGTGAGCTAGCCATCACTTGAGAGAACAGTGGTGCTATTTCAGAAAGCTGACCCCCACAAGCCAACTGATATTGATGTAAAATCTTGATATTTTCTAAAATTAATTCGAAGACAATGACAGCAACAAATTCACAATGAAAGTAAGTTTATGAAAGGCAGGCTGCTTATTCTAAGGAACATTTCTTCCAAAAACATCAAACTTATTGAGTGTCCCAAACTACTTCTTGGAAAGCGATATGTATCACTAGGTCCAATGCTGTCCAGGTGCTCCCCATACTAAAATCTTTATAGAAAATACAGAATCAACAAGATAAGCAATTAAAGCATGACTACTAATGGTAGTACTCCAATATCAATTTCAAAATAATAACAGTGTGGCAGATACATTTTAAAAAATCAAGTGGAAGTAATTCAATCAATAGTTGCACATAATTACATATATCACAGGAGTCACAAGGCACTAATAATTTGCAGTTGTGCAAAATGAAATTACTACTCTTACTCTAAACAGGTTTCATATTCCATTGGCTCAAAACTCCTCCACTTAGTTGACATGAAACTGAATCAAATAGAACTGTATTGGCTGTTGCGAGAATCAGTACATTACATTTTAAGAAAATCATATACTTGTCAATTAAGCTACAATTTGTGACTTTACATCTAGTTCATTAATGTTTTGGTATTGTTTTAAATGCATAACACGTCCATACAAAGCCGTTCAAATCCGATGATTTACTCAAAGAGGCTATTTTGGGAAATTTCGTTGAGATTTTGCATCTCAAAAATGATGCATCGTAAGGACCATCATACAGGCTATGGTTTCATCACTACTGGGAAACAGGACCCTTAACAAGTTTAAAATCAGTCTTTTGCGATGTACATAGCCACACGATTAGTATAACACAATACTCTAGGAATTATGAGTTCACCAATTTAAACAATATTTTCAAAAATTTTACTGTACGACTGTATTTTCCACAACTTAAAATGTTTCAAATTAAGCTCAGCACATAGGAGCCCTCTTGGAACTCTCAGGACAAAAGATATTGACTAACCCCGCTTTCGATGATGGGCCCACTTCCTGTCTTTCTTGGATATTCGTGTGTTTCGACACCACAGCGTCTTCTGAATACAAGGTCATGATGCCAAAATGTATTCAATGGTCAATAAATCACTATCTATCTCATCCAATGAGCCGTGCTTGGTCTGAGTAAACATTGCTCAAAACATCTTAACTAATGTATGCCAAGTTTAAAACTTGCATCTGGAACTTTTTTTGATTTCACCACAACTCTCCAGGGCCATAGATCCCAGGCTTCTATTGAATGTGGGAACTGAGTCAGCAAGCTATAACTAGAGATTTTTCTTCACCCTCACCAGACAGATACTCAAGTCTGACTTATTCACATGCATACACATACACCATGAGAACAAAATTGCTCCTTCTTTTCCCTCTTCTACTTAACCACCGGTAGCTGCAGCTGGTAACAAAATTTCAGTGCTGCATTACAGATCTGAATGTTACTTTCAACAGTTTCCTACTTCATCAACAGCCCTTGATGAAGTCTCAGAAGATGTATTGAAATAGACTATTTCATCTTCACCAGTACAGAGATAGAACTGGATGTTTAGAATACGAAGCACAGTGCTTCCTTGGTCTATAGAATCTGTGCTGTAACTCAGTTATGTTGTTTCCAAGCCCCTCCCCCCACCCCCTTATCAATGCCCCAACCCCATTCCCCACACCGCCCACTCTCTCCACCAGACGTTGCATGCACTGAATAGAACCCCGGTCTTCCACGAAGTGCCCTATGAACCGCTGCCAGTCCTGGCTGAGTCGTTTGGCCAGTTCCTGCGGCGTGCCGCCACGCCAAATCGGGCAGAACCCCCCGCTGGCCGTGTCTGTTCTCATCCAACACATTGGTCTTCTGCCATCCATCAAGACTGATGGATCCCTCTTTTATTATTGTTATTATTATATTATTTTCTTACTCTTTGAACTCGGGCATTGTCTGAACCTCAATTCAAAAGTTCCGCTGTCTCCCCCTCCCCCTCCCCCACACAGCAGAAGAGTGAATTTAATCAGGCTACTGTCTCCTCTGCAGTGCCAGCCCACACTTACACAAGTTTCTCCACACAGAGTTTCTCTACAAGAACTAAAATAAATCCAAATTAACTTTGCTGGGTGGGAAGGAGCTGGACTTTGTCAAAGACGAAGGATATCTGTCAGGCCATCACATTTTCTCCACTGGATTCACAGGGAGCCTTTCTCAAAGCTCTCTCCAAACACTGTCACACAAAAGTTGGCACAGGATTTTAATCGAGCTTAAAACCGTTAAATAAAGCACCCTTAACTTAACGCTCAGACTGGATGTCAGATCAGAGATATACATTTTTATTTGTTGTGAAAGACAAAGGAGGATAAAGTTCAGAGAGAAGGGCAAGGGGAAGCTAAGGAACTCTACACTGAGAGTGTAAATCCTTGACTTAACGTGCTGACATTACCAATTAATTCCAGCTAAGGGCCTGGATCCGCTGAGCGCAATTGGCCTTTTGTAAAGTACGGGCTGTGGTCCCCTCCCCCCCCCTCGGCCAGTCTGGCATTGTCGGCATTCTGCCCTCATTAACCTCTTCAACACGAGTAAACATGTCCACCACCATCAAAGACGAGAAATCCTGCAGAAACTGCACTCATACCATTAACATTTTTCGGTAACCAACTCAATCAATTATCTCAAAATCGTATCATTAATTTCACAGTATACACTGTGTTCTTTTGCAACAGGAACTGTCGAAGCATGCAAGAAAAAATGTAGAACTGAAAATATTATGAAACCGGATCTGTGAATTACCACACCGAGAAACACCCTAACCAGAAAAGGTTTGGTGAGAGGCAAAACAGGAAACGAGAAAATAAAAGCTGAAAAAACTTCACAAGAGCACAAGATGCACAGTCCAAAACAGTCCTGATAATGTCAAGGTCGGTATCGTCGGTGTGAAAAGTAGCAGAGCTATAGGCTAATGCTTTGTGCTGGTGGTGAAGTAGTTAAAGAAAGCCATTGCACAAAAGGGAGGCGGTGCTCGTGACTGGAGAGGAGCGGAATGGAACGGACAGGGGGTTGGGGGGGGGGGGGGGGGGGGGGGGGGGGGGGGGGGGGGGAATTAGCCAGGCGGGAGTAATGGGCTGTGACACAGCAACCCCCTGGGCATCGCAGAGCCGCAACGGAGGGCGGGGCGCAGAAGGAGGATCAGAGACTCTGTGGAAAGAGATGGGGGCGTAAAAAGGGCTGCAGTGCCGCTAAGGATGAGGTGCGGGTGCTGCAGGTTCAAATGCCAGACGGGACACAGTTATTGCGTCCACTAGTAAAGCGCTTCAATTTAACCGATTTATCATGATCCAGCTCTATCAATGGATAGTAAGGAATATGTGTACTATATACTTTGCCCTCAGTAAAGATATCAAATGAACAGTGAATAGCAGCATGCTACTTTTGCCATACCACCACTACCACTACCAGTACTTGTAGTAGTATTAACAGCAGTAGATAGATGCTGGGCATAAATAAGGGACTCATTCAGGGCACTACTACTTGGATGTATATGTGATTCAACCACCAATCATAGCCACCACAGAAGGCCTCAGCAAACTCTTGAGAATGTTGCCCATCCTGGCTTTGTATTCTGTTGAAAAGAATGTGCTCCTTTATGTAACGTAGGTGCCACAAAGAGAAATATTAACAACCAGAGGAAATGGTGAACCTCAGGTTGACAATGAACGGCACTTCATAAGCTTTCAGCAGAGAACAAAACTTTTCTCTCAGTGCAAAATTAAATGGCCCTCATTAGTTCTGTACCTTAGACCGGAAAGGGGAGTGAAGTCTTTAAAGAATGAGATGAAGTTTTAAAATAGGATTGAGATCAAGGTGGCCCTGATGATGTTTGACCTACAGTTAAAAACATAGTGGTAGTGAGACGGACGTGTCCCCGAAAGTCATGAATCACATGGGTTTTCCCGCAGTGCATGAAGATGCATGAGCACAACCGCGTCTGTTAAGGTAGCACAAATTTGTGTGCAGGACTGAACTTTCACCTTAAATTGTGGATAGTGAAAATGTGTCCAGAATGAGGGTGAATGGTGAGTGACACCTTAAGATGACAGCGCTCCTCAAAACCCTTTTTTCTACTGCTATATAAACCAAAAAAAACTTCAGTGAGATTATCCACATACAAAGCACATACTGTAAATACATACTGGCCGAATATTTGAATTTAAACAAACTGAAGCCTCACTCGGGCATGGACGTTTCATAAATGAATAAATCTGAAATCTGAAAACTCTGCAGTCTGCTCGTCAACAACCTCCCCCTAAATATGTTTCTAATTACTGTTTACCAGTCTGTCCAGTTCAAAATCGGTCCTTTACACTCAAGACTGAAAGGAGATTAGCACTTGGCATCTGCTAAAATAATCAGCTCTCCAGCTCCTTAAGCAATTGAAGCGTTCTTAGTGTCAAGACAAAGGCTCCAGCACACTATTTTTCCGCAGTCAGATTTATCCTTTCACAATGAAACAAGCGGCATTCTTTCAATTCAAATTACTACTACATAAGGATACGCGTGAAGGTAGTCCCCAGAGTAAATACCGTATTGGATTCTAATACGGACTGAAGAATGGGAGGAGCCTGGCCCTCTTCCAACACGTGATTGATGGCTGCTTCAGCACGGATTGTCAAGGATGTGTGACATCAACGGGGCAAGCGCTGAACAATAATTGTATTCAAAAACAGCCTGAGTCATTTTGGGCGAAACCAGCCGAACTTGAACCTCATGCCACATCCGTTATGTGCCTTGAAACGTGAAAATCGCTAAACGTGACACCACGCATGGCCCTGAAGGCTCGAGATGGAAAATAAAACTGCGATGTCAAGAGGACAAACATGTCAGAACTTTCCGGGCTGTCATTTTATACAAACAACTTAAATGTGATAGAGTGCAAACTGGTCCATTGCATATTCACTGCGTTAATAACCATCTTAATTTTGATTCATTATGGTGATTTTCATTACAAAAGTAAAGAAGCTGTCTCACAGCGGTGAGTGATGACCTAAATAGTAGGAAATACTCCACCAGGAGTCTGATTCTTCTTAAGGATCCACAAGAGATTCATACTCAAATATTTTCCCAACCAGCTCTGTTTAAAACTTTGGTTTCCTCTGTGTCAGTGGTACGTTCCAAAGACAACTGCTTTCTCTTACATTTTCAAGCAGGGAAAATAAATAAAACCAGTAAATTACATTAGGTAGGGTTCTTGGGCTATCCTGTATGCATACTGATGAGGAAAAAATACAGATGGCCTTTTTTTTTGGTTCTGTGGTGTGGGAACCATAGTTTTAGTTGCTGATTTTCAGAGGAAAAGGATCCCATCTCTGGGACCTTCAGTACACTTTCTCTGGGCTTGTGGGAACATGAGTTTTTTGCAGACAGTCAGCATTTAGTATAAAAACGAAACACACACTTGCTCTCTCTTTCCCATCGACAATTATTTAAAGCTAGCTAGGCACCAAATGAGAGAATTTTCACATATCGTACAACCAGCATTAAATGCCATTAAATGCCGTTTCACTGTGGTGAACTGAATGAATAGATGTTTTGAATTTCATGCAGTGGTTTGTTCGAGGTAGCACACCAAGGCCATTCTTAAAAGGCTCCATACTAATGTCTTCAGCTCAAGATCAAACATTCCATCAGATCCTTCATAATGACGACAGTGCAGACCAGAAGACCTTGGGAGGTTCTCGGTCACGCTAATGGCTGAACACGGCTCATACCGGAGCTGTGGCGGCTTTCTTTAAGACCTTAGCTTTCAGCGCAGCAAATACCAAATCACACCGGACACGAAAAATCGCGACCACGTTCGTCTGGGAAACGGCTGTGACTCCGGGCGCGTCACCTTGTAATTAGGCGCAATCGGGGCCAGCTGTGCTTCGCCTTCAGCGTTCAGACGGCTTTTCAGCACTGCCAGCATGGAGGTTTAATAAGAGACCACAGGGCGACGGAGGGAAAACAGTTCACAATTAAGAGCTTGTCAATGGATCAAGACGTTAGGCTACTGTTGCACCGCGAGATAATCACCGTGATTGTTGCTAATAATAATCCGCCGATGCGAAGATCAAAGGAGACACACAGGGATAATCAAGACTTGAGCTCTTTGCTTCCTGCCACTGTTTGAGAAACATTAAAACATTTCACTAGCCAAATAGTTCATTCAAGATCAGCCACTTATGTACTAGTTATGTTTGCAGATGTTGTATGCTGTGCATATCAGCCATACATAGTCAAACATAAATTCAGACATATACACAAACTGTTGAAATGTATTCATTCACAGTATTTATGTTAGGTCCATTTTAACCTGAGAGATCATATAATGTCTAGCCTATTTATTCTAAGGCCTAAAGCCTTCTGTTGATCATTAGGGAAAAGGAAATTATTCTTTTCAGATTTAATAAGATGATCTTAAGTGTAATGTTAAGAGCCAGACAACAAAGCAAATAACAATTCAGATGAATGCTGTCTGATCATGCCTTGTAGGTGTGAAGAAACATTTTCAAGTCAACCCCCCACATGACTACAGACGTCTCGCTTTGTGTCGGAAACTCCAGGAAGGCACCTCTGTGGGAGCCGGCCCCTGCATGTCCTGGCATGACTACCAGAAGTATAAAGTTTCACTCCGAGTGAAAGGAAAGTTGGCTTCAGAGTGGCTCCTTTTGATATGAATTCGCTGATCTGTGGGAGGCACCGTCCTTTCAAAGAGCGTACAACTTCCAGCCAAGCTTTGCTATGATCAGTCTGGAGATCAAACTACACTCAGAAGTTCAGTGGCGAACGGGTATGGCAATAAATCAATACTTTGCAGGAATATCCATGATTATCTGATATGAAGTTGATTATAATTTTATTATGTCATCTCAACAGGGTGCAGGACCTGGCAACAAATTGCCCACAGATCGCTAGGAACCATCTAATTCAAGGGCTCTTATTTTGATTTGTGGACATGCTGACAGGATCACTGATTCCAAAGTCTGCCTCAAGTAGAAGTATCCTTCCCACCTGAGGAAGGTAGGGGTTTTCGCCCCATTACAAAAATTTTCTTTAAATGTGTAACTAAGCGGAAATTTCTTTATCCAAAAGGTGGTATTACTGGTTCAGAACACAGAATTGAATGTGCCACTTTCGTTAAGCTAGATGTATAGAGCCCCACCCTAAAAGTTAAGCCATAATTCATTTGACGCACTCTAAGCTCTGTTTCACAGAATTGCACACTCGAGGTGAGATTCCCCACCTAAGAGAACTTGGCAGGACCGAAGTAACATTATCAATGCATTTAACACTCGCTGCTGAATTTTTCACAATGACTTTATTTTGCTCAAAGGCGAGAAACACAATTTCAGCTGTTTATGAGGTAGAACATGTAGCTATTTTGGGTGCATTCCACCAGCTTCTGCAGTACCGCTCAATAATAGATACTGAAAGTGAGTGACTATGACGGTAACGCTAACCGCTTGTTTTACTATCACCTTCCCACTGCGGGAACCTAATCATGTCTCCTCTGAATAATTATCGTGTTGGGAAAAATAATGGCCAATGTGTTGTAGTCAAATATAGCCTTTGGAAGACATCTGTAGCCTAGAGGAAATGCAAGACAGAGTAACAGTGAGCTAAACTGAACACTGAATCTAACGAAAGTAACCTCATGTAATCAGTGTGACCTTGCCTGCTAGCAAAATTCTACATCTGTACTCCACAATGTTAATTTTTCACTGCTGTTTCCCATAGCCTTTGATCAGTTGAGCCAGATCCACCCACTGTTGTGAGCAAGCTTCCTGAATATGATCTTTGTACCTTTTGCCTGAGGCCTGTAGTCACTCATGTCTCCAGCACCTTACCAAGGCACCACAAAGCAGCTTAAAGAACCGGCTACCTGAGTGCAAGCTTTGACACTGTGCAAATGACACAATTGTGAAAAGGTTTCCCCGTTTTGGAGCCTCCACTTACACCCGCACATGCCCAGTTCCTTATGGAAGGGCGATGACGGCTTTTTCGAAAAAATCAAACCAAGTGGCAACATCCATCAAGCCATGCCCATGAACGCACGTTCTGAATGGAAATCAATCAATCCGTTCAAAGGAGGAGGCACGGCCCGAATAGGCGCAGCGCCGCGAGAATCCCGCAGTTCTGATGAAATACGCTCGTTTTCCGGGCGCTTCAGCCTCTTTAGAGAACGGTCCCTCGTTCATCAACCTCATTGTTTTCCGTTTCCCCAGCCGCATGCTTATTACAGATTTATGGAAGGGAAGCAAAATAAACAAATGGGAGCCGTGCTCCAAATTAGCCGAAAATGCGTGTGAATGGGACGCGCAGGCGGGCCTCCAAAAGTTGCCTGACCAAACCCGCCCCCACCCCCACGCACACCCCCCCCCTCCCCAAGCCTGTCTAGGGGCCATCTGTTGCCTATAATAAGCTGATGAGAGTGAGAATGAGTGGGGAGCACGGAGGCGGAGGTTAAGTAACCTCACTGTGATGTCAGACATCGTTTGGGACACAATTTGAGCCATGGGAACATACTAGTACAATATTCATGATTTACATATACGCTAGGCTACATGTGCAATGCGGTATGTCACACGAACATACATTCGAATTAGCCAGTTCATGCACGCACATGATCGTGTACGTGTCACAAAGGCATGAGAAAAACATCAATTTACAGGCACTACAAATGACAGATGTTTTGATGAAAATAAGGCATACATACAAAGATGATAAAATTCACACGACAACCACAATAACCCAATATGCAAAGGTTGTCAGCTTGATACTCAGAAAAATTACTCAAATATGTCATGATACAAAAACAGAGCCCCTGCTAAAAGACATAATCTCTATGGCTGTCCGCCAAATGAAAATGCAATTTCAAGTTCAATGTCGAGAAAAGATAACGATCACCTTTTTCTTCCACTTGAAATGAGCCTTGAGACTTCCAAGGAAGCACATTTCACAAAGCCAGGTTAGACAGGAAATGGCCAAAATACGAACACCAAACAGTTGGACCACAGTACTGGTCTGCTAAACAAAGTGATACTTCCCCTGTAAACATTGGTGGAGACTGACGCTTTTTGTTCATCATGTGAACCTTTTGGACATGAGAAACCTGATATGGCACATGCAAGGTCTTCACTTACATGTACGCTGGGATTGAGTTTCTTTGTATACAAATACTACTACTGACCACTGGTTCTGGCGTGACTGCCACTTCTGACATACGAATCCATTGTAGGACGTATTGTTAAAAGCCAAAGCAATGTTTATTTTAGATAACAAGGATCTGGCTGTACGTTGAAAAAGGTCGGTCAAACCAGATGAGCAATATTGTTGGTCTGTGACATTGATATGATATAATGCTTATGCAGGACCTACATCAAAAGCTCAATTATACAAAGGAAGTTTACTAAAACTGTTGTATAGACTAATGAAATTATACACTTAACACTTAGCCTAGCATTTTCCTTTTTTGGGGAGTTCTAATATGCTATCACTACAGGATCTGCACAGTATATATAAATGCATCATATAAGACGTATGTAAGATATCACTGGCAAAGTGACTAAATTTGTGTGTGTTAAATGAAATCAATACCTTTTCCCTGCCCTACAGCACATTACTGTCATAGCTGTTCCGTGTAATTTACATAGATATCTGACAAGAACTGTGACATTCCTATTTGGTGACAGACTGCCTCCTCCCTCGATCTGAATTGGAAAATTGTGAGTAAACTGCAAACGTATACCTCTGTATGGGTTCTTTTCATGTCAGAATTTATAGTAGCTACTGCTGAGGCCTTCCCGATTTTCTGAGCCATGAAACATAGCGTAATTTTTAACTTCATTTGGATGACTGCAGGCTATTTTAATGTTTTATCTTTCACGCATGCATGACATTTTTGTCTCTCTGTGAGATCAATATCACACATACAGACATCATGAAATATTAAGCTGTTTACAAAGATGAATCGTGCAGCCACACTGGAGAGCATTTTTTTGCGTGGGAATGAGATCAAAATAGCACTGTTATCTGAAATGCTTTTGTATGTGTATGTTTGTGTAGGGTTCTATGATGATGCTACAGTCTATGGTCAGTGAATGTTTTTTTTTTTCCATTTAGGTTAACTGAATGAAAAAAAAAACATCTAAAATGAAGCCCAGAGTTGTGTTAGTCGAATTGACAAAACATGGAAATTTCATGCAGTGAACGGCCCAGACACTCAATGATTGACGCTAACAGATGAAACGAACATAAATCCTCTATAGATACAGGTGACTATGCACAGTTCCCAAACTGTCTTTTATGTGCTTGGAGGAACTAATTCAACTAATCATTTGGATGGATGAGCACAATCCATTTTCCATGCATATTTCAACCATATGTGAAATTAAGCAATGACAATTTAAGGAGAATTCACAGAACTGCTATTCTTGCATTTCTCAGCCCACTAAATCAAACTCTGGAAGTTTTGCTGCTTTAAGACTTCAGGTGTGACTAAAATGTAGTTCATCGAGCACTCTACTGAGAAAGCTATTTACTGTATAATGTGACCATTTTATCAGTTTATCAAGCATTACATATCTACCTTGTTCATAATGTTTTATATTTTATTAATTGCTGTGACTTGTCAGAATGTATAGGCTAGGATATTTTGAGAATATGATTTGCATAATGATTCACCACATGTATGAGTCCCCCCCACTGCTGCTTTCTGCATAAACAATATGCCATATTTTAGTGAGTCCACACTGTTCCAGCAAACTTTTGGAAGACCTCCAAACTGTGAAACCACTCCATGTGCAGTACTGAAATGACCTTTTCCACTACGATCACTTTTCCACAATTCCCTCAGTCACCGGAAAAGCTTTGGGACCGCAACATTCTGGTGCTGGCTCGCCTCTATAGGCAAGAGAAATGTGGTAGCCTATACGTCATCATTGCATCACAAATTGGCATGTGTACGTCAAAAGGAGGCAGCAAGCAGAGCTGGACGTTTAAGAAAACGACAGCGAACAGTATCTAATAAGCCATTGCTGGTTGATTACTTATACAACGTATGTAAAAAGTGGGATTGTTATTTTCACTGTAGTTTATTTTTACGGGAAAAAAGAAGACATCCTAGGTCTCTTCGCATGACGTCATTCAAATCAGTGCGCCTCTGCATTGCAAAAATATTGTCAACATAACAGCATTTTTACATGGGTTGGCAATAACTAGTCTAGGTCCAACCAGACAATTACTGAACACCTATATAATTAGCTATGAACTGATTTATAATAAAACTCACATAACTATGCCTCCACTCAACCAAAGTGTATTTATTTTTCCCAATTGCGAAAGAAAATATTATATGAATGTTACATTAATAAAACCATACATTATTCCAATGGTGTATATATTGTATTGCTTTGCAAGTGTAGTTCTTTTGATCATCCATACCTGTAGGTATTCCAAATCTTCCGGGCGAAAGTCACTGCTCACTTGCTCAAACTGGAAACTGAAGTGGGGGAGGCGATGGAGCAGGTTCACCCACCATGGAGGTGAATAGTTGACGACTGCTGCCATTCTCAGATGCCGCTTTGGTTTGTATAAGTCGAACGAAATGAAATTATCCAATTTACATCCAGGAGGAACCCAAGTCCGACTATTCCAACCCTATCATAAGATCTTGCGCTAAATATAGGGACTATGATAGCAAAACGGCTTGCAGACTGTCAAATTTAGCTCAGTTGTTTGAAAATAGCTAGCTAGCCGAGCACCATTCAAAATCACATGTATTATTACAGCTGTTGGTTGAGCACTCTCCAGTTGTGGCTCACCACCAAGTGCTATGGCAAGCTAGCTAGCTGGCCCAAGATGCATGGCTGAGGTAGCCAGCTAGCTTTTTAGCGAACATAACAGAAGGAAAACACGAAATCAGTCGTGTATTTCCCCTGATCTTCCTGTCCCACGCCTTTAACTCGATATCCAAAGACTGGACGTTGATCCCTTCCCAGATGAACTCATTCCTCTCCCAGCTGAAACATTCTGTTGTTATCCGTTTCCCACCGATTCCTCCAACAACCTGAATGCTCCAATTCTGCAACAGCCCTTGTGTGATCCGAGTACTACAATGTGCAAACACTAGCGTTAGTCCTTTATAGGTTGCTATACAGCTGGCTTCCTCAATTTCGACTGTATGCAACGTTAGTTAGTTAGCCACCTTGCTTGAGACATTTAGATAGCTACCAAGCCACTCGAATAATAAGCTAAATCAATCCAGCCCGCATCATTCAAACATTAAAATCCACGAATAACACCAGGCTAGCTAGCTACCTGCAAAAACGAAACAATAACACGAAAAGCTGTCGAGCTACTGTATTTCATCGACGACCTCCGTGCCTGGTTTGAATTAGCTATCCGGGCAGATCTGAAAAGCTTGGTGGATGCTCCTGCTTTGGCGATTTGATTTTTCCGGTTTATCCAGCCATCCTGGTCCCACAGACCCCACGCATGCGATGAGTGTTGATGGTCTCCCTTTGTTCAGCTAAGACACCCTTTTTATTTTCCTGCGGTCCCAGGATACTACTTTCACAGATCGCGCCTTCTTGTAAATCTAGCCTTTCATTTCGCCAACGCCAGACTTTGCTGAGTGGCCATAGTCCAGTTGAAGAATGAGGCGAGAGAGATGAACACCATTGTCGTTGCCTCCAAGCCGGAGCTTGATGAAGTCATACTCATCCCCTCTCCGCTGAGCCTCTCAGAGGACGCAGAAGGCAATGGACTCCAGAGTCAAGTTGTTGCGAATAGCGCCCTCTGGTGGCGGAAAGCAGGTAACACAGACGATATTGTGCACACTGCACCACACCTTGCTGTCTTGCGTGGCCCTGTTGGAACTCTGAGAATATATATCGTGAGCTCCCCTTCCGTTCAACAAGATTGTAATAATAATAATATGAATCATATTTCATAGATTTTATAACGATAACCATGGATAACATGCTAAACAAATATTATAATTAATACAATCAGTAATAATCAGTACAGTTAAGCCAGGTTCAAAGTGAGGGGAGCACTCAATAGCTTTGCTTAAATTTGTTCAGCTCATCAGTAACAAAGCAAACATTAATGTCTTGTATGAATTTTAGTGTTGTGAGCTTAATTATTTTCTGTAATTTATGAAGTTTTTTTAACAGAACTGTGCAAACTCGTATTTTCTCATTTGTGATAATAGTGATGCAATTTGGGTGATATGTAAATATAATTTCTGTAATTTTATTTAACGTAATTTATGTAAAATATGTATTTATTTTTCTCTGTATGCCGAGCACAATTATGCTGAGTAAAGTTATTCCACTCTGTTATATTCTGTAAGTACAATTAAACAGATACTGTCTGTTGTTGGAGGTACTGTCATGTGGTTGAACTTCATTGACGTATTCTACACTTTCCATTGACATTTAAACGCCACATTAATTGAAGGCACTTTTCTAACTGAACTTCCTGATTTCACCTGAAAAAAAATACTCGAACAAAACCAGACAGAGTGGTGAGGCATGACTTAACCGACTCGTTGGGAAATCAGGAAGTGCGGATGAAGTCCTTCAAATCCAACACCTCTCATTTGAATTGCACTAGTTACACTGTACGTGTAACGGATCTGACATATGTTAAAAAGATTTCTATACATATTTGAATGAATGTATATCAGCCTTTATTTATATATTTACTCAGTAATTGGGTTCATAAAGTTTGGAAAATACTCCTTCTGAAAATGTCACTCACTGTTTGAGATCTTACTGTTAGGAAGAAAACAGAGGTTCCTACCCATTCAAACAAGATGAGCACTCAACAAGTGTAAACCAACATCCATTGGTTACTAACACAGCACATCTTAATTGTAATTTGTACTTAATTTTCTGATTTGGCACATCCCTGTATACATTTTAATATTTCCTTAACTAAATTATGTAAGTTGTGTGTAATTTTGGTATGCAGGGTCTTATATACCCTGAATATAATTCTTTATTACTTATCTGTAATAATACAAATGGAATTTAGGAAAATCTGAATGCAGTTACTGTAATTTTATTTTACAAAGTCGTTTATTTAAATTTTTTATTTACTTCTGTGTATTCTAGCTATGTGACCTGAGGTTCCCTAAGTAAAGTTCTATTCCATTATATTTTCAGTCCAACAGAGTTCAATGCGTCTACCATGTACCACGGTCAGGCATGAACCCTCCCTTCCCACAGTCCTTTGCGCTCACAGCTGCTTCATCCCACAGGCAGACCCAGACCCAGACTCCGGACAAAGATTCTGTCAGTTTCCAGACCTCAGCACTTCCCCGTTGCTGTGTAAATACGTGCTGCACTGGAGCTTCTGACAGCAGCCCGGAGCGTTTGGACTGATCTGGCCCTCACGGGACGGCGTGGGCGCGAGGAGGTTTTGTGACTGAAGGGTAGGCCTGAGGGAGCTGTCGAAAAGATCACAGAGGAAAAAAAAAACAAAAAAAAAAAAAAAAACAAAGCAAAGGGTTCCGACACAGGCCTCTACAAACAGAACCGGAACAAACCAGGCCAAGGATGAGAGCGCGTTTTCTCCATACTATCAGCATATGAGGCAAAACTGGGACACAGTTACCTTTGCTCCAGGTGAACACCACACGGTAAAGTTTTTACCGCTCAACGCCTTAGAGCCCCGAGGTGAGTGCGTTAGTGGTCTGCTTTCCAAAGGGATCAGGTGTGTTTATGGTATACAGAGCTGCAACAATCAATCAATTGAAAGAAAATTAATCGCCAACTACTTTGATTAGCGATTAATCGATTGTCATTTTTGAAGCTAAAATGCCAAAAATTTGATAGTTCGGTGTTCTCAAATGTGAGAATTACATTATAGTAAATTGAATATTTTGGGGTTTTGGACTGTTGGTCAGACAAATATATGAGATGCTGAATGTCTAAACATCACCAATGAGGATATAGACCATATTATCAATTTGTCATTGATCTGGTACAGCGCTTGAAAAACATTGAAACAATAGGGTCACTAGGCACAAGGCGGGGGGGGGGGGGGGGTGGGGGGGGGGGGGGGGGTGGCATCAATGCAGAACATGAAGCCAAAATGAAGAAATGGGTCAAAAGTTTCAGTGACAAGCTTCATGAACTCCACTTCATGAACTCCTTCCACGAGATTACTAGATTCCCCGTGTGTAGAGTTAGCCCATGGTTGATACGGACTTCTTACACACAACACAATGAGTAATTTGTCACAATGTCTCCAAAGGAGGAAGGGTTGATTCTTTAGGATTGTCCTTGGTTCATCATGCCAGAGTATCATCTATGGTCAACCAGGGACCTGCTTTCCAGTCAGTATACATCAGCCTAGCATGACTTACGTTCCTCCACTGAATGTACTGCTCAGCTTGTGAATATCAGAATGAAATGCAGCTATGACTGACACTACAAGTGTTGGACGAGTGTGCACTTTTCTTTGCTCTCTTAAATTGAGAGGACACTGCTGATGAATACAGGGGTTATATATATATAATATAATTCAGGATTATAAACTAGGAGAAAAGACAAAATCAGGGCTAGACATGGCCAGAAAAGATGTCCAGTCTAACACTCAAGCTCTCTCTCTCTTGCTGTTGTATGCACACACACCCAAGATATAATTAAATTTACCATGATGGAGAATTAATTCACATTCTCTTAAGATACAAAATCCATTATTGCAATGGGAAGCTGTCACAAAATCAGAATTACCGTGACAGTTAAAATTAAGGCAAATTGAACCATTTACTTTTGCTGAAAATGAACGTCTTGGTGTGATACACTTTCAATAGAAAACTGAGGGTGATATTAAATCTTATCACTGGCCAATGTGATGATGAAAAAAATTATTACTAAAAATTATTATGACTATTTAATAGTCGATTCAAATTACATTTCAAGTTAGGCCGGAAAATCGAAGCCATTTCCACGTCACAAAGCTGATGAGAAGCCATTAGAAAGATTTGAACAGCACCAGGTAACATCATTATCATTAGTGCCTTGCTGGCAAACAGTTTTTGTGTTTGACTATAATGAGCTGGACTTTTACCAATGCTCTACCTTATATTGCAGAAAAGCCATAAACTGAAATGATTATGATTGCAATACATCCCTCTGAGGCCGAGGTTGCAGGACACGAATGCAGAAAAATGTACCTAGCCTTATAAGGGAAGGGATATGTCCACATAACAGTTTTGTGCCAATTCAGTTTGTCAAGGGGTTTTTGTGAGTGCATTGCAACCTAATAAACAAAATTGTGTGTACATAATAGCTGGTCTTGTCGTGGTCTTTTTTGTCAAGTTACTACAAGAGGTTTTCTTAAGAATTATAACATTGTTGTATCATGAGTATAGCAGTAACCATTGTGACTGACTGAAGGATACAATGAAATCGTGGCTGTGATACTAAAGGCAGATAAAAGCATGCAGACAGAGGAAGCTCCTCCTCCTTCCTTTTTAATGCAATGTGTCATATTATCATCTTAATCATCCTTCATTTGTATGGCTGCGTAAGATTTTGTTTTGCTTTAAACTGACCCTTTCACTTGTGGCTTGAGCACACATTTGAGGCCTGCCGTTATCGAAAGAGGACCGACCCCTTTCTATGCCACGACTCTGTCATTGGCTCAGAGGAACTATTAGCAAGTGAGGGCTACTGGTTGCGTATCATCTCCTGGTGTTTGTGCGCACCCAATTAGGAGTGTTACCACCTGTCGGGTGTTTCTAAAGAGCATCACTTTGGAACAGATATGTGCAACGGTGATTACCTCTGGATACTTTGACCAGATTATATGATCTGGTTGAGGCTGGGTATACACTGGTGCATGCTCTGTTCAGTGTGGTCATGTTTACTGAGCTTTCCCTCGGAGGGTAGAAGTGCCATGGCCCCACCCAGCTCTGCTGCAGGTCCCTCTTCTAGCGGGGAGGGTTAAACCTTTGTTGTCATGGGTATGCTCTGTGACCAGGACTGGCATGTTCGACTGCGTTGGGGTTCCCGATGTTTACATTATGTTACATTACGTATTACATATATGACAATGTAATCAAAATTCCATATGCAACCTTGGTTCACTGAATGAACCGAGAGATAACATAAGCAGGCCTACCGACCGGTGTGCATTCATTCAGTACGAACATTTGAATATGATAAAATGGTGTATTGTAGAGCACTATAAATGCAGGAGAAGGGACGTCCTCTCTCTGCATGCTAATGTTTGCCTGTAGCATTACAGCAGGCTTGCATTAGAGCCTTCAGCCAATCACAGAGTGATATGGTTATTGTCATACTCATGTTACATCTCAGGTCCTCCTTCAGAGACATCTGAAAACATGAGAGCAGACATTTGTGACCATGACAAAAAATATATTAACTGTTTAAATGATCGATTTCAGTGTTTTTTTAAGGGAACATCTCTTAATGTCTAAGTTCTGAGATTGCATTAGTAACCGCAGGTAAATGGCTAACTGTATAGCCGGAAGCATATCCTCTGCTTAGAAAATGCAGATGCTTATTAACAGTCAACAGTCTCTTGTCACAACAACGGGGGTGAATAAACAGTGCAGCATATTGTTAAGAGGTCTGTGCCGTTTTAAAGTGCCTCCTTCCTTAAATAAGAGGAAGAGAAATTGTCCAGTTCTGCCATTTCTAAAGCATTTTAGTGCTCAATCAGCAAAGCCAGGCTTGGTGCAGACTCTTCCTTTTGTGCAGTTTTGTCAAAGGATCATCTACTTGGTGATATGTAAGTAAGAGACTAAAGATCTGACTCGAGCTCTTCGTACCATGAAAAAGTTGTCAGCACCATGCTTCTGTAGCAGAATATCTGGAGGAAAAAGCTAGACCAGTTTTGAGAGTCCATGAAGGAATTAGTTCGACAAGGCACAAATGGTATTAACAAGGCAATACCTGAATGGACAGCAACTGCAGGCTTTCTTCCTTCATATAATATTTGTGGCAGTATGTTTAATTATGCTATCGTTAGACTATATTTAGACTTGTCAGAGTATACATCAAGCGCATTACATTATATTCACTGAGTAGATGCTCTTATCCACGGCAACTTACAAAGTGAGAAAGAATAATGCATCCACCTGATTAATGTGAGCAAATGTGCTATGCCTGGCTAACCACATTTCCAGACCAGCAAGTACATACGGAGCATAAGGTGACTATGCTACTCCTAGCTAAAATACACCTCATGAGCAACCAATACAATTAAAGCTTGATAACGACTGGACACAATGCACAGTCCGTAGCCTGTTAGCCATTGGGCAGATTTAGGTTTGCGTTCAGATTTCCAGCTTGAATTCCAGTCTGACAGATTAGCTCCTCTTATCAAGTTTAACTTTGTAACCTAACGATAAGTCGTCATACCTTGGAGGCCTCATGTTAGCGAATGCACAAGGTCAGATATTTGCAAGGAAGTTCATGAGCGTCTTAAAGGAAAAACAACCTCTCATGAAGGAAAAGGGTTGGCCAGCTCTCTCTCTCTCTCTCTCTCTCTCTCATAGGGGAAATTATTTTGAGGAATGAAAGTAATAATAGAATCTTCCCAGGTGAATATGGGGTCTGTTCACTTACAAACTTCCTCAACTGACAACCGCAGAATACTGGATACACCCACTTTCTGCTGTGATAAAATGCACCACACATTGCTCAGCCACGAGTGTTTTATTGCATTGTGTTCATGTAGGAATCATAACCTTTTGAAAGAGAACAAAATGTGTTCTGTCACCTCACAGAAAAATATTTCAATGTTTGATAAAATATACTTTAAATGTGTTAGATTACATAGGAAATATGACTAATAGTCAAAGAATCTGTGGAAAAAAATTATTTTAAAAATATTACTGCTCCTCTGTCAAAATAGCCACACCCTTCTCATCTCACCCACATGCAAATCAGAAGATAGTTCCTTCTAGTAGTTAGGAAGTCAGTGGCTCAGTGTAACAATTCACCCTTTGAGTTTGAAGATCTCATCGGTCTCATCTCATCTTTCTATCCGTGAAACATGAGGACTTTCGATCATAAATCGTCTAACCATCATCCGCATCACTGATCTCCACTGAAGCCTCATCGTCAAGTACCCGAACCCCATCATATTTATGTACATTCACATTTTTCTCCATCTTACTCATCAAAATCAAAAAGGGCAGAGTCTGTTTCCAGCACAGGTGACTAATAGACGTTGCTGTTGATGTCATTTTTTTGTTTCACAATGTTTCTGGAACTTTCTGACTCATGCTTGGCTTGACCTAACTGATATTCCCTTTGCCCTTTTCCCTGGCCCGATCTTGAACTCCGTTTCTTGCTTCTGAGCAAAAAAAAAATCGTCCAGCTGCTGTCAGGAAGTTTGTGTTGCTTTCCAAGCCATTTCCTCTCATCTCTCACTCTGCTCTCTCTGTTACCAACACCTTTCAGAGTTGTTGTTTTAGGTCGTTTCCCACAAAACCACTGATGATAATCAATTGTGCCCCCTACTGGTTTTGTGTAGGGGAGAAACTGCACATTTATTAACAATGCACTCATTAGTTAGGTCCACAGAGTGTATTCATTCATTCTGGCGACACTTTTATCCAGGCTGAGTTTCAAAATTACGAACACGTTTAAGGCTCATTAACACCAGTACAGGTGCAGAAAATCCCCACAGTGAGGAAAAGTGATGGATACTTCCACCCTGAGACTGGCTTTAACATCAGTACATCTCACTGGTTCTCCTTTCTCGAGAAAATGGATCATAACCATCCCAACATAACATTTTCAGTAACTGTACTCATCTATGTCAGGTCCACCGTCTGGCCATCTGTGAAACCAGCTTTTAAACAAGCTTCCATGAGCACTGTCAGCAAAACACATCTTGATCGGAATTCTTCAGAAAGGTGATTCTTAATATGTGTCAAAACTACATGCTAGCATTTAGGCCAAGACATTGTTTTTGTCAAATTCTCGCTTTTTGATACTCACAGACTTATCTTTAGAGCCATCGAATTCTTAGGATGATCACCACCTGTGCATGCCGAAAGTATTTGTAAATATTTTTGACAATGAAATTAGATTCAATTTATGCTACAATAGCTCATAATATAAGATCATTTCATTATGCAAAGCAATACAATGTAATTTACAAAATAAATGTATATAGAAAATGTTAGCAAATTAGTCTGTCTTTCCACTAACGTGATTAAACAGGAACAGTTGCTGTGAATTAAGATACAAAACAGTTCAGCACAGGGAGCACACTTGAACGACCGAATTTGTCAGGGTGATTAATTTGCTTATTTGTAGTTGCCTCACATACTGTGAGGGTCTCTCTCCTCATCAGCAGCATTGAAATGTGCGTGTAAGTCAATACATTACGTAGAATACTATACGCCAAATATTGATCTCTCCACAGTGTAGCTGTATACATTTCCATGCTTGTTATCAAAGAAAACACGTACGTATACTGTACTGCACAGTACCTGCTCTAAACAGATTCCCCAAGAATAAACCGCAAACTATCTGAAAAGTACCCTGTAGGTGGTGTAAGAGGGGTTAGTGACGAGAATCAATATCCAGATGACATATACATCTGTGGATTCAAAATGAGTAACTTGCATTAAGGGACTGATTTGACTAGCATTACGTTTAAGTCCAAGTGGAGCGTAAAAGCCACCCTTAATCACTTCTTAAATTCTCCATTCAGTTACTTTTCTAAGCCGAGTTTTTTCATTCTACCGCAATATCCGAAGGCTACGACCTTAAGAAACAGAAAATTCTATTGCTGTTGTTGTTTTTTTTTTTTCTACTTCAGGAAATCACATGGAGGTGCTATCGCGCTCACATGACAATCTGAACTATGGGAGTGGAGATCAATGAAGGTAACGGCGTAACTTACCTAATACAGTATAATTTTGCGTTAATATAAATGGTGTTTAATCGGAGACGCTCTTGTCTGTTTTCTTTAAATTGCTTCACGATTTCTGAACCTTCTACATCTAATGATTTAGTTTACAAACTTAGTACAAACTTTAAAAGCGGGTTGTCAGTCGATTTGTCGCATGCCACATAGGCTACCTCAAGTTAGCGGCGTGGAATGCGAGTGCGAGAAGTCTCTGCTAGTAACTGATTCATTTTACTCATTGTTTTAGGTAAAGCATATTGCTAATTCTGTCTGTGTCTATACATTAGCTGTTTTCTAATCGCATGAAGCGTATGGCAATTACGAATGAAGACCTGTCCAAGTAAAATTTCTTTGCCACATGTTCCACGTCGATACAGCTGCGCTGCAGTGCTGGTGCAAGTTGATGAAATTCAGACGCCCGGGATTGGTGATTCCAATTAACAAAAGTTTTCGCATTGCTATGACAATGATGTATTATTGTATGAATTGCATTATAGTGTAGAAGCAATTATACTAATTCGGTTTAAACGTGAGGTGTTTTTTCTCCAAAGTTGAGGCAGTAAAACTGTATTAACTTTGAGAAAAACTATGATGTATGCTTCTCATTAACACGTTTCTTGAAATGTGACTACTTTCATCCATTACGTTCTTCGTCAAGGTTTACATAGCGTTAATTGTTTGCAGGATCTTTGCTAGTAATTTATCGCAAACCTTTGGAGTGGTTATGTTGCATCGAAACCAATGATGAAAAACATTAGCCATCCCGTTGCTTATCATATCTTTGTCATTTCATCAGGCGTGGCAATTTAATGTTAAAGTCACTTCATGTGGATACGAACGTGGGTAGTTGCGCTTTCCAGATATCGGTTGTGTCATGTTGAATCTGCTTGATGAAAGTATGCTGTCTTATACGTGGTGAACGTTACGTTAAACTTGGTAAAGTAACATATACTTGCAGGTATCATGGTTTCTTAAAACAATCGCCTGTAAACACGCAAATTGCCTAACTTTTTCAAAGTAGTGATACAATAATTTAGTAATCCCCTTTACTTTGCACCCCGAGAGAATTTGTGTGAAAACTGCAATTAGTATTCTGTTGAAAATATTTGCATGTACCAGTCCTTTACATGACAGGTCTTGTTAGGGCCATTTGACTTTTCTCGGTAAGTTAAAATAGTTTTCAGACTCGAGATAGAATCATATTTTGCATGATAACTGTGGGGAAAAGGGCATATTTAATGCATTTTCCCAAATGACTGGTTAACTGCATTAGTGGTGTTGTTGTAAGACCTGGGCCAGTAAAATGAAGATGAAGCTAAGATTCTGCTTAGGGGCTCACGTGTTAGTGTGTCTACAGGAAATGCTGAGCTGTGAAGATAATATACCAACCTTGGGAGATGACTCAATCTGAATTAGCATTTGCTAAGTTACTACTACTTCTGAAGCTGCCAAGAAGGAAATGATACGTTTGTTATTCACAATTCTATAGATTAAGTTTGTTTGTGTTGTTTTGCTACAAGTTCATCTGCAGCCTAGTATAATACAAATCCATGTTATTGCTCAACAGTTCCTTCGTTTGGAAGGTGTAGGAAAGGATCAGAGGTTCAGATTGGGTTGTATAACAAATCCTCATGTACAAGGAACCCCCTGTCAAACAAACAGCTACATTGGCTACATCAAAGTGCTACTTAGTTGTGATTTTTATATTTAAAACCTTGGCCCAATGCTATAGATCCAGGAAAAAGGCACACAGCCCCCTCTCTTAAATATGTCTTTGTTAATTCTACATCTGAAAGGGTTGATCCTCATTAGATTGAAACGAAGGACATTTTGATATATATGGAGATTAATCGAAAATTTGTATAAGGGTAGTTAGACAATTTTATTGCCCTGGGCTGTCAGGGAATGGATTTATGACATATGGAGCAAGAAATGTAAATGTATGCATTATCATCACTTATGTCACAGGGTTTAGGCTCAGACCTACTTTAGTGGATAGATTGATGGCTTTCCCGCCCCCACTACGTGAAAGTGAAGTCCCAGAGCCTGCCGCAGACATGATGGATGGGACACTAATGAAGAGCTGTGAGATTATTCTCGTGGTTGGCTCTGTATATCTGTACTTAAAACTTACCTGAGCTTTTCCCCTGATTGAAAAATCACTTGGCTAGAGAGGGAAGTGAAAAGAGCAATGAATTTATTTTCTGGACCCTATTTGAAATGCATCTGTATGCAGTTGTGAGTTTATTTTATTTTTTTTTTTTGAAAGTGCAACCGTTAAATGTATTCGATGTGAGCTAGTGATGGGTGAAATGAGGTTTCACGAACCAGTCAGTCGTTGACCTTTTTAAACCAATCAAAATTGTCTTTCTGTCAACAACAAATCTGGTCATTGGTCCAAATCATTGAGTCATTCGAACTGCATGGTCGCTCCTCCCATTTTTGGCTCAGTGAAACCTCATTCCCATATCACTGATGTGAACCCGCTTACCATTTTCTGCAAAAATTAGCTTTGACAGGTGTGTTCTTGTATAGGTTTATCTTTATCTGGACCAGATAGCCTGTCAGAATGGCCAATGAATGCGCTAACTCTCCTCCATAAGAGTCTACACTTGCCCTAAGCTGAATGCCAGTGCGCTTCATATTTAGCCAGAGGCTAGCTAAACTGCAGTGTCATTTAACGAATCTTTTCCTTGCAAACTGTGTGTGTCGTGTAATCGTAAGCGTACATATCTGTTTATTATCCAGTGTGGGTGCAGCTCTTAAAGACCAACTCTTCCTCAATAGAAAAACACACAATCCTTGTAAATGCACATAAAACTGTAGAAAAGGCCTCCATGTGAAATTTGTCAGCTCAGCATATTCCATTGCCCCCATGGAAACTGGAAGCTTGCAGCTGCTAAGTTCACAAGGCCAGGCAGCCATATTGTGCATGGCTCTGTCTAAGCCGTTGTGAAACTTGTTAAAATAATGTTGTGAAACAGCACTGTTACAGATCCTCAAGATACATCTGCCATACTGTAGATAACTGGTTTTAACTCTCCATATAAAGTTGCACATTAACAGGTTTGCAACCTTTTGTGAATTCTTTGAAATGCTTTATGCTGGATCATCATATGTAATGATTATGTGGATGTTATGGTTGTGTGCAGTAAAAGAAAATAAGAACGAAACTGGCAGTGAAAGTGGAGTTGTATCTCTTGCTTCTCTTTGCAGATTGTGGTGCACATAATTTTCAGCGACAGGCTCTTATAGAAGCTACCCTTCTTTAAACTACTGCCTGTATCTGCATCCAGAGAAACAGCCTAGCACCAAAACACTGGAGAACTGCATACAAGGTAACATTTAAAGAAAGAATATGAAGAGTGTTGTATAATATATAGACGACATGATTCAGTCTAGATCCAATGCCCAAAAATGTTACACAGCATTTGACAACTACTTAGAATAATGTAAACGTATTGGAACAATGTAGTATACTATTGTAAACGGAAAACGGACAGTAGCCGCTTCTTAAGGTACAGTAATACCCAAACAAATATTAAGCCTATTGCAATTTGCCTGAATAGACGTTTTTACCAAGCGAAGAGAGGGGCACAGTGCTACCGTATGAAATGTTTATTCGAGCGGAAGCACCAGGGTTCTTTTTTTAAAGGACGTATAATAATTTAAAGGGAATTGGAAGCCCATGGACAACGTTAGTTCCTAAATTTTGTTGGGTAGTTTCCACAAATGTCCATCCTATACATCTGGTTATTCCCTCTTTTTGAAAATAGGGTAGTCAGCACCATTGTATGCATATGGGGTCATTTTTTTGATCTGGTCTTCTCAGTAACAGGTTGCATTGAGCCTTCAGTTATTTACTATCGCATAATCAGAGAGAATCATGGGAAATCCCCACCAATGAGTTCATGTACTTGGTGGTTTTAGATTCCCCTTTTCGAAAATTATTTAGAGCATGTTAAGGTATCGTAGATTAAATGTAAAAGTGTGAAACCTGGTGCAGAGGACCATGGGATACATCAAAATGACCTGTATTTCAGTAGTTCATTAATTAACAGACATTCCTTATCTCAATGTATGAAATTTCTTTTTACCATTAGTTTTTGGTTCTCTATGTGTTACAAGATTGTGTCTTTAGAGTACCAGCAGAGGAGTACACCATCTATTGGCTCCATCTGTAGATACATCCTATATCTATATCATACCTGCAAAATAGCATTGAGGGCATTTTAACATGTATGTTAGTGGTTACAAGCTATCACTGATACCTGTTAAATGTTTGTTTTAATCAGTCACTTATTAATAAATGTATTAGCCTGCGTTCCTTCTCTGCAGGTATTTAAAAAAATCGATGTAATCTACTCAACAAGAAACATTTAAAAAAAAAAAAATCGGACAAACATTGGAATTTTTTGGCTTTCTGTGTCAGATAGCTCATAACCCCATATCTGCTGTAACTCAATCCGTCAGACAGCGTAAATATTGCCTCTGATTTCCTGTAATTATTGAAACACCACAGTGCTACGACAGCAGCTCTCAATATGCTCGCCTATTGCTTGTGTTGGAGCATCCCTGGAGAGTCGGTTTTCCATAAGTCACAGTACATTTCACCCCCAAATGTGGCATCCTTATGATTACGCCTGGAAACTTTCATTCTGTTAAACAAGATATGTGATCACAGTTTTGCCTACTCAGATGCCCTCTTTGGGTTTGAAGTGAGTCTTGCATTGTCACTGAAGACACATTTCACTGAGTCTGCATGAGGGTACATTTTATGCATGGTTAGACAAGGCTGTTAGCTTTGGAGGGGAATTCCACCCTCCTTTCTTTTCTTCCTCTTTCAAAGCCCCTTGTTGTTCTGGTCCAACTTTCCCACATCGGGCTAACATTTTAAGGCCACACGATGACTAATGTGATGTCAGTGCCAATCACATGGTTGATATTTTTTTCTCATAGCGTATATATTGCAGCATTACGGCTGAGGGCACATTGTTTTCTCTCGGTACGATTCTGTTTGCTGCTTGTCTTGAGGCGCTATTGATGTCTGAATATTGGTTGGTGTGCTGGCAGAGTTAGCCTGGGAAAGCTGAAGTACTTACAAGGTTTTGAGGATGCATGCCGCTCCGGAAGAGAGCCCCCTGGTGGTGGCACAGAGCCTGGCTCAGCTGTTAGAGAGGGACACTGTGCAGGTGGAGCTTATCCCCGAGAAGAAAGGACTCTTCCTGAAACATGTAGAATACCAGATCACCAGTCAGGTGAGTGACACCTACTGATTGATATTACAGAAGTAAATTAAGATGCCACACATAATGTGTCTTCTAAGCCAATGTTAGCTTAGCTTAAGGTATTTAATGTGTTATTCTGTTTGACTGCTCTTAACAAATTCTGTTCACCCAAACTGCCATTGAAAAATCATACGACACCAAAATCATTGAAAAACATAACACAATTATTATGTGCGATGAAACAGTTAAAGGAGAACCAGTCATGGACAGTTTAGTGCAGTCCACCAAAATACTGTTCAGCGTCATTACATCACAAGTCTAAAACACAAGGCAGTGGTTGGTGATAGATAAGCATGGTGTTGTTAATAAGGTATGCAATACATGATTCATGGTCACTGTTGATTATTAATATTATTAGCTCCTTTGGCCAATTTATCCTGTAAAGTAACCAATGTTTCTAGGGATATAAATCATTTCTTAAAATATATTTATTGCTTTTTCTGTTGTTATTGTTTTCATTGTTGTTGTTTGAGCATGAACCCCCATAATTACCAAAATGGTCCAGGATGGATTTTTAACATAAATTGAGTGTATGTTTAACTAGGTAAATGAAGTTTGTGAAACCTTAAATGATCCATATTTTGAAATGTATGTACTGTTATAACAAAGATATGCGGTGCCAATTCTGGCTGGGGTTATAAGGGAAACACCCATGTTTATTTATAGCATGTAATGCTCCGGAGGTGGAAATACAGTAGACACTGTGTGGGGGGTTGTTATGTGTCATTCTGCATTGTGTTTGACCTTTTCCAGCGTTTCAAAATATCTGTCTATCGGAGGTACAGCGATTTTGACATCCTCCATGAGCTCCTGCTGCTGAGGTTTGCGTATAGAATGGTGCCGGCGCTTCCCCCGAAGAGGATGTTGAAAGGAGGTATGGAGCAGTAGAGGTCCACTTCAACGCTGGTCCCATGCCCTGTCAGTCAATCACTGACCCGCTCAGACTAACCAATCATCTTCTTGGAACGATTATTTTCTCGTCATTAAGAAAAGTGAAAGTGGGCGTGGTTTAAAGGGATTTCATATTTAATTGGATTTCATCTTCCCATGGGATGATTTCAGTAACTCTGATGTAATGACTGGGGAAGATATTTAGCTGTTTTTTATGGATCCAAACTCGAATGAAATCTACTGCCTTGAGCAACTGCTGCGGAGTTTATTTCAAAACCATGTGGTGTAAGTTTTACACAATTAGAATTCTACAGTTACACGGCTGTGGCAGTTACCTTGCCTTCTGCTGTGAAATAAACTTTGCCTTAACACAGACATCACACAAATCTGGATTTCTCAGATAAAATATGCACCAGATACTTTATATAACATGATCATTATCGCTGTGCCACTATCTTTGACTGTAGAGACCTAGCCTACAGCTATCCTCAAGCAATTTACCTGGTGAGATGAATGCTAAACAGGTTGCAGCACAGTCCACTGCAGTGAACTGTTCTCAAAATGCACACCCATATTTACCCAGGGGGGAATCCCCCTCCCCCACCCAATTCAAAAGGTCTGAATTCATCCTGTGTCCTCTAAGCAGAAGTGAAATTTCACTCTCTGTCATTTGACGTCAAGGGGATGTTTGCAGACATGGTTATTCCTCCTAGGTCTGTATTTATAGCCCTGTTGTGTTTCTAAGTAGGGTTTGATGTTTCCCTTTATGCTGTGGAGCTGAGTAGCATCTCTCACACGGTCTCTCTCTGTACGCTCGTTCGCCAGTGCTGACCTCGACTTCGGAGCGCGAGTTCATTGAGGGCCGTCGACGGGCCCTGCACAGATTCATTAACCTGGTGGCACGGCACCCCTTCTTCTCAGAGGATGAACTGGTGAAGACGTTTCTCACCTTCAACGGTTCGGTACGTGGCTCGCCCAATCAGGCTCGTATTCAGGGCCAGATGTGCTCCGGTTTGCCAGGGGAATAAAATAATGAAAACACAAGGAATGAGAGAAAATAAAAGAAATACAAGTAAACAATGATCATCAAGTAATCACTTCTATTTCCCAGGCTTTGTGATTTTTGAGGCTTTTGCCAGGTTGTATCATTAACTTAAATGTAATATTTGTATAAAATATGTGTATAATTTTAGAACAACAACATCTGGCTTACCCTTTATTGCCTCTATGGTCCTTCATCGTCTTTCCAACTTGACAGTCGTGCGTCTATAAAAGCCATTGAGCCTCTCTGGAGTGTGTTCTTAGTGGTGCTCGATTTGCCTTCTTGTGCCATTTGCAGATGCATGTGAAAGCCAGTTACTGTTTACCACATTTCACGCCACACAAAGAACTAGTGCCTATTGGAGGAGCATCACTTCCTGTTGACAACTGGAAGCCTGTGGCCAATTGTCTTGTTGTAGGGAGGAGCTAATTCCACGGTAACACTGAAACCCCAGGTTGTCAACCAATCCCAGGTTTAGATAAAGGCAATCAAATGCCCCCAAATTTGAATTTTAATATTTGAAGTTCAGCGGCTCTTGAACTGATGTGAAAATTAATATGAAAAATTTGAATGATGAGTTCTTTCTTCAAATTTATGGACAACTACCTGAAGCAAGTTATAAACATTTTTGAAGATAACCCTCTCTGTTCTGATAACACCTGAGAACAAAAGTGAACCAAAGCTACATTATCTACTGAAGAATCAAAGGCACGAAAAAGACAGATCAAGCCCAGTCAGCCGCACGCTCACAAGATGGATGGAATGTGAAATGAAGGACTTTATGACAGTGCCACGGGACTGTTAGCAGGTTAATACAGGGAAGACAGGGAGAGACAGAGGCTAACAAGGAGAACAGGGAAATGAGTGAAGTGGACCCAATGAGCGGAGCTTGGGGTTAACGAGGTCACGTCTTGGCAAACTGAGACCCGTTATCATCTTTGGAGATGGTAGCCGGAAGAAAAAAATTAGGCCAGCAGGCTTGTGTTCGGATGCCTGGGGACAGCACTTGCTACCTTGGCGCAGGCCTTAAAAGTATTCCCTTACATGCGGTACCATCCTCATGAATCATTGATTTTGTTGGTGTTGTTATGGAAGAACAGTTGTTTTTCAGTCCACCTGAAGCCGAGTGGACGGTTACCCAACAGCGTGTACTCCTGCTTTACAATTCTCATCTACAAGTAGATGCAGGGGACAGACGGCTTTTGCCTGTTGACATCCACGTTTTGAATTGCTTTGGTTTTGTCTGGTTTATTGTTTTCCCAAATAGGTTTTCATGTTTTGAGAGACCGTTTTCTCTGTAGATACATCAGTTTTCATTCCTATGTCATCCCTAGGTTTCGTAGACATTACATTACATTATAGTCCTTTAGCGGACACTCTCATCCCGAGTGACTCACAGTGTGGGAGAACATAAGTGCATCTACCTGATTATGCGAGCAATTGTGCCAGACCATGGCTAACCGCATTTCCAGGCAAGCATGTACATACGCAGCATAACAAGCACAAATAGCTGGCTATGCTGATCCTTCATAAGTTATAATACAGTTGACGAGTACAAAGTCATGAACATCGCCAATGAATATACATATGCTGAAATTATAGAACAACAAACCTCATTGAGTTTCACCGTTCTATGATTTGGGGTTTGGTATGTTTTCTTATATGCAATGTTTGCCTTTTTTTCCTGTAGGATGTTCAAAACAAAATGCGGGAAGCCTGTAAGAAAACAGGCGATGAGTTTATGACAAACAGAACTGCCACACTGGCCAAGGTGGGTATGTTTCAGTGTGACCCGTCTTTCCTCCCGATTGCTTCCGACTGGTGTAAAGCACACAAAGGCAAAGAGCACACAATGGGCCAAGTTTCCGACTTAGTCCAAGTAAACAGGAGGCTTTCCAGGTTGATTTCAAAATCCCATTTCCGATCTGATGTTATCTTTGGGGAAGCAAAACAATTGAGTGCTCTGATGAACTTCTTGGGAGAAGCCAAAATAAAAATATTGATTGTACGCATTTTAAAACAAACTGCTTCCCCTAAAAACATAAACGTGACATAAAGAATTAACTTATCCTACCATTTCAACCAAGAAATACTAGTTTTTATTTATTTAAATTTTTAATCTGGTGGTGAAAAAAGCAGAAACTGGTTTTTAGTCCGAAATATCAGTGCAAAAACGGTACTCTTCAGGACACCTCCACATCCTGAAACCACAGTCATAAACCCTCTCTTTAATTTTGTGAGTTATGTCAGTGCACTAATGCTGTTTGTCTCCTTTTCCATAAACCAGCATTTTTTCAGTTTTATCATTTTAAAAATAATTTTTACTGAACCAGACTTTATCCACCTTATTTTCATCCGAAAGTGATCCATCTTGAATGTCAGTGTTTATTACAACGTCATATGAAAGGAAATACCAGAGTATCACTTGTAATCTAGTAAAATGTGAAAGTTTGTCAAGGGACTGAGTAACGTAATATATTGAAAATAGTGATTGCCTTTTCCTATGAAAATGTACGATAATGGTCAAAATGCTCAATAGTTTTCAAGCGTCCGGTACAGTGCGAGTTAATGGGTGGATGCCGTGCTGTGCTACAGGAGTACCTCCCAGCGGATGTCCAGGGCCAGTTTGCCTCTAGTAGGGAGCTGATCCGGAACATCCTCTGCAGCTTCCACAAACTGAGGGACCGGGTGGAGAGGGTGGCCGAGCGCTCCAAGGAGAACTCCACGGACCTGCTCATGTTCGGGAAGGAGCTCAGGTACTCTCATGTTAAGCATGACCAGGAGGCTAAGGCTGGGATCTAATCAACACTTGTCCTCAATTTTATCTTACAGTTGAATATGGGTGTTATGGTTTTTCTCTGCGGGAACAGTTTGGCAAGTTTGTTTTCATGACTACTGAACTTGCCAAACTTTGTGAGTGAGGATGAAAATGAATACTTGCATTCAGGGGTGAGCCAAAGTTAAGGTCAAAAGTTGACTGAAATCAAGGTTTGTGCTTACAGAAATACAGCTCCTGTTGCCTATTTTCTCCAGTTCAGATCATCGTAATTTACCTACAATACTTATTTCTCGTAACAATCATTCACCGTCCTGTAACTGAACGAACAAAATAAAGCTAAGAACATGGTGAACTCCTTTTAAGCAATACTGCTGCTGGGACCCAATCAAATGAACTTAGTGACTTTAAATTTATTCACAATTCAATCAAAAAAGACTTTGAATTATGACCTATTGCAACATTTAATGGCATAATGTACATGTCGTTAAAGACTTTTTTTGTTTGACTGGGTCCCCGTCTGTAGTGAGTCTATGTTATGGTAACAGGAAGTGTGTTCATGATGTTGCAGTGTAATGGGTTCGGACGCATCACCTGTGCCGCCTCTAGCCTCGGCCCACAGCACATGGGGCGCCCTTCGGAACTCTTTAAAGGGCCTGTCTGGGGAATTCGTCCTGCTGGCTGACAAAGCATCCCAACAAGTAAGGACCAGAGTCATGTCCTTTAGTTTAGTTTAGTTCATAAGCATGACATAACACCCCTTATAACCTGTCGTGCCAGTGTCATACAGTCGTGGCAAAAGACTGTCATAATGCATGCATTGATCATGCATTATGACACATATTGACATAACAGCATAACTTTCTGAAGTTTCGCATGTGATGAAGTTGTTGTGTCGGTGTGAGTCATACCAAATATAGATGCATACATAGTGTTAAATCATTTATGGTAAACTCTAAGACATTGCCATGACAGGTTATGAAAAGTGTCATGTCAGACTTACGAGAGTTTGTGTAGCTTTATGACACCGAACTCTGGTTCAGTGTTACGAAGTTGGTTATTAAGTCCAGCCGTACTTCTCCACAGTTGGGTAGAATATTCTGAGCTGCACTGCCCAGTTACATTTTTTCATTTATTTTTATTTCCAAGGGGAGAAGAGAAGATGATGAAGTTGTGGAAAAACTGAATCTATTCTTGGACTTGCTGCAGTCGTACAAAGTGAGTTCAGAGAAGGCACAGATTTAATTCACTTTAGTAGGAGTATTTTTTGTGGTTCACTTCAGTACCCACATATAAATGTTTTGTTAAAAGTCTGGAAAAATTGACTATTTATCAAATATATGTTGACTGATGTTGTGATAATATTGTCACAAATACATATTTGTTTTACATACAGTTTCAAAAATGTTTTTTTTTTAAAAGTAAACCAAAACCTTCTGTGTGTTTATTGTCAGTGAATAATGTATAAGTAAAAGGGTAAGGAATTTGTGAGAAACTTATCAATTGTGTCTTGAACTGTGTATGCGCCTGCATGTTTGTTGACTAAAAGTTATTATCTTTGGATAGCCAACCCTGCAAAGGACAAAAAAACAAGAAATTGAATTCAGTGCAATGCAGGAGTATTCTCCAGCGGGGAAGGTAGTGTGTGAGATGGCTGTGTTATAACTGTATGAGCCGAGCAGGATTGAAATTCTGGCAAAGGTCTGCTGCTTAATTCATAACAGATGCAGTTCGTTACTAAATGTGAAATAATGCACTTGTGCGAATGTGTATGTGCATACACATACTTGTGTGTGTGTATGTCTGTTTCTTTTGTGTATCTTTGTTGTGTACATATGTATATGTTTTTGTTATGTCTGTGTCTGTATTTGTAAGCATGAGGCTGTATGTTTATTTGTTCTGTGTTTGTTATTTGTTGTGTCTGTGGTTTGTGTGTGTAAGTGTGTCTGTATGTTACGTTGTTGTGTGTATGTCAATGATGTATATTAACTTTATGTGTTTGTGTAGGACCTGTGTGAGAGGCATGAGAAAGGAGTGCTACATGACCACCAGAGGGCGCTGCAGAAGTACAGCGTGATGAAGAGACAGATGATGAGCGCCACTGTCCAGCCCAAAGAGCAGGTATCCGTGGAGCAGCTGGAGTCCCGTATCATCCAGGTAACCTCCCCTATAACCCACACGGCCTCCACACCAACACCAGCTGTCACAGTCCGTCTCACTCCTTACGTCCGCCATTTTGTGTCCCCGTACAGCAAGAGAACGCCATACAGACCATGGAGCTCCGCAACTACTTCTCCCTGTTCTGCCTGCACCAGGAGACCCAGCTGGTCTTCGCCTACCTCGAGATCGCCTCGCACATACTGGGAGCCCTGGTCAGCTCCCAGATTCAGGGACACAGAGAGGTGCGGACGAGCCTTAAATCCTCCTGCTTCATTTAATCAGGGCCCTTAAGGGGTCATGTGCACGTTGCTTTCAGGCTCAGCTCATAATAAGGAACCATCACTGAATCCGTTCAGCTTTTAACATTCCTTCACACGATCCATTAGACTGTTGTTGTGACTTAGGCCGATATTTTAAGAATGATTTTTGTTTGTATGTAGGTAATTAAGGCAGGGATCGTCTTAAGCCAAGAAATCTGACCACCATATTTAAGTCTTCATATCCTTTGTTGTTTAAGTAGGGGTTTCAGACAAGAATTCTGTTTATATCAGGGTTAACAAAGGCCTGGTGAAAGCAAAGGGTAGGAAAGATTGATATATTCATTCGTTTGTGCCACACCACAGCTGTGGAGTTGCATCGGTTTAATTCTCTAGCTTACTGTCGGTCTGGCACCAACTTGTAGATAAGTCCGTCTGTCCTAATCCTGCTTCATGAGCCAAGGTTAACATGAGGAAGTTGCACCCTTGGCGGGGAAATGTTCCTTCTGAGAGGACGAACACAGTAGATGATTTAAGTCTGCAGCTCGAGCTGAGAGAGGGCTTTGAGTCCAGATAATGAGCTCAGCGGAGTTAAATCCAGCACACCTCCCGGCCCACCAGGACCGGAACATGGATTTTTCCTGCTCTGTGGCTACACTAAAGAAAGATATTTCAGTTAGATTAAATTTAATTAGGTTTTCCGCTTAATCAAAGAGAAGCACTGTTCTAATAAGAGGTGTCTGTAAAGATGGACTCATTTCCTGTGGCATTAATTGGTGGAAGTAGAGATTCTACATCATTTCTAGATTTCCATGCTTTTTCCCCCCCAGTTATGAATTGGGATCAAATAATACATGGATGTCAAATGGTTAATATTGTATTGCATTGAAGTGCTTTTATAACACATCTGTTTCTTCCAATAGATGGGCGAAGTGTGGCTCAATCTCCAACCAAAGATGAGTTCTCTTTTTGGAGGCAGCAATGGGATCTCCCCTGCTTCTCCTACACCCAAGTAGGTGAACATCAGGACGCCCCAACATTCTTTTTTTTTTTACTCTACAACACGCAGGTAGAAGCGACCTGCTGTTTCTTTGGTCGCTGCCATCATTACTGGGAGAAGCACTTCGGGAGCAGAGAAGCAATGGGGTTCTCCGACATGAGATCTTCTGCAAAACACTATCCGTATTTTTTTGAAGAAACAAGTATGGAGAATACTTTAAAAGTAGGACGCGGTTTGATCGATTTTGGTGAAATGGTGCTCACATAGTGACTGCACTGCAAGCATGAAGAAAGGCCACTAGAGGGAGCAACGAAGAAGAGAGAGGGAGATGCACCTCTGACCGAGACTGCTCCTCTTTGTGAGGACAAATCTGAACTTGAAGCTCAGAGTTGGGCCAAATTGTATAACAGCGGGATACAGTGTATGTTTTTTTTTCTTTTTACATTGGGTTAAATAATTTAGAATTTAAATACAACAGAAAGCAAGTAGGAGCTATGATGTGCAATGTTGTTATGTTGTTTCATTTGAAATACCAGGTACACAGATTTGATATGGGCTAAGCTGATTAACCATTAAGCCATTTCCCTTGAAAAAAATAGACTCTGATACAACATTTGTTTGGACACAAAATCGTGTCATTTTGGCTAATAAGAACCATTGAGTCAATACTCATGTTAAACCCTGAATATAAACACTTAAACAGTGAATATATTTTCTCCAGGAACTTGGCATTTAGATGTTCCTATCCAGATGTATATGTATGTAATTGCATACATTAAAGTACTTTGTTGTTTCATTCAAATTATGGGAAAAAAATTCTGCCGGTGTGTATTTTGGTAATTTAGTATTTGTAAAATGTCTTATATGAGGCAAGAGGCAATACTATGAATTGATTTTTTATGGGGTGTTGTCTATACTCTGCCTTCTTACACATATGAGTAAAACTTATGAAGATTTTCAAAAATTGTTGTATACAGTATTATATAGGATGCAGTTGAATTCGTATATCAGTCGATGTATATAAATATATGTCTATATTTATATGTGCACAGAAATACACAAACACCCATTTTATTTTGGAAGGTATCACATAGATTTGACATTTTTAAATCAAAATCTAATCTAATTTGTAACTCTTAAAACATTAGGTAATTTCTATGGTCAGTGTCATTTCTTTGTCCAACTTACATTACTTAAAATGTTGAATCTCTGACATTTTATACTATTTCCATATTTCTAATCATTATTAGTATATCAATATTACTTTGATTATAAAAATACATACATACCTGCATTTCAACTGAAAATGATATGGTACCAAGAACTCTAAAATTAGCAGTTGGTTTATTTTAAATTTGGTTTAAATAATGAACACTATTTAGCCTTAAGTCTCATAATTAACACTCATACACTTTGAATCAACAGCTTCCTTTGGTATAGAAAATAATTGCTGTATACATTTTAAATGGTGTTATATTTTATTTGTATCATTATGGTGCTTGCGTTGTCACTGTACATTTTCCCTTTACCGAGTCATTTATTTCTAAAATCATGTGATTTTTCTTTGATATTTTCTTGGGCTCTATATCCCCCTCCTGTGGCGAAATTGACAAAATGCAAGGAAATGATTTTTGCTGTCATCGTTCAAATTGTTTGATTCTATGGTGAAAATAATTCAGTTACATAAGAAACATTTGTTTTACATTACTGACGTACGTTCTGAAAATATTTCTTAATTGGTCCATGTGAGACAGCCATTCGCATAAGCAACTCAATCATTCATGTCTACTATCTAACCAAAAATGTCAATATACTTTCAAATGTAAATCTTTTATTTTCCTGTGTGTGGACAGACGTATTTTAAGGAAATCCCTTTAATGTCTTATTTACTGCATATGTAGCATATATATGATTTTGAAACGTATCATATGTGAGTACATCACATTTATGATCGTATTAAGATACCCAGACAGTAAGAGGATGTGCATGTCTACCATAGTGAATGAGACTTGTGTATTCCTAAAGTTCTGCGTTATTGGTTTGACCCAAATCAGAGAATCAACAGAAGCAGAAGAACCATTCATTTTTGTACATGGCTGTTTTTCATAACGTGTCACAAAATGACACACATGATGTGTGTAGCAAAGCTGAACACGGACCGGTGATCCGTTTTCTAATGAGCACTCCCACTCTTTTTTTGGTTTTTCACTTTATTTTATAAAACAAAATGTTCTCTCTCCAGGAATCGAAGTCATTACCGTATAATGTCGACCACAACAAGTAGTACTTTCTCTAGTTCTGTATTGCTGTCATTTCTTTCACACTCCTCAGCTCCAGTTTCTGCACAAATATAAATGTAACTGGTCCAGTCAAGTAAAACCTGAACGTACATTAAATTGTCTATTGCGTCCTTCTTATTGAATCATTCTTTTAACCACAGAAGACAAATGAAAACAACAAAATTAGAATTTTATAAAATGATACAGGTCTATATTCATTACAGGGTCCATCTAGAGCATGGAATGGCACTGTTTTGGTTGATTGCCATAGACTGTATTTTAAAGCGTAATTGTTCCTGAAAGCAGAGGGTCATTAAAATATCTTGGGTAATGTATGGAATCGAAGTGTTCCTGTAATACCTAGTGATCCATAGTATTTCACGAACTTAGTTCGGCAGGCACAGAAGAGAATTTCTCATCTTCCCTTCTCATCTTCTCTTCACATTTAGCAGTACCCTCAAAATGATCCATAGGCACAAACTGAGAATTATATTGATAAACCAGATAAAGGGCAGAACTGTGAATAACCTGATTTGGCTTTAGATAACTCAATTATCTAAATTATCTAATTATCTCAATGATCTAAACTCAATTATCTAAATTATCTTTAGATAACTCAATTCATAATTATTATCAAAAAATCAAAATAGCTGTTGATTTCTTTGCTCTCTTTTCTGTTTTTAATCCAATTTCGTCAAATCAGATTAGTTTATTAAGAAGGAAATCTTAACACATTTTTTGGGGAAAAAAGATCTTCAACTTCTATTCATAGTTGGTGTTTGTTTTACTTCAGTTTAGATTATTTCCTCTGTACTGTTAAAGGTCCGTTTTGGCATTACCCAGGGAAGAATGAGTCTGCAGGTCATTGCCCATATGGTCTCGGATTAGCGCCCCCTCTGGTAGACCAGACAACTGCACTCTGTTGAAGCAGTACCTATTTTTGCAAGATGAATGCGCTAACCTAAACTCTTCCAAAACATCAGGAATGTCACAGTGTCAAGATGACCTTACAATTATAATTGGGCTCTCCAAATAGAGGAATATGTAGACAACATGGTATGAAAAAAAACAGCAGCAGTATGACCTTTAGAGAATGGGTTGTCACAAAGCCACTTCAGTAAACTCTAACGGAATGCTAACAAAGCTTCACACTCAGGGCCAGTGTCAGTGGAACCATTAAACTCTTAGGGATAGTTCGCACCATGTATCTGACTGATGTGACTGTTTTAGAACGCTTTCAAAATAAGTTTTATTCAGTGAGAACTACTGAGTTTCTGAACGTTAGCTGACAGCTGCCATAGCCTACAAGATTTAACATGTCAAATCTAAGTTTAAAGACCACAGTTCAAAGAGAAAACTCATTGTTATAGAAACAACCATTTAATCTTTTAACCGTCACTTTGATGCGAGTTGTTTTTTTTTAGGATGACTCATCAGTGTCCTCCTGACTGCTCTTGCTGTTTTGATCTGAACCGAGCTTTAGAGTACCTCTGATCTCCCACAGAACGAATATATAAAAAAACAACATGCAGGCACGTTATCTGATTCCAAACAAACGAGTGACAGCGCCGGTTTCATCATGACTAGGGGCTAGGTTCCTCTGAAAAAACAGCTAACCATCAAGTCTCTCAAACCTTCTCCACCTCCTCCAGTTTGTGGTCGAGGATCACGTCGTGGCCCTGGAACTTGAAGTACCCCTGGAATTTCTTCCTCTGCAGCAAGAGGGGAAACCAAAGCCTGTCGTCCGCCCACATCTGGTCAAAGGGGATCGTGTCCAAGTCAAACCACTGCGGCCGCATCTCTGTGGGAGATGACGGGGCGCGGGGTTTGAAATTTCAGAAACATTTTTCACTGTGGGTAAGACTTCTGATTTCTTGCAGGGCGCTCAGTCAAATTAAATGTATGTTTACCATGACTCAGTGCGGTGATGAAAGAATAAGAAACCAAAACACATTCTTGATGACTCATTGATTTTACCCAATTGTGGTTTGATTTGGAGACCGTACGTTTCATTTATTGAAATAATTCAAATGGATTTATGTTTTAAGGACTAACCACAGCGATGGAAGAATGAGAAATCCAAATTGGCTGCGGCAAACACATTATCAGTGATGCACTGAGTTTATCCGATTATATGGTTTTCAGGGGTCAGAATGCTTTTGATTCATTAAGATAAGTCTTATTTGAAATGTGAGAATGATTGGCAGCTCATTGCTACCCCAATCGTTATCAAGATCTTGAAACCTAAATTCCTCAAACACTTCCTCCATTTTTAGTGAAGTTTTAGAGAAACAAGGTTATGCTTTTCTTATTTCTATGTTATACTAAGTCTTATTTCTTTTGTTGGAATGGTGAAGTTCCATTAAAACTGGAAAACTTTGAAGAAGGGGGTGACTTTTTTTTTTTTTTAATGAAACGCTGGTTTCAAAATATTAATGTCTCCAAGGACACACATTTACAGATATTTGGTCTCGGCAGGAAACTGCAATTGTCACAGCCGAATCTTAGTGGTGGCTTTACTGTATAAACCTCTGAGTTAGCCAATCGGTTAGCACTATTTTCGCCAATGTTTGATAGACTTGGTGGGGTATGTCCTAATGCTAGTGGGGTGAGCAAGAAAGATGAATTAAAAAAAAAAACTCACATTGAAAAGGTATTTTTTTAAGATCTGGGTCATTTTCCATTGCTGTGGGATATAGAGACTAACCACTCTCTATGTCTTGGTATGTTTCATTTGGGAGTCCTCCTTATTCTGCTAAACTATGAGAGTAAAAGCCTACCATGAAACATACTCATACATTAAAATGATATAGACTACCTCTGTGTAAGTACTTGAATGAGGAGGAAGTGATAGACTTAAAGGAAAATACTTAAGGTCAGAAATAATACCATCGGACTCAGTCGGGTCTCCGTTGAACGAATCGGTCCTGAAAACATGGACGTCCAGCAGCTCCGTCTCACCCACAAACTCAAATTTGATGTTCCCGATTTTGTCCAGCGTGTCGACTGTTAGGCCACTTTCCTCCAGCAGCTCCCTAATACAAAATCACTGACTATAATTCACTTCCATAGACGAATAATTACTTGGTCAAATAACAGCTACTAATAGCTGCAGAAGTGCTTTCAATCAAAGAAGTAAGCCAAGTTAATTAGTTTTGTGCCATGACACAAAATGGTATTTGTCTGAGAGTGCTTAGGATTGTTCACAATGTCAGTACCCGCCTCAACCGCTTGATATCAGAAGACAGTTCAGGCTGAAACTGAACCATAATAAACATCTAATAGACATCACACTTAAGAATAGAAACAAGTTCAGCATGACTGCAAATATAATCAAAATGACAACTAAAAGTGATGTGTGCAAGCTGTAGTGATTAGTTTGAATGCCCTCTATGCAAGAGCAGGATCTTACTTGAATAAAAATAATTGTAAAGATCGCTATGGTCTTTCATACAGTCTTGTGAGATCAGGTTGTATTTGGGGTGATAAAGCTTATTGGTTTATTGGATTGTTGGTGCCTTGCTTTAAACAATTTAATTTTAGTAACCAGGTGATGTGGGTGTGGCAACAGTCAGCCAGTGAAAAATACCTCAGAAAACCCAAAGTGAAAATGGGAAGTTATTACAGTTTGTTCTCAACAGATTTGATCAAATGGTATGCTAACTGCTTTCTGTCTGCGAACACAACGATCAATGTGTGCACTTCCATCTATTTGCTAAGCTCGCTTGCAGCACATAAATGTTGTCACATGTGGTTTCACTAAGTGCAGTGAAAGGCACCATCCCTTTATCCTCTTTCAAGACTCTGGACTTGATTCAGACAAAGATATTCATCTTCAAGGACCACCAAGATTTCAAAAGGGATTTTTCACAAAAATACTGTTATCAAACAGTCCAGATATTTAAAATATCCTTGTTTGCCACCACTGTCATGATGTTTTTGTTATTCCACTTTGTGACTCACCGCCTGGCTGCTTGTTCGATGGTCTCCCCAGGCTGGACTTTTCCTCCAAAACCGTTCCACTTCCCTGCCCCAAATCCTCTTTTCTTCATGCCCAACAACACCCGCCCGGGCTGGACCACCAAGACCAGCGTCAGTAGCTTGGAGGTTAACATTGTGCTGCTGGGAAAGCAAAGGTTAGAACAGGGATGCACGACTCTTTCAAAATAAAAATGCACATACTTCTTGGTGCTTTTAGTAAATGGATTATAATGAATAATAACAGTAAGTCTTCTATATTACTTTTAAAGAGAGGAGTGAATGTTTACTGCTCCTGCAGCCCGTTACGTCGTTTTCACCATACCACAGTTCGTTTCTGCACTGCAAAAATGCGCAACTGATTCAGTTAACTGAAGCAGATGGAGGCTGTAATGTCTGGCAAAGTGAAAAAATCAATTTCTGCAGGCTCTATGAAGTAATTATAATTGGCCTGGCTGTAGGCAACCATTCGGAAGCTCCAAAATGTGTCACATTTTCATGTTTTTTATATTGATATGTTTTATCCAAAAACTAACCAAAGATACCTTTTCTTCGTGGGTATATTATTTGATCCTTAGCCTAATCGATGTAGCTGGGTTGAGTGTATTACGATTATTATTTGTTTAAATACGCAACTGGAGTATTCATACAATCTCTTGATTTGCCTTTATCTGATATCCTGGATCAAACCGGTACCAGGCTAGACGGCTATCACAGAACATCTGTAGCTTTCTTATTTATATATAAGCTATCGAAGCACCCACCTTGCGCACGTTGTAGTATACCAGATGCACTAAATGAATAAATTAATACTTTTTAAAACGACGTTCTAGGTAACTGGATACAAGTCAATACATACAATAATTAGCAGGAATATTTTCTGAGCCAGGGAGCCAAAGTACACGCTGCAATTTTGCTACAATGTACTCTCTTTCCCGCGACAGCCTCAGACGACCATGTGATTTGTTGTCCTACAATAAAAGTGGTTCGACTGGAAACAGGAAGAGCTGTTTTCACGTGTGGATGTTACTGACAACACTGATACACACAAGGGGCTGGCCGAGAATGGAGGTTTCTAGGTATTTTTTACTGTAAGTAAACTGTGTTAAAGTTTTGCCAGTTAAAGTGCAGAGCTTAATCATGTACAGCTTGTCACTACTGACAAAGTCGTGTCTGCACACGTCAGCCAGGATCTTGAAGAAGGCACCACAAAATCTGAAAGGGAAACGTGCGTCAGACCAGCGTTGGATTGCAAGGCAGCTGAATGATCCTTTTGTGAAAGCCGCACATGACCAGAATTATCGCTGCAGGAGCGCCTTTAAACTTATTGAGATCGACGACAAGTACAAAATCCTAAAACCTGGGTACAGCGTCATTGATTGCGGTGCTGCTCCAGGTGCATGGAGCCAGGTTGCCGTTCAAAGAGTAAATTCAGCTGGAACGAGTGAGTAAACAACTTAATCATGACTAGTGTTAGCTTTTAAATAGCAGATAGCAGTCCACAACTACATATTAATTCAATTCTACAGTAGTAAAACACAAAGCACTGGTTATTTTCCTTTGTATTTGGAATATTTCCTATATTTAAGGTTCTGGTTACAGCCTGAAGTGGAGTCGTGTTATTGTGTACTTCAGCTTTGTAGCAGCTCCCCAGCAGGACAGGATAATATCGGCACTGAAAATCTTAATATAACTGAATTACTTGTGAAAGTGATGTCAGGGCATGATATTTACATTGTTTTCTCTCCAAGATTCAGAAGTTCCTATTGGCTTTGTGGTCGGAGTGGACCTTCTACGCCTTACCCCATTGGACGGAGCCCACTTCCTGTCCTTCAGTGATGTCACCGACCAGAGCATCCAGACCCATATGCAGGAGCTCCTCCCGTCAGCGCAGGCAGACGTAATCCTCAGTGACATGGCCCCCAACGCCAGCGGCTTCAGGGAACTGGACCACGAGAGACTGGTCACCATATGTCTGTCCGTGGCAGATTTAGCCGAGAGGGTCCTGCGACCGGGCGGTTCACTGATCTGTAAATATTGGGACGGGGCCCTGGCTCATCAAGTCCAGAGCAGGCTGGCGAGCACGTTCTGTGAAGTGAGAACTGTGAAGCCGAAATCTTGCCGGAAGGAATCTGCTGAAGTCTATTTCCTAGCAAGGTTTTTCAAAAAGAATCTTAAGCAAATACACTTTTGAAAAACTCAAATTTTGTGTCATTGTGTGACTGTTTGAAATTACAAGCCAACAATATTTCTTAATATGTTGGAAGAACACTATTTTACTTAGTATGATTCATTCTGAGTATTAACTGGAACAGAAAGTGTTTATGGATTACATTTGCACATGATAGAAACCATCATCACTGAACCACAAACATTCTACAGTAGAAGGAGCCCAAATTGTCTTTGAAAAGTTGTCACAAAACAATTCATGTATGAATTATAATAATTCATAGCTTCAAAAGCTGTATGTCAAATTCAGAGCTACACTGCTGTCAAAAAATTCAAATCTATATTTGATCATTATTTTTACATGTCAAACATCTTTTGGTGGGATGCAAGTTTGGATATAGTTTTATTGTACATATTAAAAATTATAACAGCAAGAGTGTACCAAATAGCTGTGTAATTGTTCTAATTTTCACAACATAAGACTGCCTCGGTGAGATGTCAGGTATCTGAGCTTGTTTTACCACGACTCTTTACACATCTTAATATGACCAAATGCACCTCTAGATAATATTGAACCGGTGCAAATGAAGGGAGTGACTGAACAAAGTGTAGTGAGGATATATATATCTGTCTCTCCTTGAAGGATCCTTACTGTCCATTTTAGTGGAGCAGATTAACTTTAAAGACATTATGACAATCAGCACACAATCAGGTGTAACTGCAGTGGGTCATACTGGAGGAAAGCTTAAGTTTCTCAGGTACCTGATACTTCAATATGAAGTGCCTCAAAAACAGGATGTCAAAACCATTCTGTAAACATTCACTACTTTAAACACTGACTTATTCATGAGCAAGTAAAACGAGCAACTTAATATGTGACATATATCAAGAAAGATAAGAATTCTTCTCAGCTACGCTGTCACTCCTGGAGCAAAGACAGGGCACAATCTAATACTTTCTATTCTTTTTAAATCTCTCAGTACTTCAAACGGCATACAAACAGTGTCTGCCCCACAGCCAGTTTTATGGTGGGGTTCTCAGCAATACCGACTTAACTGCTATCGGTCACAACGATTACTTTGGCCTGCCTTACCCTTTGCACAAAATCATATGATCTATAAATTACAGTTTTAAATCTCAATCTCCAGATTTATCATTTTTTCAAATGTATTTGGACTTTCTGTTTTAAAATTAACTGGTATATTATAAAGTTGGAGACAAGCAAACAGTACGGCATTATGGATATGATTGTTATTGCACATAGTCATCAAATGCACCAAATAATGTAATTTGTTCTTGGCATTTTAGATATTTTAACCCAAATTAACCCCACTTGGACATTAACCTCTCCACAGCACCTAAATCTCTGCCACCCAAAGCTTCTCCTCAACTCAACAAGGGGAAAAGTGAGAGACAATTTAACTGTGCCCATGATATTGATATTCATAATTTAATGATAATATTGTAGTGGGAACTAACTGTTCTTTTTTTATTTCCAAATCAAAGCCATTACAAAGTCTCTTTTGGAAGGGCATGTTTTTCATGAACTAAACTTCCACACTACAACCTGATGACCCAGTTTACCATACAGGACCCAGGACAGCGCAAGGCTATCCTAGCTACAGGACCCTGGAGAGCAACACGAAAATTCCCCTTAACTTTTCCCAACCTCCCTGGAACCCATCATGTATGCTGGCTATTGTTAAAGCAAATATCTTAATGAACTAAGATTGTTGACGACAGTTTTTATGTTGGAATTGTGTCCTTAAAGTTATTTTAAAACAGTGCAGATTCAGCTTGTTGGCATTTGCTATGTCATTGCAGTGTTCATATTATAATGGCAGCTCCAGATTTCAACACTTTCCACAAATCGGTTTTTAAATTGCAATTTGTGAAAAACTACACACATGAAAATAATTATATTTGGTGTGAAAACCACCATTATTTCATGAATGTATTCAAATAAATTCAAATAAAGCATATAGGCTTACGAGAGCTTAAACTGTCATGCACTGTGCGCTATCATCTTAAGCTTATTAATGAGCGTGGTGACACCTCTTCATGAGTTCAATGAGGATGTCCTTATGCTTAAAAATTGGGCGCAACGTCTGTAGAGGATGGACGTAAATAAACACAGATGTGATTTTTGCGTAAAAGGGAATAAACTAATCAGTGTCATGTTTCATTACCTTTGTTTGTGCTTTGACTTATTATTATTTTAATCACACTGTGCCTTACGCAGAATAAACAATAGATTCATGGTGGGGGAAAGACCGGCTTGTGTGCGCAAGCAAAGAAATTATAGAAACAGTAGGCATCTCCCTGAGGTGCTGGTCTGTTTACCATGGCCACAGATACAGTACATGCAAATGTGTGTCTGTCACTGCCTAGCGGAGTAAGCGTAACTTTCACCATGAGCTTAAAGTTTTCGTTGTAAAAATGCAACCTCTCTGATACTCTAATTGTGACTATACATTGTGGCGTTCTACATGTCTTGATATACACAGTAATCTTATAGGTTATACTTTTTAGTCATGCTTGCCCCGTGTGTGTAACAAGTGGGGTGTATGTGATTGTGTATTCGTTTAAGTGGGCGCACATCACTGTAAGACGTAGCACCCTTAAAATAGCAAAAACAACCGTGATAAGACACAAGATGTGGTTTTCCTAGTCTTTATTGCAATTGCCATCAGCTGCATACAATATAGCATTGCGCTACCAATGTGCCTGACCACACTTCATTAAACCCACATGGGCACATCATCTTATGGTATCTAGAAGGCAGAGGTGCAACTTGCTAAACTGGCAACTGCTGGGTGGAAGACAGCATCATGAATTGTGACAGAGCATAGCGGCCATTATGCCAAGTGCAAGATAGACCCGCAAAGTTTATACCTGCCATAAGCACATTAAATTCAGCTGCTGATGAGGTTAAGCGTAACCTAGGTCTAGAGTATTACTAGACATGTCCATGATGCGTGGAGCTCACATTATGACATCACACAACTTCATTTACGTCACAGTGAAGCTGATGCTTCGTCTATATATTGACTTGTGTCTACAACTTTTCGGTTCGCCCGTGTGTAGGTTTGCTAAAACCGAAGCGGTTAACGATTTAGTCCACTATACGATCTGTAATTTGGACTGCTTTGTTATCTTTACCGAACGACGCATATTTGACATCTGGTTTGTACTCTTGGACAATCTATAGGTAAGCATCTCTGAAAACGTGATTTTTTTATTTTTTTTTTTTAAATAAAGTTCAGCATTTTTCAGCACCGGTCAATTAGATTCAGTGAGGTATCTGAAATAGCTGATCTGAAAACGGGAGGTTGGGCATATTGTAAAGGTTTGTCGAATCAGTTCTACCGTTAAGAAGATACAAGCATGTACAAATCGGTAGATCATTCTATTTGAAACAGGTTATTTCTTTAAATTGAAGATAACTTTATTAGTTCGCTTGCCGTGGACGCAAACATAACTGTTCTTTATCTACCGATACCATCTCCAACAGTTTTAAGATAGACAAAGCAAAAGTTGGTCACTATAAACTAATACAAAGTTCAGGTTGCCTGTATTTTTATTTAAGATATACGATTTACGCTATTTAAGATATGAAGGAAACACTCTTCATTGACTGAACACTGAAATACTAAGCCCATGCACCTCGAAGTTCACACAGGCAGATAAATTAATTATAGATTAGTTACAGTAAGCAACAGTTACAAGACGAACTGACAGGGTCACAAATGTAGTAAACGTAACGTAATTTTATTTACCACTTCATCAATACTTCGTCCTCTCCTGTTAAGTTAGTTAACCAAATAACAATAGAATAACCTGAGAGTACAACTTCTTTTCCGTGTTGCATTAGTGCTAACTAGCAAAATCGTTCGTTCGCTAGGCAACCAATTTTTGATACCTGAATTGGCAATCTGGAATAATTTTTATGTTGACATACTAACGTTATACTTTGCTACAGCTGACAATTGATTTCAAATGCATTCTACGGTAACCTTGCACATATAACGATACTGCTGTACATACTAATATAAAGATCTGAAATAACTGATTGTTTTGAATAGAAAGTTTTGCCGGGTTTTGACTGCTACATTACGTCCTGCTACCAGCTTCTGCTTCAATTCTTCCTGTACTATCTCAAATGTATTCCTAAAGCCTTTGGCTAGCAAAGTTTCTATAGGAACTGCATGTTTTTTTTTTTTTTTTTAATTAATTCTTAAATAATCCGGGTTAATCCCAAATTAGCAAATGACGTAGTAGATGGACAGCGCCCATTATAACATTTTATGATGACATTATTTAGTAATCAATAATTAACGGTTTGTTTGTTTTCTTGACGGCTAAGCCTTTCAAGCTTTTTACTGTAAAATCATATATGTAGCCTACAGTACTGTAAGGTGTTCAGTGTGTGTTTTAACGTGTGTTTTCATTTTGTTTAGGCTTTGGGCACCATGAGTGACATATGGGATCCAGGCCTATTTACAATGATTTCAGGTGCAGCCATTTCAGGTGTAGCCATCTCGGTGGGATGCATCTCAGGACTTGTGGTGAGTCTGTTAACTTTGCATTATGAATTATTTTTCCAGCCAACTCTCTCACCCGTGGCCCTTTTACACCAACATCCCGGGTTTAACCCTGGTCATCGGACCCGTTTCTGACCCATGTGGGACCCCATTTGCACCAGATCATGCGAGATGAGCTTTCTGTATGAACAGCTGGAGTGGCAGGACGCGTTTCCCCGAGCAACAGTTTCATTTTAGTACCTACTGGTTGCATACTAGTGATTTCAGCGCATACAAACATAAACATGCTGATTTATTTATACAATTAATCATAGTAGGAACTCTCAATTCTCTGCTTTGCTTAGTGTTGCTCTGTATGCAGATAAATTGCATAACCTGATTATTACCTTTAGCTATGTCCTGTTGACAGTTTATTGTCTATAGTGATTATTTGTTTTAACCATGCACCATGTGTGATTAAATTGCTGCCATGGCTGTTTTAAATAAGTCCAGCATTCAATGAAATTGTATGTACTGATTGTTTTTCTCCTTTTTGTCTTTTTCCATGTAGTCAACAATCAGGAAACACCAAAGTAAGTTCAATTATTCAGAATGAGTAAATATGTCACTTTAAAATGTGAAATAGTAGTTCATTATATTTTACAATGGCATTCATTCAGAAGGCTTGTTGTAATTCCCCTTTATGTTTTGAATTTGTAGGGACGGAGAAGGATCTCTATCTGGAAACAGTTAAATGTTCCAACCTGAAGCTAAGAGTACGTTCTGTTCATATTTTTCCTCATTTGTAAAGGTCCTTTGAACAGAGTTAACCATCTTTCCTTGTCTCGTTTACATCAGGTGCAAAAATGCCAACAGGAGCTGACTGATTTAGAACATCAGTACGAAGATCTTAAGGTGAGAAAAGTTGTTATCAGCAGCATAGCCCGAACACTATGGAAGAGATCAATCATACACTCATGTTATTCATTTATATAGCATTGTTTTTTTGTGTAATTAAGTCTGTAAATGCAAAAAGCTATTTTATATTTTGATTGATGTTATTGCATGTTTTTGTATAGGAGTCATTCAAACAGTGCCAGGAACAGGCAGCTTGTCAGGCCGAGGAAAGTGCTGAGGAAAACCAGAGAAACCTCAAAATGATTCATGCTCTGGAGGAGAAGCTGGCAGACATGGCTCTCCAGAAAGAGCAGAAGGAGAAGCAGGTGTCAGCTATGGCCAAAATGGTGGAGGAGAGGGAGAAACAGCTGGTAGCTATGGCCAAATTGGATGAAGAGAAGGAGCAGAGGCTGGCAGCCATGGCGAAGATGAATGAGGAGAACGAGCAGGGGCTGGCAGCCATGGTCAAAATGGTTCAAGATACGGAAGAGCAGTTGGCAACCACGGCCAATATGCATATGGAGAAAGCACAGAGGCTGGAAGCCATGAGCAAAATGGTGGAGGACAGGGAGCAGCAGCTGGTAGCCATAATGAAAATGAATGAGGAGAAAGAGCAGACTCTGGCAGCCATGGCTAAGATGGTTCAGGACAAGGAACAGCAGTTGGCAACCCTGTCTAAGATGAATGAGGAGAAGGAGCAGAGGCTTGCAGCCATGGGCAACATGGTTCAGGACAAGGAACAGCAGTTGGCAACCCAGACCAAGATGAATGAGGAGAAGGAGCAGAGGCTGGCAGCCATGGGCAAGATGGTGGAGGACAGGGAGCAGCAGCTGGAAGCCATAATGAAAATGGATGATGAGAAAGAGCAGACTCTGGCAGCCATGGCTAAGATGCTTGAAGACAAGGAACAGCAGTTGGCAACACTGACTAAAATTGATGAGGAGAAGGAGCAGAGGCTGGCAGCCATGGCTAAGATGGCTGATGAAAAAGAGGCTGCTCTTCTGCAGTAAGCATTAACTCTGTCAAGGGGCAGGTGGGATTCATTCACTCACAGCACAGCCAATCAGGCTGCAGGTGTTTGACTCAAATTGAGATGCTGAGCTGTGGTTCTTCTTTACTTGTGATTAACACTGAAGTAATACAGCAGGAGAAAGAGTGCTTATGAGCAAAGAACCACCCAAAGCTGAAGCTCAGGCTGAAGCTGTACGGTTTAAGGATGAAGCTGTGCAGTTGATGGCTAAAGCCTGTGTTTTCTCTGCTTTCCAGGAAGATCGCTCAGGCAGAAGCCCTGCAGCTCAGCTTGACGGAGCAGAACAGACATCTGCAGGAGAAGTGAGTTCAGTAGCCAATCAGTTCCTCTCAAATGTGTTAGCAGTGTTTACATTGGGATGGCAATGAAGGCCTTATCGCAATTAATACCTGGAAAACAGCTGAATGGAAGGCATTACAGCTGAATGAAAAGCTCTTTGTCTCTGACTAGGATGGTGAGTGTGGAGAAAGAGCACTCTGAGGAAAAGGAGAGAACCTTCAGCCAGATCAAGGCTATGGAGGAGAAGCTGACAGAACTGACTCTCGAGACTCAGCAGAAAGAGGAACAGCTGGCAGACATGGCAAAACGCACCATGATCAAGGAGCAGCGGCTGGCAGCCACGGCTGAACGTGCTGAGGAAAAAGCGGCTGTTCTGGCCCAGTAAGTGTTGACTCTGCCGATGGGCAGGTGGGATTCATTCATTCACAGCATGGCCAATCAGGCCACAGGTGTGTGACTCATGTTCAGATGGTCAGCTCTGGTACTTCTTCATTTGTGACTAACGCTGTAATCATACAACTGGTCGAGTACTGAAGCTGCGTAGCTGAATACCAAAGCTGCGCAGTTGAAGGCTGAAGCCCATGTTTTCTCTGCTCTGCAGGAAGATCACCGAAACAGTGGCCATGCAGCTCAGCCTGAAGGAGGAGAACAAACGTCGGGAGGAAGAGTTCTGTCAGCTCAAGATCGAGATGGAGGAGAAGGAGAACACCCTTACAGCTTTGGTGAACAATCTGACCTAACTCTGTCAACACCGTGCACTCCACTTTAGATTCACATCCGCTCACTGCCAGTTTAAAGTTTTGCATTCAGCATGTAATCAGAGGAAGTTTAAGCTGAAAGTTTTGAAACATTGCAAGAAGAAATCTCAGTTTCAGTGCAATGTCAGTGCAAATGCCTAAAAACAGTGACATGATGGCTGTTATTAGTAAAGTAGAACAGTTTTATTGGCCAGGGCTCACAGATCATTTCTGCAGCAGGTCTATGTCTTGATTTAAACCTGATTTCCTCAATGTTACACACCTCCTGTAAGATCTTAGTGCTATTGTTGCCTGTCTCTCTCCAGGTGGAATCATACAAAACGGCTACAAGTGAGAATCAGGTAAGGGGAAGTACTTACAAATTAAAACAGGCAGTTTGTCAGCTGAGCCTTTCAAATACCGAAAGTTTATTCCCCTTCCTTTGACTCCAGGTGACTGCCAGCACGTCTGAGAAGGCTCATGAGACAGAGAAAAGAAAACCATCCAGACTGCGGAAAAAGTGAGTTCAACAGCCAATCAGTTGCTCTTGAATGTGTTATCTGTGTGTACACTGGGATGGCAATGAAGGCCTTTGTTTGATCCATCACTGTAAAACAGCTCAATGGGAAGCTCTACAGCTTAATGAAAAGCTCTTCCTCACCACAGCAAAGTTCAGGCTCTGGAGGAGATGCTTGCAGCAGTGACTCTCCAGAATGACCAGAAAGAGGGACAGCTGGCAGTGATGCACTGCGAGATGGAAGAGAAGGAGCAGCAACTGGCAGCCATGGCAACGCTTCTGGATGAGAATGAGAAGCAGCTCACAGAATTGACAAAAGAAAAGGAGCAGCAACTGGAGGACATGGTTAACATTGTGAAGGAGAAGGATGAACAGCTGGCAGACGTGACTAGGGACAAAATGGCTGCTCTCGTGCAGTAAGTATTAACTATGTCGAGGGGCAGGTGGGGTTCTTTCACTCACGGCACAGCCAATCACAGTCGAGGATGGTGACTCCTCATCAGCTGATATTCAGAGACTGCTTTTGTGTGCTTCCAGGCTCATGGATGTGAAGGCTCAGCTGGCTGAGGCAAAGAGACCAGCGTCTGTGAAACGTGAGCATCTTCCACTCTATCACTGTAAAACAGCCTGCCATAGTGACACTTCATTCCACAGTCACACTCAGAATTAACACTTCCTGCTGAAATCACAGGAGGCAGGCCTTATGACATACACAGTCATAGCTAGCTCGCCTGATGAAGGGTATTGTTATGCCAGGTGCCATGAATGGCCTGGTCCATTTTGCTGTATGCATGGAAGTTCCCTGCAAAATGACAAAACCTGCAGGACAGTCAGATATTGCTGTGAAAATGTGTGGTTTTGACATTGTAAAAATATGGCAATGAATGTATTTGGGCATGCTCTGATCACATGATCTGTCTCTTCTAGATATTGGCACACAGACGGTTCCATCAGCCAACTACGGAAATGTAAGTAGAAACAAATGCACACTAGTTTTTACCTCTTAAGGTTTTCTTTTTGTGAATTGAATTTCATCCTTGATCTCGACTGAACGTATAAGAGTCGACAGTCTCACATCATATACCTTTAAAATGCATGAGTTGTTGACACAGGTGTACAGGCTGTTCAGTGGACAGTGAAGATTTAGTAATGAGTTTTCTCTCACAGCGCAAGGAATTTCACTCCAGCGCAAAGAAAGAAAAGAGTGAACAGGCCCAGCTGCAGGGAGCTCAAGAACAGTGAGTATCAGTACCAGACGCCCAGTCTGTGGAAACACCAGCACTGCCATGTAGATTACTGTTCAGGACATTGATATTGCTGCAGTGCATTATGGTATTTTATACAATATCAGGGGTGGTCAACCCTGGTTCTGGAGTGCAACAGACATTTCTGATTTTTGCTCCACCTCTAAGTACCTAATCTTTATGAGTGATTGGGCTTAATGAATTCAGGGGACCTTAAATTTGTGTTTGAGGAAAAATTTCAACATTCAGACTCTGAATATTCAGGCTCAGGTGCTTAACAATCGCTCATCAAAACAAAACCCAGAAGTGTATCCCGCTTTGCTGGATCAGGATTGCCTCTCCCTGTACTTTTTCATGTAGTTTAAATATGATGGATATGAGACAATTCGGGTCGGGAGCAAAACTGCACAAAAAAATACTCAGATCTTTAAGTGGTGAAAAGATGTGTTTGATGCTGTAAGACATTGAGGCTTAGAGAGTGGAGTGGGTTCTTCCTGCCTCATCCCTGCCTTCTCTGTGCTGCAGGAGGCCAGCTCAGGAGGAGAACGGGGCCAAGAATACGGAGGAGAAAACAATGGAGGTCACGGTGGAACTTGGTTCACGTCCCCGAAGAAAATGTGTCTTCTACTCCCAGCAGAACAACAACGACGCCAGACAGAGACAGGTTAAGAAAAACTCAAAGCACCAACAGCACACTGATACAGAACAGGGCTGGTGTCCACAACTGGTACCAGCCAGTGATTGTTTTATTTCTGTTTTCAATAGGAAGAGTCTGAAGCAAATTTATGTAAAGCATATCTGTAGTGTTAGGTAGAACAGACACCATTAAGGCCTTTAGCCCAGACAGAATATTCATGTCTTATTACTTATCCCTGTCACATGCGCTTTTCTCTAATAGCGTGATTTTGGCCGCAATGCCCTCTGGGGAGGGTGGGGATCAGGAGCTTATCCCCGCCGCAACAGGGAGTGGGTGCAGCATTGCGACCGCTGCTAGTTGGTGGTAGAGTGTTGCTAGAGAGCTGGTAGACCATCGAAGGTATGATTTCTGATGATTTCATCTTTCATATATTTAAAAGGTTTTAATGACTTGACTGATTGCCTTACTGTCAAGTTTTTCTGGGGTCTTAGGTTTTATGTAAGAAAAGAGAACTTGCATCACTTGAGGGTTTTATATGGGAAGGAAAAACTGGTACATTTCCCCTTAGCCAATGACAGGTCCCCTTCATGGCCAGGAGCTAAAAGCACCTTGCAGTCCCAGGTTTGGGACTGATTGTAAGAGATGTGCCCTTACATTTGAGACTATAAATGAGCTTGCCCTTCCCAATTTCAAGAATCACCTTTATGTATATATATAGTCCCTCACCAGTACTTTTTCCGCAGGGTGCAGGACATCTGAGAGTAGCCTATGATGGTTAGCAGTCTAGCAGTCTCCAATGAAACAACTGCAGTCAAGAGAGCAGACATTCTCTATTTTCTAGGTTTAAAATGGATCTACAGTTGAAGATCTTGGGGTTTTCACAATAAACGGAGTCTGCTGTACCATAGAATAGTGTCTCTGTATGGCGATGATTGAAGCATTGTATGTGTATGTGTGTATCTCCCTTTTCTGAGCTCTTGTCTGTCAGGAATCCAGTCGAGCCGGCCAACATGGCTCCGGTTCAGCTCTCCTACCTTTCCATGGCAGTAACCGGACGCCCCCCTTGGCCTCCGGTGGTGACACCCTTCCTTGCCTACCCTTCCATCCCTCCTACACTCATTTAACAATCACATTCTACTCTACTGTGCCATTTTATTCATATAGAATTCAACCGTAGATTTTCCCTTCCCGTGTAGCACTTACATCTCACATAGTGCCCTGTTTAAGGCATTAACACTTCCCGGTGCCGGCCAGAAGCAGATGGGCTTCCCCTCAGAGCCAGGTTCTGCTCAAGGTTTCTCCCTTTTAGTCAGGGAGTTTTTCCTTGCCACTGTCGCCCTTGGCTTGCTCTGAGGGGGTCTCAGGCCTGGGATCCATGTCATGTCCTTTTTGACAAGTAATACATAAATAAAATTGAATTGAATCAATAAACATGGACTCCATATTTTCTTCCTGTAATATCTCTTCGGATGCTGCTTATGATGTCTGCTATTATTTACAGATATAGCCATTGATTTTTGATGAATCATATGTCGCCAAATGCTGAAGGCTTCAGCTGGTACAGTGGGGATGTACAGAACATTTTTTTGATTACCTGGTGCTCAACATTGTCAGTTAACAAGGCAGACATTTTTACAAGCGGTTTTTACAAGCCTCAGTGACCTCTTTCGTGGAGCAGATTAACTTTAAACATACTGTGACAATCAGCACACAATCAAGTGAAACTGCAGTGGCTTAGACTGGAAGAATACATAGTTGCCCCAAATGATGCCAAGACCATGTTGTAAACATTTAAAGCATTACACACAGATGAACTCAATTGAAATATGCTTGCAAAGTTGGCAGACATTACCATGATAAATATATATACAGGAAGATAAGATCTTTTGCAAAGCTGTCTTCCCTTTAGCAAGGAGAAAGGCAGGGCACAACCTAATATCAATCAGGTTTTATATTTCATTCAAATATCTCAATACTTCAAAAGGCATTTTTACAGTGTGTCCCTCTTAGCCAGTTTGATGGAGGGGTTCTCAGCAATACCGACTTTCCTGCTATCGGCCATATTGATTGCTCTGGCCTGCTTTACCCTTTGCACAAAGTATTGTGATACATAAATTCCATTTTTATATCTGTATTTCTATACTAATTATTCTTCTTTAAAGTTTGAGATATAATATCAGAACCATTGGTGCATACCATGTTTGACCAGATAAACCTATGAAAGGTTTATCTGGAGGTGGCAACTCATCTGAAAACTTTAGTGATAATATTTAAGTGTATAGCTACAGGCTACTTGAAGATATTTACCCCCAAACTTGACACTGATAAATAAATACTGTTTTAGTCAGAAAGAATTGAATTCAATACAAAAAAATATTAAATTGTACTTGATATCCTCATAAATAGTCTTAGAAATAAAACTATTTCTATGTGAATGTTCCATGGCTGAAAGGCTATATTGGCCGAGCAATCAGGAATGGAACAATCCTTAGCTTTTTAAAGTGTCAATATTTTTTCCGTCAAAACGACAGGTGATATGGGTTTTACCCTTTAATGATTTAAAAGAAATGGTTAAAGGTAGCCTTCAAGACTGACACTTCTTGTTTAAAGGATTATGCCCCTTCATTTGGGAGTGGGCAAGGAAAGAAGACACGGGAATAAAGTTGAAATTAGAATGGGATCTCATACTCCACAACAGTTTCTAAACAGTTTCTCTCAAACAGAGCACAGTTCAACCTGGACACATAGTCACAAGATAAAGCAGATACTACAGAGCCCAAATTCAGTCATAACTCAATTCCGCCATGTTTTATGAACAGGCAGGGACAGATGGTTCTGCGTTGAATCTATGCCATAGGCACAGCATAGCTGGTTAACTTCGCAAGCAAGCTGTTTACTTTGTGGGTAGTTCGCTTGCTAACGTGCTAATGTTTGATAGTTGGGTGGCAGATGCCTCGCAAATGACCTCAGACTTATTTTTTGGTTAAAATAACGGGGTTATCAGATTGTACAGTGTCCATTTCTTGGTGACTTTTCAAAATTGTAAACAAAAAACAGCCAAATAAATAACATACACAAACACGACCATCAACACAGCCGCCAACTTGTATTCCAATGTCTGAATATTCTTCAGAATAACAAGTTTATTGCTCTTTGAAAGGGTGTACTTGCCTTATCATGCTTTTATATTATCATGATATTCGTGGCATAAAATGGTTTTAAAATGACAATAATATCATCTATTGCAATTATTTCTGGGACAATATATCGTCCAACAAAAGTAGTTATCGTGACAGGCCTATGTGGAAGTGCATGTTTTTCATGAATTAAACTCCCATGCCATGGCAACCAGGCTGGCAGATCTTGATCAACGAAGGTTGTTGATTTAAATGTTTCTCAGTTCTACCATAATTGTGGCCTTAAAGTTATTTTAACACAGTGCAGATGTGGCTTGGTGGCATTGGCTATTTAATTGAAATGTTTATTTTACAATGATAACTCCAGATTTCAAGACACTCTACAAACAGGTTTTCAAAATTGCAGTTTGTGAAAAACTACACACATTAAAATAATCGAATTTGGTGTGAAAGCCACTGTTGGTTCATAAATACATTTGAATAAAGAACACAGGCTTAGTACTTTAGCCATATTTTAACAGTCCTGCGCTATCATCTTAAGCTTATTCATGAGTGTGGCAAAAAGCCACTTCATTAGTTCAACAGGGGAGTAACGTCGATAGAGGATGGACGTTATTAAACACGCATGTGATTTTGGAGTAACAGGCAATAAACCAATAAGTGTCATGCTTCATTGCTTTTGTTTGTGCTTCCACTTATTGCTATCCTAACAGCGCTGTGCTTGAAGTGGAAGAAACAGTAGCTTCACTTCGGAGGAAAGACCGGTGTCCAAGAGGTGAAAGTCCGCAAGCGGAGAAATTATTGAAACATTGGCACCTCCCAGAAGTAAAGCAAAGCTGTCCAGGTGTCAGCGAGCATCTAATAAGACATCTAATGTATCTAATAAGACATACTGTGAAAATAGCAACTGTGATAAGACGTAAGCTGTGGGTTTTCCTGGTCTTTAATGCAACTGCCATCAGCTGCATACAATATAGCATTGCGCCACCATTGTGCCTGACCTTCATCAAACCCACATGGGCACATCATCTTATGGTATTTAGAAGGCAGAGGTGCAACTTGCTAAACTGGCAACTGCTGGGTGGAAGACAGCATCATGAATTGTGACAGTGCATGGCGGCCGTTATGCCAAGTGCAAGATAGAGCTGCAAAGTTTATACCTGCCATAAGCACATTAAATTCAGCTGCTGATGAGGCTAAGCATAACCTAGGTCTAGAGTATTACTAGACATGTCCATGATGCGTGGAGCTCACATTATGACATCACATAACTTCATTTACGTCACAGTGAAGGTGATGCTTCGTCTATATATTGACTTGTGCCTACAACTTTTCGGTTCGCCCGTGTGTAGGTTTGCTAAAACCGAAGCGGTTAACGATTTAGTCCACTTTACGCTGTGTAATTTGGACTGCTTTGTCATCTATACCAATCAACGTGTATTTGACATCTGGGTTTTACTCTTGGACAATCAATAGGTAAGCATCTCTGAAAACGGGATTATTATTTTTTTTTTTTAATAAAGTTGAGCACTTTTCAGCACCGGTCAATTAGATTCAGTGAGGTAGCTGAAATAGCTGATATGAAAACGAAGGTTTGGGCATATTGTAAAGTTTTGTCGAATCAGTTCTACCGTTAAGAAGATACAAGCATGTACAAATTGGAAGATCATTCTAATTGAAACAGGTTATTTCTTTAAATTGAAGATAACTTTATTAGTTCGCTTGCCGTGGATGCAAACATAACTGTTCTTATCTATCTACCGATCTCCCACAGTTTGATGATAGACATGCAAAATTTGGTCACCATAAACTGATACAAAGTTCAGGTTGCCTGTATTTTTGAGAGATAAACTATTTTAAACTATGAAGGAAATGCTCTTCATTGATGGACACTGAAATACTAAGCCCATGCACCTCGAAGTTCACACTGGCAGATAAATTAATTATAGATTAGTTACAGTAAGCAACGGTTACAAGACGAACTGACAGGGTCACAAATGTAGTAAACGTAATGTAATTTTATTTACCACATTATCAATACTTCGTCCTCTAATGTTAAGTAGATTAACCAAATAACAGTTAGATAACCAAAGAGTACAACTTCTTTTCCGTGGAGTTGCATTAGTGCTAACTAGCAAAATCGTTCGTTCGCTAGGCAACCTATTTTTGATACCTGAATTGGCAATCTGGAATAATTCTTATGTTGACGTACTAACGTTATACTTTGCTACAGCTGAAAATTGATTTCAAAGGCATTCTACGGTAACCTTGCACAAAACCATACTGCTGTACATACAAATATAATGATCTGAAAAAACTGGTTAATGTTTTGAATAGAAAGTTTTGCCGGGTATTGACTGCTACATTACGTCCTGCTATCAGCTACTACTTTAATTCTTTCTGTACTATCTCAAATGTATTCCTCAAGCCTTCGGCAAGCAAAGTTTCTATAGGAACTGCATGTTTTTTTTTTTTAATTAATTCTTAAATAATCCGGGTTAATTCCAAGTTAGCAAATGACGTAGTAGATGGACAGCGCCCATTATAACATTTTATGCTGACATTGTATTTAGTAATAAATAGTTAACGGTTTTTTTTGTTTTATTGACGGCCAGGCCTTTTTCAAGCTTTTTACTGTAAAATCATATATGTAGCCTACAGTACTGTAAGGTGTTCAGTGTGTGTTTTAACGTGTGTTTTCATTTTGTTTAGGCTTTGGGCACCATGAGTGATATATGGGATCCAGGCCTATTTACAATGATTTCAGGTGCAGCCATTTCAGGTGTAGCCATCTCGGTGGGATGCATCTCAGGACTTGTGGTGAGTCTGTTAACTTTGCATTATTAATTATTTTTTCAGCCAACGCTCTCACCCGTGCCCCTTTTACACCAACATCCCGGGTTTAACCCTGGTCATCGGACCCGTTTCTGACCCATGTGGGACCCCATTTGCACCAGATCATGCGAGTTGAGCTTTCTGTGTGAACAGCTGGAGTGGCAGGACGCGTTTCCCCGAGCAACAGTTTCATTTTAGTAGCTACTGGTTGCATACTAGTGATTTCAGCGCATACAAACATAAACATGCTGATTTATACAATTAATCATAGTAGGAACTCATAATTTAACACAACTGCTTTGCTTAGTGTTGCTCTGTGTGCAGATAATTTGCATAACCTGATTATTACCTTTTTATGTCCTGTTGGCAGTTTATTGTCTATAGTGATTACTTGTTTTAACCATGCACCATGTGTAATTAAATTGCTGCCATGGCTGTTTGAAATAAGTCCAGCATTCAGTGAAATTGTATGTACTGATTGTTTTTCTCCTTTTTGTCTTTTTCCATGTAGTCAACAATCAGGAAACACCAAAGTAAGTTCAATTATTCAGAATGAGTAAATATGTCACTTTAAAATGTGAAATAGTAGTTCATTATATTTTACAATGGCATTCATTCAGAAGGCTTGTTGTAATTCCCCTTTATGTTTTGAATTTGTAGGGACGGAGAAGGATCTCTATCTGGAAACAGTTAAATGTTCCAACCTGAAGCTAAGAGTACGTTCCGTTCATATTTTTCCCCATTTGTAAAGGTCCTTTGAATAGAATTAACCATCTTTCCTTGTCTCGTTTACATCAGGTGCAAAAATGCCAAAAGGAGCTGACTGATTTAGAACATCAGTACGAAGATCTTAAGGTGAGAGAAGTTGTTATCAGCAGCATAGCCCTAACACTATGGAAGAGATCAGTCATACACTCATATCTACATGTTATTAATTTCTATAGCATTGTTTTTTTGTGTAATTAAGTCTGTAAATGCAAAAAGTTATTTTATATTTTGATTGATGTTGTTGTATTTTTTTTTTTTGTTTAGGAGTCATTCAAACAGTGCCAGGAACAGGCAGCTTGTCAGGCCGAGGAAAGTGCTGAGGAAATCCAGAGAAACCTCAAAACGATTCATGCTCTGGAGGAGAAGCTGGCAGACATGGCTCTCCAGAAAGAGCAGAAGGAGAAGCAGGTGGCAGCTATGGCCAAAATGGTGGAGGAGAGGGAGAAACAGCTGGTAGCCATGGCAAAATTTGATGAAGAGAAGGAGCAGAGGCTGGCAGCCATGGTCAAAATAGTTCAAGATACGGAAGAGCAGTTGGCAACCACGGCCAATATGCATATGGAGAAAGCACAGAGGCTGGAAGCCATGAGCAAAATGGTGGAAGACAGGGAGCAGCAGCTGGTAGCCATAATGAAAATGAATGAGGAGAAAGAGCAGACTCTGGCAGCCATGGCTAAGATGGTTCAGGATAAGGAACAGCAGTTGGCAACCCTGACTAAGATGAATGAGGAGAAGGAGCAGAGGCTGGCAGCCATGAGCAAAATGGTGGAGGACAGGGAGCAGCAGCTGGTAGCCATAATGAAAATGAATGAGGAGAAAGAGCAGACTCTGGCAGCCATGGCTAAGATGGTTCAGGACAAGGAACAGCAGTTGGCAACCCTGTCTAAGATGAATGAGGAGAAGGAGCAGAGGCTGGCAGCCATGGGCAAGATGGTGGAGGACAGGGAGCAGCAGCTGGAAGCCATAATGAAAATGGATGATGAGAAAGAGCAGACTCTGGCAGGCATGGCTAAGATGCTTAAAGACAAGGAACAGCAGTTGGCAACACTGACCAAAATTAATGAGGAGAAGGAGCAGAGGCTGGCAGCCATGGCTAAGATGGCTGATGAAAAAGAGGCTGCTCTTCTGCAGTAAGTATTAACTCTGTCAAGGGGCAGGTGGGATTCATTCACTCACAGCACAGCCAATCAGGCTGCAGGTGTTTGACTCACATTGAGATGTTGAGCTGTGGTTATTCTCTACTTGTGATTAACACTGAAGTAATACAGCAGGAGAAAGGGTGCTTATGAGCTAAGAACCACCCAAAGCTGAAGCTCAGGCTAAAGCTGTGCGGTTTAAGGATGAAGTTGTGCAGTTGATGGCTAAAGCCTGTGTTTCCTCTGCTTTCCAGGAAGATCGCTCAGGCAGAGGCCCTGCAGCTCAGCTTGACGGAGCAGAACAGACATCTGCAGGAGAAGTGAGTTCAGTAGCCAATCAGTTCCTCTCAAATGTGTTAGCAGTGTTTACATTGGGATGGCAATGAAGGCCTTATCGCAATTCGTACCTGGAAAACAGCTCAATGGAAGACATTACAGCTGAATGAAAAGCTCTTTGTCTCTGACTAGGATGGTGAGTGTGGAGAAAGAGCACTCTGAGGAAAAGGAGAGAAACCTCAGCCAGATCAAGGCTATGGAGGAGAAGCTGACAGAACTGACTCTTGAGAATCAGCAGAAAGAGGAACAGCTGGCAGACATGGCAAAACGCACCATGATCAAGGAGCAGCGGCTGGCAGCCATGGCTGAACGTGCTGAGGAAAAAGCGGCTGTTCTGGCCCAGTAAGTGTTGACTCTGCCAAGGGGCAGGTGGGATTCATTCATTCACAACGTGGCCAATCAGGCCACAGGTGTGTGACTCATGTTCAGATGGTCAGCTCTGGTACTTCTTCATTTGTGACTAACGCTGTAATCATACAACTGGTCGAGTACTGAAGCTGCGTAGCTGAATACCAAAGCTGCGCAGTTGAAGGCTGAAGCCCATGTTTTCTCTGCTCTGCAGGAAGATCACCGAAACAGTGGCCATGCAGCTCAGCCTGAAGGAGGAGAACAAACGTCGGGAGGAAGAGTTCTGTCAGCTCAAGATCGAGATGGAGGAGAAGGAGAACACCCTTACAGCTTTGGTGAACAATCTGACCTAACTCTGTCAACACCGTGCACTCCACTTTAGATTCACATCCGCTCACTGCCAGTTTAAAGTTTTGCATTCAGCATGTAATCAGAGGAAGTTTAAGCTGAAAGTTTTGAAACATTGCAAGAAGAAATCTCAGTTTCAGTGCAATGTCATTGCAAATGCCTAAAAACAGTGACATGATGGCTGTTGTTTGTAAAGTAGAACAGTCTTATTGGTCAGGGCTCACAGATCATTTCTGCAGCAGGTCTATGTCTTGATTTAAACCTGATTTCCTCAATGTTACACACCTCCTGCGAGATCTTAGAGCTATTGTTCCCTGTCTCTCTCCAGGTGGAATCATACAAAATGGCCGCAAGTGAGAATCAGGTAAGGGGGAAGTACTTGCAAATTAAAACAGGCAGTTTGTCAGCTGAGCCTTTCAAATACCGAAAGTTTATTCCCCTTCCTTTGCCTCCAGGTGACTGCCAGCACGTCTGAGAAGGCTCATGAGACAGAGAAAAGAAAGCCATCCAGACTGCGGAAAAAGTGAGTTCAACAGCCAATCAGTTGCTCTTGAATGTGTTATCTGTGTGTACACTGGGATGGCAATGAAGGCCTTTGTTTGAGCCATCACTGTAAAACAGCTCAATGGGAAGCTCTACAGCTTAATGAAAAGCTCTTCCTCACCACAGCAAAGTTCAGGCTCTGGAGGAGATGCTGGCAGCAGTGACTCTCCAGAATGACCAGAAAGAGGGACAGTTGGCAGTGATGCACTGCGAGATGGAAGAGAAGGAGCAGCAACTGGCAGCCATGGCAACGCTTGTGGATGAGAATGAGAAGCAGCTCGCAGAATTGACAAAAGAAAAGGAGCAGCAACTGGAGGACATGGCAAAATCTGTGAAGGAGAAGGATGAACAGCTGGCAGACGTGACTAGGGACAAAATGGCTGCTCTCGTGCAGTAAGTATTAACTATGTCGAGGGGCAGGTGGGGTTCTTTCACTCACGGCACAGCCAATCACAGTCGAGGATGGTGACTCCTCATCAGCTGATATTCAGAGACTGCTTTTGTGTGCTTCCAGGCTCATGGATGTGAAGGCTCAGCTGGCTGAGGCAAAGAGACCAGCGTCTGTGAAACGTGAGCATCTTCCACTCTATCACTGTAAAACAGCCTGCCATAGTGACGCTTCATGCCACAGTCACACTCAGAATTAACACTTCCTGCTGAAATCACAGGAGGCAGGCCTTATGACATACACAGTCATAGCTAGCTCGCCTGATGGAGGGTAGTGTTATGCCAGGTGCCATGAATGGCCTGGTCCATTTTGCTGTATGCATGGAAGTTCCCTGCAAAATGACAAAACCTGCAGGACAGCCAGATATTGCTGTGAAAATGTGTGGTTTTGACATTGTAAAAATATGGCAATGAATGTATTTGGGCATGCTCTGATCACAACATGATCTGTCTCTTCTAGATATTGGCACACAGACGGTTCCATCTGCCAGCTATGGAAATGTAAGTAGAAACAAATGCACACTAGTTTTTACCTCTTAAGGTTTTCTTTTTGTTAATTGAATTTCATCCTTGATCTCGACTGAACGTATAAGAGTCGACAGTCTCACATCATATGCCTGTAATATCCATGAGTTGTTGACACAGGTGTACAGGCTGTTCAGTGGACAGTGGAGATTTAGTAATGAGTTTTCTCTCACAGCGCAAGGAATTTCACTCCAGCGCAAAGAGGGAAAAGAGTGAACAGGCCCAGCTGCAGGGAGCTCAAGAACAGTGAGTATCAGTACCAGACGCCCAGTCTGTGGAAACACCAGCACTGCCCTGTAGATTACTGTTCAGGACACTGATGTTGCTGCAGTGCATTATGGTATTATATACTATATCAGGGGTGGTCAACCCTGGTTCTGGAGTGCAACAGACATTTCTGGTTTTTGCTCCACCTCTAACTACCTAATCTTTATGAGTGATTGGGCTAAATGAATTCAGGGGACCTTAAGCTGGTGTTTGAGGAAAAATTTCAACATTCAGACTCTGAATATTCAGGCTCAGGTGCTTAACAATCGCTCATCAAAACAAAACCCAGAAGCGTATCCCGCTTTGCTGGATCAGGATTGCCTCTCCCTGTACTTTTTCCATTTTGTTTAAATATAAAGGATATGAGACTATTCGGGTCGGGAGCAAAACTGCACAAAAAAATACTCAGATCTTTAAGTGGTGAAAAGATGTGTTTGATGCTGTAAGACGTTGAGGCTTAGAGAGTGAAGTGGGGTCTTCCTGCCTCATCCCTGCCTTCTCTGTGCTGCAGGAGGCCAGCTCAGGAGGAGAACGGGGCCAAGAATACGGAGGAGAAAACCATGGAGGTCACGGTGGAACTTGGTTCACGTCCCCGAAGAAAATGTGTCTTCTACTCCCAGCAGAACAACAATGACGCCAGACAGAGACAGGTTAAGAAAAACTCAAAGCACCAACAGCAGACTGATACAGAACAGGGCTGGTGTCCACAACTGGTACCAGCCAGTGATTGTTTTATTGTTGTTTTCAACAGGAAGAGTCTGAAGCAAATTTCTGTTAAGCATATCTGTAGTGTTAGGTAGAACAGACACCATTGAGGCCTTTAGCCCAGACAGAATATTCATGTCTTATTACTTATCCCTGTCACTTGCACTTTTCTCTAATAGCGTGATTTTGGCCGCAATGCCCTCTGGGGAGGGTGGGGATCAGGAGCTTATCCCCGCCGCAACAGGGAGTGGGTGCAGCATTGCGACCGCTGCTAGTTGGTGGTAGAGTGTTGCTAGAGAGCTGGTAGACCATCGAAGGTATGATTTCTGATGATTTCATCTTTCATATATTTAAAAGGTTTTAATGACTTGACTGATTGCCTTACTGTCAAGTTTTTCTGGGGTCTTAGTTTTTAGGTTTTAGGTAAGAAATTTTACAAAGAGAACAGGTATCACTTGAGGGTTTTATATGGGAAGGAAAAACTGGTACATTTCCCCTTAGCCAATGAGAGGTCCCCTTCATGGCCAGGAGCTAAAGTCACCTTGCAGTCCCAGCTTTGGGACTGATTGTAAGAGATGTGCCCTTACATTTAAGACTATAAATGAGCTTGCCCTTCCCAATTTCAAGAATCACCTTTATGTATATATATAGTCCCTCACCAGTACTTTTTCCGCAGGGTGCAGGACTTCTGAGAGTAGCCTATGATGGTTAGCAGTCTAGCAGTCTCCAATGAAACAACTGCAGTCAAGGGAGCAGATATTCTCTATTTTCTAGGTTTAAAATGGATCTACAGTTGAAGATCTTGGGGTTTTCACAATAAACGGAGTCTGCTGTACCATAGAATAGTGTCTCTGTATGGCGATGATTGAAGCATTGTATGTGTATGTGTGTATCTCCCGTGTCTGAGCTCTTGTCTGTCAGGAATCCAGTCGAACCGGCCAACATGGCTCCGGTTCAGCTCTCCTACCTTTCCATGGCAGTAACCGGACGCCCCCCTTGGCCTCCGGTGGTGACACCCTTCCTTGCCTACCCTTCCATCCCTCCTACACTCATTTAACAATCACATTCTACTCTACTGTGCCATTTTATTCATATAGAATTCAACCGTAGATTTTCCCTTCCCGTGTAGCACTTACATCTCACATAGTGCTCTGTTTAAGGCATTAACACTTCCCGGTGCCGGCCAGAAGCAGATGGGCTTCCCCTCAGAGCCAGGTTCTGCTCAAGGTTTCTCCCTTTTAGTCAGGGAGTTTTTCCTTGCCACTGTCGCCCTTGGCTTGCTCTGAGGGGGTCTCAGGCCTGGGATCCATGTCATGTCCTTTTTGACAAGTAATACATAAATAAAATTGAATTGAATCAATAAACATGGACTCCATATTTTCTTCCTGTAATATCTCTTCGGATGCTGCTTATGATGTCTGCTATTATTTACAGATATAGCCATTGATTTTTGATGAATCATATGTCGCCAAATGCTGAAGGCTTCAGCTGGTACAGTGGGGATGTACAGAACATTTTTTTGATTACCTGGTGCTCAACATTGTCAGTTAACAAGGCAGACATTTTTACAAGCCTCAGTGACCAGTGGAATTAAAATATTTCTCTTTCGTGGAGCAGATTAACTTTAAACATACTGTGACAATCAGCACACAATCAAGTGAAACTGCAGTGGCTCAGACTGGAAGAATACATAGTTGCCCCAAATGATGCCAAGACCATGTTGTAAACATTTAAAGCATTACACACAGATGAACTCAATTGCAATATGCATGCAAAGTTGGCAGACATTACCATGATAAATATATATACAGGAAGATAAGATCTTTTGCAAAGCTGTCTTCTCTTTAGCAAGGAGAAAGGCAGGGCTCAACCCTATCAATCAGGTTTTATATTTCATTCAAATATCTCAATACTTCAAAAGGCATTTTTACAGTGTGTCCCTCTTAGCCAGTTTGACGGAGGGGTTCTCAGCAATACCGACTTTCCTGCTATCGGCCATATTGATTGCTCTGGCCTGCTTTACCCTTTGCACAAAGTATTGTGATACATAAATTCCATTTTTATATCTGTATTTCTATACTAATTATTCTTCTTTAAAGTTTGAGGTTTTTTTGTATCAGAACCATTGGTGCATACCATGTTTGACCAGATAAACCTCTGAAAGGTTTATCTGGAGGTGGCAACTCATCTGAAAACTTTAGTCATAATATTTAAGTGTATAGCTACAGGCTACTTGAAGATATTTACCCCCAAACTTGACATTGATAAATAAATACTGTTTTAGTCAGAAAGAATTGAATTCAATACAAAAAAATATTAAATTGTACTTGATATCCTCATAAATAGTCTTAGAAATAAAACTATTTCTATGTGAATGTACCATGGCTGAAAGGCTATATTGGCCGAGCAATCAGGAATGGAACAATCCTTAGCTTTTTAAAGTGTCAATATTTTTTCCGTCAAAACGACAGGTGATATGGGTTTTACCCTTTAATGATTTAAAAGAAATGGTTAAAGGTAGCCTTCAAGACTGACACTTCTTGTTTAAAGGATTATGCCCCTTCATTTGGGAGTGGGCAAGGAAAGAAGACACGGGAATAAAGTTGAAATTAGAATGGGATCTCATACTCCAAAACAGTTTCTAAACAGTTTCTCTCAAACAGAGCACAGTTCAACCTGGACACATAGTCACAAGATAAAGCAGATACTACAGAGCCCAAATTCAGTCATAACTCAATTCCGCCATGTTTTATGAACAGGCAGGGACAGATGGTTCTGCGTTGAATCTATGCCATAGGCACAGCATAGCTGGTTAACTTTGCAAGCAAGCTGTCTACTTTGTGGGTAGTTCGCTTGCTAACGTGCTAATGTTTGATAGTTGGGTGGCAGATGCCTTGCAAATGACCTCAGACTTATTTTTTGGTGAAAATAACGGGGTTATCAGATTGTACAGTGTCTATTTCTCGGGTACCTTTCTAAATTGTAAACAAAAAACAGCCAAATAAATAACATACACAAACACGACCATCAACACAGCCGCCAACTTGTATTCCAATGTCTGAATATTCTTCAGAATTACAAGTTTATTGCTCTTTGAAGGGTGTACTTGCCTTATCATGCTTTTATATTATCATGATATTCATGGCATAAAATGGTTTTAAAATGACAATAATATCATCTATTGCAATTATTTCTGGGACAATATATCGTCCAACAAAAGTAGTTATCGTGACAGGCCTATGTGGAAGTGCATGTTTTTCATGAATTAAACTCCCATGCCATGGCAACCAGGCTGGCAGATCTTGATCAACGAAGGTTGTTGATTTAAATGTTTCTCAGTGCTACCATAATTGTGGCCTTAAAGTTATTTTAACACAGTGCAGATGTGGCTTGTTGGCATTGGCTATTTAATTGAAATGTTTATTTTACAATGATAACTCCAGATTTCAAGACACTCTACAAACAGGTTTTCAAAATTGCAGTTTGTGAAAAACTACACACATTAAAATAATCGAATTTGGTGTGAAAGCCACTGTTGGTTCATAAATATATTTCAATAAAGAATACAGGCTTAGTACTTTAGCCATATTTTAACAGTCCTGCGCTATCATCTTAAGCTTATTCATGAGTGTGGCAAAAAGCCACTTCATTAGTTCAACAGGGGAGTAACGTCGATAGAGGATGGACGTTATTAAACACGCATGTGATTTTGGAGTAACAGGCAATAAACCAATAAGTGTCATGCTTCATTGCTTTTGTTTGTGCTTCCACTTATTGCTATCCTAACAGCGCTGTGCTTGAAGTGGAAGAAACAGTAGCTTCACTTCGGAGGAAAGACCGGTGTCCAAGAGGTGAAAGTCCGCAAGCGGAGAAATTATTGAAACATTGGCACCTCCCAGAAGTAAAGCAAAGCTGTCCAGGTGTCAGCGAGCATCTAATAAGACATCTAATGTATCTAATAAGACATACTGTGAAAATAGCAACTGTGATAAGAGGTAAGCTGTGGGTTTTCCTGGTCTTTAATGCAACTGCCATCAGCTGCATACAATATAGCATTGCGCCACCATTGTGCCTGACCTTCATCAAACCCACATGGGCACATCATCTTATGGTATTTAGAAGCAGAGGTGCAACTTGCTTAACTGGCAACTGCTGGGTGGAAGACAGCATCATGAATTGTGACAGAGCATGGCGGCCGTTATGCCAAGTGCAAGATAGAGCTGCAAAGTTTATACCTGCCATAAGCACATTAAATTCAGCTGCTGATGAGGCTAAGCATAACCTAGGTCTAGAGTATTACTAGACATGTCCATGATGCGTGGAGCTCACATTATGACATCACACAACTTCATTTACGTCACAGTGAAGGTGATGCTTCGTCTATATATTGACTTGTGCCTACAATTTTTCGGTTCGCCCGTGTGTAGGTTTGCTAAAACCGAAGCGGTTAACGATTTAGTCCACTTTACGCTGTGTAATTTGGACTGCTTTGTCATCTATACCAATCTACGTGTATTTGACATCTGGGTTTTACTCTTGGACAATCAATAGGTAAGCATCTCTGAAAACGGGATTATTATTATTTTTTTTAATAAAGTTGAGCACTTTTCAGCACCGGTCAATTAGATTCAGTGAGGTATCTGAAATAGCTGATATGAAAACGAAGGTTTGGGCATATTGTAAAGGTTTGTCGAATCAGTTCTACCGTTAAGAAGATACAAGCATGTACAAATTGGAAGATCATTCTAATTGAAACAGGTTATTTCTTTAAATTGAAGATAACTTTATTAGTTCGCTTGCCGTGGACGCAAACATAACTGTCCTTCTTTATCTACCGATCTCCCACAGTTTGATGATAGACATGCAAAATTTGGTCACCATAAACTGATACAAAGTTCAGGTTGCCTGTATTTTTGAGAGATAAACTATTTTAAACTATGAAGGAAATGCTCTTCATTGATGGACACTGAAATACTAAGCCCATGCACCTCGAAGTTCACACTGGCAGATAAATTAATTATAGATTAGTTACAGTAAGCAACGGTTACAAGACGAACTGACAGGGTCACAAATGTAGTAAACGTAATGTAATTTTATTTACCACATTATCAATACTTCGTCCTCTAATGTTAAGTACGTTAACCAAATAACAGTAAGATAACCAAAGAGTACAACTTCTTTTCCGTGGAGTTGCATGAGTGCTAACTAGCAAAATCGTTCGTTCGCTAGGCAACCTATTTTTGATACCTGAATTGGCAATCTGGAATAATTCTTATGTTGACGTACTAACGTTATACTTTGCTACAATTGGCAATTGATTTCAAAAGCATTCTACGGTAACCTTGCACAAAACCATACTGCTGTACATACAAATATAATGATCTGAAATAACTGGTTAATGTTTTGAATAGAAAGTTTAGCCGGGTATTGACTGCTACATTACGTCCTGCTATCAGCTACTACTTTAATTCTTTCAGTACTATCGCAAATGTATTCCTCAAGCCTTCGGCGAGCAAAGTTTCCATAGGAACTGCATGTTTTTTTTATTATTTTTTTTTATTAATTCTTAAATAATCCGGGTTAATTCCAAGTTAGCAAATGACGTAGTAGATGGACAGCGCCCATTATAACATTTTATGCGGACATTGTATTTCGTAATGAATAGTTAACGGTTTTTTTTTGTTTTATTGACGGCCAGGCCTTTTTCAAGGTTTTTACTGTAAAATCATATATGTAGCCTACAGTACTGTAAGGTGTTCAGTGTGTGTTTTAACGTGTGTTTTCATTTTGTTTAGGCTTTGGGCACCATGAGTGATATATGGGATCCAGGCCTATTTACAATGATTTCAGGTGCAGCCATTTCAGGTGTAGCCATCTCGGTGGGATGCATCTCAGGACTTGTGGTGAGTCTGTTAACTTTGCATTATGAATTATTTTTTCAGCCAACTCTCTCACCCGTGCCCCTTTTACACCAACATCCCGGGTTTAACCCTGGTCATCGGACCCGTTTCTGACCCATGTGGGACCCCATTTGCACCAGATCATGCGAGTTGAGCTTTCTGTATGAACAGCTGGAGTGGCAGGACGCGTTTCCCCGAGCAACAGTTTCATTTTAGTAGCTACTGGTTGCATACTAGTGATTTCAGCGCATACAAACATAAACATGCTGATTTATACAATTAATCATAGTAGGAACTCATAATTTAACACAACTGCTTTGCTTAGTGTTGCTCTGTGTGCAGATAATTTGCATAACCTGATTATTACCTTTTTATGTCCTGTTGGCAGTTTATTGTCTATAGTGATTACTTGTTTTAACCATGCACCATGTGCAATTAAATTGCTGCCATGGCTGTTTTAAATAAGTCCAGCATTCAGTGAAATTGTATGTACTGATTGTTTTTCTCCTTTTTGTCTTTTTCCATGTAGTCAACAATCAGGAAACACCAAAGTAAGTTCAATTATTCAGAATGAGTAAATATGTCACTTTAAAATGTGAAATAGTAGTTCATTATATTTTACAATGGCATTCATTCAGAAGGCTTGTTGTAATTCCCCTTTATGTTTTGTATTTGTAGGGACGGAGAAGGATCTCTATCTGGAAACAGTTAAATGTTCCAACCTGAAGCTAAGAGTACGTTCCGTTCATATTTTTCCCCATTTGTAAAGGTCCTTTGAACAGAATTAACCATCTTTCCTTGTCTTGTTTACATCAGGTGCAAAAATGCCAACAGGAGCTGACTGATTTAGAACATCAGTACGAAGATCTTAAGGTGAGAGAAGTTGTTATCAGCAGCATAGCCCGAACACTATGGAAGACATCAATCATACACTCATGTTATTAATTTCTATAGCATTGTTTTTTTGTGTAATTAAGTCTGTAAATGCAAAAAGTTATTTTATATTTTGATTGATGTTGTTGTATTTTTTTTTTTTTGTTTAGGAGTCATTCAAACAGTGCCAGGAACAGGCAGCTTGTCAGGCCAAGGAAAGTGCTGAGGAAATCCAGAGAAACCTCAAAACGATTCACGCTCTGGAGGAGAAGCTGGCAGACATGGCTCTCCAGAAAGAGCAGAAGGAGAAGCAGGTGGCAGCTATGGCCAAAATGGTGGAGGAGAGGGAGAAACAGCTGGTAGCCATGGCCAAATTGGATGAAGAGAAGGAGCAGAGGCTGGCAGCCATGGCCAAGATGAATGAGGAGAACGAGCAGAGGCTGGCAGCCATGGTCAAAATGGTTCAAGATACGGAAGAGCAGTTGGCAACCACGGCCAATATGCATATGGAGAAAGCACAGAGGCTGGAAGCCATGAGCAAAATGGTGGAAGACAGGGAGCAGCAGCTGGTAGCCATAATGAAAATGAATGAGGAGAAAGAGCAGACTCTGGCAGCCATGGCTAAGATGGTTCAGGACAAGGAACAGCAGTTGGCAACCCTGACTAAGATGAATGAGGAGAAGGAGCAGAGGCTGGCAGCCATGGGCAAGATGGTGGAGGACAGGGAGCAGCAGCTGGTAGCCATAATGAAAATGAATGAGGAGAAAGAGCAGACTCTGGCAGCCATGGCTAAGATGGTTCAGGACAAGGAACAGCAGTTGGCAACCCTGTCTAAGATGAATGAGGAGAAGGAGCAGAGGCTTGCAGCCATGGGCAACATGGTTCAGGACAAGGAACAGCAGTTGGCAACCCAGACCAAGATGAATGAGGAGAAGGAGCAGAGGCTGGCAGCCATGGGCAAGATGGTGGAGGACAGGGAGCAGCAGCTGGAAGCCATCATGAAAATGGATGACGAGAAAGAGCAGACTCTGGCAGGCATGGCTAAGATGCTTAAAGACAAGGAACAGCAGTTGGCAACACTGACCAAAATTGATGAGGAGAAGGAGCAGAGGCTGGCAGCCATGGCTAAGATGGCTGATGAAAAAGAGGCTGCTCTTCTGCAGTAAGTATTAACTCTGTCAAGGGGCAGGTGGGATTCATTCACTCACAGCACAGCCAATCAGGCTGCAGGTGTTTGACTCACATTGAGATGTTGAGCTGTGGTTATTCTCTACTTGTGATTAACACTGAAGTAATACAGCAGAAGAAAGGGTGTTTATGAGCTAAGAACCACCCAAAGCTGAAGCTCAGGCTGAAGCTGTACGGTTTAAGGATGAAGTTGTGCAGTTGATGGCTAAAGCCTGTGTTTTCTCTGCTTTCCAGGAAGATCACTCAGGCAGAGGCCCTGCAGCTCAGCTTGATGGAGCAGAACAGACATCTGCAGGAGAAGTGAGTTCAGTAGCCAATCAGTTCCTCTCAAATGTGTTGGCAGTGTTTACATTGGGATAGCAATGAAGGCCTTATCGCAATTCGTACCTGGAAAACAGCTCAATGGAAGACATTACAGCTGAATGAAAAGCTCTTTGTCTCTGACTAGGATGGTGAGTGTGGAGAAAGAGCACTCTGAGGAAAAGGAGAGAAACCTCAGCCAGATCAAGGCTATGGAGGAGAAGCTGACAGAATTGACTCTCGAGACTCAGCAGAAAGAGGAACAGCTTGCAGACATGGCAAAACGCACCATGATCAAGGAGCAGCGGCTGGCAGCCATGGCTGAACGTGCTGAGGAAAAAGCGGCTGTTCTGGCCCAGTAAGTGTTGACTCTGCCGAGGGGCAGGTGGGATTCATTCATTCACAACGTGGCCAATCAGGCCACAGGTGTGTGACTCATGTTCAGATGGTCAGCTCTGGTACTTCTTCATTTGTGACTAACGCTGTAATCATACAACTGGTCGAGTACTGAAGCTGCGTAGCTGAATACCAAAGCTGCGCAGTTGAAGGCTGAAGCCCATGTTTTCTCTGCTCTGCAGGAAGATCACCGAAACAGTGGCCATGCAGCTCAGCCTGAAGGAGGAGAACAAACGTCGGGAGGAAGAGTTCTGTCAGCTCAAGATCGAGATGGAGGAGAAGGAGAACACCCTTACAGCTTTGGTGAACAATCTGACCTAACTCTGTCAACACCGTGCACTCCACTTTAGATTCACATCCGCTCACTGCCAGTTTAAAGTTTTGCATTCAGCATGTAATCAGAGCAAGTTTAAGCTGAAAGTTTTGAAACATTGCAAGAAGAAATCTCAGTTTCAGTGCAATGTCAGTGCAAATGCCTAAAAACAGTGACATGATGGCTGTTGTTTGTAAAGTAGAACAGTCTTATTGGTCAGGGCTCACAGATCATTTCTGCAGCAGGTCTATGTCTTGATTTAAACCTGATTTCCTCAATGTTACACACCTCCTGCGAGATCTTAGAGCTATTGTTACCTGTCTCTCTCCAGGTGGAATCATACAAAATGGCCGCAAGTGAGAATCAGGTAAGGGGGAAGTACTTGCAAATTAAAACAGGCAGTTTGTCAGCTGAGCCTTTCAAATACCGAAAGTTTATTCCCCTTCCTTTGCCTCCAGGTGACTGCCAGCACGTCTGAGAAGGCTCATGAGACAGAGAAAAGAAAGCCATCCAGACTGCGGAAAAAGTGAGTTCAACAGCCAATCAGTTGCTCTTGAATGTGTTAGCTGTGTGTACACTGGGATGGCAATGAAGGCCTTTGTTTGAGCCATCACTGTAAAACAGCTCAATGGGAAGCTCTACAGCTTAATGAAAAGCTCTTCCTCACCACAGCAAAGTTCAGGCTCTGGAGGAGATGCTGGCAGCAGTGACTCTCCAGAATGACCAGAAAGAGGGACAGTTGGCAGTGATGCACTGCGAGATGGAAGAGAAGGAGCAGCAACTGGCAGCCATGGCAACGCTTGTGGATGAGAATGAGAAGCAGCTCGCAGAATTGACAAAGGAGAAGGAGCAGCAACTGGAGGACATGGCAAAATCTGTGAAGGAGAAGGATGAACAGCTGGCAGACGTGACTAGGGACAAAATGGCTGCTCTCGTGCAGTAAGTATTAACTATGTCGAGGGGCAGGTGGGGTTCTTTCACTCACGGCACAGCCAATCACAGTCGAGGATGGTGACTCCTCATCAGCTGATATTCAGAGACTGCTTTTGTGTGCTTCCAGGCTCATGGATGTGAAGGCTCAGCTGGCTGAGGCAAAGAGACCAGCGTCTGTGAAACGTGAGCATCTTCCACTCTATCACTGTAAAACAGCCTGCCATAGTGACGCTTCATGCCACAGTCACACTCAGAATTAACACTTCCTGCTGAAATCACAGGAGGCAGGCCTTATGACATACACAGTCATAGCTAGCTCGCCTGATGGAGGGTAGTGTTATGCCAGGTGCCATGAATGGCCTGGTCCATTTTGCTGTATGCATGGAAGTTCCCTGCAAAATGACAAAACCTGCAGGACAGCCAGATATTGCTGTGAAAATGTGTGGTTTTGACATTGTAAAAATATGGCAATGAATGTATTTGGGCATGCTCTGATCACAACATGATCTGTCTCTTCTAGATATTGGCACACAGACTGTTCCATCAGCCAGCTATGGAAATGTAAGTAGAAACAAATGCACACTAGTTTTTACCTCTTAAGGTTTTCTTTTTGTGAATTGAATTTCATCCTTGATCTCGACTGAACGTATAAGAGTCGACAGTCTCACATCATATACCTTTAAAATGCATGAGTTGTTGACACAGGTGTACAGGCTGTTCAGTGGACAGTGAAGATTTAGTAATGAGTTTTCTCTCACAGCGCAAGGAATTTCACTCCAGCGCAAAGAGGGAAAAGAGTGAACAGGCCCAGCTGCAGGGAGCTCAAGAACAGTGAGTATCAGTACCAGACGCCCAGTCTGTGGAAACACCAGCTCTGCCAAGACATTGATATTGCTGCAGTGCATTATGGTATTATATACAATATCAGGGGTGGTCAACCCTGGTTCTGGAGTGCAACAGACATTTCTGATTTTTGCTCCACCTCTAACCACCTAATCTTTATTAGTGATTGGGCTTAATGAATTTAGGTGACCTTAAGCTGGTGTTTGAGGAAAATTTTAAACAGTCGGACTCTGAATATTGTGGCTCAGGTGCTTAATAATCGCTCATCAAAACAAAACCCAGAAACGTATCCCGCTTTTCTGGATCAGGATTGCCTCTCCCTGTACTTTTTCATGTAGTTTAAATATAAAGGATATGAGACTATTCGGGTCAGGAGCAAAACTGCACGAAAAAAAACACTCAGATCTTTTAGTGGTGAAAAGATGTGTTTGATGCTGTAAGACGTTGAGGCTTAGAGAGTGAAGTGGGTTCTTCCTGCCTCATCCCTGCCTTCTCTGTGCTGCAGGAGGCCAGCTCAGGAGGAGAACGGGGCCAAGAATACGGAGGAGAAAACAATGGAGGTCACGGTGGAACTTGGTTCACGTCCCCGAAGAAAATGTGTCTTCTACTCCCAGCAGAACAACAACGACGCCAGACAGAGACAGGTTAAGAAAACTCAAAGCACCAACAGCACACTGATACAGAACAGGGCTGGTGTCCACAACTGGTACCAGCCAGTGATTGTTTTATTGTTGTTTTCAATAGGAAGAGTCTGAAGCAAATTTTTGTAAAGCATATCTATAGTGTTAGGAAGAACAGACACCATTAAGGCCTTTAGCCCAGACAGAATATTCATGTCTTGTTACTTATCCCTGTCACATGCACTTTTCTCTAATAGCGTGATTTTGGCCGCAATGCCCTCTGGGGAGGGTGGGGATCAGGAGCTTATCCCCGCCGCAACAGGGAGTGGGTGCAGCATTGCGACCGCTGCTAGTTGGTGGTAGAGTGTTGCTAGAAAGCTGGTAGACCATCGAAGGTATGATTTCTGATGATTTCATCTTTCATATATTTAAAAGGTTTTAATGACTTGACTGATTGCCTTACTGTCAAGTTTTTCTGGGCTCTTAGTTTTTAGGTTTTAGGTAAGAAATTTTACAAAGAGAACAGGTATCACTTGAGGGTTTTATATGGGAAGGAAAAACTGGTACATTTCCCCTTAGCCAATGAGAGGTCCCCTTCATGGCCAGGAGCTAAAGTCACCTTGCAGTCCCAGCTTTGGGACTGATTGTAAGAGATGTGCCCTTACATTTAAGACTATAAATGAGCTTGCCCTTCCCAATTTCAAGAATCACCTTTATGTATATATATAGTCCCTCACCAGTACTTTTTCCGCAGGGTGCAGGACTTCTGAGAGTAGCCTATGATGGTTAGCAGTCTAGCAGTCTCCAATGAAACAACTGCAGTCAAGGGAGCAGACATTCTCTATTTTCTAGGTTTAAAATGGATCTACAGTTGAAGATCTTGGGGTTTTCACAATAAACGGAGTCTGCTGTACCATAGAATAGTGTCTCTGTATGGCGATGATTGAAGCATTGTATGTGTATGTGTGTATCTCCCTTTTCTGAGCTCTTGTCTGTCAGGAATCCAGTCGAGCCGGCCAACATGGCTCCGGTTCAGCTCTCCTACCTTTCCATGGCAGTAACCGGACGCCCCCCTTGGCCTCCGGTGGTGACACCCTTCCTTGCCTACCCTTCCATCCCTCCTACACTCATTTAACAATCACATTCTACTCTACTGTGCCATTTTATTCATATAGAATTCAAACCATAGATTTTCCCTTCCCGTGTAGCACTTACATCTCACATAGTGCCCTGTTTAAGGCATTAACACTTCCCGGTGCCGGCCAGAAGCAGATGGGCTTCCCCTCAGAGCCAGGTTCTGCTCAAGGTTTCTCCCTTTTAGTCAGGGAGTTTTTCCTTGCCACTGTCGCCCTTGGCTTGCTCTGAGGGGGTCTCAGGCCTGGGATCCAAGTAATGCCCTTTTTGACAAGTAATACATAAATAAAATTGAATCAATAAACATGGACTCCATATTTTCTTCCTGTAATGTCTCCTTGGATGCTGCTTATGAATGTAGACAGGTATAGCCGTTGATTTTGATGAATTATATGGCCTGTATAGCCAAATGCTGAAGGCTTCAGCTGGTACAGTGGGGACGTACCGAAAATTTTTTTTTGATTACTCGGTTAGCATGCTTAGCATTGTCAGTTCACGAGGCAGGTATTTTACAAGCAGTTTTTACAAGCCTCAGTGACCTGTGTAATTGAAATATTTCAGTCACTCTGCCAGTCATATGTAGTAGCCATACATTGATTAGGCCTGCTTCCAAAAGCATTCTCATCAATGGGACATGACTTAAACAGTCACACTAAAACATGTTGAAAGTCTGATGGTGTATATGTTTGCCCGTTAGACTGTATATTCCCATTCTTAGAGATTTTACCTTAAGTAAAACATGTCACAAGTCAACCAGAAAATCATTTGTTCCCCAAGAGGGAATAATTAAAAACAGCTTGACACACGCTTGCAAATAAAACACATTAAACTGGACAGCTAGCTATAAATATAACTTTATAATTATAAACACCACATTTCTGGCGCACCTTTAAGATCTCCAATGCACAAAAGTTGAACGGTAACAAAAATATTACATTGATGTAAAAGTTATAGTAAAATCAGCCTATCCCACTATAATTATTATTATAATTTCTAAGTGTAGGGGTCAAACTTAAAAAAAGTTTTTTGCAGCATGATCCAAATGAAATGAGGCAGCACCCTACTTTTACTCCTACAGGCTGCAGTGAACACTTCTTTCCACAAAATGGCAGCAACCTATTTAAAAATAAAGTTACGATTTCAATAAAGAATTTGAACTGAATCATTGTGACATCACTTTTAGAATTTCAGCTGTAACAATGAGATAGTTTACCTAATCACCATGGTGTTTATGCTTGCATGTCTATTCCTCAATTCACTTTAACTCTTACTGAGGAGCATTCCCTGTGGAAACCTGCATAAAACTTCTAAATATTTCAAATATGGCTTTAATTCTCACCAAATGTACCCGAAAACATCAAAATTAACATGAATTAACTTTTGATACATAAAAGATGGTTAACATTTTCGCCTGTCGTAATTGGACGATTGTTTACTTGAAGTTAATGCTTGGAAGCCTGTTTCTCTATACTTAAGTGCTAGATTCAGAATTATACTTGTCTACATTACATTAAAGTCATTTAGCTGACACTTTTATCCAAAGTGACTTAGAGTTGATTCGGCTAAACAAGGGCCAAACCCCCCTGGGAGCAACATGGGGTTAAGGGCCTTGCTGCTCAAGGGCCCAACAGCTATGGCGTTCTTGCTGTGGCTAAACTTGGGCTTGCACCTTAGCCACTAGACTACAGGCTGTCTCACAGTCTATTTAACAGTATATATTATGCTATGCTTCTGCTTGTAACAAATGAGGTCCCGGGTTTAAATCGAAGAAAATTGCTTTTGCATTGAAGTTATTAAATGCAGCTCAAAACCATTAAATGTCATTCAAGTTCACAAAAACATGCCCAGAATATTTCTAAAGCGCATGTCTTTTATACTCCGGTCTATTTGCAAAGACCCTTTAACTGCTGCTGTTGGCAGTGGTTCAAGTGCATGACCACCTTTTTATGGCTTCATTATGACAGTCCATACTTCATTACAAGGACCTTATTTTGAATGACTGGTCAGTCATTCATATGTAAACCTACATTTGTGAGGTATCTGTGTTTATTACATGTCCATCTTTATGCCAGAAGACCCGTTTACAGCTTTGCAGTCATGAGTGCTCCGGCATGCCCGTTTACTACAATCTACTTTTACCATCTCCATTTTCCTGTAATAACACAAAATACTATTTATTAAGGAAATTAATGATGATCCTTGACCTTAAAAATGATCACAAGCAGTGGCTCTCCAGGAACTAAGTTGCAAACCTCTAATAGGGGAACGAGTTGTTCTGAGGCTAACATGCTAAAGCTAATCACAGACTTCTGACTGTTTCGCAAAGTTTAGTCAAGATCATAGAGGCTTGCAAATGGGCAATAATGACGTCGCTCTGAACCTTCATTCATCGCCGTTTGTGTTCCGGCCACACGCTATTAGACCAAAAACGTCCCTTATTAGTGCAAATTAGAGGCAATGAATATGGAACATATGTTAGACCAAAACTAAATTAATTGTCCCCATTTTTTGGATTAGTAAAAAGGGTGAAGCGAGCTGTGACAAAGCCATTTATCCCTTTGCTCCTCACCAGCCTCAAAATTTCTTCCAAATAAGTTCACAGAAAAAACAGACTCTCTCCACATTAACAGGGTTCTTTCCCCGCTGCTCCTATATGTCAGTAACTGTAGCTTATGCTGCCGTTTTCATTCCGTGCGGACAATCAGGTGGATAAGACTAGATGTAACACACAACGCCCCGAGACATGTTGCTTAATACACAGGTTACCGGGAATCACGGCCTATCAGACCTCAGATACAGCATCTCCGATTGGATGTCGGGTCTCAGAATTCCTTCATTTTAAACTCATGCTTCGTTGGGGACTCCTCTGAGATGTTACGGGCCTGCCTCCTTCGCTTCTGGCTGAAGTCTGAGCCCTTTTGGCTGCCAGTTTATTAAAGTAACCGCTCATAGCCATTTGTGTCATGTTGCCCGCGCACCGCAGTAGATTGTCTTTGGGAGAAATTAACCTCTGCGCCTGCCAGAGGCATGCTAGCTGTAACTGCGCGTAATTAGATTTATTCCGTGGGGTCTTGGATGAAATAGATTCTGTTTCCATTTCGTGATGGGGAAACAACAAACAACTACCGAGCTAAAAAGCACACCATCTACAGTACTACAATCTGGTTGTGAATAGAATAGAATAGAACAGAACAGAATAGAAGACATCATTGACCCCATGAAGAAAGATTCATTCAAACAAACATTCAAACAGCAACAGCTTTAAAAAATACAAAATGGAGTATGGCCTGCATATAGCACATATAAATCATATCCATTCACATCACATTGTGTGCGCTAGCTTAGACATCCCCTGATTCATTTATGTTTGTGACGTTAATGATTATGGATTTGAAATGCTCTTTACAACTTGACATGGCACCCCTCACATATATTTGGGTAGTCTGTGCGGCATGCCTGCAAAATGTATCTGTGATAATATGGTGTAATTTGCCTTCATTAATAGTCTGCAAGGATTGCTTGTCTGTGAGGTGTTAGTCATTTAGGATTAATTAGCAGACTGGATTTAGCGACAATGGAAAATGCTGACAATCCCTCATTCACAGGCTGTAGACACAGCCCACAGAGTTTCTGACAATTTGGAAGATGGAGTGCTTTGGGGCAGGGAAGACTTTTCATGCTAAAAAAAAAAAAATCTCTCGAATACTATACAAGATGGTAATAGGGATACCTTTGTCTGCACACTGTTGGATTGTATCTTTGTGTCGTCTTCATTGTAATGGAAAAAAATCTGGGCAATTGTCATTCAGTCGAGGAACTGTCAATTTCCTCAGCGAGTAATGTACTTCAGGCATAGATCAAAATCCCGAAGTTGGTTCAGAAGTTGTTCCTGAGAAATGCCAATTCTGAGCAGACTATTCACTGATGCAGATCTGGTTATGTGCCATGCATAAGAATGTAACGTTAGGCATTCACCACGCGCTCTTATCCAGAGCGACTTAACGCAGTTTACATTTCCACACGCTATCTATTTATGCAGCTGGACGTTTACAGAAGCAGTCTGAATTGGATACCTCGCGCAAGTGTACGGTCGCAGTACCTGACATGGGAATTGCACCCACCACCTATGAGACGGAAGCCTGGTTCCCTAACCATTATGCTGCACAGTTGCAAAGATTGCACCATGAAAGCGCGATGGGATTCAAACCCAAAATCTGCTGCTTACACGTCCAGTCATCTTGGTATATACCTTGCTGTAATTGTGTTTTGTGTCTGTGGGTATGCCACGGTGCAACACTGCCTGTTATTTAAGGTCATTTATTTAGGGCAGGTTAGGGGGTGAGACAGGATTATAGTAGGCATGAGGATAGACATGGGTAGATATGGTTTCGTCATGATTGTGGTGGATATTTTAGGAAGTTAATTTATTTTTGTAATAGCTTTATGCATGGTTAAATTGTGCAGAGATGGTTTTACTCTCAGAATAATTATTATCATTTTTCATTTCAGCCTTTATTTGTCCATATTTGTATTCCCATAATGCAATCTACTGTTAGTCTTCTTGGATCAGAGTGTCTGATAAATGACCTAATTATAATGTAATAAAGTATGACCATTTTATCATTTCAAAATTATTAAACATATATTTCTCCAGAGGCTGACATACTGCCTATTTTCATTTCACAGTTTCATATTCAGCCGAAATATGATATAACATGTTTAATTTTGAGATCTAGCAGTTTTCGAAAGGAAACTCAGAGATTTAATGAGTTACCTTTGCGTAGTTTAATTTTAACAGTAATACCAAAGTGTTCTTTCCGTGAAGCCATTTCATGAAACACCAATTCCCCTTTTTCCAAACATTGTGGGAAGAGAGTGAAGAAAAGGAGGGGTTGAAGAGCCTGCATTTCCACTCTTATCCTCTAGATGGAGCTCTCGATTTGGGATCGTTATTCCACAACTGAACTCACTCTAAAACCCTCTCAATGTCATTACATATTTTGTCCCGCATGTCCACATACTGGTATTTACCAGGTAGGTACAGATCGGTTTTTTTTTTTTTTTAACTTTCCAGTGATTTTCATGATCGTGTATTTTGTTACAGAAACATACAGAGACAAATTTGCATTCATTGCATTCTTTTCTGAAATTATGTACTATAATATAATAAGTAAAAAATGTTATTAAGCATTTGTCACATGTGTTGTCTGATTTGATTTTACATCAGGGGTAGCAGATGTGCTTTCTGCCAATGTAAAGGAGGGCAGGGCATACCATATATGGTATCTATGCCACAATGACAATTGGCCACTTCTCAGGGTTTTCTAAACATAGAGGAGGTAGAAAAAGTCTAAAAACAACAAATGGAAAAGGACACATATGTCCATATGTTTCTACGATAAAATATTTTTGGATGTAACGCTACTTTTTATGTTTATTATGAATCATGTAACAGATTTTAAGGGCAGTTGGCAAAAATGTCACAAAAATGGTAAGATTATTTCATATATGTATCCTATATCATATATATATCCAAGGGGAAAAGTTTTAAAACATCATGAAGCTGTATGCCAAATAAAGAAAACTGTATCAGAAAATAGGAACAGAGTCAAATTTCACTGACAGGGACAGACGGACACTTAACAGGATAGTTTGTAAAAACTACAAAAATCATTGTCTCAGAAATGATCGCCTTTGTTAGCTTCACAAAGCTGATTTTAATACCAGGGCCACTACTCAGAAATTGCTTGTACCCAAAGGCAATGTGAAATGTGGAACCAGGTATGGGCAGCCATCTTGTGGAAGTCACTGGGGTCTGATTATTATGGCGCAAAAATTCTCATAATGCCTCTATACAAACTAATAGTTTGAACAACAACAGGATAAAGTCGAACACCTTCCATGGCCTCCCCAATCACCGGGTCTAAACATCACTAAACCTTTATAGAAAGCTCTTCGATATGGATCTTCAAACCGCAAATTTTAATTTTCCTTCAGCTGTCAAAGAACTGTAGGCTTTTACTCTGGTGAAAGTTCCCAAACTCCACTAGAAACCATGGAAGACTTGGATAACATTACACCAAAAAGAACTGAGGTAAAAGGTAGGCACATCTCCTTATTACTGACAAAATGTACTGTACTTGCATATATATTGTCTACAGCCTGTATATATTGGGTAATTTTAGGATTTCATAAAATATATCAACATTCTCTTACTGACAGATCCATTATTTCACCAACGAAATACCATTGAGATGAATATCACTTCTGCAAGGTTGTCCTGGCTTCAAGGCAATGTAGAATACATCTGCTTTAACTACAGAAGCATTATAGCGATAATGGCTTTTGATTGGCTGAAGCATGTACATACGCCATAATAGGCTTAATCAGTCTGCCATGGGCTACATGATAAAGGAGACCCTCCTATGCACATGATCCAAATCACTGCTTTATTGATAATGTAGCATATTTCATCTAAATGCAGTGTTGCAAGCAATGTACTGTACTGTGCATGGTCTACAGTCATTTCATCTGTGTTTGAGTGTGAACGTTCGGTGGAAGGTGGCGCAACGGCTCATTTAATGGGACTGTGGAGGTAATGTGATTGGTCAGTACCTTTGTGGCACCTTCAGCTCATTACAGAATGTAGTGGCAATCCCTGACTGGCCCTGTTTAGCCTTGAGCTCTTGTGGCATGCAGTAGCGAGACTGCTTCAGAAAACCCTTTTCTGAAATGTGCTCTGCCTGCCAGCTGCATTTAAGCCTGTAAAATAGACCCTATTTCTTCTGTAGAAAAAGAATGCTGTTCCAGGTAGCAGTCGCTTAAACTCTAACAATAAAATGGAACAGTCAGACGAAAAATACGAATCTAAACTAATGATACATTCAAGATATATAAAGAGGTTTGTTACAGTGAAAAATACAAAATACAGTAGTAATAATAATAATAGAGTGTTTCTCATATCACTAGGTTTGTGGTGTCGTGGTCAATCACATTCTGTTCAGGGATTCTTTAACACAGACACTGTGTTGAACCATTTATACTAAGTGTTGTAAAATCATTCAGTCAAGAAGGTGTGTCATTTTTGACTCCTCACCACACAAATTATGCCTATGGTAAAAAAAAAAATACATTGTATGTATTGATGCATGTAATTCAGACAGGATTCTCACTTATTACACTCCGTCTTAAAACTCAAACTCAAAAACACAAGCTAAACCAACCATCTCCTGATTACAGAAATCCAGAGGCTAGACTCATTATTTCTGTTTAGGAGAACAAGTGAATGATATTTGCATTTGGTATCAGTCTGAGCCCTAATTTAATACTTCTGGAGTGTCATTAATGCCACTCTAAGACACGTCTACATTTCTAAATGCACGGGTCTCGCACAGGATATAAAACTAATTTATTTATATGACAAGATTTCGGGCTCGCTGATCCACTCTCTGAACAAACACATACACATGCATGAAGCTTACCACCATTGCTATACCACTGGAGTGAACCACAAAGCAAAAAATAATTAAAAAACAACTACAGATGAACAACTATCAACAGATTCTACTTTTAGCTTTGTAGTTTTTTCATGGTTATAGTTGCATAGTTAGTCTCATCAAGACAGTATTTACTTGAAATAATAACTATGAAATGGAAATGCTGGGATTGTCACATATTTTAATGTCCCTGAAGCTAATTAGCAGACCCCGTAAATAACTTGTTGATAAATTGGATATTTTATGGTCAGCTGAGCTAGGTAACTCTGTATGCTGTACTCTTGTATCCATGGATTGACTGGCCAATTAGATTCAAGGAAAGTGCTTGTGTTGTCTCAGAAATGGCCTTCTGTGGGATTTTTAGATTCATTCCCTCCAGGAAGGAAGTGAAACTAGTGTAAAGAAAACACAACGGTGCTATCTAGGTTAATATAAAACCTTTGCATGAAGCTAACAAAGCTAATGCCAGCTGGCCAGTTAAATACCAGAAAACTGCCTATGGTCATCCAGACAAGTACCTTCTGGATAGGGGTCCTATTAGCACAAACTTTGAAGGCAAGTGCAATGTGAAAAGGCAACATTTACCTATCTGCTTAGCCTGCTAAATTTTTATGTCCACAACTTAATATATTTCTGAAGAATGTGTCAACCAAAAACATTGGTGGTAATTTTGACCAGATTTGAAGAGCCTGGATTGTATTTAAGGTGATTAGCAGAACTATCTGGAGCCCTTCCAGGGGACACCATCTAAAAGATGATTGTGGTGATAATTATTATAGTTATTATCATTATCATCTAACAGTCTTCTTGTCGTCTCCCCAGTTTACAGTTATCGTAGTGATCGTTACTCAGGAGTCTCTGCTGTGTCGTACAAACAGCAGTATGAATGAACCACGTAGAGTGAAGAGCCTCTGCAAGCATGGTTAGAATGAATGGATATAGCAGTAACCAATGACCATAGATATCTATGCTGACTCAAAAACTCCCTCACCTTCACCATAGCCAGTTGTGTACCACCAACGAGGGTCACCTGCCATAGTTCACTATTGACGCGGCCTTGACTTGACCCTGTGATTACCAGGGGTTAAATATCCTGTTTGCTCTTGTGATAAGCACTTTTACTGACAGTCTATCCTGACTTAGTGCCTTTTACTGTGGAAATTTAAAGGAAATCTCCCGACGTAATGTAGGAACTGTTATTAGCTTAGGGGACACCCATTCTTTGGGTAATTTGTGCAGCCCTCAAGTCTACATATTGACCGTTTAGATCATTGGATATTAACAACTTCAGTTCAGGTTAAGTGTTCTCATGGGTTCTGACATCCCATCTGGGATCTGAACCAACAATGTTCTGGTTACGAGTCAAGTAATTAATTATACGCTTAGGCTTAGTCTGTAATACTTAACATGAATAAATGCCCTTCAAATTACTACCAAGTTAATATCCTGAGTAAGATCAGATTAAAAATCCAAAATTGAGTTTTTTGAAGTCTGATTATCCCATGAAATGGATTTTTCAAACCTAATTATGTCAGGATTTGCATATATTTATGAGACCATTGACAAGACTGTTCACATGAATTTATTAATGAAATCTGCTTATTTGGGTTTCCTCTGGGCAGCGGACTACTTTAAGAGCGATGATACATCATGTCGGTACGATGTTCTCTCTTACTGACACAGAGTATTAAAAATAATAGATACATCTCCTTTAGGAGCGACACCCCTTTCTACACAATACTCTGTTTGCCCTGCCTTCCGAGTCATTCTCGTTTTTTATTAATTGTGGAAAAACTGTCAAGCTCAGTTGACCCAGTTAATTCTTGTTGATTATCCACTTCTTTGATATTCAAATCACTTTTTTAATATCATTCCCAAAGTGCGGAATGCTGATAAATATTTAGATTCAATCTTCTAACTCCCTTGTCGTCCCCCTCTTCTCTGGCCCAAGGGCTGCCATAGAATTGTATGAGAAATGAGTATTGAATGGAAATCTTTCATGTGCAAGTCCGCCGAGATGCTGTTGTTTCAGGTTAATTGTTTTTTTTTTTGGGATAGTGTGTGGCTTGTATGTACATATCTGTCAATTAGAACAAATGACTCATTTGGAGGGAGTTGGGGGGGTTTTCATTTCATGACTGAAATGCTGTGAAATCGCTTTCTTTCCTGTCTGCCATTGCTAGGTGCCCTCAAACTGCCTGGAAGGAGGCGTTTGAAGATAAGTTCCTTATTCCACGCAGAACTGGGGAAACTGCCTCGGAACACAAAGCTTATCTTTTCCCTTATTTTTTTTTCTCCCACATTATAATTCTATGCATGCACATGTGTGCATGCGTTTACGTGTATGGACAGCTTATGTTTTTATATGCTTTATATAACGCTCACTAATGAATGGGTTGTATGCCTCCTTCAAAAGTTCCTCTTCGCAATTTTTAATATGGTGCACAGCTCTGTGACCTCAGTCAGCCACAGAGGCGTAGAGTCACAGGCCTACAAATATTTGGCTGGAGTCTTTTGTCACGAAGTCAGTCATAGTATGAAGCGGAATTTTCCTATCCGTTTACACAGAGCGTTGCTAGGTTTTGACGGGTTATGCACAGGAGAAAAGCTGAAACCTCAAAGATCTCTGAAATTGTCAAAATGCAAGCTGACGGCACACAGGGCTTCATTTAATTAACAGCGAGCTCTACTTTTCAGTTCGATTCGGAATCATTTTTAAGAAAATGATCACAAGTGTCCAACTGAATTTAAATTCAGTCTAGTCCTCCTGACCATGGCATTTAGGTGAAGTAATCTGTTGGCATAAAATTATGAAAATGCAGTTCTGAAAATTGGATTCATCAAGCTGGTAACTAGAGCCTGATGAATTCATATAAAAGGGAAATATTTCATATTTCCAAAAATAGGTGATCTGACAGTCCCACATCACATTGATAAGTTAATAGTGAACGTATCCCCCTTTGATAAACTCAACTACTTTGTTAGACTGTGATAGGAATCGTTTTCTGAAATGACAAGTTTTGGTCAAGTCAGCTTCAAGATGCCACCTTTTGCTTTTCTATGTTAGATGTTTACTTCAAACACCTATGCGGCGGAATTAAAAAAAAGGCATAAAAACGAGCTTTTCAGATCTTCAGTTCCATGAAATTCAACACATACACAAAGTAAATTAATGTTAGTTGCACCTTATAAAGACTCATTGTTGTATTCAATGCTGTATTCAGGTGCATGTCTGAACTCACCACTGAATAGGCCTCCTGTTTCTTTCTCATCCAGGATGAAAAATATGGAAAAAAATGGATGACGCGTACATGTGTGCTGCCATCATATAGATAAACCAGTGGCAGTGTTTTCCACAACATGAAAGTAGAATGCATTGAATGAAGCAGCTGTTCATTTCTTGGCAAAAGTCTTTAATATTTCTCTTCATTTTGCAGAATTTTTTTTTTTTTTTAAAACACTGATAATGCTCTTTAAGGGCTGTTCAAACGAAAGGGAGGAGCTCCTTTGATCTGCTGCTGTTCTCTGTGGACTGTGCGGTGAATCACCGGTGCGGTGAAATAAATGTGAGCATTTTTACTTTTCAAAAGCATCCCCTGCTTTGGAATGTGTCATGCCTCACGTTCCACAAAGTAGAATGAAAGTTAGCTAGCTACACAGGGATGAATCTGAACCTGACTTAGTGCTTAGTGCTAATTTATTAATGGATGTAAAGACAGACTGTAATAATACACTTGCACAGAAAAAGCACTGATGTGGCAAGTGTATTATCAGTGTTGGGGCTGCTAAGGTCAGTGTCTAAGGCTCTGATTTACTAAAACAATTTGCTTGAGCAAAACTGTTTTGCTGGTGTAAAAAGAGGGTGTCTGATTGGTTGAAGTAGTTTGTTTGCTCCAATCACAAATCATGTCACTGTCAAGTGTGCATGTCAAAGTGAATTGTGCATAAGCAAAAATTGTAAAACATCTTACCATTTAAAGGCTTTGACATATCTGATCATAGGTTTGAGAGGCAATGACTGGCCAACACCAATAAACTGTTTATGAAACAGGGAGACCGGGGGGGGGGGGGGGGGGGGGGGTTACTGTCTTAAAATAACATGACAATCAGTAAAACATTTTGCAAGTAAAACAGCTTCACACTGCTCTCATTTTGCGTAAGAATTGAGACAGATTTCATTCCTCGGTATTTCAACACCACTTGTGGAGCTGCTGTACTTATCCCTATTACATATACTGCTTGGAGATTACAGTTATTTTAGTTGTTCAGCTTTTCCAAACAGCGAGTGCATTCATGCATTGACAGAAAAAAAAATAGTTGGTGAATATCTGAATACATCATCCTCCCCAATGGCTAATTTCCATTCAGGTTAACTTGTAAGTGGTTTGTAGACACGATATTCGACGTGAGGAAGTTCGGTTCGTTTTTGTTTCAATGTCTGAGGCCGGAAAATTGACGGCACCGTTCACTTCAGAACGGCACTCGGATACACAAAGCCAGACAAATGTCTCAATTTTCTAAGAGAGTTTAGGAGTTAATAAAGAGCATTGTTTAACAGTATGCTAATTCGGATTCTCGGGAGGGAAGGAAGCGATCTGTGGTGCTAACATGCTGAGCCTGCATTCCCATAAGGCCTATACAGTTAGTACAAACAGCATCTGTTCCCTCCTTCCTCTATATTTGTCATGGCGTTCATGTATTTCTTTATTCATGCATTTTTCCTTGATGTCTTTTCTCTCTCTCTGTGGCACTTCAAATGGCTCTGTCGCTCACCTTCAGCTCTTGGATCGCTTTTTTTCTGTCTTTCTTTCTTCCTTTATCCTGTGGCCTCCCTCCCCCACCGAGTCTAAAGCTGCCCTCAGTCTCAGTCATCATAACTTTTTATTCTCTTGTCTTGTCTTCACTCTTTTTACCTCGGTTGGGGCTCCTTCTCCCATCTGTCTGGCTGTCGCCACATCGGCAACTGCTTGTCTGTATATTATGGATGTTCCCGTCTGCGTGTGGTGAACTCTTGAGCCTGCGCATCATCCAATCTCATGTCTAGACGCATGCATTCTCTTCTCTCGGCACCCTTCATCATCTTCTTCCTCTCCTTGTGCAGAGCTTCTTCTCCGAAAAAAGAAAAAGAAAGACCCCCGCTGGACTCCGCTGAAGGCCGAGACCGAATCTGCCAGGCTCCACCTGGACATGTCTGCACCCTACTTTAGCTCACTTAAGACAGCCAGAGACTCTATCTTCATTCCTCTGTTCCTACCACCAGCAATTTATTCAGCTTTCTTCCCTCCAGCTCACAATCAATAAATCGCTCGATGAACTGGTACTTGTGTACCGCAAAATACTGCAGTAATGTTGTCATACAGCATTAACCTATGTGTACCTTGCGATAGCTGTAGTCATGTTGTATGTATGTTATTTGTGACATCATATTCATATAGTTGTTTTACTGGAGAAAAACTAGAATCACATGAAATGTCATCACATCGGGAATGAATGTAATGCATTACTGGAGATGTATGTTTAATTATATAATTACTTGTTATATAACCAATGTTATTCTCATACGTTTCTCTGGACGATAATACAGGAGTCACAGCCAGGAGAGACACTTGTGCAAGCTCAAAATTACAGACTCATACCTTTTACGATTACTCAGACATTGTGCTCAGTTTAAGCAAACATCTGACCACATGACAGCTGAGTGCATTAAACTGACTGCGATACATTTGAAATCACAGCCCTGTTGTGAGTTTTCTGGCCTGCTCTCTGCAGTGCCCTGACTTTTGTAGATGTAATTGTCAAGACTTGTGGAATGAAGGATATAATTTCTGGTTATCATTTTGAAACGGCATGAGAACATTTGGGTCACAAGTGGTTTAATGTCTTTCTTATCACTGATGCAAAAAGGAGAGTATTTTTGGTGGCAATTAGCTTTTGGTTCCTTGGAAATATATACACACACATACACACACACACATACAGTCTACCGTTTTGACTTTGAGTAGCAAAAAATGTATGTCAGTTCATCACCTACAAATAAGGCAACAGATTTGTAACTAAACCGTAATCAATAAAGGGTTCACATTCTTTAATCTGGTGTATTTTCAGAACTTTCAGAATTCACAAGCAACCTCGGGGTGTTCATGCGTCTGAGTTTCTTCCGTTCGTCCTACGTCAAACGACAAAAGCGACTTATCAACAGAAACAGGTTAATATTTATTTCTGATTTGAAATTGAATTCAAATTTCATGAAAGATAACACAAACAGTTGAAACACCAGAACGTGAAGGAGGGAGAGAGAGAGAGATTGGAGATGTATGGAGAGCATCGATCCCTTTCATGTGCATTGTATATAATTTTTTATGTCATAATCTCTCTAAAGAACACATGTTCGGTATCAACACTATAAACCTGTGGCTTTTACTGAAGTATTTGTTTCCAAATGCAAGGGGCTGGCAATGGTTGTTTCCCATCCCAGTGATTGTTATTCCTCCCTCACCTTTTTTGAAGCCACAATATTTTCGGAGTCAGTTTGCTCCTTCTACAGCGGAGGAAATGAAGCAACGAGTAACAAGTGCGGATGAGACAAACAGGGACGTCACTGAAATCCCATTTGGTTGAGACAGGTGTGCGATTTGTTTGCCGAGGTTACGGGGCGGGCGGGGGGGGGTGGTGGGGCTGGCTGGCGAGGAACCGGACGGACGACTGAAACGCGACGAAGACGCCGTGGCTGGGGACCGAGCCGAAGACCCGCGACAGATGGTGCCGGAGCGAGCCCTGCAAGATTTCTGATGTTATTAAGTGCTAAACCTGACAGGCATGGCAAGTCATACGGAGCCTTCAGACAGAGAAAAAAAAAAAAAAAAAAATGAATTGCAGAGGAAGGGAATGACTTGTTTACTGCATCCAGTCCTCCCTTGTTGAATCAGAGAGAAATTAAAACGCACAAAAGGTAATACTCTCTAAACCCTTTCAGAAGTTAACCAGGTACAGCAGATTGTATATTAAAAATCATTTGACTCAATACAGCGTTCAGGCACATTGTACCGCCTCCTGTTTTTTAATCATGTATCACTGTTTTTCTCCTATTCACACAAAACTTTTTTGTTTTCTAAACTAGCTCATAAGTTTTACTTCCCTGAACTTACTTGACAGAAATTTGGGGGAAAAAATATTCCCTTTACAAAATCGATTTTGTTTCCACTGTCCTTGTGTTGTATGTCAGACAGGAGGAGATAACACGATATGATTTTTTAATCAATGTGGTCAAAGCTTTGATTAATGTTCCGAGGTTTAATCTTGCAAGGCCAAGTTTAAAGTAGTCCATTCCCTGGGTGCTTTTGGTGTATTTGTTTTGTTGATAATGCAGAAACGGCAAAGGAATTCCAAAGCAGTTGCTAAAAGCAATTCCAAACACTCACTGCTACAGTATAAAATCTGTCCGTTCCTCTCAAGGCATCAGCTACCTCTTACTGTCATCGCGTGCCAGGCAGATATACAATGTATGATCCATAATGTTGATCAAATTGAAGACCGAATCCACGAAAAACAGATTCACAGTGAATACACTGTGAAGGAAAAAGACATTGATACTGTCGCTATGCCAGTTGTCCCACATTTAATTCACGAGTGAACAGTTTTGTGTAAAGACAGATGTAACACATTTTTTTATATGATATTCATCTTCCCATGAAACCCCATTTCATTTCTGTTATATAGAACCATCTATTCATCTCTATATGTGCTGGTGTGATTTCATTGAGACTTTCTGAAAAATACTTAGAGCCAGACATCGCATATCAAATGTGATCCCGCTAGATGCTATGGTTTATGGAACAAGGCCCACATCCATGAGGTTGTAAGTTCAGCTCCCTGGTGGCTTGTTGCTTTCCTAGACTTAAGCGTCCTACTTACCCTATATCGCTTGTGTAAACACAACATCATAAAAAGCTAACACGGCTTGCATAATGTAAACAATGTACGTTGCCGAGCAAGCAAATAAGTCATGAAACGTGTGGAGACAAACAGCGACTTAGCATTGCTTGGCATCATTGGATGCCCTTTTAGCTTGCCAGGACGTTGAGTCTATTGGGGAATAACACATATGCAATCACTAATACTTGCATATATGCTGCTGCCTGGTTGCCAGGCTTGAAATCTGACACATAGCCACAGTGGATTCGTTATGATTCCCCTCGTAAACAGAAGTGGGTGTCACGCCAGGGACCATTCCTAACGGTTGCTGTCAAATCGGGTTTAAGCAGTGGGCGGTTTACCATATAACCTTTTTGACATTTTATTTAAAAAAATGCCTCGGGCAGAGCTATGAGAGACTAACACCCTGGGAAAAGTACAGTAGGATGAATGGAAATTTTTCATATGGGTGCATAGTTCTAGAGTTCAAAACAAAGACTCAGGAGGTTAGATTATAGACACTCCGTCAATCAGTTATTGAACAAAAAAAAAACAATTAAGCTCGATATTCATTCCATTTTAGGCATTTAGAAGATGCTCTTAACTACAGTGTCTTACACAGTTTACATTTCTACATTCTGTCCATTTACACAGCTGGACATTTCATTGAAATAATTTGGGTCACATACTTTGCTTAAGGGTACAACAGCAGTGTCCTGTCTAAGAATCAAACCCACCACCTCTGAGTTCTTAGATCAGCTCCCTATCCATTACGCCACACTGCTGCATTAAAAAAACAACAGCGTATATGCTCTTCTATGCATCTTGTTCCCTCTGTCACAATCTCCACAGCAGAATAAATCACTTAATGTCAACATGACGGTTTGACGACCTTAGCCCCTTTGACCGATTGCTAAGTCATCCTCGAACCGCGAGCCAAGACAGTCACCAGAGCATTAACCAGGACTTCAGCTTTCCTCCTGAGGAATAACTAAGCCTTCTTGCCAGGGGCTACGAGCAGTCCAACAACTCCCGCCAAGACCTGAGAGCAAGTTCGCTCTGAGTTTCAGAGCCAAAGATTTATCAGAAAGTTTATTACTGCAGATACTGAAATAGCCTCGAAAGGTCAGGCATTCTGACTTGAGGATGGTGCATCACTCTGAGTTGTATTACTGGGTTTAGCTTTGAACTTCTTTTTGAATGACATTTTCCTGAGGACAAAAAATGACTATTACATTTCATTTATGGTACATGATGATTTTTTACAATATAACTGGTCACTGCTGATTGTCATTATTTCTCTGGATGAATCAACAGGGCTGCACAAACTGCACAAAAAATATGGCTTTCATCATAACGACTTAAGTTTCTGATTGTGACTGCTAAACAAGTATTTTTGGACACATTTCTTGTTGGAAAAAGGTGCTAACAATTTCATGGCTTATGGATAACTGATTTATGAAGTGATTCAGTTGTAATTCCATTTCGATTGAAGAGTACAAGTGCCAATCAATGCATGGACATCTGCGATTGGAGTATATATATCTGATCCATCCCTGCTTCTCTGTGGATCGCTCTTCTGCCTAGCTTGCCGTCTTCTTAATGGAGAGTGGCAGAGAATGGATTGCTGTGATATTGCAAATTTTCCTGCAAACTATTTCTGATGAGTACATTCCTGATGTTTTTAAGGTACCAGATTGTGTTTGGTAAATTCAATTTTGTTTTATTTACCTAATGGTCTGTATTTCTGTCCTAAGGCTTAAACCGCAAATCCAAACACTTCCACCACACATAATGTCATTATCTTTTCCTGTAAGAAATCTGAACAGTGGTCAGTGGTCAAGGTCAATGGTCCACTGTCAGGCCAATGTCAGCACAAAAGTGGAAATGTAATCTGGAGGAGGCGAAAACAGGAAAAAGACCATTTAAACTTATTTTCCCCATTCTTTCACTCCTTCGACAACATCACAGAAACTGAAGAGTGCTTTCCCAATATTCAACATTTTGATATCCTTGTAAAAAAAAAAAAAATAACAGGCTTTGGAGGTGTCTCAGTAACAAGTCAGATAGCTGCTGCCTTTATCATTCACAGGTAGCCAAATCTGATAGCAGTGCTACGTACTGGAAAGACACCTCAAAGTGAAACCTATTTGAAGGCAGTAAATCAGTTCCAAGAACATACAAGTGCTGAACACGAGGTCCATGCTGAAAATTGAAAGCTGGGCTATTGTTTTTCAACAATCTCTTTATATAGTGGAGTAGAATAACCTTCATAGGCCATATTTTTGTAAGAACTGACATGTTATTTTTTCCATATCCGTTGAGGTTAGATAACTGAACAGGTTGGTAACTAATGTGTTAACTGCTGTAATTCCATGGGCTACCTTGGCAATCGCTGGCTCGATAGACAACATGCCTCCAGCGTCTGTCATGGTCAGATTCCCATCAGGAAAGATGTTTCTGGTTAGGGTTAGTGAACAGAACATCTTGTGTTCCCAACTTTGTTCCTTGCTCACAGGATGTTGTTTTCATGTAGCGTGACTTCTACTACTATTTGTCCAATCCTATAACTACCATATCTGACTAGTAGATACCTTACCAGGCTACCTTACTGAAGAGATGATGACGAAGATGGGAGATCACTGTTTCACATTAAACTGGAACACCTCATTTAAGAATTGGCCTGGTAACCAGGCTATGTGACTGTACACGGGTAGACAACTCTGATCTTGAACTACTTGAGATGTTTCTGGTTTGTGTTGCATTATGAGTATAATTAGATGCATTATTAAGTGCCTCAATCTGAATATTCATAGACTTAGACTTGAAGCTCCTCCTCCGTCTTCAGCACATGCCCCCCCCCCCCTTATTCATTGAGCCCAACTTCATTGTGTATATGGAGTTTGAAATGGGGCAAAAACCAGAGATGTCTGGACACGAGTCTAGGACACAGACTGCCTGTCCATGAACTATATCACATTACAAGTAGTATAACGTAACTATGACTATAAAAAGTTGGCAGTACACCAGTTATATGCTTCTCATTATTACTGATCACCTGCGGATGGTTCTACACTTCTGATCTCCTGTCATAAATTGCAGGTACTGTTTCTGTTGTAGCTCTGTGTCTCATTAATATGAACTTCACAGGCTCATTCTTAGCGCCATTCCTCATTTCCACAACTGGAGCCAAACATCAGACACTTTTCACAAGACGGCACAAGCACGCGGCAAACAAACGGAAAAGAGACAAGACCTTAGTTTGAGGATACGCAAGAGCTCTGAATAAAACATGGGGGCCCATTTTCACTACGCGTTAACAGATTTGCTTAAAAACTCATTTAAAAGATTTACAGTGTGTTCAATTGGCACGTCCCACTAATTAATTCTACGTTTTAAACATGGGAAAATGAAATCGTTACAGGCGTGATCAATAGACACGTTATGTAAAGCTATATTTTTTTTTTCCTCCCATGAATTTTCATAGTTTGGAAGCCCGGGGACATGAAAGACCTATTTCTGAGTCGCTGAAATAATCAAGCAGCTGAGTCTGAGAGAAGTGCGCCCGCAATCTCGATCAGTATCAGACGCCGAAGAATCAAGTGTGCTGGATTTAACCGTCTTTCTGAAACGACTTCTGAAGCAAAGTTTTTAGCCATGCTCGTTTTGGCTTCGCATTTGAAAATTGGCACCATATGGCTTTTTAAAATCAAAAATACTTTTATCTTCTTCTTTCAATAAACGCAAAACTTTCACATTGCATCTGTGTGTATGCGTGTTGAAGAAGACCTCAAAAAAATAAGTGATTGCCAAAAAGACATGCATAAAGATATGCACATGGATTTTTTGGATGTCCATGTGCAAAATATATATTGTTTTAAATGTTTATATTCAATTACTTATGTTTTAGTGTGTTCTATGACACATGTCTGCATGACTTAAGCAAGGCTACTTAAATGGATTTGCTCTAAGTAGTCTTTGATGTGTATTGTAATGACTGAAAATGATGAATTGCACTTATTTCAGCATCTGGGTAATGTCATGTTGTGCCAGACATTTACCAAATATTTGCTGAGGAGGAGAGGCAGAGATTTATTTCATCAATTAAACTGGGGGGAGATTAGATGGCTGGATTGGGAATTTGGCCAGAACCCTGGGGAGCTCGCCTTCTCACTGCCAGAAGAGGTCCTTAAATACTCAACCTGAATCATGAATTAGACTGAATCATAAAATCTCCTCTAAATCTCTGCAACATCCCACACAGTACAGTAACTCCACCACTGCAATGGGCAGTGATAAGAAAATGAGGTGCCATGACAACGAAAATAGGTGGGGCTACCGTATGGTTCCAGGAACTCATTGAAACTCACTGAACTCACACACAGATGTTTACGGAACAAAACGAAATCTTTTGAGGGGCTAACCGCAGCCCAACCAATTTTGGGTGTCTCAATTCCTCATTCACTATTGATTCCTCATTATTGAAATGACTGATTGAATGTTTATAACTGCCCACTGTTGTTCTGCTGACATCACTTCCTTCAAAGATCTGCTCCTCAAACCTGATAGCAATTAGCTTCAGCCATACAAGGTATTATGGCTTCTGGATGTTAACAGCTGCAAATATGATATAAATGTTTTGTCACATTTAGCTTTAATATTTTTTTTTTAAAAGCTTAATCTTTTATATACCATATACCATTCATTCAGTTTGAAAGGTTTAAGGTAGCTCAATGACAGCAATAGAAATATAATGAAAGAAGTTGTGGCAAGTTAAAATGCTTAAAGTTTCTAACTTATTCCACATTAAAAATTTTTTGGAGCCCTTCAAATGCAATGGATCTAATTTTGGATCTGATGACTATTTGATGCCGATCTTGAGAGGCGCCTTTTTCATCTTTTGGGGTAAAACTGGGAGAGAGAATTCACTAACCCCCGAGTGGGTGAAAAATGTCAGTTAAAATATTTTTGATGTGGAGACAGAACATGATATGATAATAACACAATGACTGACAGCACATAAACTGACCATATGCAAATATGCATATGTACAATCAACTCCAGTATTACTCGTACATGTGATGGAAATGAATATCAACTGTACACGACTGTCTAAAAATCCGAATTGTGAAAGTGAGTGTCAAGCGCAGTTAGTCGTAACTTTTCATCCGATAGTGATTTGAGAAAAACTGTTCAAAGTGTATTACAATGAAAAAAATTATGATGTTTTATACCTCCGAGAACAATTTGTGTCATTTCCTGTGTATGGCAGCGCAGCCAAACACTGAGTAGTAATGTTTTTTTTTGTCATTTGTCAACAGAGAGTGAGAAGTTAACAGATAAAACTTAAGGCCTTCTATAAAGCATTTAGAAGATGACTTTCCAAGTCACAGACAATAACTGATGTACTCAGCATAATTTCCTATCACACAGTTAACAACGGACCTTCCAACGTAAGATGGGATGACACTTATAAAACAATGTAAATACATGTGTAAAGATTGATGTGTGACAATGTATTTACATTTATTTTTAGCCCCCATAGTTTCCGTAAGCTCAAGGGATACAATTACTGACTGTGTTCTCCAGCCAAAGAGACTTTGCTCTAAATTTTTCATTGTCAGGACTGTCTGTAGGGAGGCCCTCTGATGAGATGGCGTTTCTCAGAAAATGTTCGACGAAGAGTCTCCTTTGTGTTTTTTTTCCCCCCGCCCTCTCCTTTTTTGTCTACTGCCTGTTTAATCTCTGGAGTTGCGAGGATGATCAGAGCTGAACCGTACTGAAGGACAGCAATTATGTTCCACGGGCTTTCATGCCGTGGTGCGGGAACGCATAACGCTCCGGTGATTGACAGCTATGCTGCTCAAAAGTTGAACATAGGTTTTCAGACCCCAAAGCCCGATCCAGATACCCTCCGGTGATGAACTTGTTTAAACTTGAACAGTTTATACTTGGGGAATTTCATAGTGCTTTAATGATAACGTAGGGTTGTTACGTATTCACTTGAGTGTTTATTTTACAGAAAAAAAAAAAAAACAATAGTAGATAATGAATCGACTCACTGTCTTTCAATTTAATTCAAAGAAATTCTGCCTGTTAACAGGAACTTTCTCCCCAATTTTTGTTTTATTGCATTCTGTGGGGATATCAAGTCTGACTATCTAGAGAATTCATCTTAAATACGATATGACCTAGAATAATAAAAAGACTGAACACTGGCATATTCATAACGGGAGGTAATGATTTGGTCAATTGACTGATTTAGATCAATACAATATTTCATATGATGGTGACGTGCAGTTTTTGACCTGGGTCATGGCTAAGAAAAAACTGAAGGTTTCTTATGGGTTCTTCCATTATAATCAGCACAGATTTGCTTGCTGTGCCCTCTGGGGTCCTGAAACCTATTTACTAATAAGATGACCTGATAGATTACCATGATATTTGTACATACCCATATTGAACATGCACAAATTACATCATGCATCTACGCAATGGAGTAGTTGCAGTTAATTATTTAAAAACCATATGGCAACCCCGCATTTTCAGCTCGCAGTTGTTTCCTTTGCTGGCAAGTTGACAAAGCGAAGGGGAACTGCATGAACTACAGTGCCAACAGGATGGGGATGAGGATTTAGTAAGGGGAAATCGAAGAAAGTCGAGGACATTAATATTTACTGCTGTGAAAGCAATTGTTTCGTTTCCTGCTGGACCAGATGTCTTGTGCTAAAATTACCCCAAGACCACATAAAAGAACAGCGGACATGATAGCAGTTCTTTGGACTGTTACATTTTTGCATTTCCCAAGTCTTCCTGTGGATAAGTGCATGTGAGGATTCTGGGTGAACTCATTGTGCCCAGCCCCAGCTACAATCTCAGTGTAATGGAAGTTTTTGTTCATGATATCTGACTGTGACTAAGTTAACAATATCTGACTTAATTAACAAGTGACACACCTGCAAAAGGGTACGGACAGAAGAGCTGAAATGAAACTTCCACCAACAATTTTTTTCAATCTTTTTTTCTCTCTGTATCAATCTCTTTCCACCTCAACGAAAGTGTAGAATTCCAGTTCGGTCTGCGCTGACTTATCAATAATGGATGGTCTACCTTTTGGTTATGTCCATTCATGAATATTAATGATGACGATGATAAAACAGTTGAAACACTTTGGCATTAGAAATAGTAGAGGCAATAGTACAAGCAAGAATATTCAATGAATATATACAAAGCTGTTTATTGTTTAAGAAATAAAATACCTGTTTTCATTGTAGAAATTGACTACAATGTAAAAAAAAAAAAAAAACAATGCATGTCAATCAGTCAATTCTCAATTATACTCTAGTTCTGCTCAGGAAAAGAACATTGTGCTAGCAGAAAGTTTTAAATTTTAAAATCATTAGGGATTAAGGAGGGACTCAAGTTGTATAATGATAAATGTAATGTTAGGAGGGGTAGAGAGAGGAGCAGACAACTAGCCCAGGTCTTAAGCTGCTCACAGTTGTCCCTGTTGCCTCATATCCACAGGGAATTTCAGGACCTTGGACAGCAGCAGGATACACATGCATGGGAGGTAACCTAAAACTGATCATGATGCATCTGCTCAAGTGTTGGTTATCAGCCTTCATTAGGCCTACATATGCTTTATAACCATTTTCTATGTCTTTGACTGCTTTGGGGCCACTTGCAGTGTACCTAGCATTAGGTTAAACTGCAGGTTAGCACAAGGGAAATGATTAATAATTTTGCCTGTCCGATGCATGAATGTGAGCGACATGCTTCACAAAAAAGTTTAATAAACTCATATCCAGACAGTGGCTATATGCACTGAGCGAACTGCTGAATCCTCTTCAGTCGAAAAGCAATCTGTAAAGGGAAAAAACGTATACAAACTGACCAGGTTGTGTAGTGTAGCTGACCAGGTAGTGTAAATCTGGAGTTCAAGCTCTGTACTTTATGCACAACCAGGTCATGATGATGTGAGTGTGAAGCTCTGGAGCTTTGGAGACTGATAAAAGGCATAAACCAGGATGAGGTGGCAGAGAGATTACAACAGACATATGCACGGCCTCTGGCTTGCCTCAGTGGGGTTGCTTCAGGAGATTGACAAGTTCAGTTGGGTTCCGGTTTTGAAACACGGGGTAGAAAACGAGGTAAATAAAAGACAGCTTTGTAAAACAAAATGGTAGGCGACAGGGGAAAAACATGAATAAAATCAGAAAAACGATGTTCAAAGTTGGAAAGCTGCTGTGTCATTCTGGAGGGAGTGCTGGAAGGATGGAGGACTTCTTTACTCCTGCCAACTTCAGCCACACGGTCGCGGCTGTGAAGGATTAGGGTAAGAATTATGGGAGAATTATTTCCGTCTTTGGCCCTGAAGTTGGGCATAGGACACAGTCTTAAGGAATTGGCTGACATTGTTGAATGAGAGGCGATGACGAGCATAAAATAAGTCATCGAACGGAACGACACAAAAGTTCAAGCTAATTTATGACACGGAGTGAAACCAAGAGTTTAGCAGAGTATACTCTTTGCAAAGTACTTCTTTTCAACTGAAGGAGAAAGGGAGAAGTCCTAAAAATGACACCAAATTCATTCACTCTCAGAGATACTTAGTTTTCACATACTGATGTAACAGATACATTTTCGGAAACATAATATAAGACATATCAGTGTCTCATCGTAATTTGAGGAATGTATAGGAGAGGGGACCTACTGTCCTCACTCCAGACAAACTTCCATTGAGCAAGTTGTGAAAAACGGAGTAACGTGCCAGATAAAAGCTGATGTATTTTAGAAGATCTGCTTCCATCCAGTTCCTTTGCCATGACTGTGGGGAAAAATACTCAAAATATTTGTTTTCAACAAACGCAACAAAGGTAACCCCACAGAAATGAACAGAAATTCCATAGCACTCAAGCTAATTCCAGGCACTTGAGTGTTCCTAAGGGAGAGGGACACTGATCTTAATATTGTATAATAAATAATAATTGCACTTGTTATAATAGTATATATTTGTAAAATGCTTCGTTTGTGATGTTTTTCAGAGAAAGTACCCAAGACAATGATTCGTTTGACAGTGGGGATGAGGTTGAGATTGCTTAATTAACGAAGGCGTGTCAGTCACATTTGACTTCAAAGTCTCGAGCTAGGCCGTGTTTTTCCACTGTAGGTACAGTAATCGTTCTTCTTTCCGGTCTTACATTCAGTACTGAAGGTCATCAGTTCTCATCTCATTATCTCGTATCGCGGAGACTTAATTGGTTCCAGAGATCTTTATCATCATCAATGAATTTCTTTCCACAACCTGTACGTCGCAAATCAACACACAACCTCATAGAAACCTCAGAGAAAAGACAATAGCAAGTGATGGGTAACAAAACATGAGTCACCAGGTCATATTTTGCAGAAGGATAGTAACCCTAACTCATTTGTTTGCCTGAAAAGGAACCTTCAGGCTGAAGGAGAGAAGCTAAGACGCAAAACTGATGATGAGTCAGAGATGTATGACTGTATCGGCCCTCTGTGTCCTCAGAGTCACTAAGTATGGGCAAAGCTGATGTGGTTGCATTCGTACGGTATTGAGGAAACCGTTAAATTCCTCAAAAGCAGACCAATGTCGTCATCTTGATTCGGCCTCTTTACATGTTTCTCTGGAATGTAATCTCAGGGGTCAAAGGAAAGATGACGATCAACTAAGGACAAATCAAACATGACCATATCACAGCAGACAGGAAGAGTTGCTTGATTGCTTATAACAGCATGGCCTAAAGCATATGCCTAAATTTAGGTAGGGACGGTCAAGCTAAGGTCTAAATTAATTTGCTTCTGCCCGAGTGCGCGGGTGTGTTTTTCTGTTTATTCTTACACATTTCACATCAATAGGGATGCTACTCTCATGTTCTCCAGGACTTCTAAACCCTCTGGTCGAAGCCCCTCCCCCCACCCACCCCCCGGGGGCACTTTGCATAGCAGAAGCTCCTGATCTAGCAAATTAAGCCACGAGAGTGGATGATCGCTCAGAACTATTAAGTAATAATTGACATTGACATTGCCTTATAAAGGATTAAAAACGCATCAAGCGTGCCAGGAACGTCCTCCCCACACCATTACAGAACCACCAGAGACCATCAGTGTTGGAGCGCTGTAGCGTTTCCATTTACTGCTCACTGACTGTGGGGCATTTCGCCATGAAGCCAACATGCGCAATCAATCTAGTTAAAATGTGCCATTTTACATATTTTGTTCCAAATTCATTACAAATAATCAAAATATGAACAATATCAGGACAGCCACATGATTTGCATTCAAAGTTCCTTTTTATCTGGAATGCTTATTTAATGAGAAATCACATACTAATACAATTTATCTACTTTGATAGACCCCTGATTGACGGTCCTGAAAAGACAATTAAAACAAAATACGTGGTATTTGAGTTATAGAACTCAGAAATTCATTGACGCTTTGCATTACAAAAACTCCATATAACACTGACCATAAAATATGTATATGCACATCCAAGTATATCAATCAAAAACATGATGGAATTTGAAAAAAAAAAAAAAAACTCCAAACCCTATGATTGTAGATGACCTCATGTACACAATTAGTGTATCCATTGACTATGAGTCCTTGGACCCCATCACTGCTGCTTGTGGCTACTTTAATAAATGCTATTTGTCGGTTCAGCATCTCATGCAATAAGATGACTGGATTTCCCTCAATTTTAGCTGAACCCCACATCAATACAAGTAAACTAATGCCGATAGGTCCATCTGTCACATTTCAGGAAAAATATATATCGCATAAACATTGGCCTATCTACTGCATTTGTATGTCCCAAATGATCAAGGGTATTTATGGTGTGGCCATAGCATCCAAGACAGAGGGGACAGTCTAGTGGAAGAGAGTTATGAGAGCTGTAGGCTTCTGATAGGCCTAATGGCACCGAAGCTGAGAAAGTAATTCAAACACTTTTCCCTGTATTGATGCATGGAAACAAATCATATTTAGTGCCACTGTCACAAAAGAACTGGGAGTTAATCAGGAAGAGAGTTGGGGCTTGCTGGGGCCATTGATAACACTGCATCTGAAAAGGTATTGACACTTACTTGCCTTTGCTGAGCTCATTCCGCGATCCACATTGCACAGAGCTGTAAATCAATAAGGCAACTTTAATTTTCTTTCGGAAGCGGAGTGGAGATAAGGGGAACATTTGGAAGTCGCCTGCTCTCCCTTGTATCGACAAGGGCTCGCGCCTCCCTAAAATGAGGACGAGCCTCGTAACTTCTGATGATTTCATGATCTCGGCTTGACTGACTTTGGCATCCGCTGCCGCAGTTAAATTGTTGCGATTCTAGGGGCTCAGACAGACTGAAGGCCTCCATTTGAATTCAACGCTCTTTTTATGATTAGGACGAATCATTTAGAGCTTCAAGCCTTGTAATTTATTTGGGCAGCTGGACTACACGATGAATGCAAATGGGTATTATTATAGAGCTGAGAAAAGGACATCATCATTTTTAGATGAAGTCTTATTCTATAGATACTGTGTAAACTGAATGCTGAAAATTCAATGGCTTAATTTTAATCTGAAATTTCTTCCTGTGGATGGGACATTTTTTCACTTGTTCTTTGCTGATGTCTTAAAGTGAAGTTAGCCTTGAAGTTACTGTGAAATTCAGAGTTTCGAGAAAAACTCCAGCTTTATTTTGAACCGAATATTGCGAGGCTCTCAACCGACATGAAAGGCGAATACGCAGTAAGGCGGAAGAGGAAGATTTCCGACGGATTGATGAAAAGATACGGGCCTTGTTCCATTGTGAATCGGTTTTATAGTTCATCACATTATTCTCATGCATTTTCATGAATCTGTGCACCTCAGGGGAAGGAAGTTAGTTTAAAGCACCTTAGCTGTCCAAGGTGATTATATCGTATGGTTTACAGTAAATAATAACATTATGATTCGGCCCAACTAAGACTGTCACTTAAACTAATGAGTCTCCAGTACTGCATCAAGTCTGGACACAGACAAAACAACAAGGCAAGGATCTCTGCTTCAACTAGTAACCAGCAGTTGCTTGTTGTGGTTGTCATTCGTAGTTGCAACAATTATGAAATACATTGCTGATGCAGCATAAATTCTAAAACATGTTCTACAACATGCAATATGGAACGAAGCATACCTGTTATTATATGTATCCTGAATTATGCAATCACCAGAATATATCTTTACACATTATTTTATTCCTTATAAAATGTATCATTTGAATTTTTATTACAGCTGTTACAAAACTATATACGGACCTTGTGATTTTACTAAATTACACTTTTCTGGCCTGTATTCATAAAAATGACAGTGCTCTAGGATCAGTTTTGTCTTTCAGTGCTGAGTAGGTAAGGTTGGGACAGGGATGGGGAAAACTGATCCTAGATCAGGACATACTGTGTATCTAGGGATAAGAAATGCGATGGCGTTAACCCTGGAAAAAATAAATCAATCAAAATTCCTGTATTTCAAAACTGGTGTATAATTTTTCATGTGCCTTGGCGGGTCTTTACAATTCACAGTATGTGTTCTACCCTTTAGTAAACCAAGTCTACAGACTTCAGATCACATGTCTAGAACAGCTCCCCATGTGATGGAGAGTAAGGTCACAACGGAAACGACGTGGGTTCATCCGAATGTCGAAAACAGTCTCAGCCCAGGGTGAAACAAGGCAGGGAGGCATTTCGCAGAGAAATGGACTCGAAGTGGATGATAAATCAATGGGGAAGGTGGTGCAATAAAACACTGGATTACAGGGGTGTTAGTCCCTTTTACACAACATGATAGATAGTTCAGTAGTGCAGTAATCTAGTACAGTAGTCCAAGCGAAACAGCCCCGAAGCTCCGGCTAAATAGCATAAGTGGTGAAAATGGGCAGGTCTGCAAGATGTTGGAAATTGCTTCATCTACGTCCTCCCATAAAATCGGAAAATACATAAAATCGGGCTTGATATACAAGGGGGAAGTAAAATAACGGGAGCACCAAATGGGAAGCTCTTGTATTTCTTGTATTTCAAAGTATTTCAAAGTAACTAATTGGCATTTAAAGGGGAGTCTAAAACGCGCTTCACATTAATGTCAACGCTAATTAATCTGGTGGATCTGTTGGTATGAGCAGCCATCCGGTGGGAGTCAGTGTGTCCAATCGTGACTCTGCAAGGTAGAATTCCAGTAAAGGAATATAAAGTCAGTTAAGGTGACCTCGTTAACTCTATTCTCGAGTCTTCACGACACTTCCACACTGCTAAATGGATTCAAATGGTACCATGAGAACCAGGATGAAGTTAAACACCCCCCATGGCCTCCCCCATCACCACATCCTAACAGCATTGATCCCGTATGGAATTCGAGAACGCTGATTAGATTTTCACCTCCTCATCTCCCATAGAACTAGTGGCTTTTCTTCTTGAATAATGACCCAACATCAAACTAGAAACACTTGAAAAGTGGTAAAGCAGCAATATGCCTGAAATCATGACCTAATACTGTATTTAAGTCGGTAGGTTTTGTATATTGCAGAAAGTATGTCTCACGATAGCACATCATTTAGCGATATGTCCTCTAGCAAGTGTAAATTGGCCTTAATGAAATGTGCTGTCCTGTGTTTTCCAAAATGTTGCTTGCCTTTCCTTCATTAACTGGAAACACATTTTGTCGTTTTCTTTTTACAATAAATATATATATAAATAATATAATAATATAATAAATAATAAAAAAGCTTGATTTAAGACTACAGTTGAATCATTGGAGCAACTGAATACAACTGAATCAAAACCAGCCAGAGATACTGTTTCAAGACAAAAATATTGCAGAGAGATAGTACATCGAAATGCCCATAAGACGACAGCATATTGACATTGTGTTTTCTGTGTATTGTACATAATCTGTACAAAGTAGAACGAGATGAAATGCTGTATTATGACCGTCCGCTCATTGCTGGGTGCTCCGAATTGTCTCCAGGTGGTTCCTTATTTATTGTATGCTATATTGTTCACATTTATTGCTTGCATTTATTTTGACATGATGTCAGAGGAATTATTTTTTGAAGATGAATTGTAAAAGTTAAGTTTTTTTAATAACAGAAATAATAAAGCTAATGCAGGAAAAAGGGATACTTGTATAACATTTTATTTTGTGAAGCAAATGAATGGTTACAAGTTTCATAAGCGAGTACGCTGTTTTTTTAAGCTATTGTTCATAAAAATTCTACGCTTGCTTTTCAGAAATCTTAATCAAAACACTCAATCATTCCTTTCACCATTTAATGAGTTCAGTTATGCCTCTTTAGGTTACAGTTTGAATGTACGCACTTCTATGGATGTGTGCTTTCCCTGTCAGGGCGCCCACAACTGAATTATTACTGATGTGAAAAAACCCAAGTTGCTCTATTAAATATCTCCCAAAACAACGTTACTCAATACAACCCTCTGGTAAAGATCGAACCATCTTAATTAGTTCAGCTGTTGAGTTATTAGCCATTTAAAGTACATAGAGCTGAACGAGAATGTTCAATATTTGTACGATAACTAAAAAGTATGTGGGGTTTGTATGACTCTGACAATATGGAAGAAGGCTGGGGTGCGCTGGGAAAACCATGCAAACATAATAGTTTTATTTTTCTATTGCGAATATGTAGTAAATATCTTCATAAACCCAACTCCAGAAAAGGAATTGTAAATACGGCCCTCTCCTCTGAGGCTGTCTTAGTAAAAATGTCATCAAATTGATTTGAGGATTATCTTGCAGTCCGTAGCCATATTGCCTGACTCTAAAGGTTACACTGGAGCTGAGACCGGGGTAGTGGGGAAGCACAGCATGAGTGATTGAACGTCCTGAAACAATCGCCTTCAAGACGATTGGCTCTTGTACAGACTAGACGGGTTTAATAGAGCTCAGTGATGTTCGGACAAAGGGCAGCACTCAGTACGAATAACCACCTTAAAAGGTAAACACATTCGTTTCTTTGTCTCCTGTAGCACTAGGGTCAAAGTGTAGTCATTGAGGTAGTCTCTGTGAGACAACGGATCGTTCATTCACTGACAATACTGTTTGACAGTATTGCTGTTTGAAGCCTCGACCTCTTCCACCAGGATTCTCAGAGGGGAACTGCAGCAAGTGTGGTATATCTGACACCTCTTGCCAGAATGGTAATTTTTTCTTACATTTTACTCTCTTTTCCTATCCAATCCCTGACAACCTTGTTGAGCTCTCACAGGCAAAATTCTCTTCAGAACTTGAGGAGGGGGGAGCTGTAAATATGCGTCACCTTAAATCCTCCCAACAACCTACCCCATGCATCTTTACACACTACAGATGTACCACCAAGTACATGCTGCCCATATCAGCATATACTCCAAGAACACCACCTGACAAGGAGTGGCCAATAGAAAGCGATGAGACCGGCAAACTTAACCAATCACACCCCTATTATTCCCCAACAAGGCAGAGCTAGCTGCTGCTTCACCAGTGCAGACCTCCAGGCATAGCTGGTAATGGCATGGCTGGGACTCAAACACCCAGTCACAGGGCTTACACCAGCATTCTAAACCAGTGTCTGAAAGCATGGCCCACCTGGAGGCCCCTGGAACAGTTCATTTTTGAATGGCTGCCTTCACCTTAGACCCGTCTACACTGAGTACATGTGATTGGATAGAAATATTGGTCTAATCCTGATATTTGGGTGGAATCCCCATTCCAAACTGCATCTCTTTTGCTCAGCTTACAGCTAAGACTTATAGCCCAGGCATGAGATTCTACAAGTCTGGTGAAGCTTACCTTTAACACCATGAAACACTACACAACAACTGAATACTGCAGTGTGAAACTCCCTTACACCTTGTACAGTTAACAACATAACTAGTCACTTAGTTGTCAAACTGACTGACTGACTGATGCAGCAATGTATTAACAGCCAGGGCAATTATAATGTAGCATTACTGTACTGCTCACATTTTGCAGAATTGGAGTTCTAGCTTATTACATGTGTAAAGAAGGAGTTAACTTATGAGGGAAAGGAAATGAGTTATGTGTTTCTGCTCATTATTTTAGTTGTGATGCGTCCCCTGCATGTTGCCACTTAGTGATTAATTTCAACTCACACCACGCTGGAATCAGTAATACATTAATAAATAACTTAATAAATGAAATATCACATATAGACAGTTATGATTTTTTCCCTATACTGCTGACCTACAGCAGGTTACCAGGTGTTGATGTCTGGGTGCAGGGCATGACCAGGTTAGCCTCAGGACTCAGGTCCCCACAACACTCGCACTCCGACTTTGGTTTCAGAGGTCTAGTGACATGACACCGTCACAGGTTCCAACTCAAGATTTGACAATCAGCAGATCAGGTCTGGTGACTTGTTGTTGCCCGTGGCATCCAGCGGCCGGAGACTTGTTGCAGCTCACACTCGCATCCAGTGGTTCGTGCCCTGTTGTCGTGTCGGGCTACACACAAAGGTCAGGGTATACTCGCGGTAGCTCTCACTTGCATCCAGTGGTCTTTGCCATGTTGCAGTGTGTCTGGCTACACCCAGAGTTTGAGGGAATTGTTGCAGAGTCAGACTTGCACCCAGCCGCCTCTGCCCTGTTGCAGTGTCTGGCTGCATACAATGATCCCTAGACCTAGATCAGAGAATTCAGGGACCTCAGAGAACATACCCGGCCCGGTATGCAGAGGCCTCATGACCAGTGTCCTAAGTGGAGCGGGATTGGGATGCGGGACCTGGGGCCCAGTATCGGACAAACCTATGGAAAGCCTTGGCACCTCAGCGTATCCACACTGGCCGCCACTGGGTCACATGTATAGATGAAACAGGAAACACTAAAGTGGAGCTGTGGATAGGAGACATGAATGCTACAGACTGGAGATGGAAACATTATGACTATCAAATGTGACAATGTTTATATTATATCAGTAGGACATAATACTTATTCATTGTGAATTTTTTGTGTTAAAAGTAATAAGTATAAAATAAAGGACAACATAAAGGTAATTTCCATGAGGGAACTGGCTGTCATTTTTACTGCCTGGAAACCTTTTACTCGTATCGCTACAGGTTCAGAGTATTGTGTAGTGTTTTCATGGCAAGGACAAGCTCAGAAGTTATATGAGACTTCCTGAAATATCTCTAGAGTTCCTGTTTTTTTCATGAATTTAATAATTCATAATGCGGGATTCAGTTTTAAATGTTTGTAGGGAAATGAGGAAAGTCTTATCTGCTCCAGCAGGACACATGCAACAAGTGACATCAACATTTTGTTTTCCAATTTTTTTGTTGTTTTGGCCGTTATTAACCTTCCCGGTGCAAAGTTTTTATTGAATTCCAGATTACATTAGAGACAAAGCGTACAGTTCAGGTCATTTTCATCCAAGAAAACAAACCTTCAACAGACTGGTGAGCGGCTCCATTGGAAGATAACCACCAAGTCCGTTATCGCATTCAAAAACTCACTGCTAATCCATGTCACTCTAGATTACAAGTCTAGCCTACATGTATTTTTTTCCCCCCCACACACAGTGGATATAAATTAAAAATTAAAAATCACACCAGTTGAAAAATGACAATTCGTGCAGCCATTTTGAGTAAAATGATGGTTTGGGCTTTCTTATCTACGCTAACACCTGTTCTACTGTGTTACATGTGCAGTGGCAGTGAGTATCATGAGGGTCATATATATGTGTGTGAGAGAGAAAGCAAACTTTAATGAATGTCTCAATATAGACTTATGATATAACAAGAGGTAGTGTGCTTTATGTTGATTAAATATTTAAAACTATATAAACCCCTGAGATTAATTACAGCCAACAAAGGCTGTTGTTGCTTTTATCTCTTTCCTTTAATGCCCTTGCACTGACATGACTTAACAGAATTAGCATAATTTTAAGACAGGATATATGAGAGACAGAACATAACACATTTTTATTCGATATGATGGAACTGTTCCCTCGTAATGACACATCCCACGAAAAAATAAAATATTTGCCCTCAAGTATGCTGCTTTTGCTAAAATGGATGATCATGAATTTTTTTCATGCTGAACTCAGGGAAAATATTTCTATTCATTTCTTCCACTTACTTCAACCAATTGGATTGTGGGGAAAAAAATGTGGAACTTCAGTTTCCTGAAGGCGGAGCTGAGACTTTGATGTCACCCACTGACTGGCTTGACGGTTGCAAACACGTTCATCCTGTCATCTTACTGACGGGATGAGAATGAAGAAGGTAGAAGTCCCTCTTTGACCTCCACCAATTTGATGAATTTCAGTCGCTGAAAGGTAGTTTAACTGTGTAGTTCAAGCATGACTTATTATTCACTGTTGGCTTCCATTATAATTGGGATAATGCGATGTTATGTGATGGTAGTGCTGAAACTTAAATAATTCTGACATTCACAAAAAACTACCTGGATGGTAACTAGTAAGAGGACAATCATGTCATTTAATTTTTCCAGTGCTGTATCCCTTAAAATAATAATAAAAAAATATTTAAGTGACAAAATGCCATAACACATGATTTTTACACATCACACATAGCTATCAGTATATACGTAATAACTAAGAGAGTGCACTGAATACAAATATGTAACATGCAAAAAATAGTTACTTTGTCAAATTGATCACAAAGAAATATATCCTGAAAAAATGTAAAACACAATAATTGCCTGCTTTGGGAATAATGTGTTTGTGTACCAGCTGTTCTATCTGTCATACATTTCCAGGTATATTAGTTTAAGTCATGACATTACCAATAAACCAATAATAATAACAAAAATAATGGAAAGTTGGCCCAAAGCATATTTTGGCCTTTGCTTAAAAACGTTTGTCAAAAAAATGAATACATAGCATGCACTGTATGTATGGTTCTACATAAAATTACAGATTTATTACATCAATAACAGTACTTTGGGACAGCGAAATGTGTCAAAGGGTCAAAAGATGAAGAAACCCTGATCAGAATGGTTAGCACATCTCACAAAAGTAGGTTAGCACATCTTTGCACAAAAGTAAACCCGCCCATTAGCTGAGTGTCTGCTGTCTGCCTACAAGCAAGCCTGAGGCGTTTGTGCTGTACTCCTCTGACCCAATGGCAGCAAAGCTCACATGATTAAGCCTCCAATGAACAGGCCCGATATGAACTGCATACGCTTCAGAGCGCACACAAACCTTTCTGAGCTTGACGAAACTGTTACTGGACACCGTGACAGACCAACGAACACAAGTGGACATTGAAAATTGGCAGAAAAAAAAATAAAACAGAGATAAAGACTCAAAAATCTCTGCAACCCCTGCTTCAATAATGCCTTTCAGAATAGGAATTTGGTTAGGAGCGATACCCTATGAAAGTTCTTTGTTCTACCACTTTGGCTGTAACATTCTCACCAAAGCAATTGTGGACTGGTCTAATCTTTGAAATTACTTGCATCACAAAGCACGGAGAGTTATGATTTAAAATGCTCCATTAAAATACGTACATTGGGAGTGCACTTAGCTTTATGGGGTTTTTGTTTAGATTGTAAAAAAAAAAAAAAAAAAATAAGAAAGGTGCATTCAGCAAAATGGGAATGAGATCATGCTGTATTGCAGTACAGGGTGTACTGCCAGAGAAACAAATAATAATAAATCTCTACGATGAGCAGAGAAAACAGTCTTGGGAAATACCAGCAAATCACCTCGAATGATTCAGCTTTTAGTTTGTTGGATAGTTATGAAATATTAAGTAAAGAGCAGGAGGCCAATTTTGGCTAAATGGCATATTGAGTTTTGTTACTTTACATTTCTGAGTGTGTAGAACTTGCAATCTCTCAAAAGCCTCAAGCTCTGTGCTGGAATGGGTACCATGCACTTAATGGTTCTTCTGAAGGAGAGCAGATGAAAAACCATAGTCAAAATAATGGGCCTGATTTATTTCAACCGTTTCAACGACCATAAGACGATTTGGGGTGGCCTGAGAATTGCCTGTCTTAAAATGGAAACGGTTCATTTTTGCAGGTTATCGCACAAAATATTTTCAATTGGGAATTTCAGTGTTACTTCACAAAATAGAAGGAGATCATGCAAATAAATTACTTTGGCACGTATAATGTTATTTTGGCATGTATGAGGTTATGGGACAGGTAATTGCATGTGTGCTTTAGTATAAATGAGGAGTAGTTACAACCAGAGGCACATTCAATAAGAGGACAGTTTCATAACCCAAGACTATAACATAGAGAGCGAGTATTTCCAATTATGTAACTGTTTTTGGAATGTCATAGATTAAAAAAAAAAAAGAATATCGTACTGACTATGCACTGAGGCCATTACTTCTGTGGGTGAAATGAAGGATTACTTAAGTTGTGTTTCTGATGTTATTCTGTTTCTGTTCTGACCCTTTTTTGCTATGTACAGGAAAGTATAAACCAACTGTGGATTTCAACTGAAATGAAGACGTTATTCAATGTTAAATCAGCAGATAGAAAAAAGTTTATCACCTGCTAAAATGCTACATCGTCCAAAGCATTATTTCAGCACTAATTCAGCCACTGCAGCTTCATAAAATGCTGACAGCCTGCTAGACCTACCTCAAATAGCTAAATAATATGAATAAAAAAGTTTTATCCAGCAAATATTTTTAAACATTCCTTTACACCGCCCTAATAGTATCCAATGGATCTCTTTATCTTTGGCATGTGGCTTTAGCATAAGCTTTTCCCTCGCAGTGCTACCTAACATGACTCAGGCAGTTGATAAAACTTAGTTTAGTTAAAAATACAAAAAGAGAGAGATGAATAGTACAGTATGAGGATGTGGAAATACATCTCATAATTATATGCTTATATTAAATAAACCTGATGCTTTGGAAGTACAAAAGTTGCATGGCCAGGGAATATTAGCTTAGAAAATACAGCATTTGGCCGATTTAACATGGCTTCCGATGTAAACCACGCCTACTTCCAGTCTACCCGAATACAGCTACGAAAACATATTGCACATATATAATACAGTGAGATTTTAACCCGGACAGGGCCGAAATCTCTTCACAACATGGAAACACTTCCTTTAAAGACATCAGTTGTTTGCACTTGTATTTAAATTCCTCTTGCTTTGCTAGCTGAAAACACCGACCTCACATCTTGGAATAATTACATTTTCATTATGCATGACTTATTATAAACTTAAGTAACTGACATGAAACTATCAAAACCTGGGAATGAGTGGCTTAGTCCCAGTTTAAGAAAAAAAAGATATTTCACCAGAAATGGAATACGCTTTGTGTTTCTAAACCTGGACATTGTGTTGACCACTAATACTGCTTTCTCCTTATGAACTAATGGATTATTGTTGACTACCAGAAAGTACTGCTCTGACACAAGCAGAGAAAAACTGCACCAATGGATGTGTGACACCCAGTTTTGTCACTGTATGACATCACAATACTCTGATCGATCACATCAAGTATGGATCCTCTTAATGGACAAAACAATATCCCAATGTTTGTTCACAATGTATTTCTACACATAGACTAGGCGGCTCTGTGAGAGCTCTGTTAGTCTGGAGGGCCTCGCACTGTTGTTGTTAAATTGTCTGCCTAGTAATTAAGGTGATGAAAGAGCAAAAGAATCCAGAGCTAATTATTCTCTTCTTTGTCATTCACCCATCGCTCAATCTATCCATTCATCGAACCATCGATCCGTCGTCGGGCAACGTTTAGCCAGACTGAAACCTGGCATGTTGCTCGGATCTCGCTTCCCGAGGCAATTAGAAGGCTACCCGTGTGATTGCGCGATGACTAGTGTGCATTGATGGGAGTATAATAACCACATGACCCCGCAAGGTCAAACAACAGCTTGAGCCGGTGCCGATGAAATGTCTTTGTAATAACCATTGACATTAATTACCGGGGATTCTCAGTGACTTGTTAAATATGTATGGGCTCCCCATCTGAGTCTGAACGCTCCGTTTTATCTAAATGAGCCATACTTCTTTTCACAGCCTAATGATTGCCTAAATAAACCTTTGACTTTTTAAAGAGTCCCGAGACAATGCCTTTTGACCGCGTTCAGCAGTGTTGGACAACCGCCTATTTATTTGTTTATTGAAATTATATTTCCTCTGCGTGGTCAAATTAACTGCATAATGTTATGCGATATGCTTTCTTATTAACCTTTTTGAATTACGATAGTTTCAATTATGTTTTTAGCTGTTCAGGGACAGATCTTTCAAAGCCTTTCGCACATGTTAAAATTTTGGCACATGTAATTCCAGACACTCGATTTGTGATTGGTGCAAACAAATTACCTCCACCAGTCACAGCCTATCTTAGTCTTTTTGCACCGGTCAACAGTTCCACACGTACCGAACACTTTAGTAAACCAGGCCCTTAGTGTTCTGAATCTCAGCATATTATTACAACATCAAGGACACGGTCTGTCTTTTAGCATATGTCTTTTTGAGCGCTGAACCATTTTCCACAACTTTATGTCAGTGCGTGTTTGATCCCCTTCCACATGCACACACACACATACATACGCAATGGAACAGAAATTAAAAACACATTTATATCTCCTCGGGCTGTCAAAAGCCGAGTGGCTGTAACCCAGTAAAGGACCTATATTTTCTGTTATAATCCTTCTCTTACATTTCTTCTTTAGATGTTAGAGTTAATTAATGTGTTTGATGTGGTTCTCTATTCATTTATGCGCCCCCTCCCCCCCATCCCACCCAGTGATGCTTACCAGATCTGATTCCCTCTCTGATTGCAGAAGCTATGTTTTAATTGCCATGTTCATTTTTAGACCCTGGTGTCAGCAAGGAGCAATCAAAAGGTAGGCTGTCGAAGGATGTAATTAAGAAACAATTATATATACGCTCATTCCCCGACTTATAGCCCTTGCTCTTTAATTAAACATCCTATAATTGAAATCTGATAGAAGAGTTTCTCTTCAGAGAGTTTTATTTTAATGTTCCGTAGAATATAATCTTTTGAGAAAACATCATTTTTAAGCTTGGCTGGTAATGCCAAATCAAAGGCTTGCATTTCACATGGCACAAGGGTATGGTAGGATATTTTAACGTTTAAAGGATAACGAGAAACACATAACTTCAACGCTTGGTCACATGTTATAACTGATGATTGAATGGTTGAAAACAACTTGTTTGAGGATGTCTTTTCTCCACAAGAGGAATATAGAACCCTTATGCCGAACTTATGCCAATGTTCTCAATTCCCAGAATCAACAAGGAAGTTGTTTGACCACTGTTAGTTGTTCTTGTTGTTGTTGTAAAATACTAAATGATGTTAGATGCTAAATGTTGCCTGCATAATCAACTGATATCAAAAAGACACGAACTGAAGTGTGTTTAAAAACAGCAATAAGTTACTTTGAAAGGAAGTCCTAGCTTACCATTACCTCTTAGGTAGCATATAGCAAGACGGCCATGATATATTTTAAGAGGCGGCTGCTGTGGAGGCTACAATGAGCGCTGCTCCTCACTACATGTTCAGTACACCATTTAGCACCTGTTGCTCAGAGTCATGATCACTAAAATGGTGCTTAAACCGAAATGAGACACTAGTGGGTTCAATCACAGATGACAGTCACTTCTGGGTTGAAAATTGTACTTGGGTTGATGAGGGCAAAAGCACTATAATTATAAAAAGTATCCATTTATACAGCAAAATTAATCAGTGCATCTGCAATTACAATTGAATCCGGCTCAGCCTTGGGTATAATCTTCCCAAGCCCTTGAGCAGCCTGTTCTGAAGTGAAAGGAGACGATGGGTTACTCACGTAACCACGGTTCCCTGAAGGAAGAATGGGCTGCCTGGCAACATTTGTTGCCTGGTTTCCCCACGAGACCCTACTTAGAAAGGAAGTTGAACGGAACTCCCAGGCCTGCAGTGACATTGACAGACAACTCATTGAGCCAATCCAGTCATGCAACATGTGTTACCCCTGCCCCTTGGCAGTTAATTTCTCATTGAGGGCACCACTACAAAGTGAGTAATGCACCGTTTGTAGTAATGACGTCTTACTTTTTTTTTTTTTTTTTTTAAGTCTTTTTTCTTCCGTTCGGAGTGTCCAATCGTATTCCCACATTGCTATAGAACCTCTCTAATAGAGAGCAGATATAGTCTTTCTCCCCTCTATCATGTGTGAAGTCATTCACCAATAGTATTCACACCATAGTCCACAAGCTGAGCTTGGATAGGCGTGTATGAACATGTTTACCTTGCCTGATGGAGGTACCGGCCACAGTAGCCTATGGGACAGGCTAGACAGATTAGATACCCGACTGTTGGGCTGGTGGAGTACTTCAGTGGGACGAACCACCAAAGATTGGATTGCAAATGTATACACATGCAAATTAGTCTGTCCCCTATTGGTTAACAGAGTCTTTAAAGTGCTTCCCTGATTTGCATTTATCTCCATGCGCAAGTCTGCCGTTTTAGCGGTCCTTTCTTTCATTGACTGTTGCAAGCTGGTTTTTATTGTGGACAGCGCTCGCTGTGATGAAGCAGGCACCTGCCTGGACTTTGTAAGGAGGGACTGAGAGTATAAAAGGCTACCCGTGGGGGGAAATGGGAAAAACAGAAAGGAATAACCGGTAGCACTTTACATAATTTCAGGAAAATTACTTTGTAATTAGTTTCCTGTAGTTCCTTGAAGCAGCGACTGCTTTTGTTTCCCCCGGGCCCTTCCTCATGTCCAGACTAAGCCCATGTTTTGTTCCCAGGGGCCTCATTTATACAACTTTGCATACTTTGGTAAATAGTTAAGTACACAAAAAAATCCTGATCTGTAAAACCTGCTTACGCCTGCGTAATCCCAACCAATCCTACAATCGTGCACACATGATTTCGAGCAAAAACCACACCCGTCATGAAGCTGGCCATTGCCTCGGACAATAGCAAAGGGTTTTTCTTTAACCATCAGAGCCAATATATTAAAAAAAGGGGTTTATTTGTTGTTAAGCTTGATAATACCCACATACTTAAGTTCACGTAACCGGTTACAATTTCATTTCACAATCATTTAAAAACATTTCTTAAGGCTACAAACATCTTTATGCCATTTTACAAATGGTTGCCAAAAACCCCTCCCCCTGAAACAGCACACCTGTCATTAATTAGGCCCACAATGACTCACATGTTAACATTCCATTCAATCAATCAATTTCAGGTAAGACGCAAGGCTGGCAACTGATCATGCTCTCGAATTGACAAAAACAAATGCACCTGGCACACATGTAACAAGCAAAGATCCACAACCATTTCAACAGTGAAGGTTACTCCTTCGCACCACGCTTCGGCATATATGAGGCTCAGGAAGTTGAAATCGCTTAAGATCTATAAATGATATGTAGGACAGACCAATGAACTATTAACGCAAAAATGGAAGCAACAAGTGGGGGTAAAAAGAAACTTCAAGTTTGAAATCAAAGATTTAGTCTCTGAAAAAAGGTAAGAAAAAAGGTTATTTTTTTAGAGGCCGAGCACAAAAAATAAAAACAATTCTTGCATGGCAGGAGGTAAGACTATATATGTCTTGTCTTGACATGTGTTTTGATTTTTCTTGAAATACATTTTTCCCCATTTACGTCTGTTGGAAAATCCTCAGACTTATTCTCTCATAATTAATGACCGTCCACACAATCACAAATTCAGGAGGCGTCTTGTTTGTTCACTTTCTGGTTGTAAGATTATACTCATGTCTTTATTTTTAGCGAAATACACTTTTCCTAATTACTTCCCATGGCAACATATCTGATGAGTTTTTCTATCAATTAGTAAATGCACTTGATTTTCTATTATTATATAAAGTGTTCCTGAATCACTTCCTCTTATGCTGGATGATATGCTTATTTTGTTCCTTTTCCCCTTGATTATGAGTTGAACTTTTTCTGCTTATATTTTGTTTACTGAGTGTGTGTGGGTTTCTGTTTTTTGTTTTTCGGGAGGTGCGCTTTGCCTGTTGTAAGAGCTTAGGGGCTGGAGTCGAGAACTTGGAAGAGAAGAAAAGGAGAGACAGGATCTGGGCAACGAGCAGGTCCAAGAGGATGTGAGGCAAGCTCAAGCAGCTAAGCAAGACGGCAGCCAGGAAAGTGTTGGAGCTTCGCGGGGATTACTCCCCAGGCTGTAGGAGAGGTGTCCATCTGTCCCTTGTGGGGAGTGGGGGCCTCTTTCGGTGGTGTGGCTGCTTCTGGGCCGTGTGTATCCCTTCCCTCCAACTCGCTCCAATTCAGCGACTGTGGAACTGCCCCGAAGGGGCGGCATGAGAGCTCCAGTGGGGGAGGATGGTAAGGTCGCACTTCAACTTGATTACTCTTCAAAAAAAAATTATGTTTTTTTTTGTGTTAGGCCCCACCTGGCAGTGCACATGGCTGGGGACTTCAGACAGCAATTTCCGATTCACTTGCTGTATGCAGTTTTGTGTCAGTGTACGTCTTTGTCATGTGGGCGGTGTGTAGCCCGAGGCTGTACTTCCTGTGTGCAGAGCTGAAGTGCCGGAGACCAGCTGAGCGAGGTAGCCCCCAGGGGAGGTGGCGGGGGGTGAAGTGTGAAGTGCTTTTACCTGCCGAGTCTTGTATTTGGTGAGGTCTGTCACCAGGGCACTGTTGCCTCTTTTCTTCAGAGGAAAGTAACTATGGGCTGCTCAAAAAGCTGGTAGAATTGGACGGATGATGTCACAAGCTAATTTGCATAAGTTACATCATTAGATTACTATTTTCCCCTCGACAGGCTCTCCCACTCTCTCCTCTTGCTCTCACTTGCAGAGAGGGGCTGTGCTTGTGCACTGCACTGTGTTCACTAGCAAGTGGCACAACTTTGTATGAGTCAGTTCCAGCTGCACAAATGTTACTTTGAAAATCAATGTTACTGTTATACCGCTAAAATTGAAGCAAATAAAAGTACTACATTTTACCACGTTCCTTCCATGTGTTACTTAGAGCGTCAGCAGATTACCTGAGGAAGGGTCAGTGTTGGGAAACTCATACCCCATGACATAGTCTGATTTTCATCCTTCTCATCCTGTCACCAGACACCGATCCTTACGACCTCACATCCAATCTTCACCACGAGCAATGCGCATGTTTGACATCAAGCCATTTCACAGATAACCTGATTTAGTGGTTATCGTTGTTATTGGGAAGGAAAAACAACTTTATGAAAGGAGATGGTGGCATTGAAACAAAGCAATTTTGGCAACAAAGCTGGAGTATGCATTTTCAACCTGTGATATTATGCAATCAACAAGTAACTAGATTTTACCACAATTAATGTGAAGCATCTGTTGATGAAATGATTCTGAATTAAAATAAATCCCCCTTCATGGGGGTAATTGTGACATGAGGAGACCTGGGACAAACATATACAAGCAGTAGACAAGTCTGATATTGGAATTATAAAAGCATTTGTAGTAGGCGTAAGAATACAGAGTTTCCATATAAGGCAGGGAATTCGTATTGGTCAGATATCAAGACTACACCTATAAGGTCAGGCTTGGAATGATACCTAATCAATGGGAAAAATAATAAACAGATTTCAATTGATCCGCCCTTTTGACAAAAAATACAATATTATGCCCTGTTTGCTTTCGCAAATGACTGTCAGATATTGACCGTGTCTTGCATGTTCTTCCAAATCTGAAACGATGCTAAACATAATCCGGTTTCATAGTTCAATTTCCATTGATTTTCCCCTCCAACAACACTGCGCGATCCTTTATTATAAACTCATATTTATTCTATACGTAAATATTATGTACATCTAATCACATGTGCAACACTGAGGCAATATTTCAGATACTCCTAATTCATAAATAACTGATATTATACAAACATATTTTACTAACTTTGAACTACTTCTACTGTTAGGCTGCAGTTTTATGTGATGTAGTGCACAACCCGACCCTTTTATAGGATATGATTTATACCAATTTAAATGAATAATTTATGAATACTAATACTGGATTGAAGTCCATTGAGATGACTCATGCTGCATGTCAAATGTGATTCGTACTCTGAAATCCTGTGATTTTTTTCTGAAACTGAAATGTCAATACTATTCATATTGGAAAAGGAGGAGCTAGGGCTGACTCATGCTCAATATGTGAGACTTGTTCTGAAAGTGGCTGAGACATCGAGTATCAAAATGGTTCAATAATTAAAAATGTGCTGCGGTAGGAAATAGGATTCAAAAATGGATTGATTTAAAGAAAAATGAAACATTCAGGCTTGTGATTTGGGATGAGGCGTATTGAACAGATGCAAATGAGCCGATCTTTACGTAACGTTCAGGTAGAAAATAAATGACCATTCTGCGGCAAAACTGAGCAACCCAGTTTTATTGAAGACTGAAATTCGTCTACTCATTTCATTTGCAATTTTTCTGTATGTTTATATAAAACACATAATTCTAGACCCTTCTATTCAGAAAGGCACCTGTTCGTGGAGCGGCATCATTGGCTAGGTTCAGATTGAAGGAGAAAAATAAGGGTTAAGTTGGTTAAAATCACCACTCTCAAGTGGCTCCTCCGGGTTGGAAAGGTGCCTACAGGTTTGTCAGCTGCACGTCCATTGACTTAGGGTCTTGTGATGGTATAGAAACGATGTGATTGGGTCTCAAATAGCAGTGACATCACATGAACTGCAGGAAGTCACATTTGTGGCCACGTCTTCCTGAGTCTGATGGATGAGGTCGCTCAGATAGGGATGAAGGAACAGTTTAAATGAGTGCAGGAAAAAGGGAGGGGGGCAGACAGTACACCCCTGGAAGAGCGAATATCAAAAACAAACATCAAAAATAATACTATAAGAAATTGTTTTACACTTAATAAATAGCTGTAAGACCCCTCTCAGTTGTCATGGAAGACAAAATATCAAAAACAGATTTACATTTTTCTTTGTGTTCATTTATTGATTAAATCAATAACATTTATTCATTTATTATCAGACTGGAATATAAAGCAGCGCACCTCCGGCATGATTTAATTTAACATTGCCTGCCTGTCAGAATATAAGCCTATAATTGTTGCCGCTAAAAATAAATGGGCAATTCCTTTTTGCAACTTCTGTTGATACAAATCAATTGTTTTGCTGATAATTTTGTCACAGTACAACTACTTCTCTTAATGAGGTAAGTTATTGTATTGTAAGACATTAATCCTCAAGACATTTCAAAAACATTTACGCTGCTTCAGTCATGTTTTGTCAAATAGGTTTTGTCTGGTTCGTCTCATCAGCTCCATTGATTTGTGATCGTCTGCACTGTTACACGGTGTCATTTTCATTCATAATGTGACTGACCTGTCAATTTAGAGCGATTACGTCAGGCTTTCAGCAATGTAGCTCCCTGCATTCCAAATTTACAGCTCCATGGAAGGGAGGGCTCTGCCATTTCACCATCCTCCACAGGCAAAAGTCATTACATAAGTTTCAAGTCATAAAGAGTATTCTGCAGACTTAAGAGGTAATTCAATGGGAGGTTTATTTCAAAATAAGAGTCACAAGCCTCCCACATAACCAAATAATGATAAAGGAAGATACATTTCTTTTGAAATCTTATTCAACAAAAATAGAAATGCCAAGAGAGAGGGGTTGCCCCAATACCACGCAGCCCTGAGTCGCCCAGTTCTTTGTACTTCCACAGGTGCCTTTTATATGATCAGTCTCACTTTGATCATGGACAGACACCCACATTAGCACCCAATAATTCTTACTGCCCTGATCCATTCTGCAGGATAGATCTAAATATGTCATCCGAGGGGACTGAAAACACTGCCAAAAACCGTCCGGAAAGGCCACTGCAAACCTCTCATGTGGCTGTAGTGCCCAGAAGCCTTTTTAAAATGTACAGGGGCCTGGGAAGACCAAAAGGTACAACCACTTATATTTTCTCATGGGATCAATTTGACAACTGGAGGTTAAAAATCTAGTGATAAGATAACTCCCAGTTATGACCATAAATGTCTACCATTTTGGGCGGCATTACCTTGATCTCCTTTACCAGACAGAGGTCTGTCATTACATGTGACATGGAGGGCGTGACTTGACCGGTCAGTTACAGTCTTGGAGATACTGACACAGCATCAAGGGTAGAAATATTTCTCAGGCAACTCTCTGTGCAGCAATAGCCGATTATGGGATTGCCTCTGGATACCAGGTAGCACAGTCCATTACGACCAAGATACACACTGTGCCCAAGTCTTTTTAGCCACAGATCACACCTGGTCTGTGGCAGTGCCCTTCAATGGGGTATCGACTATCAGGAGAGATACCAGAGGATTATGGCAAGGAAGTTTTTCAGTGATTTTTTTGGGTACAGTCCTTATGACAATCCTCCACTGCAGCAGCAGTGTCTGGCCCATTCAATCTTTTCAGGATCCTTTTGCTGCCTTTATCCACCCCCAAATGAGTCCTACAAGGTGTATAAGTGGAAGGTGTAACAATAGAAGATAGTCTTTTTTATAAGCAGCTTGCAGGCACTGCGAGTGTGGAAGGCTCTCAGGGAACATTTGGCTTGAAGCCTGCAGCCTTGCTGGCCTACCTGAAGGGGTGACTGAAATGCCTAACCAGCCTCTAGCTTCTCGATCACGTATCACAACTTTTTCAAAACGCCCTCAAATACGATGGCTATTTTGCAATGAATGTGCAAATTGACTCAGACCTGAATTCACTTTAAGATTCATGAACCCCATTAGGGTGGAGCTACCCTCAGCTGTCAATCATTGCCTTGTCTTATCCAATAAAAAAAAATGTTACTCTCTCCACGGCCAATGAGGTATAAGACAAATACTTTATCCTCCTCATGAACCTTGTCATGGTTTTCCTGAACCAGGGTTATCATGCTCCCTGGATCTATGATGCCACAGCAAAGCTGAAGCAGAAGGGCTAGCACTTCATCAGTTCTGGTTTAATAGCATTAGCCATGCAAGTTCAATTTGCTATAAATATAAGAGGCTATTGTATGACACAACCACGGCAAATAACACAGCAATTGCTGATCATGAATTTCCACTGACTTTATTCCCCGTTTTACTTTCCATAAAAAGAATTAGCAGCCATAGCTTTTAGCAGCCATTTGAAAATACCACATGGGTAAACTACTGTGTACCTTAGAGCTTAGATGCATGAAAAAGAATTATATTTGTCTCAGAATTATAGGGTATACAGGGGAACTTGTCACAGAATGTACAAAAGATGTCAAAAATACAATTTTTATTTCAGATAGCAAGCCAGTTAGCTTGTCATTGTAGATAAATACACATCTTGCTTTGTTCATGACTGCAATCAGTCTTGTCGAGACAAAATACCTTTTTACTGGTCCCCATTAAACAAGAAGAGGAAGTAGCACCAATATTTCAAAGTTGAATATTTTCTTTTTTCTGGCAAATGATTCTACCTTTTTTTCACAGCTATCGAAAACATCAAAACAGAAGTGCAGGATAATACTTTACCGAAATAACATTGGGTGACATATGTCAGAGTCAAAACTCAGCAATACAATGCATTTTACTATCTTTGTTGTATGGGAAAAGCTAAATTAAACTGGAAGTATAGGGAAGTGACACTTACATGACTTCCTTATGGAGGCTGGATGGGAAAGACAGGGCGATGAAAGTCTCTTTCCTCCTCTCATTTCCACTCTCAGGGGGTCCAAATGTCTCTGCATTCCACTCCAGACTCTGGCAAGCTCGATCTCTTTGCTCCACACCTTTGGTTTATACTTTTCTGGAAGAGAGATTTGTCTCATTTTAATCCATTTTAGTTTTTAAATGCTGCAGTACACCTACAAACAGTTTTTTCTTTGTGATAAACTTTTTTATTTATTGATAACTTTACTTACATGACATACAGAATTCCATAACTTGAACTATATACATATCGCCAGAGCTTTACCACCTACAAACTGTTTTGCAACGTTGAGACTACCTACATTGTCCACCACACTTTGAACGGCCCCTATTGCCGTACCCTGCTCTGCCCTTGGTTAAGCCACACAGCAGCCAAGAGGATTAGGCCGACCATTTTGAAACTTCCATATTCCCTGGGATTCCTATATTCTTTAACCTGTAATGCAAGACATCCCATCAAGTTATAGACATCTGAAATCACAGCAGACTTTCTGGCATAATCAATTGAGGAAGAATTCCAGTAATTCAGTCTCACTGGCTGAAGACCACTTTCTTCAGTCAGCCATTTTGTGTAATGTCTGCTGGTCTGCCCTCACGTCATCTAGCATCTTTAGGTAGAAATCTCACCATGACAATGGAGGGAGCTACTGAGGTTTCCTCAGCCCTGAATTTCTACGTCTGTCTGCTTAGGGCCTGCTGGACTTACAGGGAGTTGGGCAAAATACTATTTTTTTCAGCATGATTTTCCATTTTTCTGCACTAGCCTCTCATTTGTAACATCAGTTTGTTCACATTTTATTTTAGCCAAACTCCTTTTTTCACCATCCCAAACTACTACTGGGCCAATTAATCTCCCACAGGAGCCTGCTGATTTAAGGAGGAAAAACGCCTGAACATGTGACTTCTGTTTCATGTGATGACGAGCCCTTGCTTCTTCACACACTGCGGACACACCACCAATCACATTTTCCACGGCGTCAAAGGACAAGGCCAGCATTTTATCATTCATGCATCCGTAGGTGTCTGGTCTGACCAGGTGTGGCCGCTAGAGAGCAACAAGACCATTCACCGATGAGGCTGATCCAATTGTTGCCTCAACGATGCCATAACTGACAAAAAAAAACCTCCAAATACAAGAGTCAATTTGCTTTCAGTGCAAGTGCCTTTACGGCATAAGCCACCCATATTTCCATTGATAAAAATGGCACAGTGCAGCGTTTAGAAGCAGGAGGTGGATTGGAGTAGCAGCAGTAATTGGTGCCATTTTATTTTGAATCAGACTGTTTCTTTCAGAGTCAAATAAAAACACACAGGAAGTCTCAAGATGAATTCCAGGCAAGAGTTTGAAAAGTGCTTACTTGGTTCCTTATACAAAACAGGTGAAATGCACTCTTTGTTTTGTTCAATACTCACTCAGTCTCAAAACTGGCAGAGAAATGCCCTGCTACTCCGTTATTCAGCTCTGAAATCCACACAGCTGAATCAAGAATGAGTGGATTCAGGTGTGAGAGCAGCCCAGGTGTTGTTCTGTGCTGCTCGTTAGTGAGTCTAGTGGATCTGGTGTCCAGCAGAGGGAGCTGTTTCCACAAGATGCTGGTTCTTGCCACCACTGATCATCTCACCACATCCCTCTCAGTTCTATGGTTGATAAATGTACCTCAGGTGTTGAATTTTACCAGCGGAACAAATCAAATGGAGTACATTTTGGTTCTCTTTATGACAAAGTCATGTAATTTATTATAAAAAGGTATATCGGTGTGCTTGTTAGCTGCTTTCAGGTTAACTGTACTCATGGTTTGAATATATAAAATCAATGCATTTTAAATGCAGCAAACCAAGGCTTTAGATTATAAATAAAACCGATTTTTAAAAGAGGAATAAATAATGTTTTTAGCACAGCTATATAATCAAGATACATTTGTTCCTGTTGCTCAGCTATATCTATCTTAAAATTATTTTTTTGACTGCCAAAAAACATTAACATGCCGCATGATTTTTCATGTGTGTCCTTTTGTGTTTTCATACCAAACACAACTGAGAAAAACACACCCGTTCTTGTTAGTCTCATACAGGAGTTTCCAAGATGGCATTGAGTTACTCTTTGGTGCTAAGAGGAGCCTGCACTAGATATCAAGCAGCGAGACAGCGAGACAGCGAGAGAGAGATAACTTTGCTTTGGTTCATTGCCACTGCTCTGCAATGGTCAGGTTTATAGGTGTGAATTGTCCCTCTGGCATGAGCGTCGCGGGTTACCGCGAAGGGCCTTTGACCCTGCATGTAGCATGGCGTGGAGTAGCATTTCATTCGCGGCTTAATCTGGATCACGGATAATTAAAAAGATGTTTCCTCCAGCCGGATAGAGGGTTCCACTCCCCACGTACGCGATACAGAGGCAATCACGATGCAGGGGCTGACGGCATGTATTACATTAACAGATAAGTTATAATAAGACGAGCAATGTTTAACTTCATAGGCATCTTGTTCATTTTTAATCCTTAATTCACCATCGGCGTGATAAGAAGAAAAAGAATTTCCATCTGCAGTTATTGCAAAACCCTCTGTAATGAGGCAGAAATTTTAGTTCCTGTATGCAGCTCACAGTTGTGACTGGTTCTTTGTACACACAGGGGAGCCTAAACTGCTCTCCCTATCTCACTAGACACCAGGCAGATCTCTTTACTCCACCCTCACTTTTTACTCTCCTGGATGAGAGGCTGGCTTTGTTGCCGATGTAAGTTCTTCAAATGCTGCACCATCCTGAAACTCAAGTTCACCATTTGGGCAAACTGAGTCTCACCACGTTTCAACTTAAATACGGAAGACATTGTTGTTCAAATATGCATCTGAAAATGAACTACTAAAGTCATATACTGCATAGTTCTATGAACTTTTAACAAAGTTTGCACATTCATTGACTTCATCTATCAAAGTTGACATAAAGTAATTTTAGGCTTACATGCAAATCCATAATCCTGCATGTGCATATGCAATTAGGTATTTATAAACAAAAATCTTCATAAAAGAGAATAAACATGTGTACCAGTTGAGCATATGCATGGCCTGAAGTACTGTAGGTGCACAGGGGTACATATTTCCAGTTAAAATATGACAGATTGAAGTTGGCAGGGAATTGAGCATGTGCACAGCTAACGTGCTAACCTGTGTGCACGAATAGATGATGGATGAGGTCCCAGGTATCCTACGAGGCACTGCCTTGGCATGATTGAGAAAGGTACACAACATAATTTAATAAGCCTGTATCCATCTTTATAAATTCAAGTTATGTTGAACATGGGCTTCTGTAACATATATCTCCTTTGATAATGTTGCACGAAATGCAGAAATATGTACATATTAGTGTGCCCCAAGCACAAGACACATAGAGAGCCTTTTGCAGCCCCTAACATGAATGACAAAGTAAACAGTGGGATCATTTCATCACTAAGCTACCTAGCTCACAAGTGCTGGTTCTCAGGAGAGGATAAACACTCGCAACATATCCATCTGTCCAGTTTCCTGTTTATCTCTTGAACACCATCTTTAAGTCACAAGACACAACATGGATTGGCTTAAGAACATTCATCAGTTTAGTTACTCGAAGCTAAAAGAACTTGAATCATGAGAAGTCTGTTAAATATATCAAGAATGTTATGGCGAACACAAAATTCATTTCAGTGTTTTAATTCTGGAATGCTCTTGCTTGTTTGAAATTAGTTTGGAATGCTACAATGAACAGGGAACATTTAGGGATAGCATTATCTTGCAATGAATTTGGAGTCTACCCAAAATCCTTCCCAATATCCTGGGACCATTTAGCATTATCTGAGTAACAGAGATGTGCAGGACAGTACATGACAGCAGAACAGTACAGACTGAAGTAATTATACATATGCTTAGAATAAAAATACTTGGGGACAAAATGCATCATATACTGTATATGAAATACAGAAATATATTATAAAATATGAAATGTCATTATGCCTAGTCATATTAATGGTATCAAATGGTAATAGTAGCAATTTTTTTGATATTATAAATAAGACAATGTTACTCTGCTCCACCTGTTCTATTTTGCTATAATATTTTAAACTGCCTTACATTGAGAAGTATGCTCCTCGAGGGTAAAATGGGAGTGCCATACATGGGAATGGCACCAGCGACATTTACAAGCCCAGGTCTCAGGAACCATTCAGAAAACATTGTTTTTAGTGATTGGTTGGTGTCAGGACTGTTATCACATTGACAGATTCGGGCCGGGGTCAATGTTTCACGGTGGCCAAATTACGGTGTGGGAAGAAAGGGGTGAATAGATTTACAGCATCACGTATCGGGCTGCTGTGGAGTCCGGGTTCGGAGCTGCGTAAACAGGGATCTAAAGGTGTATTAGTTCACTAATATAGTTCAAATCATAGAAGGGCACTGGTTTGGTTGTTTATATTCCTGTGAAATGACATTCTGTGCATGATTTACTAAGGTATTTTGTATGTGGAAACCTGTCTTGCTGACTCAAAAAGAATAGGAGAGCACATGATTGGCTAAAGTAGTTAATTTGCACCAATCACAAATCATATCACTGAAACTGCATGTGCAAAAATTTTAATGCGCTTATAGCTTTGATAAATCTGGTCATAATGGTTCATTGTGAGTGGAAGTGAGGGCCAGCTCTGTGTATGGGAAGTACAAACATATCAGAAGTCTGTAAAAGAGTATCTGTAAACTGCTTTGACAGTGGTTTGGATGCTTTTCGCTTATTCAAATAATTCTGGAACAAACAACGTTCTGGAACAGGAGTTCCATTCATGCTCAGCAGAACAGACAGGCTTAATGTCATTTAAGTCCACCAAAAGCCGTAGGAAAAAGCCATTGTTTGTCATCTGTCCATCCTGTAGATTCAAGCAAGTATGCGGTCACTGAAGCAGAAGCTGTCATTGGGGGATTCCATTGGTTGGCCCACCACCATCCAAGTTTTTACAGCTGCTGATTCCATGACAAATGGATTTTTTTTTTTTTGCAGCAAAACAACAATGCCGAAAATGTCAAACTGCAGAATATTTTAAGAAATCTGTCATTTAAAAGTATAAGCGTAGTCCTGATGCGAATTGTTCATCTACTCTCAGCACTTCACACTCAATGAATGGTACAAAGTCACCGCTGCAAGTTTTAATGACTGTAAAATGTAGCTGGGGCTTTAAAACATACATTTACACAGCCTTATACATGTTCTTTAGCAACTACCTGATTCTAATTGCATCAGGAAAGCTGAAGCTACTCTTATCTCGGAAGGTAAATATCAGCGGCTTTGGAGTAATATATTTTAATCCCCAATCGTTCCAGGAGCAAATATTTCAGAGTAATTGGAAGTGGCACAATTGATTTGAAAATTGATTTGAAAATGGAGACGGGTTTGAAATCAAACCTCAAAGAGTAACTGTCTATCCTTCACTTCTCTTTTGCTGAGATTATTATCCCATAGATTGTATCGATCAGCACTGTATAGAAGTTTAGGGTTATTTAATTAAGAAGTGGATTGACTCACATGCTAATTCCTACTACAGAGGGCACATTGGCAGTAAGTCACATTTTGGACGGGTAAAGACCAAAGACTCAAGAGCGACAGAAAGGGTTGAGCTCTCTGATCAGAACCAATAAATATACATTGCTGTTGTATAATAAATATAAATTCTTATTCTATGTTTTTAGCCTGCATAACTCAACTATACACACAACATAACTCTAGACACACAAAACCTGGGTAGCATAACATGTAACGAATATAATCTGTGTAAGACACTCTGGATAAGAGTGTCGGCCTAATGTAAATGCAATGGTCACTGCATACATTGTTAGGGTTGTGATCTATGTCACAGACTGTATGAAAACTGGTTATCACCAAGATTATTGAGGCTTTATGGTATATCATTTAAATGAACTATTGCTCAAAGTCGTCTTACTGGTTCATCAGTGACTGGCACCTCATATGTTGTAGGTTCACACAGCTTTGCCTTTACTCGCGAAATGTGTGGTAGCTACCATGTTAGCTACATGTGAACAAATGGTAACTGACTACACAGGCAAAATCATTATCCTGAACGGTTAATTATAAGCAAATATATATTTTTTTTATTTAGAAAAGCAGAGAGATCAAGTACCTTATGTACCATTAAACCTCAATACAAGCTCTACCAGAGATTATGATAATCTTTGTAAGACTTTTGTCCTACAGCATCATCTGTGTTGTAACATATACCAGTGTGGATGGAGATATACAATAGCTTGTTGCTAGCTCCTGATACATACCATCATTGTCATAATCCGACTAAATATAGTCAATGATGATGGGGGATTTTACTTATAGCAAGACAAAGAACTAGAGTGATGGAGAGCTTGGATAATGGACGATAAAATGAGAGAAACAGATCTGGCTTGAATGAACGAGAAGATTTACCCCTCTCATAAGATACATTAACAAAAAAAACTGACTCCGTCTTTCCCGCTTTCCCTCCTTCCCTCCCTCCCTCCTTCCCTCCCTCCTATAGAATGAAGTCGTGCAGAGGAAGCATCAACATTGCCTTGGCACATTCGTAGGTGACTCAGGGATTTTAGCACACAATAAGATGCACACATTTGTGAAGACAGAAAGAAAAAAACCAGCCTTAAGGAGTAGATGTGTTTACCTAATTGCCATGTAATTAATGAGCTGAACGAAACCCATTATCCCGCGGCAGTTTTCTTTGCCTTGCTCATAAATTAGGGCCACGCTGTATTGTGCTGCAGCTGAAACATGACATGTCCATTGTGGCATAATTTTGACAGCAGATGTGTTTTTATTCTTTTTTTTTTCTTTTAATTTCGGCCTAGCTGGTGCAGTGATTTTTAATACATATTCTGAATCTGGTCAAGGGCATGTGTATGTATAAGGAATATTAATAACGATTCATTGTTGTTCAGATATTTTTGTCTCATTTATTTCTTCTTTTGATATATTAAGCAGGTGAATAACAAACAGAGCTGCTGACACCAGCCGCTGGCCTAAACTGAAGTTCATCATCCAATTGGAATTTTTGACCTTTTGTCCAAAATGTTTATTGTTGTATCGGTTATCAGCTGTGTAGCTCTGGTCCTGATTGTGACCAGGTGACTGTTGCTCAGATAGGTTTTCACAACCTAGCTCATTCTGCATCAAGACACTGATCTGATAAATACATTATACAGTATTTTATTGCTATATACACATTTGGCGGCCTCCTGATGTAGAATGAATCATGTTTAAGACAGACTTGTGTTATGACAGGCAGACTTGGGTGCTATCGTTTGGAGAAAATAACTCATTTCAGATACTTGTCGGCAAATCATCCATCCCCTATTTTAAAATGTGAACTTCCAAACAACACAAAAATCATTTTTGTTATTTCTTATCAGTACAAACACACTCTTTTGATTGAATAAGAAATCATGGCTGCATGTGAACTTTGGTATGAAATTGAAAGGATTTTTTTGTGATGAATGGTGTTTGGCTGGCTTGTTAAAGCAAAAAGACCTTGTCTAGAGTCAGCATGGGCTTACAGAGATCTCAGCTGAGTGAGTTTAAATAATCTCAGTTACAATACTCAGACCTTTGTGTGCCCTGTGCTTTTATTTTGGATTTTCTCATTTTTCTCCTGCCCTGAACTCAACAGTTAAATCTCCCGCTGCACCTGTCTCCCGCAATTTCAGGAGGAGGAGGCCATGAACATGTGACTCCTTTGATTCACGCTGGCCGGCCCGCACCTCTTTCGAAACTGCGGACTTGAAACATACCACCAAATACATACTCGCTGTGTTGTTGGACGATGACAAAGTCAGAATGCACTCAGTTAATATATCTGCAGGGACCCAGCTGACCAGGAGTGGCTGCTAGAGAGCGATGAGACAAACAAACCTAACCCGCTTGACCCCATTTTACCCCAGTGAGGCTCGTTATTGCCTCACCACCGTGGACCTTATTATGGCAAGGCTGGGACTGAGCACCTTGGAGCACCTCGTAGAATTAATGAATACTATATGAGCTGGCAAGAGGCCCCTTTTGTCTGGAATGATAATCCCTCTCCCAACACAATATAGGGAACAAGGAGAAACTCCAGTCACATTACGCTTCCCTTAATGGGCAATTTGAGCTTAAAATGATGGGATGGCTACAGTGAAGTGATTATTTTTTTAACAATAAACTGACATTTTGAATGACATTGTGTCTATTTGGTAATCACAACATTTCTAAAAATGAGTATTGACAGCACAAATGGCACTTGCATTACAATATGATAAGACACTGCCTTAATGAGACAATGTTCACCTGATGGGACCATATGCAAATGGCTTAAAAATGACATACCAATGGAAGATGACCTCATTCCAACCTATGTGTAAAACACCATAAACTCATGATGGGATGGTTTTTTCTTGAGGTATCAAAGTTTAACAAACTGTCACACAACAGCACGAAGAACTTGACATGACAATTTCCATATATCATGTTGAATGCCTTGTTTTGACTCCCCTGCTCTACTGAGCTTGCCGTGCAGATTGTTATGACAACTGCTCAATTGCATAAACAGCAGATGAAATCATAAAGAGGACATATCTTAATTATAAATGGACATAATGCGTTATGATGGTGTGGCAATGCATGGTGTGGCTCTTTCAGCATGCTGGACAGCTCCCGGGTAGAACTTGTCCCATTGTGTTTCTCCCCTCCTGCCTGCAGCATGGGAGCTGTCCGGTGCTGAAATGCAGTTGGCTGAAGGAAATTCCATGAACGTGCAGCTGTCTCATTTTGTGATTGCAAATGGCAACACAAGAGGAGGAGGCAGCTAACTTCAGAAAGAGAACCTCAATACCCCAGGTTACTGCATTAAAGGCACACTCTTTTTCTTACATTTAGCAGATGATCTTATTCAAAGCAGCTTATTCAGTTTGCACTCCTACATTATACCCACTTATATAACCGAGTATTTCTTATGGAAAGCAATTTTTGTTAAGTACCCTGCTCAAAGGTACAGCAGCGCATTACCTGGGAATTGAACCCCCCACCTCTGACTTGGAAGGCCAGCTCTTTAACCATCGTACTGCACTGCTGCCCACTGTTGTTCTACTCTGCTACAAAACTGTTTGACCGCCTGGACCGACCAGCCCCATGCTGCCCCACTCACCTGGAAACAATCCCAGGAACCAGCTGAAGTTTCAGTGACCTCACCCTCTTCTGAACACACTTGTAAACATTTCTGAATACATTTCTAATCATACTTAAAACTACCTGCTTGTGGTAGCATGTCCTCCAGTCATTCCTGTCCCCAGTTATTGTGACAGGCAGGTATTAGGTTATAGTAATGACATTGTTACCAATGCCAATGACAATGGTAATGACATTGACAAACTACTGTGCAACAATCTCTTTGAGACAAGAACTATAATTAAGCACATATGTGCATAGGAAAAGCTCACTGAGCTAACAGGGCTTCAGAAAGACACTCTTACACAACCGCTGGTCATGTTTGTTCAATTAATACAATTGTGGGCAATTATAATTTCATAACATTTTTCCCAGGCTCATGTTACTCAAAGGTGAAGAAGAAAACAACAGTCGCTGTAGGATGCGAAAAGCAGAAGAACATTTCTACTGGATGCAAGTATGATTTACGGCTTCTTACAGCAGAGATGTTGACTGGGCTGAAGAAGTTAGAGTGATCTCAGTTACGATCCCCATGTCTTTGTGTTTGCTAATAGTCCCTCCCCTAACAAAATGAGGGGACGGAGGAAAACAGCAAGAGTTATTTCATATTTCCCTTAATGGGCAGTAATGGACTTAAAATGATGGAATCACAGCATTAACCACAACAGTTTATATAATTACTGTAAATGGAGTCCTTTTTAACAAGATGATGAGCTACGTGGAGATCGGGATTGTTACATTAATGTACACCCATACAGCAGCAAAGTGAAAAACGCAGACCTTGGAAAATGAGGTAAACTAATTGAAAGGGCCAGTTATAGTTGTTTACCTGTTAACCACGCGTTGCTTTGAGTATATCTGTCTGAATAAAATGCGTTCAGCTCATCGAGCCGCGAAGTCTTCAGTGTTTAGAGACGGCATACAGTAGCTCGGAGTGAAAGGAATATGCCGTAGTGATAGGTGGATTTGTTGAATCTATTGGAGTCCTGAAATTTTCATTACAAACGGGTTTTCCAGATGGTTGGGCAATTGATTTCTTCAACACCACCCATGGTTAATTTACTGGGGGAAAAGTGTATTTTCTGAGAAATTACGAAATTGTTTATCTGTCTTTGCAAGAATACTAAGGGTAGATTCAAAAAACACATTTTGGGATTGATATATTGAGATCCGAAATAAAGGGTGCTAATTTGCATATGTACACAAAATGGATGTACCTGTTACTATTTCACTCTTTGCGGGCGATCAACAAAAAACGCTTATTTAAATGAGGGGGGTTTCGTATGTCGTGGAAGCGTTTGCAATGTGTGAAGGAATCGACCATGGAAACCATGGTTTTAAACCATGGTTTAAAAATCACACCTCAAAAATAGAACGCTGCACTATGCATCCAGGAATGTACATAAAAGCCAGCCATCCAAGTACTCCCTATCTTGCAAAAACTTCTTATGGCGACTAAATCAAATACGCTCCCATTTCCACTACTACTGTTATGGTTCCACCATATTGTTCAATACAGTATAGAGACATATCTCATGGTGACAGGTGGTAGCCTGTGAGAATTTGGCATTTCATTGGGAGAAACGAGTATTGTACTAACCAGAGAAACTGCCTGACTTCACACTATCATAGTCTTTGTAGGATAACGCTAAATGTCATTATACTGTAGTCACTTTATCATTGAAGGCTAAATAATATAGTGTGACTTAAACATGCTAAGTGCTGGCTTCAGAACCTGGCCTGCATTTGCGACAAGCGCCTTTAGAAGCTGAACCATAAATATGTGACTACATACATGCCATCACCATTAAGAATCATTGCATACACTGACAGGGAGTCTGGAAAACCACCAAGTATAAATTATAACTTTGAAATCATATAATCAAGACAACCACTTATTTTCTGTACTCGCAAAGACAAAGTATTGACAGAAAGGAAGACATTTTACCATATAATTATGCATTAATCCCACCTCCCCCCCCACAATTCACAGAACATTTGAATTCAGTTTTCAAACTATTGTGCCTCTCGCAAGAGGAGAACGGCTCATAATAACACATAATAGTTCACACAGAATATTCATATAATGAGTCGCGAAATGTCCCTGTCTTTCCCTTTTAAGAAGCTATCCAAGAATGCTGCGTTCCAATTCTGAAAGGTGTGATTTCGAAGGCTGACATGACCGCTATCGCAGAAAATCTAACACCCCGATGCATTACTATAAGGTTAAATTTCACATACATCTTGGCTGTCTTGCTTGTCATCACAGCTAACATGATAATTTGCCATCTGTTGTGCTGAACACTTGCATTGTCTTTAAAACATTATGTAATAGGCTTGTTATATATAGAGCTTGCTTCATATATTTCTTTCATTCCGTTGTGGCTTTCATAAAAAACTGGTATATAAAAAACAAAAAGTATGTAAAAGTTTAATGAAATAGTATTGTAGCAATAATTAATTAGACAGATTGCTTCAACTGGTTTGTTCAGGACATAAATTTGCATATGCTATAATGTCACTGTCCAGGTGTCAAATTAAAGGTCACTACTTAATGATTTAGTATGCATTAATTTATTTATGATTTGTTTTTTTTTTTGTTTGAAAAACATGGACAGACCATGTCAGAGTACAAACAAGTCCAAACACTGAAAATCCAAAGGCATGTCGATTTCAAGTGACCCACAAGTAATTTATTCCGGGACTTTTATTTGAGAAAAAAGCTTTTAGCAAAAGTGCATGACAGTGGCTTTGTCTGACTAATTAAGGGGGGGATTTATGGAGCGCGCAACTGTCGTTAGAGCTCACTTGGGTTCAAGGTAATGCGCCAGCGACGCTTGAAATTTTTATTATTCATGTAAAATGCATTTTGGCATCTGTAGCTCACATTAAGTTTCTCCAAGTATATATGCAAATGATTCCCTCACCGCTGCTCTTTTTACCTGTCAGCTGTTTCTTCAGGGTCAGCTCACTGTTTATTCTCTTTTTGGCAAACAAAGCAATCTGGGCCAAAGCAAATAACAGTGAGAACCTGACACCTGTTGAGACCGGTAGTCTATTTGTCAGAGTTCTTTAATTAAACAACCCTATATTTGTTCATTTCTTGTTGGTTAGTCTGCTAGGGCTTTAGGAGTAAACTGGCCATAGACCAGCAGTCTTTTCAACACACAGGAACTAAATTTCTCACATATACAAAAGCGTTTGATCTTGATATATTTAAACATGTTGTTTCTACATCCTGAAATCTTACTGTTGAAAACAAAATGAAGCCGAATAAGTAATGAAAGGATCGTCTCAAATGATAATGAATTTTGGTCATTGTGAACCACCCAGTTTTAATCTTTGGTTGGCTGCTGTTCATCTAAAAAATCACCAAATTAAATGTAAAGACAAGATAGATATAGTAAATCAAATTGTGCAACAATGTAATAGAAATTAAAAAGGCATTTAATTAATCTGTCATTTTATTGTACAGTATGTTGTACTTACCCATTAACATACAACGGTTTTGTGTTTTTGTCATATGAAGCAAGTCTTCTACACTACAGCAGACTACAGTAGTCACAAAAAAATAGAAATTAAGCAAGCACTACTCAAAGGCAATGCTACCAGCATTTCCTTACATTGGTTTGGGTGACTTTTTCCTTTGTTTATCCTGTCTTTTTTATGTGCTCTGTCATTTGTTTCATCCTCATGCTGTTTCACATTAAACAGACACTACCCTTGTTTATCAGCATCAGTCAAAAGCAAGAACAATGAAGATGCAATGATCTTTATCTCAAGTGAACTGGCACACTTACATAAACTTAGAGTACATACAATTAGGCTAACACATCCATTTATATAACGATCTGATGGATCCGAGTATGCCAGTGAAAGTGGCCTCCATTCCCTCTCTTCATTATACAAGTACTTATGAGAAACCCTCTTGGTACAGGCCAGTATGAATAAAGAGTGTGTTAAATGGGTGACAGCGTAGTATAAGACGAAGCTAAGACACTATCGGTCCACCCTAAAGCAAGGTACTTTGCTTGAATTGCTTCAGCTGTGGAAATGGATAGTGTGAAATATGTAAGTTGCTCTGGATAAGATTGTCTACTAAATGCCTAAATGTAACGTACATGTAAAACAGTCACAATCTCAAAGGTAACTGAGTATATTGGAGGCTTCCACAAGCTTTATCTGGAGTGTTCTTTGTATGAGAATTGGTAGCAAAGAAGTGAAAAGAAGCACAAATGGCTATTTCAAGAAGCAGAAAACTAAATAGGACTGTGGTAAAAATTCACGGTAACATGGATGCGGCAGACTCAAATAAAGTAAAACAAAAAATGTTTTTTGCTAAATATGTGGATTAAAACTGGCACTCACAATACTCTAACAAAAGAAAAGTTCCATCTTTGGAGCACAAATAGGATCAAAGACTACAAAGTGTGAGATGAAAAATACTCTGACAGAGCCAGACCGAGTTCCCATCCACAGACAGCCGACTCCTGATTAAAAATGCAAAAGAAATCAATACGACCGGTACTAAACTATCATGTTTACCTTAGGCCTTACCTCGGAAAAGTGAAAAAATTGGCTGCCACCTAAGTTCACTTTATTATTTCTTAAAATAAGAGAAAATCTACTGCATTTCCTAGTTCTGGTGGAGAAAGCCATGGGAAATATACCCAATGGAAGGAACAAGCAAAAGTGTATTTGGTCAGTAATCAAAAAAAGACATACATACAGTCTAAAAGTGAAAAAAATGGGTTGCCACCTAAATTTGTTATTTTTTCTGTTAAAATGAGAGAAAATCTATTGCATTTCCTAACTGTGGTAGAGAAAGTCATCAGAAATATATACAAAGGAAGACGGAAAATTGCATTACATTGATAGTCAAGAAACGGTATAAGACTATCAAACCCTGTGGAACCATGTCCTGGTAAGATCCTGAAAGCACAAAATAACTGTCTAAATATCTACAGGACAGAAAATCCATGATATACACTTCTGACAGACATCAATATCCTCCCCAATTATTTGGTACTGGGTTACCATGAGCCAATACCAGTTTTTCTTCCATTTGAAATCTTAATAAATCAAGGCAATCATTTATTCAACTTAATACAGGTGACCATGTGATCAAGGTACTCAAAATTTCACTCTTTAGATTCTGAGTCACTTTCATTTAAAAAAAAAGGATATAAACCAGTCATTTGTATTTACCAGCTAAAATTAACAGAATTATTACATTCGCCGGCAGTACGCCATTAAGCTGGACTGCTCATCCTACTCTAGACGTACTCAGACTCTGTAGCTTGCTATTCTGCAAAAGCACTTAACTGGCTTCATTAAATTAATTACTGCTTCAAACGAGTCAATACCAGGGCTCCTCTTTGCTCTAAAACAGTTCATTTTTAAGATGAATAGAGCACAGTTGCCGTCCAGTGTCATGCATTGGCACTCCTGCTTTACAGAAAGGCTGCTTCTGTCAAACACACTTTGTCACTTTAGTGGCATATGCAATTTCAATCAAAACTGACTTTATATTACAGCATAAGTTCCTGTCGGAATGTTCTATTTTACTGGAGATGCGCAAATATGTCCATAGTGATGTTTTCCTCTCATTCTGAAATGGAATAGCATAATACCTTTAAAGAGACAAGGTTCATTTGATTGAATGTCGGAGAAAGTCCACCTTTTGGGAAGATGGAAGCCATTTATGGAAATGGGCAGAGAAATAAACCATGTATTTTACCCCATATATTTTGGCACCTTTTTACAGGCTAGATGATATTTAGAGAGAGCTGTATAACTTCATAAATCATACTTCCCATTTATTTATAAGGGATAGGGGGAAGAACATGACAAGGCCTTTACGTCCTTATTGTTTTACAACAACAACGAAACTGTAAGGATGATCGAGCAGAAATATCAAGAATATATTCAAATTTTGTTTCACATTTTACTTACAGTACCATCATGCTAAAAACACGTTGTATGCTGTATTTGTACAGTGCTCACACCCAGTGGCCGTTTAAGTGGTATGCCGCTATACACTGCCACACCACAAGCTCATCTTTCTTTTAAAGCTTCAATTATCTGTGTCTGAAACAAAGCTGTATTTCACCATTTCTACCTCAAAACAACAAATAATTTTTAGCGATTGGCAACCATTGGCGAGCCATTTCGGATTCTGACGACTGATTGGTTGGAAATGCATCCAGGTTCAAAAATGGGGCGGAAAAATACTCAACACAACTTTAGCACGGCACACATCTTTGTTTAAACAATTCCATCGATTGTGTTAACATTAGCATCGCTTTGTCCGTACCACGACATCATATCCTGCAGGCCCTCTTGCTCGTGCCCTACTTATTCTTTTGCCATTGGTCAGCACATGAAAATAACAAGCATGAAGCACTGCTTCTGTCAGAAAGATTATAAGGAGTTAAAAGGCATTCTAAGTGCTGGATCTGAATGCGGATTTCTATTAAAAGCATTAAGTCTTCTCTGATGCGTTTCAAAGGGCAAGCCTATTATGCCTCACGCATACTAACAAAAAGCCTATGCTTTTTAGAACGGATTGAAGAGGATGTACCGGGCTCCACATTGTGCCATTGTGGAAATAACATTTCGCCAGACTTGTTTTTCTGTGTGTATGTGTGTGTGTCCTTCCTCTCCTTTGTGCACAGAAGACAGAGCTGTTTTGGACCAGGAACATGCTGTAACACATTGGAGCCAGAACTAAAATCTGGCTTGTATGCATGACCATGATGCCAAACTCAATTTAATCACACTACACTTCCAGCACGGGCGAAGAAGAAGCATGACTGAAGAGCGGCTGTAGATAAACACATCCTCCTTTCTTCTGCTCGATGCGTACCGCGGCATGATTGATTGTGCTTTTCACTTGTCTTGCGCGGAGCACATCTTTACATATTTTACTTCTTTGAATTCGGTCCTGAATAAAAGTGAACTCGTTGAATGGAAAGTCCTGCCCATGCTCTCGGTGCAGTTCTTCTGAGGGAAAAAAATATATCCTTAGGATTCAATCAATCTTACTTAGCTACTTCAAAGGCATATGCAAGGCAAACAAAAAAGGTTTTGCCTTTATAGCATATATTTCTTTCAGTATTTTCCATTTGAGACAAACAAATATGACCTACTAAATGTGTTCTTTGCACTCTAAAATAGAATAGCCTATGTCCTTAACTCTCTGCTGTGTTTGGGGACCTGGAGACCACAGACTCATACAATGAGATACGGAAGATTATATCAACAAAAATGAGGGTTAAAAAGACTAAATTACATTTTTGTAGAATTGTGTATTGTCTCAAATAGACTAGGATCATTTGGGTCCAAAGCTTAGTGTTTTAGCCATAACACAACATTTTTGTATGTTTATTGTCTAAAACCTGCCACTTTAATGCTTACGCCCTTTTTTTCTCCAGATTTGGAATACCAAAATTTTCAGGCCTTGCTTGCCTCTACACCCTCTGCTGCGATTTTAGGAAGCACAGCTGCGTGTGTGCCGTTCCCTGACTGCCTCATGTGTGGCTTTCGCGCAGGAGGACTACTGGATGCCCGAACGACCAGCAGGGGTCGCTGGAGAGAGATGAGACGCGGCCACCCCCCCCCCCCAACCCCCCCCCCCCCCCCCCCCCCCCCACACACTCCCTCCCTCCCATGGGCATCACTAGGGCCAATTATGCCAACACCCGCAGTGCTCCTGGCAGCTCTCAGCCCTGGCATGGTTCAGATTTGATACAAGACCATGGGGCCCATCCATAAACTGGAACAGCGCCTTCACAGAACGAACTCCACATTGGCCAATGTAAGGTCTAATATAATACAACGCTTTTAAAATGAGACACTGGTGTAGCCATGCATTGCTGTATATTCTACTCCATCTTCCATTATTGGTGCGCAACATTTATGTAAGGCACATATGTGAACACTACCATACAAATTGAATTTTTTTTTTTTCTTACTTTCGTGACTGTTTTTGCATTCATATGTGGATCGCAAATGTCCGTGGGATCTTCATCAGTACTAAAACGCTCAATTTGGTGTCAAACTATATTAAATCGTGGCATGGCAGTAAGTGGTTCGACACCGTCGCCACAAATTTCTCTTCATCACGTTCCCCCTCCAGACGTACCAGTATTATCGTCATTACGAAATTTGACACCCTGTGAAATTCTGCTTTTTCTTGGACTGGTAATTTTCTTCATGGCGTTCATGCCTTCAAGAAAAAAAAAAAAAAAAAAAAAAAGAGTAGGGAGATGTAGATTATTTCTTGTCATCCATTGAATCAGAAGACGTTTCTCACCCCCCCCAACCCCCATTCCTCTACCCAAGTGGTTTCTTTCAAGTTCAGTGATTGGCTGTAGGCTGCGTTCGAGCGAGAGACTTTAAATCAAATCCTAAACCGGGGTGACAGCGTGTGGACACTGTGTTCCGCGCAGCGTGAAGCGGCGCAGGGGAAGCTCTTTTGAGGGGTGCATATGGTATATGGTGCATCTTGAGAAACAGGAGGGAAGGAAAAGGCCAGATGGGAATGTAGACGATGGTTTTTGTAGGAGAGAGAAGTACTGTCTTAATCTACTGTGACATCCTGGAAACGGTTGCCGATTGCCGCGGCCGTTCATCGGCCGGCGGCCAATGGGCTGCGCTCTTGGCCGGTCTCCGTGGATATTCCCTCACTTCACATGCGGGGGGGTGGAGGATTGGGGGGATGGGTACAACAAAACACATCAATAAAGTAGGCGATGCTAAGAGCTAAGTTTGTGAAGTAGAAACCTTTTGACACAGTTTTGAAATACCATCTAGGCCGGATTTACTTCCTACTGAAATCGGGCATTTGCCATGCCTAACAACACCTAGAGATATCTTGTTGAGTAATTTACATTACAGACAGACATAGAAAAGCCATTGACAACACAAAGGATTATGCAAGCAGGTATTTGTAATATTATAAGTTCCACTGACATTTTACTGAAAAAATCTCCAGGACTCAACCTCTCTTTCCCCTTGCATGTATGTAAAAAATGAGCTTCATTAAGGATTTAGACATACAGCTCTCCCTCAGTACCTACATTGAGAAAAAGGGTCTCTGCGGGATTTCATGAGTAGCGGATTTCTTTGTGTCCTTTTCACTAATGCAGGGGTGCAAATGTCTATATTAGGCCATCCTTATAAAATATTGAGAAAAAGGCACAAATAAAATAGAGCAAACTATTACTTTATGACAGAAACCAACAGGGAAATAACATACTAAATATAATACCAGGCTCGAACCGTTACTGTTTTTATGCTGATGTTTTCAGAAACCATTGCCTGCTTGCACTTCTATACATAGAAATATAAATGGCTGAAAACTTTAAAAAATGGTCAAGTTTGTAAATGTTTTAAATCGTGTCACTGTGCGCAGGCTACATGCAATATAATGAAGATATTTTTATTTGTGTGTCGGCCCACATAGTACCAGAGCCTACTGACATTGAGAAAAAAACGTCTGCAGAAAACCACAAAGCCTATTCTTCAATAAAATACAACAAACAATGTCAATTACATCTTTCAAACACACCGAATGGCAAGACTGAAACTTTATGCTCTATGAATTCTATCCATTAAATCATTTTATCTTCGACACTTGAGTTATCTGCCACTTAAGGGTTTTTCACTGTAATAACAGAGTCTGTAAAGCCTGGCTTTTATGTGGAAAATGCACTTAAGTGTCCTAAAACAGGTATGGGTTCAGTCTCAAAATATGACACAATGGTATGACCCAGCTGAATGGTGAGAGACAAACCATACCCATAAGTGTTAGCAAATCATACACAATATGATAATATTCTGCCAAAGTAATATGTTTTGAGAATTTGTTCACATTTTGTTACTTGCTGCATTGTTTTCATTGATGAATTTGGAATTTAGTTATAGAAGGACTGCAGTTTATTTAACCAATGAAATGCACGCACACACACAAACCTTGCAATACGGCCAGACCAGACATTCCAAACAAGAATAAATCAGAGAAACTGTATTGTAAACCCTCCCACCGCAATTAAACCAAGATCACGCGAAAAAGGAAGCGTCCAACAAAGAGGAACAACCTCCGCCAGTATGCAGACTCATTCTACCCAAACTCTCTCGCCTAACCTTCCCAGGGGCATTCTCTGAAAACCCTATGAACCAAATCCCTAGCTGTCACCTCATACCACAGCCTTCATTCATAGTAAATGGCACAATCTCCATCATAGAGACCCCCTCGCAAACTCCAGCAATCTCACTTCCTAAACTCCAGCCAACCTACACTCCCTTTTCCATACTGAGCAGGTAGGGGGTAAGAATGACAAAAAACAAGACTTTTTGAAGTGTACTTTTGAAGCTTAAATAAGCTCAATTGGCCTGTATTAGCTGGAGGAGTTTCCTCTTACATAAAAGCTCAAATGCATAAACTAAGTAAGAACCTAGGAGTCCTTTTAAAATCCAATTATTTCAGCAAAGTTTGCATAAGTGCAGGACACATCTTCCCGAACCGTGAATTCTTGTATAGCCCTTAGAGAACTGAGTAAGTTTCCAAATGGTTTTTATTTTGATTATTATCTTTCAGCTACATTCCAGTTCCTTAAATAAAACAAACCCTGGCACAAGTCATAACTGTACAATAATTTTCATAGACAGGGTGCTGAATGATTAAAAGAAATATTACTATCAGTACTAATAATTCTTACAGTTCTTATTTTTGGGTAAAAAGAAAGCAGAAAAGTATTTCTCTCATGAGAGTATCTGGTTTATAAGACATTTGAAATTATTTCTCAGTTGTTGTTTTAAATCTGAATAGAAAACTGCAAGCATGTATACGAGGAAAAAGGCAGAATGTGAATGAAAAAAGCATTCTTTCTAGATTCCATGCCATATGCATTTATCGGCTGTTCGCGTGGCGGTCATGACAGCGTGCGTTCCGTCTGCAGATGCTGGGACATTTAAAAACGTTCAATTTACCTGCTCTCTGCGGACTGCTCATATGCCAAAAAGTCCTACCGCTCGGCGTCCGCTGGGAATTCGGGCAGGTGGTATTCAATCAAAACCGGCTCTAATAACCTCACATGCACACGGGGGATATGGCTCTTTATAAAGTGAAATGCGTGCGCAGCAGGGAACGTGTCACTGTTAACGCTGAAAACAGGCTATAAAAAACAACAACAACGACAAAAAAAAAAAAAAACACACTCCGGGAACTTGGGGGTTAGCCTGTTCTTGGGAGCCTTTGTAGGTCAGATGTGTTGAAGTCCATTCGCATTCAAATCGCATCTGTTCAAGTCTTACTTTACCCCTTCTGAACCTTGGGATTATTCATTTTCTTTGAAATGTTCTCATTCTGTTTGCTATTTGTAGTAAATCTCAACCTGAAGTCATGACAACATACATACATGAGTAATGAGCCACTCTTGTATTGTCGTATTCCTTAAGCCTTTGAAATCATCATCATCACATACTTCATTTGATGCTGGCTTTGCTTTAAACATGCGACATGCTAAAGGGGTACCACAAGGATCAATCCTGGGCCCTCTATTGTTCTCCCTGTATTTGAAGTCAATGGATCCCCAGATAACCCTCTAAGGCTGTGATGCTGATCACTCAAATCGAAGCCATTATGCTTTCCTGTGATATGCAAGTCTCTTGGTCTTGGTTATATGGACCAAATCCAAACTATTCCTGAGCCACCACCCACTGTCTGAAGTACACCCATTAAAGCAAGATGCATTGGACCGGTACCAAATCAAATGAAGTCAGTCTGTATGGGCATATGCAATATGCTGAATATGACGGCATCAGTTCACAGAAACTTCATGGTGTGTCAACAAAGTGATATTGTCATCTCATATGGAGGGTTTCTCAGAAATTGCATGCATTTCCTCTGGCAGTATGAGACAATGAAAGTTATGACTTAATTTCCCTGCTGAACAGTCATGTATGGAATGGTATATTCATCAAAATGTCCATCTTAATGTGAGGAAGTGCTGGAGCTGGGCACTTGTGATTGCCTGGAACTCACCCTTAGGGTTCTAGTCACTGTGAAATGCTGGCAACCACAGGGACAGCAAAAGTAAAAAATAGCCTGTCTGTGATTTCTCATTTTCACTGTAAAATTTAACATTACATGAACAATACTTCATAGTGTGTAATTAGTGGTCTGCTGGGAGGCTGAAATGTACCCAAACAGGACACCGGAGAATTGATTAAATACCCTCCCACCTCGGCTTATCTCCAACACTTGAAAATGGCTGACGACTTCGGCTTTGCCAAGAGTTTGAAATGACGTGTCTATGGATACTGAATCCTGAGGTGTACATTGCCCCACCTGCTTAAACAAATAAACGGAATAAGATTCAATATTTTTTACTCAGCCTCAAAAGGCATATAACTCAACCTAACAAGCGTATGTGTGTGGTTTTTAACGCTATTCCACCGTTTGATCAACCTCACCGTCAGCCAAAATTTTGTTACTAGGTTCACACTGGGGACTGGACCAAGCTTCCTGTATCAAATAGCTCCGTTCGAAGACGTGTACCGTCACACCCCGACTAGCTACTGCACAGACAGCAGAGAAATGAATACATAACAATGTACTATACAGCACACTGCATGACACATGGTGGCATTTGATACACAAGTTCATATTAGGCAGCACTGTAGTATAATGGTTATAGAGCTGTTCTTCCGACTTCAAAAAGTTAGGGCTGATTCTCAGGCAGGGAACTACTGTTGCATCCTGGAGCGAGATACCCAACCCCTATTGCTTCAGTAAATGTCCAGCTGTATAAAAGAACAGGTTGAAAAATGTAAAACTGTCAGTCGCTCTGGATGAAAGCATCTGCTGAATGCTGTAATGATATAACAAATCTATTCGAACACTTAGAAATATGTATTCATAACTTCCAAAACCACATTCCAAATCACCTCACACAGCGAATGCATCATGTCACTAACCTGTACCTTCTAATTCTTCAAGTCAGATGTTCAAAGGACCTTTTTAAACCCTTATTGTCAGTGCTTCTGGTTAGAACCTTGATCCGTCTCACCTTGCATCCGGCCAGCTCTTACATAATTCTGCTGTTAACCTCCTCTTTAGATTTCGTTAGCGCTTTTTAAAATTTACCCGACACATTCGTCCACAGAGACATCTACACCTTACTTTTTGCAAACATTCAGCAAATGTGTTCCTGGAATTGTTCCTGTCAATTTCCAAGTGGATTCGTTTTACTCAAGGGTACAAAAGCAGTACTCTATGTACATGGAAATCAGCACAAATTCTGAGTCACTATCCCCAGATCGCTAACCATTATAACCCCGCTGCCACACAGATTACCTTCTTATTACAATTGTTTCTCATATTGCATTGTTGGTTCTATGATCTTTGTCATTCATCATTGCAGATAAAACAATATGCTTATGTTTGCACATAAATATGCAAGTTCATAAATATCATAGATTAGTGAAAAACATGGACCTTTTGAATGAGATATTTTTCAAGTCATGTTTAGATTTCCCTTTTATATGTAAATATATGTATAACTTCTATTAAATTTACCCCCTTCTGGCCCCCCCCCCCCGACCCTTCTCTTATTCCAAAGCCCTGTATTGATATTAATGTGTTTGTATTCAATCACTCATACTCTGAAAACAATGGGAGTCCATCACTCTTTATATGGCTGCTTTTGTTTTACTTTCCGCACATTAATGTGCCAGTTTGTGTGCAATGCAGCTCCCAGCGGGCAAAATGGAGAAAAAATACCATAGCTGTAATTCATACAGTTCTGTCATTCTCACTGAAGTTTCACATAAATTTCCCCTGCAGTGGAGGACAGTATTCCAGGCATCCAAAGAAAATATTCATGCCTCCCCAAACGCTAAAACCAGCCTTTTATTTGCAACCAGTAACACGTCTCATTAACCTTCACATAACATACTAAATCTATGGGTGCATGCATACTTTGTAAATGATCCAAGGTACAACATTAACTGCAAACACACAAAATACTGTTTCTGTAAACAGAAAAAATTCTCATCGACAGAGGAGAGAGATACAAATTTATGTTCTCATATTTAGATTCTTCTCCACTTCACATTGCACACTTGTAAACATACATATAATTGATATCAATATAAAACTAAATTTACTTGAATGCCTCTGCTTTAAATCTCAAGTCCTTAACTTTGAACAGCAAATTTAAAAATGTAAATAATTTCATACAACAACATGAGATGAGAGTGGTCAAAGAAAACAGTTCGTTCTGTGTATCAGTGAGAAATCAATAAAATTACTAGACAAAGAAAGCACATTGCACTTAATCTTACTTGTTTGGGAACGAGACAAAGTAAATGGCTCTCAACTCACATATTATCTTCAATTCAGCTTCACATGTGGTCAAGTCTAAACCCGTGACACCGTAACATTTTGTGAAATGTACCTCGTCTCACCATTTGCAGAAAAAGAATGATGTAACAGTTTTGTTTGGACACCTTCCTTCAGAGAATAATTAGCAAAACAAAGACACAGACAGGACTACATGAAATGCCTGTGGAACAAAGCAATTATCAGTTTGTCTTCATCCAAGGATGAAGTCAACATCTGTTACACATCCTTAAAAACAGCTTGCAACATTAATGAGCGGGGTGTTCAAGACAGAGAAATCCCTTCAACGAGAGAAATCTGTTCGAAACAAGAGGGACTTCACTTATTTATTTAATTGAAACGTGTTCCATGAATGAGCTTTTGTTTCCATCTTTCTTTTGCACATGAAAGGGCTTTTCAGTCCATTCCTGGTAGGTGAAGCCCTTTTGTTGCGCACATGAAACCCTTCACGTAGACTCAGCTACAGGCAATTCTTTGCTGGTGCCTTGCCCTTATTAGTGTCTAGACAAAAGTTGCATGTACATTGCGTGATAAGAAAGAAAAATAGCATCTACTAAACGGATTTACCTGATCAATGAGAGCGCTGGGTTTTAGTATTAGCCTGCCAAATACTCTGTTGCTTACTTTGCTTATGACTTATGTATCTCCAGGTGGCTGCGTATGAACCGATTCACTCCGGTATTCGTGAAATACGTTCGCCTATTTAGATGGTTCATTGATTGTCATTCAGTCAAGCCTGCATGTTCGGTCAGGTACAAAATAAGCTTTTATCTCTGCTCATTCTTTTTCTTGCCTAAAAGGATGAAGTGAGATTTGGAGGTTAATGATGAGGACAGCAAAGTGCTAGGATGACTCTCTGGAACGGAAGACACCTAAGAGAGCGAAGTCAGCAGCTCAGTTATCTTCCGGATTGTTCATCGTCCTTAACTTTGACTGGCAAAATGCAAGACATTACATGGGTTTTTTGTTAATTGCGTACTCAGCATGATGACTTGAGGAGCCATACTGATTAATGAAGTGTGTTGTGTAACTAATAACAAAGCACCTCCTGTCTAAATTCATTATTCAAAGTCTAGAGCAATTTACGATGGAGGAGAAAAGACCAACATTCTACTAAAACTGCAAGAACGTTCAATTTCAGCAAATACAAATTGCCTGTTGGAGGATCATGTTGGTCAGAACCACTGGGCCTCACTGTGTGATATTTCAATAAAAACAGCATTTAGTTGCATGTGTAACCAGATACAAGCATTCTTTCACACAGCATTTGTTTGTGTCCATATGTGTACACTGATAAACACCAATCCATGGAAAATGAGAAAAGGAGCTTGGAACTCCAGTGCAGGTAATGTAAACATATGGTGAAGAAAAGGGGAAAGAGTTGGAAAAAAAAAACCCTTATAGACCTCTCAGAATTACAGTCCAAAAAGCAGACGGAGTGTCTGGACCAGGGAAGATCAAAGTCTGGCAGGGTCACAAGTTTGGCTCTCAATGCAACAGGTAAAATGGTGATTATTTATCATGAAACAAGAGGAAAAAACAGAAAACACCACATCATTCACAGGGGGGTGGTGGGTGGGGGGATCAAACTTTGACCCATGATGTCCCCAAAGAGCGAAAGCATTGGCAAGATTACACAAGATGTATGAAGCTGACTAGATCACAGAACGGTGTTCCCGCCGTTCCCCCCGGGCCGGGTGACAACGTTGAGCATCTGTCAGTGCGCATCAGGCCCGTAGCCTGAAATGCAGCTACAAGGAGGTGATATGATATCAAAACATATGACAAAAGCCAGCAGTGGATAACCATTAAACCTAAATGACAACATACAGATGAATGTAGTCACTCAAGCCGTACCCACAAGCTGTACAGGTAATGCAGGTAGGTAGTTAATGTAAAGGACCCATACATTTTACTCATGACTGCCTGCCTGATCTGCATCTCAGATAAGCTGCACATTGGCAGAGTAGTACCTCTTCCTGTCCATGCATGCAAATGAATATACTATATATTGTGAGAAAGTATTATAATGATTACTTTTAATTCATGCTATTTAAAAGGCATAGTATGTCTTTGAATTGCACACACAATGCAAACAGTTTCGAACACTCAAACACTTTCACAAATGCATTTGCGCAATGCTTATGACCGAATTCATTTTGTTAATGTGTGATAAATGCGGCCCAACATGTATATATCTTGTGAGGCTTGGAAATGTGTACATTCAAATTGTAAAGTGTCACATTAAAAGCAACAAAAATTCAATTGGGGCCACAAACTATCGGATACAGAACAAGTATAAATGAAATTACAGTTCATTTCTTTGTTTGGAAACAATATGCATTCATGTTTTGAGCCTTGGAAATTGATTAGAGATGAAGGTCTATAATTCCCAACAAACTATCTGTATGGTAATGTCTTTTGATATTTAATGTTTAAATAAACACAGTGTTGAGAATGGCCATTGAATGGTGTAAAGTGTAAAGATGTTTAATAAAGTTGATTTTACCCCAATGAAATGCAAGTGATGTTCTTCTCATACCAAATGAGTCCGCAGTAACCATATCACTAAGCCTTAGTAAGTAATATAAACACGGATTATTAAATTTGGCGGAGGAAAAAAAAAGCTCATGGAGTCAAGAGGGACTCTCGTGTTCTACAGCTGATAAAATCCACTAGGGACTTTTACTTTGACAGTTAGGGGTTTTAAATAAATTGCTTTTTGAAGTTCTAAATGCATTTGTGGGAACAGGACTCTATCAGGTGATAAATGAGAGAAAGCCGCTGCAGTTTTTCGCCCTCTCTTTCTCAGTGGTAAAAGGTCTCATGCTGTACTTTCTATAAGACCTCTGCCTGCAGATATATGTATTTATATTGATGAACAGATTGTCTTTAGATCTCACAAACACTCATTGACACTCATGACAGGAGGAAAAGTTCATAATTACCTTAAATTTAAATTTCCAGCCTTTGAAAAATTTAGTCCAAGAGAATGCTTAGTTATTCTCAGAGACATTAGCCATAGTTTATTTAAGTGTTATTCAGTACAGAAAACTTCCGTACAACTCAGACTGTGCATTTGAAAGGATGTTCATTAAGACCAGATCCACAGTGCAATGGTGACATTGGGTAAGTTTCATCTTGGACTTGAAGTCTGGTGTTGGGATTGTCCACCCCTTGGATAATTGAAAAGCAGATAAAAACATAAAGGATTGAGGTATGACATCTGGACTCTGAGGTGGAGATTAGGAGGGGAACAGTTGTTACAAACAGTGGGCACAATGGGGAAGACGTACTTGGCAATTTTAACCTGTTGGGAAAACCAATTTAGCAGGCTAGGGGTACAGCAAAAGGGCTTGCCAGAAAATACTTTCTTTGAACCTAAATTTCATTGAAGATACACAAAACATCGCAATGCATTTAAAAGAGCTGTATGAAGTCATTCTGTAAATTGCATTAATAATATCTGATGTATTTTGCCTTGGTTAAGATTATTGCCACCTTCAAATACTTCCTCCAAAGGTCTGCCAAGATATTAACACCTACAGGCAAGATCTTTTGGCTTGTGATAATGTCTTATTTTAGCTCCATTTTACCATATGGAGCAGGTGCGTGCCCTTTTGGAAGGTATGTGGTTTTAATTCAATAACTGGCCAAAAATTTAATCAATAAATTCAATAATTCAAAAAAGACCAGCAACACTGGACTAAAGTTTGTAGTCAGGGGATCCATTTGAGAAACAGTAGTTAGGACACTGATTTTAAGTATTCTGAATGAAAATATTTAGTCGTATAAAATGTAAGGTACAAACAAAATAACTGGTTGCTATTGTATTGTTCATGAGTCACTGATGGAAAGTCGGCCAATTTGGGACAAAAACTGAAAAAAATATTCATTTACCCTTTAAAATTGAAAATAACTGAAAACACACAATCTTAAAAAAAACTAAATCAGGTTTACACTCTTGATTATGATGGGGTGACTCTGGTCCAGTGATAGCCAGCTCTACATGCTATTTTAAAGAATGATAATCTATGCACTGAAATAGTCCATTAATTAGTTAGTCTATTATGATATTAAAATCAAACAAAGACAACTACCCTTTCTGGGATTAACTTTTCTGGAAATGGAATTGCATGAAGCAGTTTGATTTATTTGCCAGCCACAAAAGTGGGCAGTGAAATATCATAGGCATATCTGCTATCTGATGTGAATTGTCATAAAACAGCCTACAGTTTTGTTAAAACAAGCAAACAAACAAAAAAAAAAAACTAATAAAAAGATAACAGAACAAATTACTTTGGAATAGCAGCTGAATGCTATATAGAGCGTTAGGAATGTGGGCAGAGAAATCACAGGGAACTTTGGCCGAAACAGCGATGAAATCATGCATCTGGGTAGAAACTCTTATCGAGTGTGTGACAACAGATGTCAGATTAACCTCGGGACCCTGCAAGATCGGTGTGTATACGAGTGACAGAGACAGGGTAAGAGCTGTGTGAGCGACCGCCAACCAAGTAAGGAAGCCTGACTGGGCCGAGGTCATCGGGAAAACATCCTCAGAGCCACTGAGAGCTAACCAGTACGGAATGAAGAGGTGATAGCACAAAAAGCTAAAAAGAGGTGGAAATGGATAAGGACAGCGTGCCAGAAACTGCCATGTTCCTCTGCTCCATCAGCAAATTATACCTGTTGGAAAAACCGGCTTAGCACTTTTAGCGAGTTAAGGGAATAGCGTAAGGGACTGTCTGAAAATTCTCTCCAGAGTTGTTGAAAAATACTCCAATTATACCTCTCTACTTCTGCATTGCCAGAAGTATATTTCTTTTCAATGAGAAACTTGCAATGTCTTTTGAGATCTCAGCAGAACATACTAAAAACCGTTCAGCTGAGAGATGATTTATGCTACAACTTCTTGGTGCACTCGACAAAACTTCTTTACTCTCATTTCCCGTAGGAAGCAAGTGTAGCATCATTTTAAACCTGTTCCATATCTTTGTATTTTGTATATTTCATATCGAGCTCAGTACATTGCAGCATCCACAGGGAAAACTGCAATGCAAATTGTGTGGGGTATATATATATATATATATATATCTATATATTTGCCGGGGCAAACAGTTGTGAACGGACTTGGAAAGTTGCCTGGATGGTCTGTTCACCAAATGCTACACTCTGTCATCATTATTCGGCTGATTAGGCGGCTCCCCGGGCCCTGGAGCCAGGCCCTGTGCCACACTGACATATTCCGGTCCTGTCCGCTTCCCGTGGTTAAGAGTTTAACGCCACCAGTGGAGAGTCCGGTGGGGGAAAAACACAAAAACAAAATTGTGTGATATTTCGCTAGAGGTGTCAAAGAGGAGGGTAGGGGAGGTGAAAACACAGCCTCATCTGAACTGTGTTCTTGTGGCTGGCAAAAATTCTGGCCTTCAACCCTAAGGCAGTGCGAGGAAGAGATGCATCTTAGTGTTTTGGGAGGCGTTGGTTGGGGGGTTGGAGTTTAAAGTTTTAAGTTTACTTATCTGTGCGGGCGATAGGAAGCACCCATCAATCTCTTTCCCCGTGTTTTATCCCATCCACACCATGGTAAGGCGCTGTCCAAGGTTCTGATTGTTCAGATCTGGGGATCGCGGGCTAATGGACGGTTTATTTGAAATGGAGAACGCCAAGAACAGAAAAGTAAGAATGCGTCTTTTCTTTTGCTGTCCATCCAGTGCAGAAGTATGGGGCTTTTCCCCAAGAGCACAGCTTTCACACATAGAACACAGCAATCCATACAAGAAGTGGACATTGCCTGAAAAAGTATTTTATATTTGTGGGATGGATCTTTCACCATGGGATAAGGAAGAAAAATAATTTGAAGACTTAAACAGACTACTGATTTTATTGTTATAAAACATCACTGAAATCATTGGCCCCAACCTTTGCAGGTGGTGATTGCTACATAGTTGGTTGGTCTTACTAATTTATATAATATGTAAGTGTACCTCTGTTACTGTGAGTTCCTTATCTCTGAGACTGTACAGTATTTCATACTGTGTGGTTTCGTTTAAAATTGGGGTATTGACACAGGGATTACAAAACATATGGTTTTCAATGCTTCTAGTCAGCTATGTAAGATATTGTAGTTGTTTTAAATGAGTTTATTTGCAGGTAGAAAGTCAGATGTAAACCTGACAGTGGATGACAATTAGCAGAACTACTTCCCTTTGATTTAGTTTCCTCACAATACAAGACCTTTAGAACGCAGCATGAAAATTAGGGGAGAAATCAATGATGTATCAGGAACCTTGGATCAAGCTAAGGGTAAACTTGGGGATATGAAAATAGAGATTGCAAGACAGGGGTTTTTATGAAAAAGGGTACAACAAATGAATGCTTATGAGAGAACATAGAGAGAAGAGGAGCTCAAATTGGGCTTCTTTTTAATATATGCACCCAGCTAAGACACTGGAGATTTGGGGGGGGAGGGGGGGGGGGGGGGGGGGGGGGGGGAAATCTATTAGCATGTGATATGTGAGCCATGCTCGTTAAAACAATGGAAATGCGTATGGCGGCTTTCACCCGCATGAATGGAGCTGACCTGGAAGGTGCTTTGTTATGCCTGCAGTCATTAAAGTTAATTGCAGCTTTGAAACTAAAGCCTTCATTCACGTCTTAGCGGTCTGACACGTCCGGGCTATATATTTTCCTCTAATCCTTACTTGGACCTGAGCACCAAAATCCCGATAAATGATTCTCTCCATCTAATCCTACTGGATGGTTGAATGGCTCATTTTTTTTTTTTGTTTTGGCCCCAATTTACAGCCCATTTTTTAATAGTGTCAGCGGGGCTCAATTTGACAAGAGGGATGTATTGACAAGTGTACAGGCCCCTCCGCTGTCTCTATGGGACAGTTTAATGGAGGACCTGTCACTAAACCTGTTCTAATTGGGCCCTGGTTAAGAATAAAAGGGAAGTTACCCAACTTTCTGGGAAAATTTCCTCTTTGCTTTTGATGGCTTGCTCATATTTCTTCCGACTACTTTTTGCCCCTTTTGAACTGTCGGCTCATCTCTATGTGATCACTGTTTTTTTACACAAATGAATCAAAATTCATGTTATTTATGAGAAAGAAAAGTGTAAGTGCTGGTAGTTTTCACACATTATTTGTATGCTCTTTACCATATGTTCATGAATTACACAGCGGAAAACATTCTGCGAAATATCTTTCTAGGTGTCATAACTATGGACAATATGCTTCGAAGGAAAAAAGAAAGTGGTATTTCGGACCTTCAGAGGTTAAGTAAACTTTACTATGTTGTCAACTGCTTTAATTCATCAAATGATCAAATTACACAGTAACAACTCCATATACCAGCATGCCCTGTGGCTCACCAGCACCACAGTTAAGGACAACTGTCCCATTTTAATTTCTTCTTTTTCATGCATTCTGAAATGTACACCTCAGTTGTAATTCTTGATTACTTGTTAGATTTTGTAAGGATGCCAAGAAAAGTGAATTAAAACTGTATTTAGGAAAACGTATTGTGTGTGTTTATCAGACCTTGTTGAAATTGCACTCTGAAATGATTTTGGGTTACGATAAGGGAATTAGTCTTGGTTTTGAAAGGGTCTGAGAACCACCATCTGTGTCATGTGTTTCTGATGTCTGGAGACTAAAAACATTTCCTTAGGGTGTCACAGTTTGACTACATTTCACAATTGTAACAAAAAGACTGCAATACCCATATGCCCTGGCATACTTGGACATGTATCAAGTGAGAACAGGTGGCTGTTTTCACAACTTGACCTTTAAGCCTGAGGTGTTTCCCTAAAACTGACAATGTCTCTGAAACAATGGCTTCATATGCTACAGTTTTGACCCACTATTCTTAAAGCTGAAGTTGCGTACCAAACCAGGATCAAAATACCAACGGTATGCTTTCACATTTCATTTGTGTGAGAATGTAGCAAGCCGTGATGCTTAAAATGCTGTCAGAGGATCACAATAGTAGTATAAAATTTTATGAAGGCTAAACATATGAGAAAACATAGAGAACAGATTGATAATTAAGTCAAATTGCTTGGAAAGGTCTCACAATTTATTTAAGAAGTACCCCCAACGCTCAGACATTCATTTTGTCTGTTCAAAAATGGTAAAAAGCAGGCCCTGAATGAACCAATACTTCATGACTAGACTTCTCTCTTGGCCCTATTAAATACCCTGATAATTTTAAATAAATAAAGAAGATTCAATTCACTTCCTATTTGGTATGAACTAATTGCAAAAGGGCTTAAACCCTCCCACCTATTGCATGTGCCTCCAGGCAAAAACATAACCATCAAATTAGATTAATATGCTTGAATGCCTTGTTTGTTTAAGGTAATTATGGGAGCTCACATGCAATTCTGTTCTGATTGGCTAACTGCCATCTGTCAATCCCCTGGTTGCTATGGTGTGTTAATTATAGAATGGAGGGCTTAATTTTTGTTTGACCTCAACTCACCTCAGCTCTGGTGGGTTTCACGTACAGCCCAATAGAATTACGCCTTGGAAGTGTTTTCTATGTCCATATGAGTGACATTGGTTCGGTATGAAAAATGTTTCGCTGAACCCATCTCTCTCCTTGTACAAATTGAAGTGATCCTAACCTTGACCATTCCCCAGGACCTTTCTGATTCACGGATTTACAGTAAATCGTAGCTCTTGCTTTGTCAGATGGTGATGAAGAGGCCTACCACGTTACCCAAACGTCAAGATAACAGATGTACCAGAGCCAAAGTGACAATTTTATACCGGTAATACAATGGTTAGTCTACCCAACGGTGTTCTAAATGCATTTTTAACCCATGCAAGGATGATAACGGTGAGAGAACCAGTGAGTACACATTTCATATATGCTTGTCACCACCTATATTTCAAAGCAATCTCTCTGTCGCCTTCAATAACATCCCATAACCTCACTGTTCATTTTAGACCTGATATCTGATGCCAAAGCTGGATGCAGTTTGTAAGCATGGAATACATATCCATTCATATTTAAATATTCCAATTTAAATCAAATTTCTCATCGCCCGAAAGCAGAGCCAAATCACGCAAGGAACAATACAGGAGTGACTTATAAATCATACATCAAATATAAAAATGGACTTTGCTAGTCACTTTCATCATTTTTTCACTGGTTAAACATGCGTTGATTAAATTTTTAGGCATCGGGGAAAAAAGTCTTTTTATCTTTAATTAAATCATACGAGCAAAAGATAGTTTAAAATATTGCAGTGATTACATTTCTGTTCAAAAACACTGCTGACATTTTTTCATTGGACCTTTTTTTTTGTTCATTTCCACTCCATATAAAAGTCATGCAAATAAATACATAAAAGCTTGTGATGAAATATCCAATACAGAAGCAGTTACTATTAATGATTTCCATCACTTAATCACGCATAACGTCTGCCTTATTACCCGAATCCCATTCTAAAGCTGTGATGGTGACTATCCATCACCTTTAATGGTCGGCATTAAAGCCTATTATGAATAAAAAAATATATAAATATTGTTTATGTGTGCAGAATCATGCTCAACATTTTCATTTACAGCACGAATGTCTATTTAGAATGTTTTCGACAGTGATAGAGAGGACATGGTTGTGAGTTTTCCCTGTTCTCGCCTTCTTTTCCCTATTCCATGTGACCTTGAATTCTTACAGCTTCCTCCATCTTGTCACCAGTAGAACCAAACACTAGTATCGTGATGAAGATAAAAAATATGCAAGACTGCTTTGAGGGATAAATTGGTCCGATTGTTGGGTCTTTGGGCGAGAGGAAGATCGAGTGAAAAAGCAGGAAAAAAAGGATACACTGCCAGGGAGTTTAAAAAAAAAAAACTGTGAAAAATAGACAATGCGGTGAAAATAAACTCTGCAGGTGAGTCAGAATCCAAAGTACTGAAAACAATTATATACAAGTTAAAAAACCTACACTAAAGCGGGCAAGACTACAAACTGTAACCGACAAACACATTGTAGCTAACCAGCTTTTGTCGGAGCCTGGCATGTAGGATTTTGCAGGAATATTTTTCGGGGTGTTTGATGATTTTCACTCTTTTTTTCTTTGCACTAGTATTATGATATTTGGAGAATCTTTGTACTACACTAAATTTCCCACTGCAACTTTTTTTGACAAGCATCAGTTTCTCCCTTCCCTGTGTGCATACTTTTGTTGATCTCACAAAATGTCAGAGAAAAGAAGCAAAGACGCGCTCATTTAAAGTGCCTGTGAGCTTGGAAGCCATGATGAAGCAGCTACTGTGTCTCCCTGTGGGAGGGGGGTTTGGTGGGGGGGATGTTTGGCATGAACTTTCCGGAACACTCTGCTAATCCAATCAGCAAGGCCAGACAGCAGAGAGAAACGGGCTCCCAGGAGGCCCACTCAGCCTGCCCGTTCTTCAGCTATCCATTACAGCGCGAAACTGTCAAAAAAGATGACCTCGCACTTCGCCAAACTTTCAAACTGCAACCAACTTGGTGTCCTGTTCTATGCCCTGGATGGAGGAGAGTACTGCTTTACTCTCCAGCTGTGCGTGCACGACGTTGCAGGAGAAAGCTATGGCACCAGCCGAAGGGGGTGCTTGAAACATGTTCAAGCATTAATGTAGACTAGACCCAGCGAGCCTTTTCCCAATCAACCCTGTGAAAATTGTGGGGAGCTAAAGTGGATTTAGTGGCCCTTCATCTTAGTTTTCACATCACTTCTGTGCTCATATTCTTATAAGCATAAGAGTGGACTGAATACTGTATTCCCTTAAGGAAAGTAAGGTCTGCTTTGACTGAATAGAATATGCTCCTAAAGAAAATAAATGCATTTGAACGAATCCCCACCCTAACCATTTAGCATACACAGAGGCTTATAATGTGGGTTTAGATATATGGCTTCCGAACTGAAAATGCAGCCAAACTGAAACAGAGGAGGATGGCTTGCTTCTTGGTGTGCTGAACCATTAAGGTCAAACACAGGTATGATCGATCATAAGTTTTATACCATATGAATAAAGCCGCCGTTTCAGCGATACTTTTGTGTGTGACTAAGGAACACAATCAGACGTTTAATATCAGTCGACTAGCATAGCCTTCATGGTATCCTCTATAGGCCCACACATGTTTACCCTGCAAAACAATGCAAAAAAACTCACATTTATCCCTAGTTCTGAATTGCAGATTGTGACTTTCATGTCTCTGCTGTACCACCTAGACTATAACAAAAAGTACTGCAGCTGAAGGTCTTGAATTTGTTCAGTGCACTTTCCTGTCAGTGTACGATTAGTGACAACCGTTACCCACATAGGCCACCCAGAACTACAAGAAAATGCTGATTGGTGGAAAACCTCATGCATCACTCATGACTGTGTGTACCTACCGAGGGAGGAATTAATGCTTCAGTAACCCGGAGAACCTTGGCAACCTTCAAACTCATCCTGCTGCTGTAGGGATGAAACTAAACCTCAACGTCCCTCTGTCGTGTTGATCCAGCAGTGATTGGCTCATGAATTAGTCAAGGGTTGAACCTGTGGCCATAGGGTCCATCCTGTGCAACAAACAAGCAGATTAACCCCGCCAAGGTTCTGGAAGAGTCTGCCAGGGATACGAAGGTTAACGCAATGTGGACACGTTTCTGTGGACGCCTCTGTTTGAGTTGAGTAGAACTCAGTAAAAGGTCCAGCTCATTTTGCAAGAGCAAAATATGAGTTTAGCTTTCCACTTCAAGTTTATGGTCAAATGATTAATAGAAAACAGGCTCTAGACCACCAAGCAATTTTGTTTATGCAAAACCCTCCTTTCATTAATGTCCAAATTAATATTTGAGTCACTCTCAAAAGGCATCCACTCAGCATACAACTAATTAATCAAAGATATTGGAGGGCCAACAAAATAAGTCGTGAGCATTAACTGGGCCCAAGACTGCAGTTATCGAGAAAAAAGATGAGAATCCAAAGCTTGTAGTAGCAACGCAACTTTACAGCTTGCGTTGTTAACACGGTGGGTGCACTTTGAAAAGTTGTAAGGCGAGGGGAATATGTCAGATTTTTTTTTTTGGGTCTCCAGCTTTTTGAAATTCGAACTGAATCAAAGCCATTTGCATTCATCTGTATTCGTTTTTTTGTTTGTTTTTTTTTTTTTTTGTATTCTTCTCAGCGGTATTGATTGTTGTGGTGTAGTCCACTGTTGCCAACCAGACTCTGTAAAGTCCGGTGGTCAAGGCTGAACGGTTTGCGCTCAGTGTGGAGCTGTTGATTTTGGCTGCGGGGCTGTTCACCTGGCAGAGAATTGATCCGTGTGATGCCGGCTTTTGTTTTTTCTGTTTTTTTTTCCCGCTCTTCACAGCTGAATGGCTTTCCTGGGGTCGCTGAGTGTATCTGGTTTGTGTTGCGCATTACAATGACCATTGTCAACCTTTCACTTGTTTATAAGAAAAACAGATACTGACAATATACAAAAGCGTAGCTTTTAAAGTCATATCAATCTGTTTATATATTTTATCATGGAAATGCAACCACAGGATGTAAATTCATGGCGTTCTAAATTGGAATGCTTACAAGTTACATGTATTGGATATAAAGCAAATTTAAATTTAGAAAAAATAATAAACAGCAAAAAGAAAAACACCAACATCACTATAATCATAATTGTAATCACTGATTGGTTGACTAATTGATTGCATTTATTTATTGATTGCATTGATTTGCATTTATTGGTCGCATTTACCTTTTTCATGATCTCAACTTTTTGGTGTCGGGGGTAAAATTGGTACAGTCATAAGTAATTAGCACCCAAGGAGATGCATAGTGGCCATTTTGTGTCATTATTCTCATCTTAAATCAGCTGAGACAAAAAATGGAAGCAAAGCAACACTGATATCTGAAAGAGGGCCAATCCACACAGAAAAAGTACACCTTATTTGCAGTTATGATTCACTATGAATCCACTGTAACAGCTTGTTTGTTGTTGCTCATTTGGAGATCAGCCATTTTTTATTTTTATGTAAATTACATCTGTATATTTCAGATTTAGCCGTTTAACCATGAAAGAGAGAGCAATCGTCGTTCTACACTGGGTATCTCAGCTGTACCAGTCACTTTACATTCCGTATACTGCGGTTAAACAGCCTCTGATGAAAGTGGCCATTTCAATCTATTTCAATTTTCAGTCGCCTTTTTTGAGTGTTCTACCTTGACCTCTGAGGGCTTTCACGTCTGCTGTACTTGGCTGTCTGTAATGGCAGACACATATAGATCAAACTCTTGACACTTCCATTATAAATGCATTTTGATAATATATTAAATACATATCAAAATTTATTTTGATAATGTAATAAATCTATATTGAAGGGTCTCCTTCGGGCAAAGGCAGTGAGAAGATAATTGACTGGCTGTTAGCTACCAGCACTGGAAGGAAAGAGATTTTTTTTCCCCTCTATCTCTTTATATTGAGCTATGCAGGATTTAAAGTATTTGACAATACTACTGGCTGCTGGGTGACTTATCCTGTTAAAGTGCGTAGCAGGGTTTTATGGTGTGGTATCAAATCTGGAAGTGCCAGTGTAGCTTCTGGCTGCCAGCCCAGGAGGGTGACGCATAACTGGCCTTGGTATCGATCAGAGCTGGGAGGGAATCGGCCACCAAGAACATCTGTGACCTCCACCAGCAGATTGGGCGGCCATAGTCTTCCAGCCTTTGTCCGATCCACGTCCGTGCAAACTCAGATTGTAGAATGCGCCGTGCAGAGAAGTGGTAGCTGTTAGTACGCGTTTCGGGGAGAACAGGGCCGAGACCCAATCAACCGAGCTCTGCTGATATAAGGGCATATGAAGTCTATTTAAAAGGGACTTGAGTCTGTTTAAGGGCATGTGTGGTTCTATATTAGAATGAGAGGAACACATTTGTAAGGGCAGGCTTTCTTGTCCTCAGAAAAATGGAGAACACTCAAAGAAATATTGCAATATAAAGTCTGTTCTGACTGAATTGCATATGGTCTTAAATAGACAAAGCACATTTGATTGGGTCTCATCCAATGTCTGTGCTCTCCAAATTTGATAGCAGTGGTTGTAGCAAGGGGCAAGGCTTGTGAGTACAATCGTGTGGTTCAAATTGGGCATAAAACAGGAGAAGCATTAAAAAGGCCTAATTTTGTGTTGACTGCAGACTTTAAGATACTCAAGGTTATAGGTTCAGTTTTTACTGGATTACTCTCCATGAATAAATAAAATGCCACTCAAGGAGTTTCCATAGTTAATTACTGGAATGTTTATAAAAATTCATGTCTAACAGCAATAGTTTTTCTTCCTTCCTGTGTCTTAACGTGCTCGCTCTGACGAGATTAATCAAATCAATCAAGTTAATCAAACTATTAAAATTAACAGCATGGATAAAATCAGTTCGTCGGATCGAAATTACTTAACTTGCGTGCGCCTACAAACCCATTACCATTTAATGACTCCAGAGTACTTTGCTGTTCTAAAATAAATCGCTCTGAATTGGGCTTCGGTATCACTGCCAAACAAAAATTCTTTTTTTTCTAGAACGTGTATGTTTTACAGTGTTCTTAAAGTTTATTGTTTCTCTGCTGAAAAAGACATGGCCTTCCTGTTAATGATGTAATATCTGTATTTTGCACACATCAGCAATTCAAAGACAGACTCTAAGAAGTGTGTGTGTGTGTGTGTGTGTGTGTGTGTGTGTACCCGTCAGAGAGTACACATCAGCAATTCAAAGACAGACTCTAAGAAGTGTGTGTGTACCCGCTTCATGTGAGAGCCGGCAAAAGCCACAAAAGACAGAAAATTCAAACAAGCACTTCTGCTCTTCACTTGACCTACACATTGTCAAGGATTTCCGTCACACATTGATGTGAGACCTGCTATGGTACTGTACAGTACATTGGTCATCTTTACTTCAAACAACATGAGCACACCGTTGGGCAGGTCACTTACGATTTCAGTGTTCAAATATGTCAGTGCTCTTCTTTCTGCAACTTGAGTCACACACATGCAGCAAAGAGCCATACATTATCGTGCGGAGCTACAGACCGAGTTGAAGAGACGAACGAATGTGACATTGTCATGGGAGGGGAGGCAAACGACGAGGCAAAGCTGGAGCTGTCTTTAAGCCGGTGGGCATATTTGTTTACAGAGTGCGAGGAATTGATGGGGTAAGACCTAAGGGGAAAAGCTCAGGGTTGGTGCAGGTGAAACGAGCAGGTTAGGGAGTCCTGGGAATAACAGACTACAGCTCACAAGCTCAATGTTTGTTTCTAGAAATGAAGAAAACGCTGGAGTGCAGATCTTGCGGTGTTAGTCTGTTAGCGTAGCAGCTGGGGCAGTTAGCAGGCGCCTTGCTACAATTAATGAGCTGCTGCCCCAGTCCCTTTTGAGACTTCCTCTCTCCCCGTCAGCGGCCGCCCGTGGTGCTGGAGCAGCCGACGGCGGGAGACGTGACAGGCAAGACATGGTGAGGTGGGGGTTGAGGGGCGGGGGAGATGACTCCCAGACCACACAAGCTGATCCAAGTCCGTGGGACCGACATCACTATAACAGCCAATGGTTATCGGGCTGCAATAGGTAGCAGAGGCAAGAAACTGCACTGAAGTGAGCAAAAATAGGGAAAATTTGAAAATGGTTTACTGTAAATCTTTAGTGAGCAGCCAAGGTCTTCGATAGCTTACAATGCAACCAAAGTAGCGAACCTCATTCATGCATGGAATTATGGGAAGCCATGTGCATGTCTTTATATACCATCAGTTTGATATCAAAGTTCACATGCAACCATGATTTCTTCTTCCGTAACGATACTACAAAATGTATGAATACCGATCAGAAATTAAATAATTTTTTTCTGTTTAGAGGGTTATATTTGCAAATGGAATGGATGATTTGTTAAAATTAAGTATCAGAGATAAAACGCTTTCTTCTTGTTTTCTCTAAATTATGACACAATATTTCACCATAAATCATTCAGCATCAAAACTGCCATCAAATATATAGAAAAATATCAAATATGTACAAAGCAATGGCTACTTGCAAATTTTGGTATCTAACTGAAAATAAAAGGCAACTCATTCTTGTGGATATACCTCTTGTCTGAAATGCCAATAAAAACACAGCATTTCTCTAGATTTCTAATGAGTCTGGCAAGCTCATTAAGGCAGAGAAATTAGAATTTAAGAAGTCTTTTCATTTGAAATGCTTTTCATAAACATAGAACATTGTCCAGCTGCCAATATGGACTGAAAACACAAGAGAAAACTGCATTTTTACTGATTTCAAATGGGGTAAATTATATAAAACTATGTAAACTTTTTCTTCAAAGCTGAAAATTTCATGGCATTATTCCTACCACCAATGGAGTCAAAAAAAAAAAAAAAAAAACCCTCAAAATTGAAGGTACCCCGAAGCGTTCAAAAGGAAATAACACAAAATGGTAATATCAGGACATTAATATTTTGTGTGGTCTCATCATCTATGTATTATCAACTAAAAGCAGAAAATCTGAAAATCGGAGGATCACATGGGAACGCTGGTTGATTTCTGATGGAGTAACCCATATATATATTTTTTTATTTTATTTTGTTGAGCCATGAGGACCCAAGATGTAGACTCCAGGATTTATGTCTCTGGGAATTAATGATACATTAAACGTTGCTGATGGATCTCAACGCACATCAGGGTTTTAATTATTCTCCAGCGCTTAATTAGAGTCTTCAACTAATCACTGCCCTAAACAGAACTTCTGAGGTTTGAAGCAAATAATGACTAAGAGGCACTTCTAAGAAGCCATAACTCAGGGAGATAAGCAGTGCGTGGGCAGCCTGGATGCGAGATTGGCCACCTCTGGTGTCTCGGCAAACCCAGCAATGCACCCTGGGTTATTACAAATTAGGGTTAGCAGCTTTATGGCGCCAATGTACATCACTATGATTCTCCTGTAGATCATGTTTATGGCCTTGGTGCCCAAGGTCTTGCTCTTCATCAGGAGGGGGTTTGTGGGGGGGGGGGATGTTGGCAAGGAAACAGGACTGCTGATTCTTTAAATGACATCCTGGCAAGCCCTAAGCATTGGGCGGGAGGAGTGGAAAAACACACACTCACTCACCCATGCACACACACACACACACACACACACACACACACACACACACACACACACACACGCGTCAATAATGACACCTCTTCTAGCAAGGGGAGGGAGTCCAAATTGAAATTGTTAGCCCAGTGCAATGTGGGAATGTAGGATGAGTTGGGGTAGGGGCGTAACAGAGGAGCCAAGCCTTTTTTTTTTTCTTGCCTAGCACAGGAGAGCACTTTTCATAAATTGGAAATTAGAACCGGAGTGATTTGGCACCGCGAGGAAGGGAGAATTGAACATTCTGGCCGGGAAGCGGACAATGAGCGAACGAAGTGGAGGCCGATCCAAGACCCTTCGGGGCCGTGGCATCTGCATGCGATGTGCTCTAGGAGAGTAAGCGGGGGATATGTTACCTTCCCGTGTGGGTGGCAATGCTGGGTTACATTTCATGATGCGTCCTGCAAGAATCCATGTTCCCCTCATCGGTCTCATTAACCTCTCCGAGTATTTGCAAATGTCTGGGTGCTGCCAAAAATCAGACGTTTTCATTCAAAGTGAGCCTGAAGACTTCATTTGTGCTCAGAGCTTCTGGAAACACGCCCCCTCCCTTCTTTGCTTTGTTTACACAGCTGCAGGTCATTTATCAGGTTTCAAGATATAACGGCAATTCTGTGGATGTCAGGGTTCAAATAAGTGGGAAGTTTCCAAAGAAAAGTTCAGTTATGTAATTAATTATATTTTGGATGAAAAATAATATGGTTGTGTATTGTATTAACTAAAATAGGTGCTTAAGAATGATGGAATTTGACAAAATAATTGTAGTACATTACGATTGTAAACACTGCCCCAATGATAGAAAATGTTTAAAAAAAGTGTCCTTTGTCTGATTCATTCACCATGGTTAAATAGTAGCTATGAAAAGACTATTTTCACCCTTTAATAGTTTTAAGAGTATTTTTATATTTTCACACACACATACACACACATACACACACACTTACAAATCCAAACACACATGCACTTTTACACAAGCTGTTTTTTGCTTGCTTCAAGGTCAGGCCTTCTCATGACCTATTCACTGAAAGACGGGACGAGGGCAGAAACATGCCTGAGAGAGTGTTAAGCTTGGGGATCCCGTGATGTGAAACATCTTTTAAAAACCTTTAACTGACTGGGCTCCAAAACCTTGACTTAACTCAGCGAGTACTTTTCCATGCTCATGGGTAAAAAGTATTGATTTTTGTGGTTCTTGGAAAGCTGTATGATGTGGTATTAAGAACAGGAGCTGTCAGTCTGGACTCCAGCCCCAGCATTACAGGAGTAAGAATAAAAGGCAAAACACTTTCCCCAGCGCAACATACTGTGTAGAATCACCCTTGGCTATTGACAGCTGAATTTTACATTTTACGCACAGGCATAAAAACAGGACTACTGACGGACTTGGCTGGTAAAGACGTTCATCCAGACGGGCCGTGACTGAATTTGCACCTCTCAACGAGGTTCTGGGGGCCTGGTTTTTGCTGGTGAGAGATGATACCTTATATGGCCTGAGCCCAATGGTCACAGATGAAACCCAGGACTGTCATTGGCTGTCGCCAGGAAACCGCAGCAGTGGGAAACAATTAGCTTCATATTCCCTCTTAAGTCCATTCCCCCCAGATTAGCATCAGACACACATAGGCTACCAGATGTAATTCGCAATAGATATGATTCTCCTGTGATTAGAGTTAACGCTCTCCTGTAGTACTGTGTGGTGCTGTTGGGTGCTGTAACTGGCTTGTGGTGGAGTATTCCAACTTCAATGAACAAAAGGGACAGGGGGCAATACATACAAATGGAAATCAACAAAATAAGATTTCTTGCTGCAACACTTTTGCCTAGAGACCGCGGTGCATGAGTAAGGCTTCATTCAGTCTAACCAATTAAATCTAACAACGATTTGATAAAGTGTTGCTTTCTTTTGATTTTTTTTATTTTTTATTTTTTTTTTTTTTTAACACATCAGCAGCCGGAGTTACAGAGTTAAACAGTCATGAGTGCAAGAACCGGAAGCACAGCTTAATTAAAATTACAAATCTGCCATAGTTGTTAAATTGAATTCCCATTTCTCCATTTGTCAGAGGCCGAGAGCCCTGATGTAAACCTGAGATCTTACTGAAGGGGCTCGGAGAGAAGGAGATGAAGTCTCTCTGACCTGGTGGTGGTGCTGCCATCACATGGGTGGGAGAGTGAAACCGCACGGCAATCTCTGCCATATATGGATCACCTGCGTCAGGTATCCATATGAAATAGTTTAATCTTTTCAACACCAGTGAGCTTGTGTTTCTCATTAAATATGACCACAGCCTTCTGAGTTTTCTACCTCTAAAGGGTTTCCTTAGCACTTAGACAGATATACATGTTTATGCACAATATATATTATTGCATTATTGTTCATCAAGGCAACACAAAAGTTATTTATCTGTTGTATAAAAATGCTATCCAGAGAGCGATTTGTATGTTCATTTATTTATTTTATCTTGTTGTGTATTGAAAAAGAAGTTTTAGCCAAATATTTGGGGTCTCTGAGCATATATACATATGACTGACACTTCCAGTAAAAATGAGCATCGGTTTCAAAGAAAATTAATCTTCCATATGTTGATTTTGGTAAATAAGCCACATTACTGAAAATCTGTGCTTTCAACAGGCCTGTAAAAAGCAAAAATGTTTCAAAAGCATACGACTGTTGATCCAGGTCTTGTTCACAGCTCCCACAGAGAGGGGGAACTGAATGGAAACAGTGGAGACAAAATGGAGACGAGCAACATTGCCATTTTGGCTCTGGTTCTCAAAGATACTATGTCCTCAGAGCCCAAACCCACAGCGCTAAGGATCAGTGCCATTTTTACCTTCAGGGAAACAGAGGGACCTTCCTGTGTGTACGTGTGCACGGCAATTGTCCCTGTGAGAGGAAACCGAGCCCAAGAACACCATCCACTGACTGACCACTCATTGACTCATCTAAACAACCGCGCCATTCGCTCTCTTAATAATAAGGAGTAATTAGCGAGAGGCCATCAATTTGTTGATGAAACGTGGAGCATATGTGAGATAAATAACCCAGCGAACAAGCCACCGGTAGCCCCTGTTTTACAGGCTTAATTATTCATGATCTCTCCCTTTTCTGTGATTTGTATGGAGCAAACGCTTTGCAGTCAGCGTTTGAAAGCTAATTGGTTGATTAACGTCGTCGGCGAATGACTTCCAGGTTCTTAATGAGACGAGCTGTCAGTTTAAACGGTTTCACAGCGGTCCACAGAAACCCGACAGCCCTGTGACATGATTACTCTCACGCGGGAAGATGTAAAGCAGAAAACAGAAAGATAGAGGGAAGATGTACAGGAAGTTATCTGGTATAGCTGAGAGGAGAACTTTTTTATTCCTCGCGGACAACTAAATTATGGCTGCGATAATATTTTATGTCAGAATGAGAAAGTTCTAGTGTGTGTAGATATAGACACTATATATACACACACACCCACACATACTCACAAATGCTGCAGTCGTCATTGAATATTGTACACTGGTATGAAAGTGTATTGTGTTGGGAAATTTAGCTTTATACTGTACGGTACCATTGTTGGACAGTATGTTTTGAAAATCACTTTCAGGACACAAGTCAAGGAGTGATGACATGTGTATCTAACCTGACATTCCAGTTCCAGTTTTGTCAACATGCGTTTGTCCACAATATATAAAAAATTACTTATTCTGATGCATTCGTTCTTTCTGGTTCACTAACTTGATTCACCCAACAAAAACATGAATATTTCATGTCTAATCACTAAAAAATCATTAAAAATACAGAAGACAAAACTTTGTAGTTTGCGGGTCATTAATAATTCATGTACGATAAACATGAAGACACAAAAGGGGGAAACACAGTTATAATGTTAATGGCAACATTTAATTGAGATGCAGAAACTGTACTGTATGGAATATATTAGAGTGAAAGGGGTGAGCAATTTGACTTTATAAGTTTGTTGTATTTGGATCGTTGAACTTTCTATACTGGTAAAACCTGGTTTACTGAAATAGTCCATACGATATAAAATGCATACCGCAATCTTCCATAAAGCTTTTTTTCTTCCTTTTTATACCTTTCTCGTCTTGTCTCTTCATCATTTGAGTGATTCCTTTTCTATCGTTTATCTCTTAAGGATTCTTAGGAACTGATACTTTGAATAATTTATCGTGTTCAGATCAAGTCAGGATGATTTAATGACATTTTATTTTCTTCAATGAAGTTACTGAATGGGTGTAATTACTCAAAATTGATTTTACACAAATTAAACTAATTCATCATTCCTTTCTCCTTCGTGCAATTTCATTCTACCATCTGGCATGGAATTAAAAAATAGAGACTGAACCATGTCCATTAACCGGCACTTTCTACATTGCCTGTACAGTGCATTTGCTGCAGAGGAAGGAAGAGAATACGTTCTTATTCAGGAAAATGGAGTCTCGGCTTCTCCAGTGTGCCCCCTCTATGCTCACCTGCTGTCAATTGCGAACTTCCTGACGCAGTCTGATAACCTGGCCCGCTGCCACATCCAGTCCTGTCATGATCCGCTTCCTGCTCCACCCACCCTGCCAGCATCATGCCCACTCTGGCTGCGTTGCCAGATTCAGCCAGAATCCCCCCTCCTGACTCTCCTCCCACTCTTGCCAATACACCTGATCCTGTCACCGTCCTCTCCTGCGGCTGCATATCCACTTGTGTCACGATATACATATCTGTCGAATCTAATCCTACCGCCCTGCCCACATTATAATGAAGCAAGGATAAAGATAAATATTCTTTAGACAGATATATAAAAGTTAATAAAGTTATGTGTGTTTATCCACTCATCTCTCTCTGTCTCCATCCCTCTCTCATTTGTGCACAGTGCAGTGTTTTTATATAGACTTTAATAAAATAGATGTACTTCCAGTGTTGGAGAGGTCAGGCTACTTGGTTATCCCATAATAAAATCAAAATGTAGAAACATATCATAGTCTCTGCATTCAAGTTGACTTTTAAGATGATGAGAACCCAGAACACACAAGTTCTCAAAAGACTGTACTTCAAAAAGTAATAATATAACATAAAAAGATGTACATCTTGCACAATATGTGACTTCCTGAATTATGATACGTACTTTATGTATATAAGAGATGGAATTATTAGCAACAAAAGCATAAATAGCATGGGTGGAGGGTAGAAGGTGGGGTGGGGACAAGGGCACACATCCCTGTATATTCTTGACTGACATATATTCCTATACCCTTTTGCAATAATATTTTGCCATGAAAACAGCTGTTAACAAAAAGCTAATACAAATTGCATGTGGTTATTTGTAAACTCTCATACACGTGTACCCTTTTGCCATGTTTCAAGATGTTTTGCATATGTTCATATATGGATGTTGCATATAATTTGATGTGAAGAAGAAATGTACAAGGTACGATGAGGAAAAGAGAGAATATATTGGTTATATTTGAAAGCCAGCAGGAAATTACATGGCATAGAGATATTAAACATGACCAGGCTAAGTCTCATTCTTCATTCTTTGCATTACGTGCCTATGTTAATTGGATTTTTATAAAGTATGACTTGTCAGTGCAAATTCATACGATTTTTTTTTGGTTTGTCAATTATAACCATGTAATTACAGAACAGCATTGCAATTGAAATGGAAAATAACAACATTGTTTTTTTTCCCATTTTAAAGCACCAGACTACAGGTTTTTATCAAGGCGATCCTTCTCTGTGTGTTTCGGTTATCACACGTTTTGGACCAAATGACAATTAATAGGTAGAAAACAAAAACTGCTCAAGTCATGGTCAAAATTGATCAAAGGACAGTCCTATCTGATGGAAAAAGTAAATGCATAAAATTATCATGGCAGATTCATTATTTGGCTTCAAAAATAAACAAAATTCCCATTTCTTTTGACAGCTTAGTCTCATCATGCTTGAGTCTAGTTTTTTTTTTTTTTTTTATCACGTTGGCTTCTTATCTTCAGTAGCTTGCCGAGAATTCAGTATTTTGGCAGGGTCAAAGAAACCCTAAAAACTATGCTTTTCCTTTAAAACTCTGAAGAATGATCAGTTATTTAGAAATCAATTATACTTCTGAAATTTCTTTCAGAGTGGATTTATACTTTTTTCCAGAATTTACTTAGTGTCAAGTAAGATTTAAAAGCAAATCATCTTGGCATTTTGAGAAGCCGCATTTCTTTGAGAGACATCCTTTCATTCATCCGAGTGCTTCATTAAAATCTACTTTACCAGTGATATGAAGTTGCAGGGATTTCTTATGAGATAGTGTTTCACTTTATTGTGCCAGCTCCAGGGTTACTGAAAAGTGTCGCTCGCTTAATTCAAACTCCAGCCTTTTTTTGGGGTGTCTAAAATGCTACGGCAACATAGACTAGTCGTATTTAGCAGATGCAAAGACCCCTTATTCAAGCCTGATTAATTAAAAATCATGATCGACCCAATCACGGATCAAGAGTAACATTACACAGATAGAGGCTTGTATACTTTAAATGACGTTCTGAGTGCATAGCTTTTACTGCCCAAGTCAACCATTGGTTTTTTTTTTTTTTAAAGCACCTCAGCTTTAATAGGCCTTATCTATATCTTCAGTCTGGAAGAGAAGAAGCTCATTACAAGATGTGTGGTTGGATTTTATTGCGGATGGATTTTGAATAAAGAGTCTGTACGGAAAATACATTGCTATAGCTTTTGATTGTAGCCTACTCTGGCTCTCCTTTTATGATAGGCTAGAATGGGGCAGCCTGTCGTCTAGTGGCTAAGGCACATAACTGGGACCCTTGAGGTTTGTGGTTCAAGTCCCAGTCCAGCCATAGCAAGAACACCATTGCTTTTGGGCCCTTGAGCAAGGCCCTTAACCCCACATTGCTCCCAAGGGGGATTGGCCCTTGGTTAGCTTAATCAACTGTAAGTCGCTTTGCATAGAAGCATCAGCGAAATGAATATAATGTATGTAGAAATCAGAGATGAAGCTGTGGGATATCCATTTTCACCTATTTAGGAGGACATATGGGATATTGCAATCATGATTATTATCAGATGTTTATAGCACATGACATGAAAATTAATGTGGTTACAGTCAGAGATGTGATTGCAATATATGCCTGTAGCCACTGCACTAAAGTTGGAGGCTACAAAATTAAGGCTAATGATGAAAAGAAGACCACTCAGTTCAGTCATCAGTGCTTACTGACTATTCATTTATTTTTAGTTCTCCCTCCCCTTTTCTTCTGAACATAACTCAACCACTCTGATTTGCCTCTCGGGGTCCTTTTTTCTTTCCTCACCAGACGCACCTACAATTACATACCGGGTACGTTGTTCAACGGACGACAATGTCGACACAGAATCAGTTTGTACACTAGCAGGAGTCTGGTCAACCAGGAGAGGTCACTAGAGAGCAAGGAGACTTATGAATTTAACCAGCTTAACCCCTATAATTGCCAAGCAAGCCTGGACCAAATACTGCCTCACTAATGTTGACCTCCGGTCATAGCCAGTAAGGGCACAACTTTGTACTCCCAACACCCAATCAAAAGGCTCATGCGCACTTCCTAAATTAATATCTTAATGCATGAACAACCAGGAGACATCGCTTATTTTTCACCTTTCAATTGCCCACATCCTTATTTTATGTGGCTTTGCTGATTGTGGAACTTACAACATAACTGGAAAACTATTAATATTAAGCTCCTTTATTTAGTTTATTAATTATCATCAAATAAGAGATTTGAAAAAAGGAAAAACATTCTACCCAATGTAAACCTCACACCCAATGTTACTATGTAATGGTTAAATTTGAAAGGGTTCTGATACTACTTACAAACCTCATTCAATCTAATTTCATTCTTCATTTACTGTTGAGAATAGTTTTCTGGGCAATGCATGCGTTTAGGGACATTAGGTATTTTTCATTAGTCATACAACCTATTCTTTTGGACATCTATTCAGATAAAACTGCTGCTTTGATGTAGGATTCAGTCTGCATATAGGAGGTAATTGGATGGAACTTAAGCAGAGGTCATCGCTACAACCGGAGATTATAACACCACAGAAGTATGTGGGTGACAAGTAGCAGCAGTCTGGCCAAATGATTTGGGTTTCTTTCCCCAAGTCACTTTGTGTAGCACATTAACTTTGTAAGTGTGAGACACAGTGTGAACGTGTGGATGTTCCAGTTGGTTCGGGGTGGCTCGAACCCCCGTCGCAGACCCGTCGCCTGCGCGAGTTCCCCTCCGTCTCCGCAGCCGGCAGGACGAGCCAACCGTGACTCATTGGGTCCCCCGCTAACTTCCAGGCTGAGGTGCGGATAGAGTCATAGCGCATGCAGGAGGAGGGGAAGAGCTGCTGCGATTAAGCGCTCTGAATGGAAGGAGCTGCTCAAAATGACACACAGCTATAAAGAGAGAAGGTTCACCGCGTTTAACTGTAACGCGTTGAGCTCTTGGGCTGTCAGGAGTGGGAAATGTTTTTTCCCCCCCCACAGTTACTGTCAAGCTGTATGGATAGGGTTTACTACTACACAGTCAGTCTTCAGTTTGTTTCCCATTCGCGTTCTATTTATATTTATTCATATTCTCTCCAGTATCCATTTTTAAAAATGACACGAGATATATTCATTTCTCTTCATGGTCAAGGAATGACACTGAATTCTCAGACTGTTTGAAAGGTCACTCTAATTCTAATTATTCTAACAATGTCAGTGCTCACTTTTCTTGTGAGCAATCACGTTATTATCTTTGGTCTTTCCTTAAAGCAATGGAGATCTTCTGCCTGTTTTCACTACGGCGGCCAGTCAAAGTGTCTGGATTTCCGGGCTGCAGTGGGTGACTGTGCTGATGGTCATTTGTTTCGGGCCAAATAGCCTATGTTACAGCTTGAAAGGGTGATTAATGACTGTGGGAAGTTAGAATAACCTCCTCGGAGAGAGTCTGAAAAAATGACCTGCCATAAACACATTTATTGGGGATTTCATAGCGTGTTTCCCTGGGCACTCTGTCCAGCTGCATGCAAAGATCAACACATGCATTTCATATATATAATAATGTTAAATATAATTACCCATATGTTACTGCTGTAAAGGGATGACTTGTACAAAGCACCTCCAAACTCGTTCAATTTTAAAACGTCCTTTATATCTCACTATCTTTCATTTCTCTGGTGATCAAGAAATAAAAATATAGTTTTATGTTGGTTGGGAATAAACTGAAAAACTCTGAGTAAATGTAATGTAGAGAATATATACATATTGTTAGAAATATAATACCCTGAACACCTGCCAGTGTCTGGTAAGTTCAGCCCTTTAGGCTATATTGAATTGTGATGGAAGCCAACAGATCACTTCCCAAAAAAATACAATAATAAAAGAGATGACATTTCGACTGAATTCATATCTGTACGGTCCATCATTCATGCATGTCCAAATATGGTACTCGGAAATGAGGTATGCCCCAACTGTATGCGTTATAATTATTTTTTCCACCGCAGGTAGCTGGCAACAGAAGTCCCTTAGTCAGTGCCTGTAAGTCCAGATGACAGGGATTCAAATGTACTTTATTGCCATTATGCAAGCATTTCGCAAAAGCCCTTTGTCTTCATGACTCCTTTATTAAGAATGAGTCAGGGGGTGTCTCTTGGAATGGCCCCTCATTTATCTCGTGGTGTCTGACAGGTTTATGGATTTCACCTCCGGTTGACCAGGGCTATTTCATATCATGGGAAATTGATCCGCTCAGAAATGCAGTCGGACGGTCTTCAACTTCAAATCATTCTGAAGGGCACGGCATTCTCTCGAACTCGGCCCGCCGAAGAAGAAACCTGGCTCAGGTATGCCGACTGTTACTGCAGAACCGGACAGTGCTCGACTTATTCTGCGTAGGTGCGGCGTCTGTAACGCTATGAAAGAACGACTGCGGACGTTCAGTGTCTATTGAAACTTTGACCAAAACGAGGGAGAAATCGCTGTCAGGCTTGTCGACACTGCTTGTGGGCGCTCACAGTCATTCACAAATTCACAATGCCTGTCTCCTGTCTGGCTCAGCCACGGTAGCCGAAAACCATCTAAGTGCCTGTTGCAGCTATCACCCATACTGCCCCTACCTGTGAACAATCTTTACCTGCTATAAACTCAACCAATAGGTGGTAAACTCCAGCTTCACACTAAAGTTAGAAGTACTACTATGTCTTGTTTATACCTGAGCGCTATTACAGGTGACTGCTCACAGATTAGCTCGTTTACCTAGCCGCCTTACATAAAGTGAAGTCAACAATCTTAAAAATGATTTTCACCCTTTGATTGAAACCATTACACAATTGCCATCATATTTTTAAATAGACACCTCTTCCTCGATAGCTATCAAAATTTGGCCAGCATTAGAAGTTCTTGTCAATAAACATAGGCACACATCTTAAATACATGTGTACCAGTAGGTGACCAGTAGATGATAATTGCAACCAGAAATGTCTTTCACTCTCAGAGGGAACCCCAAACCTGCAATAGTAAAAGGGAATAACACATATACATGTTTCAGAGAAACTGAAAGCTATCAGCCAAGGAAAGGGCGAGATAGAAGGATAAAGCGCAAATCTGCTTTAAAGTGACGAACATACATATGAAGCAGCAGCTAAAAACAGCTCTGGGTGCTTTACAATTACGGCAGAGTGATTTATCACAGCCTTATTTGGTTTTTGTTTTTGTTTTACTCTTCTCATCAATGGAAAGTATGTTAAATTTGATTAAATGTTTGCTTTTTGTATTGGTAGCAATACATATAAGCTAAGATTCTAGTTTCTTATTCTTATAACAAGTCATTAACTTTTATTTTATGATGTGTCGAGCCATTAATGGCTTATCAATCATTTACCCCATTAAACATGTTTGTACAACTAATCTTTAGATGTATTAGCTTTTTCTATCAATCTTATTTTATCAAATAGTTTTCCTTTTCATGAGTGTCACCTGTTGCTTTTTGCAGTTCAAGCTGTTTTCTGTTGTTTTTAAGTTGCTTTTGTGAGTTTTAGCAGTACACATGTTTTCAGTACTTAGTTTCCTTATCAAAGTCACAAAATTCATCATAATTATAAACCATTTCAGACATATCAAATTCATGGCACCTAAATTAAATCACATACACACCTTGTTCAGTTTTGTGCAGTCTTTTCTCTGACAGTCCACCTCTGAAATGAGGAAAGATGTAATTTTGCGTTTGCTCGGGGGTCTGAATTGGCACGGTTTCAAATTAAAAGCTTTTTCTTTGCTCTGACTCTCAATACCCAACTCCATGTGTTTCTGAGGTCTTCCTGCCTTAACGAGACTGTCAAACATATGTCCACTCATCAGAAATCTGCCGTAATTCCATGCTTGGAAATCTCTACAGGGATGGGGGACAGGTGGTATGACCACAAAAACATCATATGATACAGTAAATATGGTACTTCATCTTCAGTTTGATACCAAATTGGATACCAGCCATGATTTCCTATTATTTTTGTCAGTAAAAATACTGTCAAATGTATGAATATTTATAAAAAATATAAATTCTGCTTCAATACTGTATTCTTCATCTGCTAAATCTGCCAAAGCATTCAGTTTAATTGCTTTCCCCCTAAATTAGTTGAGAGTTGCAAACCTGAATTAGGTGATAAATGATATAGCCTTGTTTGTAGTGGGCTCATGAAAACTCTGAATTTGCAGTTAAGTTATAAGCTGTGTGCATTCTTTATTAGAATCGACAGACAGAAGTTGAGTGTTTCTCTGCCATTGCTAGGCATCTATCAAGCCATTAAGCCTGACAGCTTGACAACTAACCGAAACGTCTCCACGAGAAATAAATCAATCAACGAGGAGACACAGATCAGATGCTTATTGAGGTTCGTGAGATTATTTTATCCTCCTTGTAGAGCGAGTGATCCTCATATTCCACCATCTGCAACATCAGTCCGTGAGCATCTTGTGTTTTTAAAACCGCCGCATAATTCATGCACAGCTTAACATTTTCTGTGAATATTTTACTTAAGGCAATCAAGGAATTGACAGGCATCATACTGCATGGACCCGATTCAAGCGCGGTGTGCTCTTCATTCAGTAGTTCTGCGCGGCTCATTGAAATAAAGCGTCCGCTGTCTCCAAAGCTTCTTATACTGTGGCTTGCTGTGATCCTTAAAATTGTTAATGTATACAGCTCATTAATCTTTTTTTTGGCGGAGAAGTGGCAAATCTCTTGACTTTTTAGAAAGCAGCGGAAACGGAGACATGGGAAGGCCACTGGAACGGGGGTAAAGTTTAATTGGGGAGGAGAGAGGGACTGTGCATGCGAGAGAAGACTGTTTTTTTCTTTCCACAGAAATACAATCTGTGTAATTAGGGTTCCCGTTACCATAACAGTATTTGTGGAGGCTTATCGTTGCTTCCCCGCTGTCCCATTTGACATTAGTATGTGTGCGGCTTCTCTTACCAGGCTAATTCTATTACAGCGTAATTGTGCAGGGCCAATATCAAACATGCTTGTTTAGAATAAGCTTTTGACCTTGGGGGAACGCTAGATCACAGTACAGAGCTCAATCAAGCTCGTTCTCCCCCACAAAAGCCCACAGCCTTTTTGCTTTAATTTTCCTTCTTCCTCCCCACCGAACTCTTCTAATTGGATCAGCGATCCACATGGTTGTGTGAAATTGTAGTTTTTTTTTTTCACTCTCTCTACATCCTTCTGGCTGGTTAATTAGAGCTCAGCCAGTTGAGATTTGCCACTGCAGCCTGGGTTTTTTCCCCCTCTTATCGTGTTTGGAAGATCGCTTTTTGAAACTGATTAAAAAGTGATAAGCTATCAAGGCTGTGGTCGGTGGAGAAATTACGAAAAGCAGGGGACAATTTTTCCCCCCACCCTAAGCGGTTTTGTGTTCAAATATTGAAATGCTGTTTACTGAACATATTTAATTGAATTCAGAATCATAATTTTAGGATTTGGGAGACCAGAGTGTTGCTTTCAGCCATGTTCCTTGAGTCAGGTGAGATATGAGTACAGATTTTAACTTGATTTATGAAATCTGAGAAATGATTTTATGGGCATGTCAGATTTCAGGTTAAATGTAACTTTTTATTCTCAATTTGTCCCTCAATTTTAATTCATTAAGCATGAAAATGTTATATCATATTAAAAAAAGAAATTATATTGGATAGCCAAGACGTGACAAATTTATGTTATCTGTAGTACAAATTGAATCAAATATATTTAAATCCAGCCAACATACCTAAAGTAGGAAAACTGTTGGAATGGTCAAGACCACATATGACACAGCATGATACAGTCCTCTTGAAAGTAAGCAAAATGATGAACTTATATATGCTGAACAGATTGTACTTGTTATTGAACTTCATGTTCTCCGTACAAGTTCGATAACTGTTGTGACAAAGCACTCAATTGCTTTGTAGCGTTCATCAAAACTGCTCTAAGACATGGAATTTCAATTTAGGCAAGACATCGTCAAACCAACCATTTTTAATTTTAACCTGTAGCTAACTGTATTACAGTCAGGTGTTTAACTGGCTAAGCCAATCAGATCTGCGGGTTATGCATCAAACACTGACATCACAAACAGCAACAGCTGGTTAAAGTTTCAATGATGGTGTTGTTTTGGGAAAGAGAGAATTACGGGAATCCATAAGACATAAAATATACCTAAAAAAACCTGTATACAGTGGAATTGTAAATACATTAAAATAAAAAAGATTGATCATGTTGAAGTTATGAACTTCATGCATGTAGACAGCTTTTATTGATTCAAGATACTTTACATTAAATATACAGGTATAGGAAAGTAAAAAGCTTTGATTTTCTAGACTGTACATATAGGTAGTAAGTGCTGAAGTAGTAATAAGTACTTGGTAGAGGTAAATATATACATATACACACTAAACCTAAGCTAACAAATATAACTAAAAGCTAAAACTAATATAAACTACAGAGTAACTAAAGAGTAATGTGTATAAATGATATCTCTAGTGAGTAGAAAGGTTGATACCTGTGGCCACAGTGGAGTGCCTTCACAACAAATAAGGATATGTGTTAGATTTTTCAATCGTAACTTGAGAAAGCTCTGTGGAACGAACATTTCATTGATCTGTAGACCATTATGGAACAGGAGAGAGGGGGGAAACTGTGTCAGAATGTGTGTCAGAACAGTGGCTTTTTGTCTCAAACAGAGAAAGAACAAACCATCTACATCTATTCAAAAGGCCACTTTAGCCAACACGCAGAGAAAGCAGCTTGGGTTTTTACATCAGCTGTACACAAGCTCCAGAAGAACTGCTGTGAACTTGTGCGTGAGCCAAGGAATTTAAAACAATAGGAATTTACAAAGAGCTTAGCCCATTATTTTCATGTGCTGTATACACCGAATTGTGAAATCAAGTCTCCATTGTCAGTCCACCATTCTCTTTTCATACATGAAACCTTTTGTTTCTGCACAGCATTAAAAAGCAGTGATTTATAAACCAAGCAAATCTAATTGCACAGCAAAACTAGCTCCCTTATAACAGCCATGTTTTAATGCTAATGCCAGGTAGTTCAAGGACATGCATGTTTCATATAAATGTTGATTTTGACTTCAGATTTAATGTTTAGTGCTCAGTTGTATTTATTCAACCAAGGAGGTCAGCTAGACACTCAGGGCCAGATTTACTAAAGGATTGCGACTGCTTTTTAGGCGTAAAAGCAGCAGCTAAAACATCACGGTATTTACGTGTGAATTACTAAACAGTCACAATGGGTGAAAATCACCAATAAGGTGGAATTTGCTGTGACTACATCACTTTGTGACTTTCCTCTTGATCCCTAGTAACACCTGTTCATGCATATGTATACCTGGGGTGAAGGTGCTAAAACAGTGTGGGGGTTTTGCAAATGAGGCCAATTAGGTATTCCGTCCAATTTATTAAACCTTGCAGTAAGTGCGACTCCCGTCTTTACGTGAGCATTTTTATGAGGTGGAAATTTTGCGCCGATACAGACTACAGCTCTAACTGTATGAAAGGCTTGTTAATACGTTTATCACTCTCCCACATAAAACAGCTGTAATCAGATCCAGAAGATATAAACTTGGACGTGGACAAGCAGAACAAGAAAAGAGATGGTCTTCTATCCAAGAATTGACCTCTTTCAGTTCACAGCAAAAAGTGACACAGTGTAGGTCACACGGTCAAAGGATAAGTGCACTACTGGATGAATTTCTGCCACTCATCCAAATATCGAATACACTGTCGGTTGTGGTGAAGCTGCTTAGTTAACTTTCATTGCATCCAGACCTTTTCAAAGTACAGCTGTGTGGGTCACACGATGTCACACAACGAGCATGTGTCCAGAAAAAGAAAACCCACATATCCCATGAATGTGATAAAAAATTAAATACTCAAAAAAGGTCATGTCACGACAGCTTTACTTTCAGGAATAGCTCTATTAAGAGGCGGTGAGAGGACGGAGCAAATGGAATGCGTTAGCTGCGCTGTACTAACCCGATTCCAATCGGTGCTGATATTCTTTCTGTTGTTGGACCACCAGCTGTGCCATACTACCGTAGCATGTTGCATGAAAGCTTTTTGTATGCCACCAAACATCATCTGGATGTGTAAGCATACCATATATGACCTTTTAAATGGGCATCTCCAACCGCAAAATTAATGAGCATCATTATTGCATAATTCACATGTTGTTAAATCGGTTGTTAATATTTCTGTGTTCGCGACTGCAAAAGTGTCGCTACATAGCAAATATTTTTGTGCTGGGACTATTCCTTAGTAGATTTGGCCCTCAGTTGTCCATTGTAGTGAAGATCACGTAGGGAGTCACATGGAAGAAGAGGGCAAGGAATTCTGGGATTATCAGGCTTACGCACGACAGGAGGTTGATCAGGTGGGCTGGATGCAGAAGTCCAGTTTGACCAATTTGACCAGAATACAGAGGTTTGCACCTCCTGGTCTGCTGAAAGAACCGTATGGGATCTTTAATGACCTCGGCCAGTTCTACAGCACAGTTCACCAATCACTGCACTAGGGAAATGGGCTTACTTTATCCTGAGGGACACTTGCCCCATAATAACATGCCACACACCGACACCACTTCCTGTGGGAACCCTGGTCATCCGAGGAGGTCTCCCAGCTCAGCATTAATGAGGTCACTCTCTGTACGGAGTCACACTTTTTCACTTATAATCCTCAAATGGAATTACCGCTAACATTTATTGTACCATATATCCAGCTCTAAGGCAATGTGCGCTAACATATGGGTAATGTAGTTCATCATTTTAAGGCTTTAGGGTAAGCATTTGCCACACATACAGTAGTGGGTAGTAAAAGCACTGTGTATATGTATTTTCTTCCTCAGAAAGATCTATGCCTCTTTCAGGAAAACACTGCTTAAAATGAATGCCTCTATATTCCATTTCACCCGATGTGTAATTTTGAACCTTACCGTGTTTGCTGGATTGCCCAATTTTTTCTTCAAAATATATGCCGGCGTCCTATCACTACTCATTTTACATCCTGTAGCTCTCTCACATTTGCCAAAAAGAAATAACAGTGAGCATAGTTTGTTGTGTAGTAATAAAATACATTTCCTTCATCAGTTGTGTGTAATAACCATGTTGTTATTGCTTAATTACTTAAACAACAAATTGGTATTTGGGGATTTCTCAGCTAAAGGCTACGATCATCACTGGTTCTCAATGAGCCAAATTATTTAATGGCATTATTTAATATATAAATGGTAAAGCTTAATTAACTTAAGTTTTCCTTTTGTTTTCAGTGTTCATGTTAAATTAAAGATCAGTTTAAAAACCAATTGCTTATTGTCTCGGCGCACATCTAAAATGTTCTCCCTGCACATAACACATTTGGCTCAGTGATATAGCATTTCGTTTATAAGAAGTATTTACAAATTATTTGTTCCTTCAGTCTCTGAAATACCTTAATTCCACTCCATATTACATCCTGATACCTGGATTTTGAGTAATTGCTTCACAATTTAGTTTGACAGAGGGGAAAGGAGAAGCGCTGCCCAAGGACACTCACCTGTCAGAAAATGCAGCGCAATATCACAGCCACCTCAAATGACAGAAATGCAGCATTAGGGTTTGTGCAATGAAATGGAATTCAAGCATACTTATGGGAAATGAAGTTTTTCAGAGAGCTTCACTGATAAGAATTATGAAATCTACATGGGGGAAAAAAAAAAGCTTGTTCCTTTTATTTATTACATTCAATGGCGCCATAATTACGCCCCCAAACTATAAACTGCAGATTGTATTGTCTAGATATTTTTCTCGATTATTTTTCCCATCAGAACATACTTATGTTTTTGGAAATTTTAGTAACGGTTACTCGATACAGGCAGCAATACTCAAAAATAATCTAGAGCGGACATTCTACACAGAAATCAGAATTTGATGACCATACTGTAATCTTTCCTTATTAGGCATCAGTGCTTTGCATTTAGCACAAAATAAATTAAGGATGAGTAGGGTAACAGGTCTCTAAATGACTTCGGCATTAAATTGAACAGTGCGCCATTGTCATTAGGTTGAATGCAACATTATAACGGTACCACAGTACTGGGAGGAAACATTTAATGAAAAACAACACTGGGACATGCATGTGTGTGGCATAGAGATAAAACGCAGACACGTGGACGACATGCACAAGTGCGTTAAAACAAAGCATGCTAGTGTCTCACATGCCAAGACAGCCGCTAAGGGCATTCATCCATTCATACAAAGTGGGCCCGTACGACACGTTTAATTCCTGTGCATCTTTCTCTTCTTCACTTTGACTGTGAAATAAATGTGCTCAGTTGTGTAATTTGAAAAAGTAAAAATCAATGTCACTCTCATGAAAAAGCACACCGTCGCATTGTTTCGTTCTCAAAGACGACTTCGTCTATCGAGATGAGCCGAGACAGCTGTTGAACAGATTGCGGTGAAACTAATTAGAGTGGTATTCAGGCTATTGTTTTGAAACTAATCAGTGTTAACTTCGCATTTTGACCTTGTAATTTGAATACCATCATACACAATGTTTGTTTTCCCCTGATACTTCATCTGTTTCATTGCCCTTCAAATTACAGCTCTCTGGGCTGGTCCTGGAGTTAAAAATTATAAGTTTGTGATGGAAAGCTGAACAAAATGACTGCCTCGAGAGCGTCCCTCTGCTGTTCTGAAAAGGCTCTTGGGTATTGTAGTCTTAACAATTAGAGGGCAATAATTCAAGTTATTTTTCTAGAGTGAATTATTTGACCAAAGTTTCTGAAAAGGACCACCTTTCCCAGACAGTGCCGTAGAAAGTGCATTGTGGTTATGCTCCAATCAGTGCCATACAGTCCCTCCAGGAATTTGTAATTGCATAAATTTAATTTCAAAGAGTTTCATAATTGCATAAAAAAACAAAATCACCAATACTCTCTTTATGCAAACAAAGAATAGTCTATATTACTTACAGTATTGATGAAATGTAAAATGTGCAGTGTTTTTAATAAATAAGGAGGTTTTGGGTGATTTTTTGTACCATTTTGACATTCTGCAGTACCAGTACCAGTGGGAGGGACTGATAAGACGTATTTGAAAAAAAATAAAAAAATATATATATATCTTAAAGGGCGATGCCCTTTATTGAAATAGTTCAGAGAAATATGAATAAACACTAATGTGTCTCTTCATTGCTAGAAGGAGAGACTAACGTAGAAATTTGTTCACTCTCAAAATAACAAATTATCCGGGAGATACATTTAAACACAGCTGTACATTCAGCCTTGACTTCTTTTACAAAATCCGGGGGCCTGGCTTAGTACATTGGCTGTGATGAACTAATTTTAGATACAAAAACCTGCCAGAGGGGGAGCTGTCCAGCAATACAGAGACAGACCCAGTTTTAACATAGTGCAACTTCAGAGGTCAGAGTAATTAAAAAAAAAAAAAAAAAAAAAAAAAAAAAGATCATCAATAGTGCTTCTAACTTTTATTTGATGCTGTCAAGCTGATATTGACAGTGAACGTTACAGCTAATGTACATTTTAAAAACAGTAGAGAGAAAGTGAAAATTTCCTCCATTTAAGTGTTTGTCTAATCTACTTACAACGAGGAATGCAAAGCTGAGTGGAGCACAAGCTGTGCTGGGACTGAAATACTCATGTACCAAATATATAAGGATTTTAATTTCTCACAAATTACAACCAGACATGAGGGGATTTGGCTAAACCGTCCTTCTACTAATGGTGGCGTAATTCAACAATAATAAATCTGTCTTATAAGGTTTAATATGCCAATCCAATCACATATAGTTATTAATTAATTAGTCATTTAAATAAAAATTATAATTGAAAATGCATCATTACCAGTAAGGGTGCACTATATCACAACAGTAGATCTTGGTTAATACCAAATTAATAGTCATTCAACGAAGACATTTAGGTATTAGGAGTTGTCATTAGTTGTCATATTAGGAGTTTCTTTTCATTAACAGAGCTTGGCTCAAGTCAGAACAAGTGTAATATGAAGACAATCTTGGAAACTGTGATCGTTTATTGGAAGTACTGTAATGGTACAGTATAATTCACCTCCATAATGTACGCCAAATTGTTCACAAGCGTGCGTGTGTGTGTGTGTGTGTGTGTGTGTGTGTGTGTGGTGTATTGCTCTCTTTGTGGTGATTCATGGACCACCGCTAGTTGTGTAGCCTCGCGACTGTGTCATAGCGTCCCCTTGCTCATCAGTGATGAGCAGCTGAAGGTGACAAGCAAGCTTATGCTGCTCAGTTTAGCCGGCATGCGAGGCAGAGACACCCCTCTGAAGGAGCAAGAAAAGGGGCAAGAGTGAGCATGTTGTGTATGAGGGTGAGGGTGAGTGAGGGGAAAAATAACAATGGGTTGATGTTAGCCTGTTGCATTTTTATCCTTTCTGTACTGGGTTACAATACTGGACATTCTGGCTGGAGGACATCTTAAGGCATGACATCTAGCCTGAAGAGGAGGTGTTAGGGAAAGTCTGAAAGAATATGGCTGCCAGAATGGAAGCAGGTTGAAACCATGCCCTACAGGCTTTGACTCCAGGCCTGCCAGGTGTAGAGGAAGTGTGTCCGATGGTCTAGGCAACACCCCGGGACTACAGGAGAAGTCTCGGATCATTGCTGCCCCAGAGGTAAAAGAGAGCGCGGTTTTGAGTACAGATGCACAGGATGCATCCACAGCACAGCCAATGTTAAGAGTGCACAACCCAAACGTCTCTCATTGTGTATGCGCAAGGAGAGGTTGGGGGCAGTATAAGGTTCAGCTCTGACATGTTGCTTTCAGCAGGTTAAGGTACACATACGGACCAAACAGAAGCTGCATTTACCGGTATTAGGGTCCTGTGGTTAGGCCAGTTTGTAATATATGCAAAGTGAAAAATGAATTGGGATTTAATGACAAGATTTAATAATGACAGGACAAGTTTTGGCTCACGGTTCTGCTCGTTGTTTTGACAGAATATAGCACTGTATAACATGTGGCCTCCAACTTCCCATGAGTCTCTGCTTCTGCTCTCTGACCTGCCAAGCTATTCTATTCATTTACATCCTGAGAACGTTCACTTGACTATTCTCCATCTATGCTCCCTTGTTCTGGACAAATGTCAGAAGAAAGGAAGACAAAGATGAATGGAATGACTAATACAGGTAAGCAAGTAAGCAAGAATTAAGATTGATGAGATATGCTGTAAATAAAATAGAAAATGAACTGGCCGCCTATTGAAGTTCATATGGTCAGGTGGTCTGGTACCATGCCCATGGTGCTAGTTTGGACGGATGTCAACCAATCGATTTGAAGGGCAGGAGGTCAAGTTCCTGTATCCAGTTTTAAAGATTTTCCAAGTTAATGTATTCACACCCCCGCACACCACACAAAATATAAAACTCCGCTTTAAAATTGAAAAGTTAAAGTTAGATTTGAAAGAAAACCGTCACCTTTGAAGTTCAACGGTCAGCTGAACTGTCAAACTGGTCTCACTTTGGCTTTGTGATGATATTTTAATATTTGACTGTAATAATGAAAAGGATGGCTCCTTTTCACAAGGGTTCAACAACAATTATTAAATTAAATGCATTTTTTACAGGCATAATCCAACCAAGTTTAAAAACAGAATATTAAAAAAAATCTAAATGGAGGCTACATTAATTATAAATGAATTGGTAGGTTTTTAAAGGAGGAGTACAGTACGTATAAACATGAAAATATACTATGACGCTATCTTACCAAGTTAGCTGGCTAACTTTGGTAAAAATTCTGAAGTGAAAATATTTAAGAGGCTGTTTTCGCTCACAGACTGATATTAATGACCTGCTACTGTATATTTAAAACATATATATTTCATTCAGCTTCATTAACTGAAACGCCTGTCCTAATATTTCCCAAAGTTTGCCGAAATCATCAGCTGAACCTGCTTGGCGGTACAACTTCCAGGTCTCTTCTGCAAGGTGGCTTATGAGAGTCATAAATAAGAGGGGGAGAGCAGGGAGGAAGAGGTGAACACAAATCAGTTAAACGCTCAAGACAAAACGTTACGGAAGACGGAGTTCATTGTTTTTTAAAAACCGTTAATGACAAAATTAATCAACCCTATGGTGAAAAACCCAGGCAAAGTCATCCGCTGAGTGGATGTGAAGTGAAGGCAGCTGAGTAGGAGATGGAGGATTGGGGGTTGGGGGGGTGGGGGGGGGGGGGGGGTTGGAGATTGGAAAAGCAGAAAACACTTTATTCGGCTCATTAATCGCAGATTGTGTCGCAGATTGAAAATGCGAGAGAGCTAACAGTGGCCAGTGATGAAGAGAGTGTCAACAGCGGAGAGCTGGAAGCAAAAATAAAACACTCAGTTGTTTGGATCTATTCCATCTTTTCTTTTCATCCAACCGTGCCTAATCACGTGTTTTTTAAAGCGTGTTCATTTTGCTAAATGTGTAACAACTTATTAAGTATGATTTATTTTCTTTAACACAAAAAACACGACAACGGTAGTAACTGTGCAATATGATTTCCACTTTTGTTTGCATTACATTTTTATAGCTGCAAACCAGTAACATGACCAATACATATTTTTGATAATATAGTCACAGAATTCCGTTCTAACAAGTAAATTTCCCCCAAATTACTAGACTACCTAAAAAAACATAAAGTAGGAAATTACATGAAATCCAGGTATTAATTACCTGTGTTCAGCGATGGAGATGGTATACTTTTTGACGGACCTACGCGGACATCACAATTTCACGTCACATTAAGCAAACGCCGTTATTCAAAGCAACTTACACGGCTTGCATTTTTAAACACTGTTCATTTACACGGCTGGATGGTTCCAGAAGCAGTCGGGGTTCAGAGGCTTGCCCCTGGGTACGAGAGGGCACCACTGGGGAACCTGAATCCGCTGCCTCAGAGTTACAAACCCTGTTCCCTTAATATCATCTCACACAGCCTGTGGACTCCTCAGTCCTTGCTTGTTTTTAGCCTGTAGTAATTGGTGGTTTTATGACCAGTAAAATGAACAGGAAGTCCAAATATAGCAAAGATACAAAGAGAAGAGAGAATTAATCCTCTATATGAACGATGTACAGTAAAGAAAATGGGATGAGAGGATCTGTTAACCAATCTGGATCTGATGTGTAAATATTTGCAAAGTTATTTCATTTATATATTTTTTATCAAACACATACCCATGTGAGGAGTATAGATAGAGTGGGCCTAGGACAGGACTAGACATTGAGGACTGCGCTGCAATCAAGTTGAAAATATGAGTGCAGGCACTTCGAGAATTCATTTGACTATCAGTACATCCTGTCAGTGTTGCGCCAGTGAAAAAGTCTTTACCATCAACAGCACAAACAGAAATAGAACTATTTAGGACGGACATAATTCCCCAGTACAAGAGTTTGAATGTACATTTCACAATATGTAACCTTTTCTATACGGAATTGGCATATCACATGATAGTACAGTAATATACTTTGTAATTGTAATATACTTATTTGTCTGAGGTCTTGTGAGTAGAGACCTCAGACAAATAATGCTATAAGAGGTATGAGACTTCATCATCCTACACTACTTGTCATTGAGAGAAATTTGAACAACAGATGCTGAAAGAAAACGGTCGATACAGACAGCTGTTTTACAACCGTGCTCATTTACAACATGTTGGCGATTACATTCATGTTTTATTTCTTAGTAAATTAGCATACAGCTTATTTCAAATTTTTATTTTAAATTATATCCATGAAAAAGTTATACATATTTTATTTATTGCCATACAATGTTAATGAGTAAACAACGAGAAAATGAAATTGTAGGACCTCAAAGATTCAATGAATAAATGTCTGAACACATGTTGAAATAAACAAGATCATGAATAAATACATTTTGAAATGTATTTAAATAATAAATCCGTTCGGTTTGTTTGTTTCAACCAACCTCTTCAGGAGAAGAAATGAAATTCTTTCAAGCAGAATGTCGCATTCATGCATTTATTTCAGCCAGCTTATTTAATTTTCAGCAAGTTTCATTTGATATCTGAGAAGTGGACAGGGAGTTCTGATTTTCAGTTTTACAATTATTGCTCATACTTTCATAAGCATAGAGATGACAGGTGGGTTATGAGCAACTGTTGAAATATTTGTTGCATAGCAATGACTTATTCATAACTGAATCGTAAACGCTATTAATATTGGCTTCTGCATTTCTATTTAATTTTTTATAAAATTGTTGTCACTGTCACCCGCCCTTCTGTGTTCATTTAGGTCATCGTTATGAATGCATGGACATTGTTTCAAAGAGTTTTGCAGAGAGGAAACAGCAATATATCTGTCATTAACACTGCGGATGAAATCATTCAGATTCATGTGTGGGGATTCAGTGTTTATTTTTCATTAAGAAAAGCGGAAGAATAGAGCCATGCACACCTGTCAATGTTGAGCGCAGGTGCTGGAGACGTGCGTAAGACTGTAATAAAATAATAAACTCTTCAATAGCTTGCCTCCTACTGTGCTGACAACTTTATCGATTGACAATGACTTTGTGTTTCTGACATCCCTGTCCTTTGTTACAGTCTTCAAATGAATAGTTTGAAAGTATGAATTACGAAATAAATCCTGTCTTAAGTCTGAACTTGTACATTTAGCAAGGCTATTTAGAACATATTTTGATGAGAACATGTCATTTGCCAGAGATATTTTTTCTGTTTACCTTAAGGAGTATAAAGTATTTCAACTTGTCTGAACTTGAACACAAAGTGAGCATCCATTATATGACCTGGAAACATATTTAGGTGTTGACAATTCCTTTAGTAACACAGTACTTCCAGATATAAGCGTGGAATTACTCTTAACTAGTTTCCATGTACGCCCCCTTGTTCTGCAAATTGTACTCACCCTAAACAAAACTGAGGTTCAACTGATTGAGCACTTTTGAAATACTCTATGACATGACCTCTAGGTCTCCTTTCACTAAGTCTGAATAGTTTAAGTATCTTGTGTCTTTCTTCATAGCTTTAAGTTTCACTCCAGGAACCAACTTATTTGCCCTTCTATGTACTTTTTTCAAAAGCCTTCATATATCTCTTTCAAAACTGCAGACAGCATTCCATGCGAGGGATGACTAAAGCATTGTATAACTTTAATATAACCTCCTTTGACTTATAATCAGTACTTGCTATATATGCCATCATCCTGGAAGCCCTCTATAACACACTGCAATAGCACACTGTCTAGATCCTGTTAAGCTTTGTCAATTATTACTCCCAATTCTGTCTCAATCTGAGCACATTCTAATTTTGTTCTTCCCAAGAAGTAGTTCTGTCAAAGGGTCTTATTTTCCACATTCAGGGCTTCACGTTTACGTGCTGAATGTCATCTGCCAAGTATCTGCCCACTTCAGTGATCTGTTTAGGTCCTCATGTATTACCATAAAAAGATAAGAATAAGCATGATTGTCAGGTCTGTGTCTTAGTTACACAAAGCCAACAGCAATGTTTGCTCCATGGCTAACAATTCCTAGCAACAGGAATACACATAATCTGGGTAGAGGAAACTAACTGATTGTAACTGTACAATTATAATTTATGTTGCTCTCACTCATTTCCATCACCATCACTCTTTCTAATAGCACAGCGGTGAAAGAGAGAGAGAGAGAGAGAGAGAGAGAGAGAGGGAGAGAGAGAGAGGGAGAATAGTGGCTGCCACAGCGTTACGGCCAAATCCCCATCATTACCCCCCCAACAACCTGTCTCTCAGCCTATTCATTCATTCATCACAGACAGCCAGTCAGTCAGTCATCACGATTGTCACCAAGTCAGAGAGGCATTACTTATGAGCTATAACCTACCTAATCCTTGAATGGCATAGATATATGTATAAATAAGAATTTGCATAAGTCAGATAATATCACATATTACTCTATTTAAAAAAAAATAACAAATGGTATGTGTAAATGCTGGGGTGAGAAAAAATCTTAGAAGCCTGGAAACTCATGAAATTGCCACAACTACATAGTGACCCTTGCAGTGAAAAGGCTTGACAGCATATCCTGTTAATGAGCAAGATGACTTGGCGGCGTTGAGCTCGTTCACAACATGTATGATCAGCTCAGATGTGTGACTGTTCACTTTTCGATGGTAACTTTCGAAGAAAACAGAAAAAGCGTGGAGCCCAGCCAGTGCCGATATGCTGGTTGGGAATTACCACAAAAACAATGGGAAAAAAAAATAAAAAAAAAATGAAAGAAGCGATTCTTAGACTACCCCTGGAGCTGGAACACTGATTCACTGTCCCTTTTTCTGGCAGTGGCACAGTTCTCGTCTCTCACTCTCCTCTCCGGGTTAGCTCTGTGGACTCTGCATGCGGTACAGGAAAGCATGCACAGCTAGAACGCAGCCACACACACTGCAGATGTTCACTCCCCGTAATGGGGGGTAGGGGGGTGGGGGGAGGGGTAAGGGTAATCCCTGAGTCACTCCAAGCACCACCTTGCTGCTAGTTTCTCAGTCTCCGGCTGCAGCTTGCAGTCACTTTTAATACATCTAATATAAACGGCTCAAAGTGACACAAATCCGATTTTACACACATATCTGATTTCACCTGATCTCTTCCTCGAGATCTAAACAGCAAATAGTCACATACAATCCAATTTTTTCATATACAATTTGGACTACATTCATAGGTGGTTCAAATCTTGTACAAACCCATGTGACTGAAGTCTGACCAGTCAAATCCAATTTTTTTGCCCTAAAGTGTTTTTTTTCCCCATAACCCACAGAACATTGTGTTGACTTCACTCTCTGCCAAAAATAATACAAGGCATAAACATTTCATAAAATGACCACATGCCAGATGCTTGACTGTACACAAGAGTATAGTACTTAACTTATAAGCAACCTCCTAAAAAGAACCCATTTTAAAGACAAAGTCAGATTTCAGCATTGAGGGCTGCCATCTTAACAAAATCAGCTGTGGGGATTACCTAAACACATGAGACCTGGAATATGTAACTGATTATAAAAATGCAGCGACAGTTATAAACCCGAATTACTTTAAAAAGGTCGCTGTGCAATATCGTGGATCATAAGCTGGACTTGTAACCAGCGGCCATTGGTTCAATTCACAGGCAGTTCACCTCATCTACCTTGACACATTAACTCAATTGATTGCCAAGCTGTGTGCTTTTGATAAAAGTGACTAGTATTGGTACATTCTCAAAATGACATTCTTGGATTACTCAATGAAACATTATGACAAATATCACACAAAAAAACATCACAGCCACACCCACCAGCGCATACACACAGTTCAACAACACACCCTCAACCCATCAATCACAATACTTCACACTTTAACTACTCCACTTCAGAATATTTCAAATTATACAATGATTCTGCATAATTCCGGCACTGCATTTTGTTCAGCATACAAATATTCCAAGCCATACCTATAACCACATCATCACTATATTGTTCCTCATTCTTAACATCAAAGAATAACACCGGTTACATTCAAACATTTACCAAAGCTAAATCAATCCACTAGCTTCATTGTTTAAACACTTCCAAAAATTCATCAATTCGTGTCGGATTATCAGCGAGAACTGATTACTTTGCATCGACATCTTTAATAAAGCACCATGAAGCTCTTAAAACACCTTCAGTGAGTTTAACACTGTAGAACAGCCTACATATAGTGGTGGTAGTATTTGAGAATAGGCCGAGAGAGCACGGTAATGGACCCTTCTGTATGCCTGACACGGACACAGTAAAGGTAACTGCAGAGGGGGGGGGGATGGACAATCAGAGGTAACTATCGGTGAAAGGGAGTTTGAGGCTTAAGTCCCAATGCCCACTTATTCCCTGGCCTTATATTGCATTGCAGTAATCTCCAAATAGTCACTGCAAGACATGAATTCAATGCTGGCATATTGGCTGTAGTGTTAGAGAGAAACTGCAGCGAGTTGCTGTAGTCTCTCAGACAAGCTGATGATCTTGGCCTGTTTAAAACGTACTCAAACGCTACACAACACGTTCTATCCCTTCTTAAGGTTGTATCCTGTTTGGACTTGCATATCCACGAGTAATCAAAGTCACAAACATTAATAAATATGATATTAATCGCATAAGAAGATGAACTATGCCACTTTTGGAGCCAACAGAAATGAACAGGTATCCCCATAGAAAGATGATCAAGTGAATTAAGCTCATTTGAAGCTAAGATTTTTGTGTAAATACTTTTGAATGAGCAAAGGTACTGTTTCTCATTAGTTCATAAAGCCACTAAGATAAAGGTTGAATAAAATACAAAAGCCCAGATACACAACTAAAGTTCAATGTCAAAGCAAACAGTTACATGCAGGCGCCAACACACATCACTCTCAAGTTTCAGCAACTTAATAATCCACACATGAAAGCAAATTTTAAGATTGACACGGCTAGACCATTTACTTGCTTGTGTACACGCTCAAGTGTTTTCACTACTCAAGTGCTCAAACAAACAGAAAAGGATAGAATGTTGCTTTCTAAAAATAGGAAACACCAGTCTGTTACCATTGATTCAAACAATTTAACCATTAAACAGTCATTAAAACTTATAGAAAAAGATCACATCAAACTTACAAAAGGAAAGGAATGCTTTGTGTCACCGTTTCTTTGCTGCAGGAGTCATTCATCCATCCATTTCATCGTAACAAACACACATCTAAGCACACCATGTATCATCAAAATGGCTACCTGCTTAACAGGGATAGGTTTTCAAATGGATAACAGGTAGGCCCAAAAATTAGATTATCGCCCCCAAGTGGTGGTCTTCCAACAGATCCTACCTGTTACACTTAAACTGTCAGTGAAACTGAATAATAAATTAATTAAAAGGTAACACATAACTAAATTAATGTCAATTTACTTTGTATTAAAATAGTATGTATTTTTAATATGTAATACAAATACGTACGTCAGATATAAGTCACACAGGCTGGGATTGTTTTTGTATTGTATTTGAATCATATATGAGTGTGATACAAATTGGATTTGGAGGAAAAATCTGATTTCATGTGTCTATTTCCTGTTTAGACCTCAAGGAACAGATATGATACAGACTGGATATTGGAAAGAAGCAGAATCAAGTTGCTTGAAGCCGGCTGCTCCAAAACAGCCATGTGACCTTCATATCTGCCTCTTCCTCCCTGTCACCAACATCTGCAAAAACCTACAAGTTAGTCAAATCAAAGCCAAGTCTGCCACTTAAGTTTGTCACTTGAAAAAGAATTAGGTCTCGCACTATCTTGTATGGCCTGGAAATTCTTGACTCTAAAATTGCTCAAATATCTTCCCCTTCGCTTCCATTAAATGAATATCTTTCTGAGAGGTGAGAGGTGGGATAACGGAATGGTGACTCATTTTTTCAGTGGGTGAATTGTCTGTAACCGTTGCAAACAGCTGTCCCGATAAACCGTAATTTAGTGTTACTAATGTGGGTGAAAATGTCTAACCTTCCCCTTTCAGACACCTCATTTCTGTCTCCTCCGTGGGTTTGATGGACTAATTGAAGTTCTGAACCGATTACGGAGGCAGATTAATTAAATTATCTCTCAGAAAGCTGGCAGGATTTATGCCATTAACGACGGACTGAGCACAATTGAATTAAACCTTGTCGATTCTTCTCAATTATCCCCGAAGAGGCCCAGAAGACGTGAGGTGCGGAGTAGGGAGAGATTCGCAGAAGTTGTTCTCGGTGACCAACGTCGATAGGTTATTCATTTTAAAATGATTGTGATGTGTTTAGCACTTTTTCTCAGGAGATTTAATTGCATGTTTGATGTTATCGAGCTAATCATAAGATGGCTTTGATGTTGATTTTTCACAGAAACGGTCTTATTGTGTAGATAATTATACTTCGATATGATTGAAGGTTACAAAGTTTAATAACTCTGGGAAAACACTGGTGATGAGAATGCTCTGCTTGTTTGAAACAGATTTTAGTGTCAACAGGGAAACAACGACAATCCATAAAGGTTCACCATATAAACTAAATATAACATTTTTGACACCCTTAACACGTTTAAGTGAATTCAGCTGATTTTAAGTTTTTAAAACATCTTTACATCATCAGGGTAAAGATGATTTTTGCATAAATATGAAACTTAGTGGTTCAACATGATGGTTGAGAATGCAAGAAAGTGCAGGAGGAAAGCAGTGGATAAATAAAATGGTGAAAAATATGGCCGGGATTCAATCAACATTTGTCCTTAATTGTTTATTTACAAGTGAATAAGTGTTAGGGCTTTTAAGCCTACTGTTTTCTACAAAAACAGTTTGAGTTACTTTTCTTGATTGCTGAGCTCGCCAAACCTTTGTTGAAGATGATGAACATAAACACCTGCATTTAATTGTTAGCCAAATTTATGGACAAATGTTGATTAAATTCCAACCTATATTTTGTACTGAAGAGGAGTGGTCTATCATATAGTTAAATATGCTATCATCTGATGATGAAATTAGGTCAAAACTGATCCAGGTACATTTGTGACCCAAATCTGAATACAAAAAGTAGATTAATGTTACAGGTTATGCTCGGCCTATGTCTGCCTGCATAACAGTTGTCTAGCAACAGTATACAGTATGATATAACAGTGAGATTTCTGAAGATTCGATATGTCTGAGGAGTTCCTCTCTGCTGTTTATCTTTAGCCTGAACAGTACTCCAGCTTAGCTTCTGCATATTTATTTATCTATTCATCTGTTTATCTTTCCAAGCTGTATTTCCATGGTAACAGGCTTTTTTGAGTGCTGCGGTTCAGAGAGTGTGAATGGCAAGTCATATTTTGACTGGTTATCTGTGCTTGAAATATTACTGTGACAATCTGTATAATCTACAAATGAAAGAAGCCGAACCCCTGTGCCCTGGTGCCTTTTGTACACTTTTTATGGCGATGTTATTTCAATAAAAACCTATATTAATATAATATTTTGGCCATTTACTTTCGATTTAATTCATCTGGCAGATGACAACCCGGGCCTTCATGGTAAGTAACACCAAGGATAAATAGCAAGCAAGAGAGCAGTGAACAATAACACAATGGATACAAAGTATATAGATTTCTAGATGATTCCATAAGACCTCCTCTAACTCAAAGCACCTCTGTCTAAATTAAATCAATAACCCCATAACCCCATTCCACAAGGTATGAGCCCCCTAAACCTAATGATGGTCAAAATAAGGTTATAATGAATCCCCGCTAGGGTGGAGCTACACTCAGCTGTCAGTAATTGCTCGTATTGGTCTAAATCATTAAGCCTCTTACACTATGTGGTATCTCCTCTCATATTTGGTTTAATTAACCCTCCTTCTCCCATTACTGTCTCATCCCCTTCCTCTAATTATTAGCCCTTATGGCCTTAAGTACACAGTGATAATTATTATACTACACTACACTACTGTACAGGACTGAATATCCAGCATCACATATAGATCACTGATTTCATTCAGTACTGAGGTGGCACATAGGTTACTTTGAAAGGCGGGAGAAACGCTCCTTAATGGCACCAGAATACAACGTCGATCAGCAACATGGTCTCCCAAGGACGTAACAAACCCAGTTTCACCTCAGGGATCAGACAGGGGAGAGCTATAAGGTAGACCTAGTTGTCTCTTATTTTAAATGATTCACTTGCTTATAAGACCACAGCCTTCACGTCCCAATACAGATCGTAAATAGTTTAATTTTAAAGAAAGATAGCCTAAAATGATAGAAGTGTACTGTATATAGATGTAGGATAAATAGAAGTAGGGACCTTGCACAGGCAGAAGTGAACAAGTGAAGGTCTCTTCTGCCGGAGGTAGTAAAAAAAAGACCACATCGTCTTTGACGACTGTGTGTGTTACAGTCTTTGCCTTAGGTGTGACAAAATGTCAGCTGGCTTGGCAGTAGGGTGGGAAGGTGGTGGGATGTGGGGGTGGGGGGGGAGGGCTGGGGGGGGGGGGATTTGGGAACCCTCAGGCCCTGTTTGTCCATATAAGGTCAAAGCTGACAGTCCATGACTTTACACAATCCTCAATCTTGAGTCCGTCCTTTTTCCTCGGCAGAATCCTGCACAGAAAAGGAAGTCGAACGCACGATTTCCACAGCTTGCAAGAACGGGCCTAGTCAACGCTAACCGTTTTACAGCGGCACAAGAAATGGCCGGCACACCACAGACGATGACTCATTTCAATCCCTAAATTATCCATTGAAATACCATCAAAGCACACTCCGCTGTTATTCATTTATGGGCATGGGCATACTTAGACTTCATCGTGACCAGACCCTGGGTTTTTTAAAGTGATGCAGTAAAACTGGCTGAATTGCAGCTTATTTGAATTGGTTTTGTGCCATGATTTATTTATGTTATCCGTTTGAGTATTGCACATAATGGGTTTCAAGGGCAAATAGAGAGATTAAGTGCATATTTCATGGGAAACCTATGCATTTTTCTCTGTCTTTTTTTTTTTTGAATATGTATTCTACTCAGAAAGTGTGGCGAGTGGGTGCTGAACAGTTTGTGGCTTTCCCCTGAATGCATAATGAATTGTTTGTGTGTTTTAAAACCATTTCCGTTTTTCGCGTTTCTTTTTTTTTTTTTGCACAGTTGCTCTCCTTACAAAAACAATTTCCTTAGATTTCTGAATAAATATTTTGTCTTCTTTTCCCTCTTTGGTTTATTTTGCAGTGTCCTCCCAAAAATACACACCGTTCCCCTGAGTTTCACTTGCTAGGCTGGAGAGTTTGTGGAGCATTGGCCCATTTGACACGATTAAACTCAAGTTTTGAACATGTTTTCTCAAGGTCTTTACAAAATTGTAAAATCTTTAAATGCATTTGGGATACTTATTTTTAATCATTTATGTTTTGCCAAAATATGTTGCGAAAGAAAAAAGAAACACAAGCACTTTTATTTTTTGTTAATTTAAAGACAAATGCTCACTCAGTTTAGGCCCAATGTGGATGCGACTCAGTAATAGTTCTTTCTTTCTTTCTTTCGATCAGTTCTGTGTCGACCAACCCACAGTGTGTCAAACCTAGCCTGGAAAGCCCACCTATGATCTTTCAAAACAAGGAATTTGTTGTCAATCTCATCAACCGAAAACTTATTTCACAGATGCTGTTCTTAGCTCTGCACAAGCCTTTGTCTATACAAGACACGGGAGACCTAACTTCAAGCCGAAGTACCTCCCGTGGTTAATTTTAAAGTCAGCCGCGGCTAACCTATTCTCAGAGAGGAAAAAAAAACATACAAAATCAAAAGAGTCGTTTAAACTTGATGCGCGTATGACTCAACCCCCGTGCATAGGAACAGGATTAATCTTGCCGTTGACAGATTTGCCCGTATTAAACCCGGCATGGAAACTCTACGCGCATTGAGAGGATGAAGCGTTCTGGGAGTATTTTCCTTTCAGTGTCAGTGCGGAGTAATAGGCTGGTTGCCGGAGATGTCACGGTTCTGACTGCAGGGGGCCCATTTGTGTACAGAAGGGGGTAGGCAAGGCAAGGACAGAGGCTCCTGGAGGACCCGGTGCCAGACGCTTTGAGGTCACTGCATTCAATGAGAAAGCCCACTTGACTTCTGTTGTCCCCGGTAAATTGACTCCATTAATTGTAAGTAACCCCTTGTCCCCCGGTGCACAAAGACAACACACATAGTCAGTAAGATAACTGTCCTGAGGCCAGAAAATGTCCCAGCATTCTTATCCTTCCAGTATATTGTATATCTACATATGTATGTATATATTTTATATATATTATATCATATATTACTTGACTAAATCGTTACACATCCTGATACTTCCAGGGCATATTAGCGTCAGCGTGGAAAGTGAGTTAATTTGCTGATAGCCCATACCACACTGTGGAAGGAACTAAGGATGATTTCTTCTGACATAGGCTATTTCCCCTCTTGTACCTTGTCTCTAGTAGTAGACATTGACACTTAGTGAAACCTGCATCGGAGCACCAGGGACAGTGGAGTCTGTTCAAAAATCCTCTCTCCATTTTTCTCTTGCTGAAGATTTTTCAGCTACAGGGGCCGAGTGCCTGATGTAGGCTTAAACATTCTCAGTAGTGCAGATCTATGAGTCCCTCAGTAAAACAGGAATGGTTCTATATGTTGTGGGACCTAGACAAAACAACGGTAAAAAAAACGGTGTGGTTGTAATGATAATTCTACTCTTAGTAATGAATTAATCATACTGAATTTATTTATATGAATTGCCATGTGCAATAGCTGTTTCAGTTCGTAAAGTAACACATTATTTCTTATTACATCCACAAGAATAAATGTAACAAGAACACCATGTTACAAGGACACCTGGTCATCCAAATATGAAGACTATTAAGTAAGAGACATGACTGACTGAGCATATTAGAATAGGAAAAGCAAGAATACTACACTTTTACCCAACGAGGATGTTTGGAGCTTTTAAAGAGATGTAGTACTTCAGTATGGGTGCTTTACTTTAGACAGAAAAGATTTCTTGAAAGATGGTTATAGTTCTCTGTGGGTCCACAGTAATAAGACCTTAAAGTTAGCAAGCAACCAGTGACTTCTTGCAAAGAACATGAAGGTTGTAACATTTGCCAAAAATATAAACTGCCAAAAGAAAAACTGAGATGTGGCGTCTACACATAATTCATTATGGGATGTCAGTGGCCCTCATGGGTGTGATGACTTTATACACTGTGGAGCTGTGGCTCGTGCGGCTTCTATGCCAGGAGGTGAGTGGACGGAAATAACAAAAACAAAGAACTGACTGCACCAAAAATAATGGCCATTTCATTTCGCCTTTGTTGCTAACAAAAAAGTTGACTTCAAAAGAAAATCTGGCACAGCTAAGTCGAATATGGGAAAACCCAAACTCTCAACACTCTTCCCTCCCCTAATTAAAAGGCCTAATGAAGACAATGGCACACACTTGGGCTCATTGAAAATCTGCCTCAGGTGAGTTACATTACATTCATTTAGTCTTTTATCCAAAGCGACTTACAGCTGATTATGCTAACCGAGGGCCAATCCCCCTGGGGAGGGATGTGGGGTTAAGAGCCCAACAGTGGTGTTCTTGCTGTGGCTAGACAGGGGCTTGAACCAACAAACCTCAAGGATCCCACTCATGTACCTTAGCCACTTGGCTACAGGGTGCTGAGTTATGTTCTTAAGAGGGAGGGGACAGGAACACTGACAACAGCCAAATGGGAGGAGCAACCCCTTCTGTTCCTCATTCTGCCTCTCCTACCATCACACCACTGAAAAAGAGATATCAAACAGAGCCTGTGTATTTAGGCTTGTATAGGTTTTTATGGAGCTATTCTGATGACAAGATTTACTGAAGAGTGCAGCTTTCAAGATATCAGATACAATATCTCATTAAGTCTGTTAAAATCCATCATGGCACTTCCCAAACAGTTTTATTTGTTAGTATTTAGCCCTATTAGGGAGCACAGTACCAAAGTGAGGTGTACTTATTTTGTACAAGCTTAAATGTACTTACTTCTACTTTGTTTCGTCTGCAGAAGAAACAACTACGTCAAAGATGCTTCATCTTGCAGGGACATTTCCCTGGTTATTTTCCAGAGCTGTCAAAAACTCATTCCCCGAAAATTAATAGGGTTTTCTGAAACTCCAGTGTCATTTTTTTCCTCTTCTTCATTATTTTGTGATCTGAGGCTAAATGAGAATTTTCATTTATGTAGCTCGTACCCGGCCCCGGACGCGTATCTGTCTGTGAAACTAATCAAGCAGAAATGAGCAGGCGAATTTCTGCCTTAATAATGATTAAGCGCTGTATGCGTATAGCAATTTTTAATATCATCTTAAAGTGCAGCAAGGTCTAGTCTCTAAAGGAAATCCATAATTTATCCTACTGCTTTGACTTAACGTTTTTTTTTTCAATTGTGAATGTGACATTTTATTCAAAATGTATTATTATGTTTTGTAAAAAAATAAAATAAATAAATATAAATATTTGATAAGCGACCTCTGGGAAAGCACTTACCGGACGTACCAGGCTCATAGTAGATTAATTGGGCATTGCAATTTCTGAGAATCCTTGTCAGTGCAGAGGTCAATAAAAAGCTAAGGCAATTTAATGAATTTCCAAGTCTTCAGAGGCTTGTGCCAGCCTTTAACGTCGACTTACACACAGCATTTTGTATGCATGTACGCACCCGCGTACAAAATAACCTGGGAAGATCGACTAACCCTGAACGGCTATGGTCCCATTTCGAGAGGCAGTCATATTTGTGGCGTATCACACGTAGTTAAGTCTAACCTCTCTCTTCATGGTGCAGGATAATTCAGGTTCCTGGCTCATCAGTATTCTTTTTCAAGTGATTTTTTTCCCTTTCTTTGCCATCTGCAAGTGAGACAATGTGCACCAGACCTTGGTGATCATAATTGGTAATTCAGAGAGAAGGAGTATATTCCATTACCTGAATATTAAAGTTGTCTGTGCTTTTAGCTTTATGCTGTAAAAAAAAATCTGCAGGGAGCAATGAGAAATGTTGCACATTATGTATGGCTGTTTACCTCTCCCCTTGTTTCTTGTAAATAGTTGGCACCTCAAATATAAATTACTTTAAAAAGTAATCCTCACAGAAAACTAATATAGTAATTACAGAGGGTGGCCTCCCTGTTTTCTTTCAATTGCAGTTCTCTGGCTCCAGTTCCCTACAGTATAAGAGAAATTCATTCATTCATTCATTCATTCATTCATTCATTCACTCACTCACTCACTCACTCACTCACTCACTCACTCACTCACTCACTCACTCACTCACTCACTCATTCATTCATTCACTCATTGACACTCAGATCCCTCTCATCAACTCCCATGGCGCAACTCCCTATATAATGATTTTGAAAATCCTTGAATATCATTTACATTCTTTTACCATATATTAAATATTATTTGCTATTCTTTTAAGCATTTTGTCCATACTTTGCACTTTAGCAACATAATGGAGACAGCTTTAAATAATGGATGTGTTTGTTTTTACTGTTTATTTATTGTGTTGTACACACAGGCCTGTTTGCAAATCCAATTATCCTGTATGGCCTCCTATAAAACTCTACACGCCGTGCCCTATATCACCCCGTAGCCATGACAATATTTACAGTATAGTGCAGTCGCTTGTGCCTTATTGCTTAATTAAAAATGAATCTAATTGAACTGAATGATAGCTGTCTTCTAGCAGACTAGGAGTTCAATCTTCCCTGTGAGCTCAATCTCAGTAATTAAGCTATTAGATGGTTGCATGTGAGTCTTGCTGCCCTAAGAGAAAGGCCTGCTGGTATTCAGATGTTATGAGCAAAGAAGTCATAAGCAGGGCTGTTCCCGTCAGATTTTTTTCAAATTAAGAGCGTAGTCTGTAATGCTTTACTGCATTTCTCGTTAAAATACATGTACATCTGTTAATCAGTTATTATTCTGAAATTTCTAAAGCTGTGTTAAGGCTCTTTGAGCCAACAACACAATATGTGACATGGAAGCATATTAAAACCTAAACTGTAAACATACTCCGGTATGACCTTCCAACGCACAACACGTCAGCAATCTCCATCACCCAGAATCAGGAATTTTCAGGATACTTCTATCAAATTCAGCTTGGCTGTTTCCGTCATCCTGTTTGAAAAACAAACACGGCGCCCATAATGCTACGCTACTTACCTTCATTTACAGAGGGAGGTCCGGTGACCTTTTCAGTGATGACCTTTGGAATCAGAGTCGACGTCGCATGCAAGGGTTGTTCTCAATCAGACGCTGGTGGATATGTAGTCGACCAGATTCAGAGAGACAGTTTTTTGCGAGTATCTGACCAGGACAAAGGGTTAACACCTATATTCTTTTGAAAATTGCTTTGTGAAATCTTATGACCTTTCATGGCACGAGAGTCAGGACCTCAGCTTAATGCCTCATCCAAAGGATGTCATCTGCTACAGTACTGAGCCCCTTTACTGGGCTGGTAAAGTGGATTTTATTTGGTCCAGAGGCGAGGAGCGCTCCCGAATGGCCAACCAAAATCTTTTCCGGCAACAACTTCGTTTTCCAAGGGATTTTCATACCCTAGTGCCTCTTAAGTCCAAGCATGGTTAGAATCAGCCGTTTTACAAGAGAAGAATACAGGATATTATAGCTGTTGACAAGTTGGTAAAATAAAAGTACAGTAAAAGCCCAGAGACCCAGATGAATCAGAAAATAACGTCTTTCAGCGCTAAAAAAGCTCTCTGTGAAAATAAACTGTTTTTTAGAATCCACAGTCTTGTTTATTATGTCAACAGCAACCACGTGTCTTTTTGCACCAATTTATATATTAGATGTTTCCTCAGAAGTTGAACAAGCTGGAGAGCATTTTTGCCATAATATCTGTCCTTAACTTCCCATCTCTCTCTAATTAATGGAAACAAAGTTTCCACCTTTTTCATAGCGAGATCTGATACTTACAGAAGTAACAAAAAAAAAAATATATATATATATATATATTCTTGCTGTTGGCCACCTAGCTAACATTTCTGTCTTCTAATCTTGGTAGCAAACTAGCTTGCAATCTGTGGATTTAAATGGTTTTACTGGTATTGGTGCAATATATAACTAGAAAATACAAACTAGTCATGTTCTTTAAGAATATATCTAGGACATTCCCCTTTCTTTAATTTTACTACTGTTTTGTGTTTTATCTCTGGGAAGCATGATATCGTTTTGTTGTAAAGTTTGTCCTTTTTAATCAAAGTAGGGGATTTGCAGATGGTGCCTCAGGTAATACTTCCTTAAGTGACTTCTGACATTGCTCTGCATTTACATCACTTTCATGAACAATAAATACAATTTAAAAGTTAATTCTTCAACCAAGGAAAAGTCATTTAAATTATCTTCACCTCATCTCATCTGTCAATTTATCTCTCCAATATATTTGAAGACAAAAAGGCTTTTTGTTCAATTGAACTTTAAAATTATAGCATGGGAATTCTGCATTTGTCATATCATAACCTTACACAATAACCAATATCCAAGTATTGCCTCAAGCTAAAAGCAATGCATTATGGGGCATTTGCTATTGTTTTAGTGTCGTATGGATGCCATACATACAGATTGTGTATACAGCCATTAAAACAGAAAGTCAGGAAAAGTAATAATGTCATTAAATAGTCATACATATTTAAAGAGATGTTTGTCTGATTTACGCAAGCAATATATGTTCGCAAAGCAACTTGGCGCACTGTGGGGGAATGAAAGCGAATACTTGAGATGGGCCTGTTTGTTTGGGGTCCCTAAGGCCGCCATGGCTGTGGATGTTTGAAAGCAAACGTGATAAAACAGTAGATTTGTGAGGCCTTTGTTCAATGTCCATGTCCTGCTCTGACCCGTTGCTTTTGAAGACATAATTCGAAAGGTTGAGAGTGGCAAGGGAGATCCCTAAGGCAGGGGAATGGAAACAGAGGCAGAGAGAGGAAAGAAAATCAAACGGAGGTGCGCAGCGAGTACTCCCATATTTTCGTCCGTCCCGAGACGGCCACGGGGTGCACCGCAGACCAGATTGGTTGCGGAGAAGTCACTGACACTTGGCTCCATTTGATTCGAGGTCTAACCCGTCACAAATTGAAGCCGAACAAATAATGGTGAATAATCCTCTCTGAAATGTGAAAACCTCAGGCGTTCGTCTGAAACTCAGTGCCAGCCCATGCCCCCTGTTCCAGGAATTTGCTATCAAAAACCAGTATATTTGCCCAAACCGTTGCCTAGCACTGACACACATATCCTGACTCTTGGGAGATGGTCTTACAGATACCTACAGCCAGATCAAGGCCAGAGAGTGGGGCCTAGGCTTCTGATCTCTCTACCTTCAAAGTTTAAGCCAGTAGTCATCTGCAACTCGACCCCCCTAAACCCTCCAGCCGCAGCTACTGTCGGCCTTAAATTCACACAGCAAACGCACGGCTTTAGATGGTGACATTCAACGTTATGCTCTGAGGGCACCCACCGAGGTGACACTATCCAGTTGCCTCCGGGTTGTTGTCTTCTTTGAACGAGAAGGGCATTCGACAACACAGACTCACTGCACCGAGCACTGCACCAGCAACTCTCCCTCCCTCATGTCCTTCTGCTTGGTCGTAACTGAGAAATTTCGCCGCATAACCAAGCATCCCTCTCTGTTTTGATAGCCATTAAGCACAATCATTCCATGATTATGTCCCTTTTGGGCTTCCGTAAGTGTGCAATAACTTATGCAACTACCAAGTGTTTATTTAGCCTTTTGAAATACTGTCACTTTTTAATTTTTCATTCCAGCATCCTGAGATTAAGTTATGGAAGAACACTATTCTGAGTTGATGAATTCCTTAGTTTGTTTAGAAGGATATAATGCCATAATAGAATCAATTGTAATATCAGGTCTTGCCAAGAGCCACTGTATGGGTGGGGATTTTACCCTTGGTATGTGTTTTGTATCTGCACATATTTACATATCCTGTGTTTGCACTTTCTTGTTTATCATGCACTCTTAATCAAGGTTATGACGGGAGTAGTCTTTACTGGAGTATTGAAAGAGCTTGACAAAACACTTCAATTTAGCACTGGAATTCCAAAGGATCTCTGGTTCCACAATCACTGTGAATCACAATCATCTCAGTACTGTGAAAAAGCAAAGGCTAACCACTCATATATATTATAAATGAGTTACACAGAAATAGCAAGCTAATTTAGAAGAGGCTTGATAAGCTAATGGGTAAAGATTAAAGGCTAGCACTGTAGTTGCTATTCAGTACAAATAGCAATATGATTTTCAATGTTCATTTTAATTTGGCACGAACAGAGCATTTCGTACAGCTTCAAGTTAACACCACCTATAACACACATGATAAATCTATCCATTAAGAATGAGCACAGTCTATTTCCTCGGAACTCAGTACTAACAACTGCCATTATTAAGTCTGAAGAATGTTTTGAAACCATTAACCATATATTCATTAGTATATATGCTGTCATCTCCATGGTAGCAGAGTACATAACAGATTTTTATGAAATGGATCTTAATGCAGCATTATTAAACGTTCATTTATTGTATCTTATTGCATCCCACAATGTTTATTGTTTGTATGAATATGTATCCAGCGTTTGCATTAGCCATGTTTAACTGTGACATTTTTTTTTCAATTATGCCCGACAAATGAATTGATTAAATTAATTTTGTTGATATGCCGGCAGACAGAGAGAAGACAATGAGCATCGGGAACAGATCCAACTGTAAATATTCATGTGCTTTGCCATCAATTTGCCAGCATTGGAACCATTGAATTTCAACGGTGCACAGCTACTTTTTAGCATCTGTGGTAATGATACCAACAAAAGCTGATTTCTCAAACATTTATAGAATGTATGTTTTATATATATATATATATATTGTTCCATTTCACAGCCCATAAAACATCTCATTAGTACAGTGATGCATTCTTTTATAAACACCGGTGAGAATATTGCTAAAACAATCCTGTGTTGATTACGAAATATCCTCAAACTAAGTTTAATTATGTTAATTCAAACCTGGCAATTTAATCATGTGAGGACACGTCTGATTCGATGAAATGGACGGACGGATGGATGGATGGTGACCTTTACAATACGAGCGTTGAATGGGAATGCCTCCCAGGGGTCTTCGCGTACCTGTGCCTCTGGGTTCCTTTCCACAGCGTCCTTCTTCGAGTTTATTTTCTCCAAAGCCCGCAGATGTAACCGAAGAGTTAGAGACCCCAAGAGTAAGCCTAGCTGCTCATAGGTTGTTTATTTTAGAGTTCAAATCTCACATGATGGGGAATTCAAAAATACTGCCGATTCCCGCGTGGGTAATAGCATAGTACCTTTTATCAGGAGAGAAATCCTCTCCCTCGTAATTATTGTATCGCTGCCTGAAAACTGTGTGAAGCGCAACGCCTATAAATATATCAGTAAGGTGACCTATGGAGTGTTCATTTCAACTGTACTGTAAATGTGCCCCGAGCAAAAATCCAGGAGATTCAGGAAGTAGCAGCGGATGATAGATACGTTGATTAAACAGCACAGTAGGACTGGAGAGCGTGAAAACCCAAGGTGAAATAAACACAGCTTGCATTATGGGAAGCGATGAATCTAGGAAGGCTTGCAGATTCCATTGACCCTCTGTAATTTTTTGAAAAATTTTTTGCAAGGCCGGTTATGTCAAAGCATTATGTGTCAAACGGGTTTAATTAGCCAACAGCTGTGACAGGCTTCTCAGCTGGCTTGTCTGGGAATGACAGCTATCTCCATGCTGCGAGGTAAATGTTGACAGGTTATGTCTTAAAGGGGAAACTCGAGCCGGGCGTACAAAAAAGGGTTTGTCCTCCCCTAAACGTTAGCTTCGTTGGTAACATGCATTCGGGCTCGCCCTTTGTAGAAAGCAGATGGCATCTCCCCCCGGATTAATTAGCCGGGACGTGGCCTGTTTGGATTGTGCTCCCAGGACGGGATGGGGCGAACCCAAAGCCCTCCCCAGGCAGAGGACTGCGCAGATGCCGAAAGCAGCTGCAGCGACTCGTGTGCCGCTTGCGTCGATAATTTACTACAAAATAGCGGGAATGAGAAAACAAGAGGACAGAACGGCGGGAAATCTGTGTGACAGCTCAATTAACTCATCATAAAATCAGCGGTGCGGTGATTGACCGGGTGACGCGCGCGGATTGATGGCTTAATGTGTCGGATTTATGTCTGAATGATGTCGCCGCGTACCCCCCATGGCATTTTCGTTTGCTAAATTATGTCACGGATTGTGGCCCTGTTGTCGCAGGTGTCAAAGCTAAGAGCATCCATGACAGCTTCTATGCTTCATTCACTGCCAGTACCAATGCGAGTGAACCCTTCAACATCTATTTCATTTAGCTTAACTGTAAACCTGCCCTTGAAAGTATTCATTTGTCTCTTTGATCCTCCTCCCTTGCCGCTTTTGGCTTTTCAAAAGCCTAGATGCGGCGATAACGTTCTTTAATCGTGGAGAATTGGAAAAAGCCTCCATTAGATGAGTTAAATTAGCTATAAGCCCCTTAAATGTATCTGTTAAACTGAAAGGCATGTTGATTTCAGGCCAAATGATACATAATACTGGAGCTTCACAGCAATTTTGTCAAATTGACACAGCTTAGGCAGAACTAATTTGTTGAGTGCCGCTTACCACAACATCACCATCATTGGGGTCTTAACCAAAAATGTGCAGTATTGTTTTTGGGGTGCAGTATTTTTGGCACCTGCACCGATTATCTTCTTGACCCTCTGTGGAGATTAAGTGATGGGGCTAAAGTCCACTGACAAGTCAATAGAATGAGATTATCTTCTTTAAAGATGGATCAGAGTGGTCATCTCCAGCACTGTGATACATACATTAAGTAATCAGATCGCGTTTTATTTACTTTAAATCATTAGCTTGTAGCGACCGATTTATAATTCGCCCTTATAACAAATAGCTGTGGCAGGGAAGAATTCTGAAAATGAAATAATACATTTAGCTTCCCTCTTCAAAAGGAAGAGTTGAAGCTCAAACTCAGTTCAAAACCAGGAGTGTGATAAGTAAAGACAAATGTACTTTTAGCTTAGTTTACATGTTCAACAATGAATAAATTAATTTTAAATGAAGATTCAATTTTTTTTCTCAAGTTTCAACTACAAATGAAAATAAATGTTCATAAAACAGACTTCCACACTTTTCTGCCCAGTTCCCTGCAGTTAACGAAGTCTAAACAGGTAATCATAGTAAAGATCAAAACAGTACACTAATTCAGATGATATTTGTAAGTACTATTGTCAAGGTTAGTCAGAAATTTTCTAGGATTTAAGAATACTCTCATTGCATAATGCAACATTTCCTCAACTGATCTCGAGGAAACTTCCTGCCATGGTTTACTTCTGAAAATTTTTTGTTTTCCTTGCTTTCAAGAAAATACCACAGACAAAGAGTGAAGTGTCAATATTGAATCACTGTTAGATGGTCAATAGGCTGTCACTCAGAATCTTTACCATCAATCTCGCCATTGGCAGCTGTTGAACAGCCATCTGAACTATCTTCAACCTTGCCTTTTAAATTGTAATGGATCTTGTCCAAGGATCTTTATTTTCAATCCCCTGTGCCTCTTCTACCTTCACTGTGCATTGGAGAAAAAACATGTGACGCAGTAAGAATTAGACATGAGCCCTAAAAGCCACAGAATCAGGTAAACATCCTATGAAGGTAAACTTTTTAATACTTTACCTTGCTTTTGTTGAGTTTGTAGCTTTTATACAAACTGTTGAAAATCACATCCAATGCTATCAAACCCATGAATAAAATAAAGATGAACGGAGTGTGTTTTTCATTCAAATGAGCACACGTATGCACTCACACTCATGGACGTTCATATGCAACAGCAACAATCGCAGGTAGCACTGGCCTCTGAACTCATTATAATTGCTTGTTATAATTAATGACAGCTATATTATCACCAGTTACCTTGTAATGCATTCATTAAGAAGAGCTATGGAGTCACAGAGGATTACTGTTGAACTACAGGCCAGCAAATGTGTCTAAGGAAGAAAATATGGCCTTATTTGCAATGCATTGTGGAGCATTGGGATTGGTTTGCTAAACAAAAGAGTATCAACTTATTTGTTATTTGGTCTGTTGGTTCTTTGACTCTTGGTAATTGCAAGGTCTTGAATGTATGGAGGTAACTTATGTAACTTCAAACAATTATACACAGCTTATATTTCCAGTGTGGTAATGATGACTTGAATTATGTTGTTTCTTCTGGTTCATCAGCAGAGATTTGAAGAAGTTTTGATTGCATCTTGGCCAAGCTTTGGAAAGTAAGCGGGACCAGATATAACATAATCTTGCTGGGGATGGGAAACTCTGTAACATTTGTGTAGTTCTTTTAAGGCCTCGTTCGAGTCACAGACCCGATGGGTCCGACCACCTGACTCAGACTGCCCCCCACCCCCCACCATCGCCGTATCTGGCAACAGACGCTTTGAAAGGCCGTCTCCCTCATTAATAATGCTCCACAGACGACGGCTTTCAAAACATTTGTCTCCCGCCCGTCCCCCGCCTTCGTGCGCCCTCTGAGCGTACGCAAGGGCTCTAAGGCATGAGTAATCCGTCCGCGCAGGGTGCGCGCTTTATCGCGGTTTCTGTTCAGAGTGACCTCCGGGACTTTTTCCACTTCTTTTTTTTTTTTTGTCATCCAAAGCGCTCTCCCGGTTCAAGAACATTTGGGATAATGGAAGCTCAGTTGTAATTACGATCGTGGGGGAGTTCTGTGTCTTCATACATTAGTCATCGCGCTGTGGTCTGGAGGGCCGCTTTCATCAGCTCCTCTCTTGCTTGAGGACCCTTACAACCCGCTGTAATCTGAAGGGAAGTGCATAGAGTATGACTCTATTATAATTAGTGCCTACCACTTCGGCCATGAGATAAGACCCATTATTGGCTAATTTAAAGCTGCTAAAATGTTCATTTTGACACCCTCCGACCGAGAAAATGGCATCCGGCAGGACGGATGGATGAGGAACTGTAAGAATACTGAATGAGTCTCGGAGTGATGATGTAACTGTTGTAGGGCAGATGGCTGAAGGATAGCATGCAGATGAGAAAAAAAAAAAACAGTCAGTGCTCCACTTGGAAACTGTGGACATAAAAGTTTAGGAACTGACTATACTTGTGTAACGTAACGATGAATACAAGCTCAGTGAAGTTAAAGTGAAAACAACAAACAAGTTAATAGAGGAAATGATTATTTTTGAACATAATTTTTAGGATTCTTTAGGATTGCATTTTTGTGGAAAAATGATCCCGTGAAAAAGAATTAGCCTTGTAGCAGGGAACTTGCTAATTACAGTAGATGGACACCCATAAACATTGATCCACCAATAAAAACAAGGAGAGGGTACATTGACTGGTATTTATTCACATCACTCAAATTCTGCTCTATTTTACCAGCATTAAATATAAATACCCCCGATTCCTCAACGCACACACGTACGCATGCACACACACACACACAGAGTATATGTAAGCATGTAAGCCAAACGGAGAGTGACAAGTTCCCACCACTAAAACCTACAAAGTAACATCTAAGGCCCAAAAAAGGGAGAATAAAGACCTTTATGAAGATGGTAGTGTAGAATTGGTATGTTTTTATTCTCTCTCAATTTCTCATTCAAAATAAGCCAATAATAACATGGAGCGCAATAAACAACCCAAAAAACAAAATCAAATCAAATTGCAGCTAGGCAGACAATGATTACTCTATATTTGAGGCAACTTGAAAGCAAAAAAGCCCAATCATTTAGCCTCGTTTACAGTGTTTTCCAATCATGTGCTACTGCAGTTATATCTCTCAATAGAACCAAGAAACATAGTCACTGTATTCAAGGTGGTGCACTGTTTTGTATTTACCATCTCCACTTCTGTGGAAAGCACGTAGACGACCTGCTACAATAAACCAACTGCTGCAGGAGTTCTTTAATGACCTGAATACAAACCGATTCACGCGATTTAAAAGAACAGATATACACTGTACCTCATAATTTACATTATGTTGGTATTTTGATAGTTTATCCTTGTGCTGTAATACTCAAACTATGGACAGGGTATATGTGCATTTAGTTTGGGGGTATGTATGTTGGTAGTTAGACTGCAATGCGACAAATGAGAAATGTAAGTCATTTAAGTTACCTCTTGTTACCGTTTTATGTCATAGAGATGGGATTGTTTGAAAAAATATCTATATAAATAAAGAAGGTCAGGAAAAAAACTCCAAAAAAGTTAAATACTCTGAAATACTCCAAAAAAGAAAATAAACAACAACAACAAAAGAGAAAAGTTGCCATCTTGCAAAATGGAATTGGTCATATTTAGGGTGCATAATCAAGAAGCCCAAAGAGACTCTCAAGTTGCATATCAGCAAACACTGTGCCGTAAAGCTTATCACAACTTGGACTGCCATTCTGACTGTGCCAGTGCTGACTATGGTGGTCTTTTACCGTTAATGCCATTTTACTCATGAAGAAAGGACTTCTGTTGTCAGGTATTACTGGGTTACTGCAAAACAGCACCCCCACTGGTCAATCAAGGATATGCAGTTTTGCAGCACGTGGTTTGGCCAAGAAAAGCCATAGACTCTACCTGGGGAATTGCAAAGAGACAATTAGACTGTGTCCTCCCCAATGCTGATGGGAGAAGTTGCTTTATAGTATCAGTGACTCAATGATTTGGACCAGTGACCACATTGGCTGTGGAGATCAAAACCATTTTTGATTGGTTCAGGCAAATATATGACTGACAGCAGAGCGGTGTTCCACCCTAACTGAGTTCATGAAACTTCATTACAACCAACATTACTCTCCACACTCTACTCTCTACTGTGTCACAGGGATGGGACCAGATGATCAATAAGGCAAAAATGTTGGTTTAGAAGCTGCTGCATTAGAAAAATAATATCATATTTGATACTGCATGTGTGCCATCTGTTTTTTTAGGCTGTTCTTTGCTCCTGTTATTCATTCATCAACCGAAAAAGAGGAAAGCATTCCGCCGAGTTCTCCTGTCGTGATCGTTTGGGTCTGACTTTTGGCATTCCCTTCAAGATAAAAGTTTTGAAAGATAGAGTAAATTGGACACAGAACCCTGGAGTTTAAAGTACATACTTCATGACAGCGTTGAGGTCGGGAGAAATAAAACATAGCATTGATGGTGGTTATATTTTCACTCAACTGTCAAAGAATTGTCTTTCCCTTTGCTTCTGTGTTTGACCTGAGGGTAGGTAGCCAGGGACGGAATGGTGAATGCATTCAAGCTGAGTGACAGTATTTAGGAAACCTTCACGGTGAAAGGTGGGTTTCACTTTTGTAATAAACACAAACATTTTTCTCCCTTTCCAACTCAATGTTCCACAACTTAACTTTCGATCCTCTGACAGCTTACACCTTAAAAGCAAAATTCATTTTTATTTCAGTGTACAGCATATGATTCTGAAGACATACCACGAATAAGTAAAGATGTTTTCTGCGGCAGTCTATTTATTATCATTTGATAGAATGTTTGTGTCATTTTTAATACCTTGGTTAACACAGTGCTGGCTAGGAATGCCTGCTTTCAAATTAATAGCGAGGCAAAGCTAAGGTAAACGGAATAAAGACTTCAGACTTGTTGAATTTTCTTGTGACAGCAAAGAGTTTTCCCAATGGGTCTGGTTAATTATCTTAAATAACATCATAGTGTTTTCAAAGCAGCACAATTATGTTTCATACAACAAATACTGATTTTTTTAAAAAGGAAAGAGTTATCACTGTTCGGTCTCCACAAAGCAGTCATGCTCATGTGTATTTAGGCTGATGTACTAATTTGTTTTGAAGAAAACTAATTTGTTTTGCTCAGTACCGGTGTTAGTAATATTCACAGTCCCCTCCTCCCCCCCAACAATTTTCATTACCGTTAAGCAGTCAAGGCAATGTAAATTTCAACATGTATTACACAGAATTTTATTAAATATAATCAGAACAAAAAATATTACTCTAAACTGGGGTGTCAAACTCAGGTGGTGTAGAGTCACAGTAGCTGTAGGTTTCCTGTAATTTTATTTCATCCAGGAGTCAAGTTAGATCTGAAAATAAGGTGCAATGACTCCATCGACAAGCAATCTGGAAGACTCATTTAAATACTCATGACATAACCCTGCTCCAAGTTCCATGATGCTTTTATAAAATGGATCCATCTAAATATCTTTATATCATTATTATAACATATCTATTTTGTCTCAGTTGTACTCTTTTTTGGCATGGGGAGGTGGTGAGGATCAGGTTTTTTTTCACAGGATTTTGGTATCAAAAATTCAAAATTTTGGTGTCATGGTAACTGTAGTACATTGCTACAATCCTTCCACTGGTTAGTTTTATCTGCTGAGACCCTCTCCCTTGTTCCGGCTCATGCTTTTAAGCAGCTTGATGCTTGACTAAGCAGGATACTTGAGGAGAATGAGATGATGAGAAGGGAAACTTAAAAACACACGCAGCCATTTCCTCTCGTGATTGCTTTACGGCTGTGGGTATCCTAAAAGGACAACCGCACTGTGGAGATGTGGCATTCTTTAAATCAACTTAATAAAATCAGCACAGACAACTGTGTGTGTGGGGCCATTCTGAGAATAGAGGCCCTTAGGCTGCTGGACCATGTCACTGATTGTGCCAATACATTTCCATTACATTTAGCAATTTATCAGAGGCTCTAAACCAGAGCGACTTACAAAAGTGCACATAGATGCAACAGGTTAGCGCACCAAACGGGGACAATTCCATGTATCCAGAGCCACAATCAACCTACAGCACACCAGAAAGTGTTCTAGTGCATGCCGGAGGAAGTGCAGGTGCATTAGTTTGAGTAAATAGCGAGAGGTGGATGAATAAGTGTTCTGAGTTCTGGGTTAAATGGGTCGAGGTGTAGTTTGAAACAATGTGAATTCAGTTCGTGGTGGAAGGTGGGAAGAGATTTTGCTGACTTTTTTATGGCAGGATGTTCGTTCCACCGTTGTGGGGCCAGAGTGGAGAGGTGCTGTACTGGGGGCCCATCCAGGAAGTGAGGGCTGGAGCAGATCGGACTAGTGTAAGGATACAGCCTTGGCCCTGCAACTGTAGATTTAAAATCACAGGAGAAGGCGAGAATCTTTGAAAAAACGTTCTTTCGCGAACTTGTCATGGGTCAGCGTTAACCGTTCTAAAAGGGCCTCTAATGGCGTGTCAGTTATGCGCTCCGCTCTGCCCCCCGCGACCCCCTGTACTCAGCGATCGCCGCCTCCGGCCTAGCGACGAACACGGTGTACCTAACATTCGCATCTGCCCAGTCGTTTATATGTAACACGCGCTGAGAGGGTCTATGTGAAATCCCACACACACACACACTCACCTCACACCTTCAGTCCCTTCCCCCACGTAAATTAAAATCTTTCACTCCGGTAGAAACTCCTGTCTCATGTCAGATGCAGTCTGAAGCTGTCAGGTTCATCTACAGAATAGATGCACTCAGTGCCATGCTCTGTAGCCGGTAATTGCATTTCACAATGACTGATATTTATAGCGGAGGGGGAAATATGCTTGCCGTTACGGCAACAAAATGGAAAAGGAACGGCGGAGACGGAGAGAGTCTTCGCCAGACAGAGCGCAATTTATCCCGAGATCAATTACATATCAATTATGAGAAAATTGAAGTTACTTATAAAACAAAGGTAGCTGTTTTAGGGAAATTAAACATTTGCACAGCCAATAACTTTGGAGGCAAATAATAATATATATTAATGTTTTTTTCGTTTTTAATTTTTTATCTCTTGTCATCATCATTCCGTGGATACATGTTAGCAATTAGACTAGATTAATACAGTAGCTGGGAGAGGAACGAAACAGGGTTGTATTTGCTATTACATAAATGCAGTGTATGTCGAGTGCATATATGTGTGTGTGTGTGTGTGTGTCTTTGTGTGTGTTAGCACTTAAGGCTATGCAAAAACAAAACGCATAGAGTCCATGTTTGATGACACAGTGAACGAGGATTGAAAATTACAGTAAATTTAAATGACAACGTGATCGTGCTCTTATTCCTCTGTAGAGTCACCTGATTTTGTGTGTGCTCATTAATGTACATCACGCTACACTCCACCGATTCGTAATAGTGCTCCACATAGTATTTTAATTGCTCTCATAGATTCCCATAATGCCTGTCTTCATGTGCTTTTTATGAGTGCAAAAAGCAAACATGCATTGTTACTGAGAAAATTCACGCTCCATAAGGCCATATATCTCCAAATATCTTATTCATGTGAAGGAATCCTATGCGATAACTTTAAAAGGATTTCTGGTAATGTGTAACCGCAGATACTGCTGACCACAATTCTGAATTCAAACTTCCTTTTCAGTGTCAGTCTCCATATTTCTTCCGCTTCGTCAAAACTTGAGGCAATTATACACATGGTTTGTGACTTCTCATTGAATAATACTCAAATCATTCGAATCAAAAGGTTCTGTATTGTGAATAGTCTACATAGATGATGTACAAAACTGCAAACCGCAATGTAAAATCATTTATTATTGCGATTTGTACAACTAACTGCTGCCAGTACAGCGGGCCCGTGCCAGGGCATGGGGTCGATCTGGTTTAGCATCTCGAATTCCGCCGGAGAAATATGACGCGTCCTCGTACGCGAGACAGTGAATCAGCTTACTCATAGTGCCTCGGGTTCGGTGCCCAGAATATCCCACGAACACTTAGATACGGTGACTCAGAGGGTCATGACTTATGGGCAACGTAAATGGGCGATGCTTTTCTGACTGTTAGGTGAGCGCTCATGCTCTATGAGCGGGGGCACTGTCATTTTAAGAGACATCCTTCTCCGCAGGAAATAAATGATTTAAGATGGGGAAAGATTACGACTCAGAGCGTGACCTCCGGCAAATTTCACTGTCTGTTTTCTTGAGAAAACACTGCAAAAACAGAAACAGAAGCGAAGAGTGCTGACGTAGTATTTCATGCAACTATTTGGAAAAGTAATACCCCCTTATATGCTCAGTGAGAAACAGGATAGCCACGATGCATTTGTATACTGTACGAGAACAGAAGTGGGACACAATTTTAAGAGGATGTAAGAAAATGTCATTTTCTATTCAAAATACTCATTCTTAACATTCTTAATTCACTTAATGTCAATCGTTGGACTTGGGTCAATGAACAGGATATGACATAAGCTTAAAGACATCAAAATTAATCGGGTTGGGTTTTCCTGCGTGTTCTTGTTGTCATGGAGATTGGGTGGGGTGCTGGGAGCTAAATAAATTGGGTCCTCAACTACGGTTGTCAAGGACTACGTGTGGACACATCATTTAGAAATACCTCTTAATGTATCTAGTGTTTTGGAAAAGACTGATGGCAGTTTTCTTGGATTCACTGCAACAGAGATAAAGTTTGAGTGGCCTCACAGTGATAACCTCCTGGTGTTAAGAGCCTAGTGTGATGTCAGGTCATTTCAGGCAACTTACAAGGATGCATTTTGCTGATAAACGATTGGTCCGTTTCGTCCTCTTAGAAATCAAGGTCTTGCATATTTAAGGCTCCAGTTGGATGTGGTAGTTAGACCCTGTTCAACCACTGATCAGTAACATTATTCTGGATTAAATTTTCCAGGGACGGAACTGCTGAAAGGTAATATCACAAACTGTAATTTACTTTTATGGACGAGAGAGAGATAGAGAGAGAGAGACAGAGAGAGACAGAGAGAGGGCATCCAGGGTTGAGAATACAATCTGAGTGTTTTGTTCCATCAATGCCATTTTTCTTGTGTTTGCTGACAACCCAGAGATTAATCCAACGAAAAAAGGCTTCCTCATACAAAATGACATACATTGTAAAAACACTGTGAAGGAAGTTTCCAAAAAAAAAAAATCTCGCTCCCTTCTTGCATAAGCTGTAGTATCTCGGAACGGGTAAAACATGAATTGATTCGACCAATTCCTCATAATTCCAAGTGCCTTCTTTCATGTGAAGTGTCTTCTTTCATACGATACCAAATCCGAGCTTGAATAAATCACACTTTTGAAGTTATAATCTCTTATTTAGCGGAAAAGGGAAATGGAGCCAGAATAGCAGAAAATAAGAGTTTAATCATACACAGCCAACCTGTCCAGTTTGGAAGATGGATGATCTGTTTTATGTATTCAAACTCATCTCTAACTCATACCCTACCTCTTGCAAGCCACTCATCTCATGCCCCAAACAGCACCTTGTTGGAACTCTCTACTCTTCTGGACCCTTATGTGCCAATAAAATTAGTCACTATAGGCCTGACTTAATATCCTGGGTGCTTTTTTCACGGTCAGAGATATGTACATAATGGCCGGGTAAGCCATTTTGGGTTGTGCTGAATATATATGGTAGAACATATTAATACACACACACACTGGGACAAAGATCAATCAGGACATGATATAACAACGCAGCAAAAGACTCGCATCTGAAATACATTATCGAGAATACATGAAATATAACCCAATCAAATTGCGATTTTAAATTTATTTCTGTCCTTTTTAACCAAGTTATTCTCTTTCCAAAACAAAAATTTTCCTTTCATCATGAAAATAAATAGACATAATATGGGAAAACATGTACAGTCTTGTTTCTCTTTGTGTATGCAAATGTAACAATCTGTCAATTCCGTGGTAAACATGCACGACTCCACAAAAGGCAGTTTTCATCTGGTTGTATGTTTATCATGAATAATGTCAAATGAATTAATCATTGTTATTGTCCCAAGAACGTTTTTTTTTGGCACATTGGTATTCTTTATCATGACCATCATACAGGAGGTTGTTTGCAAATATTATGGTGCAAATTTCATTGACATTATAAACATTCTCTTACAAGCAGATACCTGAGAATATATGCTCGCTTACATACCTTTAAGTTCAGCTGCCCGCCCAGTACTAATGCCTTGACAGGTCTCTTGGATTCTCCTCTAACTAATGGCTTCCAACTTTCTATTATGCTCCATGCAAGGCCAACAATGTCCCTTAATGACCTGCAGCGCTTGCATTGATCAAGTTTCTGCCTATAAGTCAAACATTGTAATTTTTCCCTTTGGGCCTGATATACTAAACCAAATGCGCAAAACTGTATTGGTGGTGCAAAAAGATGAAGAGGACATGTGTCTGGTTGAGGCAATTCATTTTATCCAATCACAGATCATGTCACTGAAGTTGAAAAATTGAAATTGTGCTCAAGGCTTTGATAAATATCCCCTTAGTCTTCGTTATAATTGTTTCTGTGGAGATTCACTCCACACATTTCTTTTTTATTGTGATGCACGAAGTTACCCTCAATAAGGGCCAATGATAAATAATAACAATTAATGCTCCGCTGAAATAAATATGGTAACAGTTGCTAGCAGCGGCATTTGTCAACACATTAATTCATAATGAACAAAGTGTCGTTCATGAACATGTGTGAATCACATAATTAGACCCTTTCAAAGTGATGTGTCATCAAGACTTGAGAACGCGGAATACTAAAACAGGTACAACGCTCATCTATTTTCGCTCAGTGAGGTCATTTGTTCTGTCAGTTCTCAGTTCTGCATCTGTACCGACGGCTCAGATAATTGTTTTCTTCATTTTCCCACGGATACCTCCCAATATAGCGATCATTACCTGCGTAATTATACGGTTCCGCTGCAAAACCAGAATAGCTTATTTTTCCAAAGTCACAGTTAGCCTTTCCTCAACCCCTCCTCCCCCCCCCCACCCCCTTGCCCAGCTCTGTTCATTGAGTCAGACCGCTGCCCACTCCCCGGCCTAATTGACGTATGAGTGAGCGATGAGGCGAAGTTGCGTTCCAGAGTTTCTCCGACACCCCTGCTGGAGGGGAATATCAAGGAGAACTAATCAATAGCGATAGAGGACGACCCAGATTAGAGGCACAGACAGCGAAGGGACTGTGTTTAACAGTCTGGAGGCATGGAGGGGAACTGGAAGGTGTGTAGCGCTGGGGTTTTTTAATAGGCCAAAATCAATACACACCGCCAAGCAACCTTGCAGAGTCCAGTTATTAATTGGATGTGGGCAATGCCAAAGTCCTGTGTGTGGCATTGTGGGACTACTCGTAATTTCAAAAGAGGCCCATTGTCCCTGAACGGTAATCCCTGCCTGTGTTTTCTTTCGGATTTTTCCTACTTATCCAATCTTCTGTCAGTTTCAACATGCCTACTTTAATACATACCCATGCCCCCAAATGGAAGTCCAAAATTCACTAATACCACTGAATCCTATCGTTCAGATCCTCTTTGGCACTTTTGGTATCAAAGTTAAGAAGTATCAAATGCATGGATTTTCAGGGGGCGAAGCATGAGAGCTTAACATTTTGACCTTACACCCTTTTAAAAAATGTAAAACCGTTCCATAAACATATCCCACGGAGGCTTGTTATTTATTGGCCAACGGCTTAAATCTCTCATGCAATGAAACCCCAGCCGGGGCCCACATCTGATCGGCGTGTGGCAGCGTGTGTTTTTGTTTGGTTGTGGCCTAAGCTCCGGTCAGTATGACTATACATATTTTTAAAAAAGAAACAAATCAAGTACTCTCTAAGCTTGACCACGTTCATCACTAGTCAAAGACACTCAACCACATATACAACTTTCTGTCATGTACAAAAAAGCAGCATATGTTTTTTATTAAAACCGTGAAATATTTTCATTCAATCACAGTCTTATTACAACACAGTACATGGAGAAAATATGAATTAAATCCGTATTATGTAGCGCACAAGGTTTTAAGATGGATATTAAACACTTTCTAAAAATGTTTTTTGTTGTTTCAGTGAGGTTGTATAGTTCTTGGTGTTGAGTGTTGAGTACTACTCATTGTAGCAGTTTGGAAGTGGAATCTTCACAGCTGCAGCTCTCAGTTATCTACGGAAGACAATGTAGCAGTAGAGTGTTACTGTCTTGTTTTATCTATCCATGTAATGTGCCTGTCAGTATTAATGAATGATGCCTTCAAATATTTCAGTGTCTGAAGGATTGATGCTGGGTGAATGTATTTTACACAGTGAAAGGCTATCTCTAAGCGCATCAAGCCCCAAGTTCTGTGCCACTGGAATCAAAGTTGCAATACCTTCTTATCTAGGTACGGGAATGAAAGAGTTTTGATGAGAACACTTTTGTTATGCTTTTACCCCTAAATTTCCTGTCTTTGCCGTCTGACTTTAATGCACCGTCTAATTTAGACCGTTGCATGTTGTGTTGAATGCATTTTCCAAATCAGGCCACGTTCAGTTTTAGCAAACCTGCTGTATGTGCTACATACAGCAACGCTGTGACGCTAATGTTAAAAGCTTCCTAAAGACATCAAAGACGGGAAATTCACAAAATTGCTTCAAATTTCATATTGACCTTTGCACTGACAATGATTCTCAGAGAATTACGTTCATGGTCACGATGGTTCACTTATGTTGGACTGTTTCTCTCTGAATGCGTTTACCTCAGGTTATGGAGGCATCAGGCTTCCTCTGAAACAGCCAAACAATACTCTTCAGGGCGTACCTATGTGTCAATAATACATCAGCATTTTAAACGGGTAATACGGGACAAAGAAATTAACTAACAGCCAGTAACACAGTAATCCTCCTGTGCCTGATAACGGTGTTACTATTTACGTGGGTAAGTCAAAAAATTATTATTATTATTATTATTATTATTGTTCCAGGTCATACATGCACAGGTTTATTCCAAACAAAACATGTTTAAACATGTCCCTGAGATCAATGGATCGCTTCAGACAAGTTCTGTCATGAATACACTTGTCTTAGTTTCTTTGGGGTGCCTTCAAAAAAAACAGGATACTTTTTGTGCCATGTAGAAGAACTATTTTGAGGTCAGGGCTAACATCAAATTTTTAACAAAACTCAACTGGAAATCTTTCTGGGGACTTATTATCAAGAAGTTTTAAGAAAATGTAAAACTTCATTGGTGAGAAAAAGGCCAAGAAGGTTGCACTGAGGAATTTTTATCCATTATGACAACGCACCTGCTCATTCTTCGAGAGTAGCCAGGGCTGTGCTATGAGATTTTTGTTGGGAATCCTTACCCCATCCACCCTACAGCCCTGATCTTGCCCCTTCAGACTTCCTTTTGTACCCAAAGCTCAAAGAACATTTAAAAAGAACACGATTTGAGTCCCTTGATGATGCCAAAACTGCTGTTTTGACAAGGTGTAAATCGAAGAGCACAGAATTCTTCAGGGGAGGGTTAGAAAGATGTAAACACCGCCTTCAGAAGTGTATAGACCTAGATGGAGGATATGTCGAGGAAGGATAGCTTAGCATTTTGATATTTTTGTTAATAAAGGTTTCTATGACTTTGTAGCAATACTTGTTGACTTACCCTCACATGTTAATTTTTCTTTTGCAACAGTTCATAGACATATTCCTTGTCTTGATGCATCCCTGTAGACATTTCAATAAAAAATGTATGACTCCTCATCTTATCCAACGGTATGAAAAGCAGACCCCAGGTGATCATCCGTTGACAGGAAAGGGAATGTTGATTTCCTGTTGTTTAGCAGTGATTGGAGAGAAAGAGACGGTGCTGTGGGAAAACCAGCGGTTCATTCACAAACTGATTATCGGGCCCAAAGACCCCTCGAGTGAATAGGCCCGTAATTGGAGTAACTAACACATCTTGTTTACAAGCAGGTTTCAGCAGGCTGGTTAACACATCGATATCAATATGGAAAACCTGATAGGGTTTATGAGCAGGGTCACGGCTATATATTTATTAATAATGATTTGCGCAAGATATGTAAGAGGTTTACGACGCCAATCAAATTTGAATTAATGGCAGCGTGCAGCGTTTCTGTGGCATGCTATGGGCTTAACGACATCTTAGTCACTGCATGGAACCATGGTACAAGATGACCACGGGGGAGTAATTTATAATGAGACAGGTAGCACTCAATGCTACATGCGAAGGCTACACAATGGTGTTAGTTCATCAAAGCTAACACACGGTATCAAGATTAATGACCATGCCTGGACAAGGACATTGACCTTCGGGGGGTTAATTGAAAGCCCAGTGGTTTAACATTGTTCTTTGCGCATGTCATGGAGGGAAGACAGACAGTCTGACAAAACAACGGTCCAGTTATGGAGGGGAGGGGTCAAGTCAAGACTCAGGGGCATAATTTATGTCCTAATCACCTCTATTCAGTAGAATTAATTTTCAGACAACTTTGAATGCGTTTGGGAGGAGTTTATGTGATGTGGCAAGTTGTATATCGGTACAGATATCTGATCTTGGGCTTGGAGTCCAAGGGGGCAGCATCATAACCCCATTGGTTCACCAGAAGAGAGGGAGAAGTATAGAAGAAAGGGAAGTAAACATGAAGGCGGAGATGGGGAGGGATGCCGGAAGCAGTGAGCATGATGGGAGAGAAGGTACATGACAATTGATTACCTACGTAGAAAACAGGATTGGATGGATAGAGGTATCGAAGTGAATTAACGTCTGAAAATAGTTCTCCTAAACTTTTAACAAACTCCAATACAAGAAATGCAAGTGTACAGATCACAAATGTTCCTGTGAAACAGAAAGGAAAAAAAAATCTGCATATTCATATTTTTTGCTTTAATTTTTCAAGCCATTAATAATAAATGATGAATGAGAATAGCATTTTCCATGGAACACTCATTAGATAGTGTTAACTTGCAGTCCATTAAATGTTATAAGTACATTTGTAAATATTTCAGTTGGTGATTTGAATACTTGGGGACCTTGTACAGAATATTTCTGTAAGGCTGGGAAAAGTTAACATATTAGCTGATGGGTGTTAATTTGTTTTCAAAGGGAATTCACTGGATCGTATCTGAGGAACGCGTTAATCAGTGAAATTTGACCAAAATCTCTGTGTAAAATTAAATGTGTGCCTTATTTAAAATGCTGAATATGAGAGATTCTTTTTCAATTTTTTCTATTGACATTATTGTGCTCTTTGTGTAACTCTTGCTTTTGCACAGTCGCTCTTCTAAAGCTATGTTAATAGCTTATTATAAAAGCTGACACGGAGGTGACTGTGTGTGGGGCTGTCATTGGCCCTGGCCTTGGACTGATTGGGTTGACGTGCTGATGGTCCTTCTCAGGATAGAGAGGAATTTAAAGGCCTGTATGAGTCATTTTCGTGCTTTTGTGATATATGACATCTCATGGTTTGATAACAGTGTGGCACGATATTATTCAAGCCCGAAACTGCAGCATCTTGCAAGTACTTTTTCAAGTATTTTTGCCTGGAAAACCATATTTGCTTACTTCGTTCTAATATTATTTCTCATTTTACATGACACAGTCTTTTTACAGATGTGATATAGCGGTCCTTTTTTGTAAAGTTACCACCTTGAGTCATATAGAAGCCTGGGTTACATTTATTTACCATCTAATGACTCGGCCATCCTGTTCTTTGACAAATTGCACTGTGACCATAAGCAGCTGTGCTTTTGGAATGACAAGTTAGCTAACTAATGTTAGCAACCTGGAGTCATATCAACACTGTCTATAGAGTTAATATGATATTTGGCAAAAGAAAGTGTGTACATTTGACATATACAGTGAACTGCTACAAGAATTTATCATGGAAGACAAAGACTGTTTGCGCACTGCAGTTATTGGATATTGGCATAAAATGGATGCACAGTGTTTACTCTGATCTACAATATCAACTGATTATAAATTTTTAAAATATTAATATTGGTCAGATTGTGGAACATGCTGCACTTTCACATACTAATTTCCATTTGATTTAGCAGGTAACAGCATAAAGAAGCTATATACACCAAGTGTACCATATTCTTCAACTGAACTTTGCTTTTGTAATGAAACTACTTAGGATACTAATGAAATGTTATTGAACGAAGCATCCTGATGTTAATACAATAGTATCTATCCAACATCTCTATCTAACACCAAGAATTTTACTGTATCTCTGAATTCCCCTCCAAGCTTGCTGCTGATAGCAATTTCATTTTAAGCACTTCAATGTTAGGTTGACATGTCACAAAGATTAATGCAAGCAGATCTCAAACAAGGTTTGATTAGATATTTGTGAAAAACTTTCCAGCTTCCAGATTTCATCCTTCAGTTAATGACTCCAGGCAACACAATAAATTCATAACTACATGTAAAATTATAATACGGTATTTGTTATTTGTGTATTATTTAATGTGCATCTTTATACTTTATTTTCCTAGCAGGATGAGCACAAATGTTCGATCCTTACAATTCTATTTATTTTTGGTGGGGCGCTGACCTCCAGTTTTATTTTAGTAAATGATCAGTTTTGAATGCCTAACGCGTTGGCTGTCTCAGAGGGACGGGATGGCGAAACAGACAGGAGGGGACGAATCAAACAGAGGTCCCTGAAAAACCTACTTCCTGAGACAGGAAACCTAATGACCCAAATACGGCAGATCCCCCAAAAACATTATTGTTTTCCTTTTTCTTCCGCTAAGTTCAAATGTTTTGTTGAACCACTGGCAGAATGTTCTGTCTAACTGCGGTGTCCTTGGAGACGTAGAGGTATGCTACAGCTGAACGTGTATTGCTGTGGAGGTTCTTGTCGAATGCCTGTAAATGATCCTGGGGAGAATTTTCCTCTGTTTGACTGGAATAAGAACAATGAGAACAAGAAACTGAAACTGTGCGTGTGTGGGAGTAGATGTTTTGTCAAATGCAATCGAATTTTAAAACTCGATCTCTTCCATTATGTGTGGAGCAGGTAGGAACGCAGGAATATTGATGAGAAAAGGGTATTCAGTGAGTCTTCGCTCAGCATTAACCTACAGTTCGCAGAGTGTCCATTACCGCATCAAGCCTGAACCAAAACACCACAGTGATCTCAGATTCTACGTCATGAACTGAAAAGCTAATCTATGCATTGACAGCTCTGTGAGAAGTAATTCATAACTTGGTGCTTGATTAGCTGCACGCCAATGGTATATTCGTTTACAAAAATGGAGAAGAATCAGCTGGCTTTCACCTGCATTCATATACCATACAGAAGAAGAGCCTTAGAAGAGAGTTATTCATTGTTACATTCATTGAACAATATGTTCTGGACCTTCCTATGGGAATAAAAACCTGGGAAAATGTCTATCTTTATCCGGCGGAAACAATCCAGGGACACAAATACCTTGAGGTAGTTCAGTCCTACAGACTGAACAAAGTATTCCTGAAAAATAAAAATTATTGGCATTGGCATGCCAGGAAAAAGAAAGGCTTTCTGGCACTGCTGTTCTTTGTCAAGCTTGTATTTGATGTAATGAATTACTTCAGTTATGAAAAATAATAATTGGCGGTAGATGTTCTTTCAAAATTGTGAAGCTCGGCTTACTGCTTTTCTCTGGTATACTTTTAGAATTGAAGTTCACCAACATTCCACACAGTGAGAATAGACAATATGAATAAAAATAAGGTGTTTTGCGTCATGTGATCATTACCAAACACAAGGAGAACAGACGCATGAGGTCTAAAAGAGTTCATGTAGTGATCTTTATTACAAATACAGTACAATCTTAAAAACATCTTTTGTTACAAAAAAAAAACAGCATACAAGGATAGTAATCGGATATTGTACGATGTGTAATTATACGGCAACCCCCCCCCCCCCCCCAACGTGGCCAGAAAGATAGACCACACGTCCATTTGACATCAATGCAATATTGATTCCTTCTGGAACTTATTAGCCGGGTGAATTAATGGCCAGCTTTGCTGTGCTGACTACAGATCTTTTTGTTTTATCTTTTTAATTGCTTGTCAGGGGAGGGATGACAGTTATAGACATAGCAAAAATTGAAATCCATTACTCCCCTGGCTAGCACAAATTGTTCACAAGGTCAGAGATGTATACGCCGAGGGGAATTCTTGAAGTATTGACTAATCAATTCATTATCAATGATTCGGCATTGGAAAAAGACGAAAATTGAAATATTGATGGGAAATATCAGATATTTCTGCAACTCATTTGACATAGAAAAAGCATCAAGATTTTTGAGATGCCATCAGCTATTGGGATGTCACTTGTCACTGCAGAATTACATGAAACTTAGAATGAATGCAAGCAGTATCTTTATCTTCATTAAAAATTGGAAAGTTCAGCAAATCACAAACATTCAACTGACAATTCACTAAACTATTTGTGAACAAGGAGTGTAGGGTGAATCTAGGTCTCAATATTCAGTGTTTTTTACCCTGCTCTTGATTGTAATGCCCAGTCATGTCCAAAATCCACGTTCAGTGTCGCAAGGCTCGGACATGAAATTGGCAGACATAAAATCGGAAGAAGACACTTCCTATGCAATTTGTGCAATTTGTGCATGCAAACAGGGGGCTGGTAAGGGATGAGCCCAGGCCTTCCCTTCTGACTGAATCCCTTCCTCTCTGGGTGACACTGCTACCAGTTCTGGCAGGACTGGCCAAAGAAAAACACTGTCTTAACAGGATAAACCAACAGCCTACAGTCCTCTTTTGCTTATCGATTGATCCGTCTGTTTGGTTGATCGCAATCCTTGAAATGGAGTTAAAGAATGGAAAACCTTACGTGCAAAACTGTGTCCTGTTTTCTACAAACAAAGAGTTTACTGGTTTCACTATGCTCGAGAGATATTTATAATGAGATGACAAAAATCTTATATTTTCAATTCAGTTTTATATTCCCCTTCACCACAAAGATTTCGGACCACTCTATAATAAGCAATAAAATTCACAAGATAATAACGCAGTGCAAAGTTTAATAATTTATTGGATATTCCTTTCTTTAATTAAAAGGTTGAGGGCTGAAATAATTTAGGCCATAAATCTTTATTAAATAATACGACTCCTATATAATGATACTTCATAGTAGCTACAGTTTTAATTGGCTTTCCATTTTCAGAATATCGCATAATAGAAAAGGTGGAAGTTCATTTACTAAAAATACTCATGTTTCACCGTTGCTTAGCTCATTTTAGGAGCCAAATGAAGAAAATTTTTACCGCGATCAAGAGGTTTTAATCTTGGTACCCTCCAAAGCTGAGGCTGTTTCTGTCATTTAAACTCTTTGCATAGATTATCGTGTGAGAAGTCCCATCTTTGCGCCGCTACGCGATAGCTGATGAGGCCTGGCGTATTTACACGAACACCTGTCCCTGGTGACAGCCAGAGAGGGATCAGGAACAACAGAGCAAATAGGGGCAAGGGCTTCAACGGGTATGACGGCTCCAACGCTGCTTGTCAGGAGGCCTCAGGGGCGAGCCGCCTGTCACATCAACACGATGACCATATATTACGAGGAGCAGAAGAGACAGGAAGCGGTCCTCAATCAGTCTAACGCAACTGTACGGTTTTGTTCTTCACCTTGAACTTCACACGTTTCTGAAAACGTTACTCCAGCAACTTTTTTTTTTTCCTCCTCTCAGTACGCTTCAGTGGAATACCTTCTTTTTCGCGTTTGTTGAATTGTATAAGAAACAAGTAAAAGTCACTTAAATTTGGTGGTCAAAGTTCAGGGCATATCGCTGGGAAGTCCACTCCTACACACCATGGTCCCATCCACAAGGATTTTCATCAAGTGATCCGATTCGGTTGTGTCTTAGTTTTTATGCCTATAACATATTATTATTCTTTAAGGAAAAAAGCTTCACTTTTTTCTCTATAATTTTTTTGGATCCCACGGCTAACACATAGTTTGAATGAGGACGTGACTGTTTTGTGAAGAAAGCAGAACGTACAGAACAAAGTTTGGAAATATATGAGCTACTGGAGCGAATCTGAAAGCAAAATATTTTTTACTCAGTGGGGTATGGCTACAGCCTTTATTATATTTGTCTAGATGACTGTAACGTTTCAAAACAAAATCATCCATGCTGATCTGGATATACATAATCTTTCTCACTTTCTCATTTCACCAGATGCGATTTTGATTGACACGCCGTTGGTATTTCAATATGTTTATTGCATGCGTTGTTCTACAAATAACCAATTTCATTTTGAGGAGAGCATAATCTTAGTGGTATCATAAAAGTCTACATCCCTTTTGTCTTCAAAAACAAAAAAAAAGGTACGATAAATCAATCTCCGAAAATGTCATGACATTTGTCAGGATTGCTGAGGTGTATAAGAATGTTTTCTGAATCCCAACTCTTCGCGGCTAGCAATCCACTTTTACAATGCTGTAGCCTGTAGTCTGTGCAAATGGATTATTAGCAGAATGTGCTACAAATAGTTGCCCCATTTTGCTCTGCCTTATCTAACCTACATGTGATTTTCATTTCAGCATTTATAGCAAGCGGAGTGGATTTTTTTATTATTAAAGCCACTTCTGAGTGGGTAGGTTCCCGTGTAATAAAAAAGTATATTTTCTGAGAAAAAGTGTGTTAATTTAGTTTAGCTTTGAGAGAGAGAGAGAGAGAGAGAGAGAGAGAGAGAGGGGGGGGGGGGGGGGGGGGAGATTTACAGGCTTAATTTCACCCCTAGCCTCTTGGAAGTAGAGCCGTAGAATTTATGGGCCATCTTGGACCCTGCCATTTCCCAGCAAACCTTTTTTTAGGTTTGCTTTTCCTGGAACAGGAAAAAAGGGGGAATGACGACTGTATTTATGCAGGCCAGCATGCCATTTGTTTACAGTGCACAGTTTACGCTTTAAACTGTAAATCTTAGTGATTTGAACTGTACGCATGTAGAAGGAATGAACACATGAGAATGGAGGGTACAAGCCGCCTTCTCTACGCCTCAGAGTATATAACAAGCGTTTCTTGATGCTCTCACAAAATGTTATACTTTGTCACTTAACTTGTTTCCAGCTCGAAAGTAAAATATCGAGCAGATAATATAATTAAGTCACATTTTGGTTAAGTAATAATGTATTACGCCCCTCCCCAAACTCCATAGTAATAAATTATATTTGATTAAATTGGATTTAAATTTGTTCTTTTTTTCTTGGCACTCCTGGCCTGCTTGTTATGGTTAGAGGCAATGCGTCCCTCAGAGTGATAAATGGTGTCAAATACCAAGGGAATACTTCACAGCTAAATCAAATACATGTTTAGTGCTAAGGTCGTGCAGAGAGTAATTCAGGGTCAGTTTGAATTTATATACAAATTTCCTGAACCTAATTACCTCGTATGAATGAGACCCAGAATAACATTTTTGGAATTATCACAATTTGTTGATTATCTTGAAATCACAACATTGTTTTAAATACGCATACATGCAACTAGGCTTCACATAACTTCAAGTTTGAGGATCTGTAATTATAACAGCTGTTAACAGGTATGAAAAAATGTCTTTGGAATACACTGACGGTTGCTGAAACAGAATCGAGCATATGCTACACATACAAGCATCAATTAACGTAACGTGTCAAAGTCAATGAATCGATTACAATTAAAACATCTATTAAATAATAATTAACCTCTTCCACTTAGTTCCCATGCAAAAAAAAATACCTAAAATTACATACTCAAACTAAAATGCATATAGTTCTTGTCATATAATTAGGTTGTACTTTTCCGTGTGATACAAAATCAAATGAAATATGGGGAACCCAAAATATTCAGGGCTCTGACTTTTTTTGTGAAATGAGAACAATATCACTCATTCTCATTGACTGGCTGGACTGTGCATGCACATTTACAAGAAAAATGACACAGAAGAGCCTCGGGGACACTGGGTTAGGCACGGTACCGGAACAAAGCTGTCGCACCGGCATCGCCTCGTAAGAACACCCAAAACATCAGCATCAATCACCGCAGCACAGAGTGATTTCTGCTGTCAGATAGGGGAAATCCCAGCCTGCCATTTGACACCTAAAACCAACGGATCTGAGTCACCATCTAACACTGCTTTATTATTAAATACCTGTTAGGTGATTTGGTGCCCAAGTTAGGGCACCGTCAACTCAACAGGACAATATTAGAAATTCAAATTAATGCAAGCAGATTTCATTACATGATTCTATATCTGATGAAACATAAAGTTAGAAAACATACAATAAAACAAACAAAGTTGGTCTGTACAGGTTTTATTGCCAACATTTTTATTTTAGGTACATATTTCACAATTAAGTATTAAACAAATGAATAAATGATTAATGTAACTCAATAAACTACTCCACTCCAATTGGAAGGTGAGAAAAAAAAATATCTTTTTACACACACACACACACACACGCACACACATATATGTAAAAAGAAAACCCCACTAGCCCTAATTATAACCAAGAGAGAAACATTATGATTGTATTGTTTTGTAATCTTGGGATTATCCCATGTCATTATTGAGTAATTTAGTTCTCATTAGGACTCAAAGTTTTCATTGTGCTTGAATGGAAGGCAGTCAGCACTATGGATTTGCTGTACCGAGACAAGTTTCGCAAATGAAAAAAGTGATAACTTAGTGTTCTAATTATTGTTTTTCCTCCCTAATGTTCCACTCGTACCCTTTCATCTGACAGGTGACAGACAGGTGGTGCAATTGATTGGAGTCGTGCCGTCCTTTTTAATTTCTCTGGGTAAACAGGGGAGGCTCTGATTGGCTGCAGGGAAGATGCGCGCAGACACAAGATAGGAATTGTGGGGGAAAGCGGTCGAGATCGTCAGCGCCTCCTGTAATTCCATTACTCAGCTCACTCCTACTTCGGGACGTCAGGAGGATTGACTGTCTGTTCGGTTTCACGTTTTGTTGCGTACGTTGCATGGATCTCAAAGTCCAATCTTTACAGCAAAAAAGGAGCAAGCAATGCAACAGAACACAGTCGGCCATGTTGTTGACAATCTTATCGCATGGTCTGCTGTGTTTGAGGGCATGACCATGTCCATTTTTGTTAGTTTCACGTGGGATTCTGGGATTGAATGGGGCTCATGACATGATAATTTCCAGTAAATGAGTCCTGTTCGTAAACACACAATGAGCCAAACGTAGAGTCATCCCCAATTCCTTTAAAAACACCTATACTTTCAGACTTGATCTTGATTTTCAGACTTCACTCTCAATGCAGATAATGACAAAATTTACCAGGGCAAGACAAATGTTTGATTGGTACAACTGTATTAATTTCATTTTTGCAATTTAATAATTCTGAATACCCTTGCTGAGCAGCCTATCACAACCAAGACTAGTTATCAATGAAATGTGCTATTTTTAAGTGTATTGGAAAATTCCGTTTTGTGCAAAGTGGCAGCTTTCTGTAAAAACCACAGGTTTCATTATCACTTAGACAGTCTGGAAGCTACATAGTGTGACTGGTGCCCCAATGTGACCTTTTAATACTCTTATTAATTAATAAGTTCCACGGTGTCCAGAATGTCACAATACACAATGCATCTCAGCAAGGCGCGGAAGCTTCCTTGCGATTCCATGCAGGGTTTTCTGTTAAAGAGGAAGCACGGAAAGTGATGAAAATGAGTTAACATAAACACATTTGTGTCTAAAGTTTTCTGGTTCCTTTATTTTACTCTGAACGTAAATACGAGAGATGCACAACTTGTCAACAATTACAAAGAGCGGCCAACTTATTTAACAAGTTACATCCAACTTGCTACATCCTGGTCTTGTAATACATTTTACAGTTATACAGCGAAGTAATCTGTTTCAAAAATAAGGCAACCGTTATATTATTTAAGGCATGTATGAGCTTATATGTTTGTAACATAAACGGTGTTTGTGCTCAACACCCTTGTCTAGGTAGGTGCACATACTTAGTAGCACTGTGATCACAGCAAATCAATTGGGACTTGACCTTATGTATGGTTTTGGTTGGTGGTACCAATATCTGCTATGTGTTGAATTTCAATGCTCCAGCAATGTGCCTGACCACACCCATTGGTTTGGTTTTTTCAGAACATTGACACTAAAAGGAAAAATGAGAACTGTGTTAGTCTGAAAGTAGCAAACCAACTTGCATTAGCGCTTCCACTATCTAATTATAGGGCCGGCTATGCTATGTAATGCTTTGTTTAACTCAGTAGTTTAACTTTTTCATAACTCAGCTTGCCTTGAGCTCCTAAAAATACCAAAACCAACACTTCTGAAACTTCTTAATATGCTGTAAATAATCACTGCAAAAGTATGGTCAGTAAGTCAAGCCACTCTCTTAACGGTGAAACCTGAAAGCTACATGTGTCAGTTTTTGTTCTCTGGGATGCAACTGCCGTAAATGCAAGAAGACGGTTTTGAAGCCACTTCCAGTGCTTATGCGAATTAACGCGGCCCTCTCCTTTGATCACTGAGATCAGTCAACAAATTCTGTGGTCCCAAGCGTTATGTGCGCAATGACTAATCTCAGGCTTTCTTGCTCCCGTTTTGAATCTGATTGCATTGTATTGTCTGCTTTACACAGACACCCCACAGACAAGGAAAGATTGATGTTTGGTATAGGTGTGTGCATAGACTCATATGCTGTATACATGCCTATTTTTCTTGGGGTTTTATGTATGCTCACCTAAAAATCACTAGTGACATGTAACTCACCATATACTGTTATACTGGAAATGTGGACTGTGTCCTTGAAATTTTCACCATTATCTCTCTTCCCTCAAGATGAAGGAGAAATCTGACATGGTTTCTTAGTATTCAGTCTGCCTGGACCTATAAAGTTCATAAGAATCAGTGCCAAGTTCGTTGTCATTCTCACTCGTATTGTTAGCTGATCAATATAAAGCTAATGCAGTTAGCTTTTATCTGGATCAAGAAAAATGTCAGGCTAAAGCTAACTCCAAAAACCGATACTCCAATAATGCTAGCCCTCCTCATGACAACACAGTTATACCTACCTCCTAAGTCACCAATAAAACTTTGCCCAAAGTAAATTTGAAAAATATCTGAAAATATTGATACCAACTATGACAGGGTTCAGAAGTTCATTTCTTCATTAGAGCAGCAACAACTTACTACGTTGCTAAACAAACTAGGTCATGCAAATCTAGGTCTAAATCGTGTTTTTGATCCAGCAATCTAATGCACCGCAGGCTAGCCGAAACAGTGCAAATTGCTTCAAATCCACCCTTATTGAACGGTGTGTTGTTGTCTACACTGGCGGAGACCCCCCAACACTGAAGTCGATTTGGCCAGAAATTGATGCAGAAAACAACATATTGATTTTCGGCGCATGCTGATCGCGGCAGCAGCGCGATCGCGTTTCAGCCAAACCGCCGGGTTTGGCTGTGTCAGCAGCGATGCTGTTTCCATCTCTCCGTGTGCTTTAATTAGTTTGGAAAGTCAGACGAACTTCATGGCGGCGTCTCCATGGTTCTGAGCAGCATAGTAAAGAGTAGGCCTTTCTCTTAAGGAGAAACGGCTTTTCCCTCAGGCCGACCCTCACCAAGGTAAGCCAATCAGAACCCGAATTCTCCCCCCAATTGACTCTCCAAGTGTATGGACGTACCGGCCTTTGGTAAATGATATCATGAGTTGCATGAATATGCCTAGTGGTTCTCAAAACTTTCAGCGTACACCACCTGAAATTCCGTACCCCTCACAACATTGCGACAAAGGCTAAATATATGAAATCAAACCTTTAACGACCTGCATATATTTAATTATCCATTTTCAATTTAATAGCCTGCATTTACCCCTTGATAACACAATCGTTGTCTGTTTTGAACCTTGGCCCAAAAGTGACAGCCATCATATTATCTTCCTACTGATACTACAACTGGACTTGTAATGACTTGCACATATTCATACAATAAAGAACATTGTGTATGATATATGAGTTCAATGAGTGAATACCAAACAAAGCACTTAAACTAGCTGGATAAACAGAATGTTTAAATAAGTCACAAGTTATGCACCTGTCTGATCATTAAACCCTCAAGTCTGACATGTTTAAACACATATCTAATATGCAACACACATATTCTCTCATTCATAATTCTACCTTCAAAATATATCCTAAATGTTTTTTTCCCTTTTGATGTACATTTTTATTTTTAAGTGCCGCTGTTTGACAAAGGTACTTGCTAAGGATTTAAGCCTCAGGCTTGTGATTGATGCACAGTGATTCTAAGATGCGACTGACTATCCCCAAACACGAGCCAGAAGGCTTGGATAACTAGATAATAATAGGAGGAATTTGTAGTACTTCTGAGTACCTGTCTTGAATTTATACTGTGCTTGTAGGAATGTTTGGAATATCTTTCTAAAACACCAAAACAAAAAGCTATCTACCCAGTACAATGTGTAATATGAATCAGAATTCCACTATATCAATGTTCAAATTTCAATCTTTATGCAATATTTTTGGTTGTTGTTTAAGCACATTTTCATTTACTGTCAAAAAAGGTACAAGCTGGCTGTTTCCGCAACTACAACAAGGCTACCTAACATATCGATAACAAGGCGGCAGCTATAGCTGCAACAAAGGCAAGACTTCCAGGTGAGTTACATGTTCTAAATATCTCAGGTGGACGCACGTACAAAAATAAGGTTTTGTGCTTGTTCTCCGCTGCGGTTGTAGGTCACAACTGTTTCCTGTCAGAGAGTAAGATTAACAGAGGTGGCAACAGTCGCCATGGGGACAGAAATTCACAGAAAAGGTCAGCTCATTCTCCTCTACTGCAATGTCAATGTCCTAACTTTTAACTACGGTTTAACATCCCTATGGATGAGCGTACTTTTTCATCACCTTTAAGAGCGGTTAAGCGTTTTCAGAAGTTTAATAGCAAAAAAATAGATCGCATTGTCTGCTGTATTAATGGCAAATTCAAAATATGGACATAAACAAACTCTTATGCTTGAACTTTTGCTAAATCTCAAAGGCATATTCATATTGTTTTGTATTTGAGCAAAATAAAAGACCATATTCTACATATGTTTGACCCGGTACGCCACCAACATTTTTCACAATTAAATTTCCCATAAAATAACCTAAAGCTTCAACTATATGCAACATCAAACCCAACTTAATTTTAGGTTAACTAAGAGATATGGATACACAAGGACACCGGCAAAATCTCTAGCAATACCTGATATTGAAATATAATAAAATGATAATGCCATTAAACTTTGTCCCCTTTGCTCTGTTTCATAAGTCTCTACTACACTTTTGTGTACATCAAGAACGAAATCTCCAGGATCTCCTAAAAGAATGTTTGAGAGTATCACACTTTTACTTGGTTAACCTATAATTGACCCTGAATTGTACTACATTAAAGTTAGTGTACGAAGTGTATCAATTCCATAAGAGGTTTTCAGGGAAAAAAGACATTGAATAAAAGCTGTGGAGCAGGTAATTTCTACACCGAGGACCGGGTACACCTGGGGAAAACCTTCTTCAAATGAATATAGAGAAAAAACAATAGCAACTGGAGTATCCTTGTCTTTCATGATGTCGACCGATCTGTCAACTGGTACTTTCTAGAGGGGGGCAAAGAAACAGGGAGATTTTGAATGTAATGCCCGCTGACAATTTTTTCCACTTCTTTTCTTTTGCTTTACTCTTGAGCATATGTCAGCCGTCCCACTGGGGCCCTGGAAAAGACAGCCTTAGCGAGAGGCCGTCTTCCATGTGCGCCGATAAATATTAACAGTGGAATCTCCTCAAGGAAGCCTGGAGGGCTAGCTACTGCGGCTTGTTTATCATAAACAAGAAGATGAGTGCAAAGCCAATAGACCTTATGTACTACATTACCACAGACTGATGTCTTCCTTTGATTCTTTATTAAGATTTCAAGCGTATTATTTCCTTGACGTAGTTGTTGTGACTCTCTTGTTACAATGCAAGCTGTTGGCTTGGCAGCGGCCTCACGGAGTGCTCGACTGCATATGGTTTGAGGCCCCGGGCTGTGAGCTGAAATTATTGTATTCAGAGTTAGATGCTGGACCGTGACAGGTTTTTTTTCCATGAAAACACAAACAGTTAGTGATCAGTGAATGACAATTCATTGAGCTGAAAAATGGGAGGGGCCACCATAGAGCTTCAGTGACTCAGTGATTTCGATCAATGACTGTGCGAGCTGTGAGGGAACCATTTTGAGAGGGAACCATTTTGATTGGTTCAAGTCAGCGACTGAAAGCTCGGTGTAGCTCCACCCTATCAAAGTTAATGAAAAATAATTCCAGACATCACCATAAGAAAAGCCTAACAGTATATATTTGTTTGGGAGTTATTACAGTCCAAGAGAGTAATTTAAAGAGGAAATTGTGTTCATTGCTTCAAAAAGCATATATGGCTTTGTGTTCACAAGGAAAGTTGGAAATCAATCAGTGGTTTTAAATATGAACACTGAGCCAAGGATGGAAATTCAAATTAAAGGAATATGGAAGAGGGGGTGTGTTTTACAGCAAGTGTTGGATTTCTGTATAAGGGACCATTTGTCATCTTTGATTACACTTTTATGTTTCATCCTTTTTTGATAAGCATGAATGAATTCATTGAGTACAAGGGTAGTCGTTTTCATAAGCACGAATGAATATATTGAGTATAACCCTTGGTCTGCTCTGTTACAGCAAATTATAGTTGCTTAAAGTCACCAACATATTTGGGTACTGATCTATTCACTAAAATTTAAAGAGAAAATCACATCCCCACAGCCAACAAAGAAAAATCCCATTTGGTGCATGTTATACTATGAATTAATTTTGGCCAGCCCAAAATGTAATTATTATTTTAGTAAGGTGATGTCACAATGCCATGTCATGCAAGGGCACTGGCTGTCTAAAAGATCACAACTCACTGACCAGCTGTTCTGTTAATGATGATATTCTCAAAAAAAAGTTTTCAGCTTAACCAATCATCGTTTGCTCTCATTTGTGGCTTATTATTGAGATAATTTACATAGTTTTTGCACGCATATCTCTGTTCCGAGGTGACCATCAATCCTCTGATTTTCACCTTCAGCTGTCTGAATCACAGTTCTTCATCTGGGCATGCAATTACAACAAATGGACCCCATAAGGCAAGCTAGATCTTAGTTGAGTGGATTAGTCCCAGGACCTTAATATTGACTTCATGTATAATACATGCCAACTCAGTGCTTTCTTTAAGGAACAGAGGAAGACTGGCTAAGTTGTATTTGTCTTTGTACAGAGGCCATGATCTTATGTACATCTTTGAAGAAAGACATTGTGGTCTTATTTTACATTTGTGGGGTAGGGGCGATGGGTATTAATTTCCGCTGTCCATGGTCCTGAACTTATGTGCATATGGTGGGTCTTTATGACTGTAACCATTCTTTTAATTGAATAGCATATGCCCTTTAAGATACTGTGGCCAGAACCCAATTAAATGCACTTAGCCACTTTATGGGCGAATTATATTTGATCAAAATGGACTTTAGCCTTTTTATGGACATATGCTCCTCTGTTTTAAAATAAAAACAGTACCCTCCAAAGGAAATGCTTGTTTGTCTCTAATAACATATACAATATCCCCCCCCCCCCCCCCCCCCCCGCCCCCGCGCCGCTTTCACACTTTTCCCAACTCCAAAGTGAACTGTCAATCAGGGAGGAAGCTTTACCAACATCACAATAAAAATTTATTTGAGGACCTTTTTCCACACCCACTCCACATATGTCACACCAATCACACGTTGCGTATGTCATCTGGGGAACATGGTAGATAAGATCAAAGCACAACAGTGATTACACTGAACAGAGCACCAGGGCAAAGAAATATGAATAAATTCATAGCTTTTGCTTGTCATATATTTTCAATGTCATTTTCATGGACCGAAATGTTACCATGTCTCAACATTCAGCTGTGAATATATACCTGTAAAATGAGCTATAAGAACAATAGGATCTCAGTGATACAGAAATGACTTTTAGAATTCTATTTTTCGAAGTCACGGTTAACCGCGTCACAGAATCAAATTATTTTATGTAAAATGAATTTAATGAGTTCCGTGACATGGCAGATGACAACAAGCCAAACCTGCATTGAACTAAAATCACTTTAAGTGCACAATGACAATAGAACTGAAATTATTGTTTTTAAATACTTTAATTAATAAAGTGATTGGCTTTGGCAAAAAAAAAAAAACAGCATTCACTGTAGGTACCCAAGACGTCGAAAATAAAGGATTGAGTCGGTTCAGCAGTTGATTTAAAATCATATTTGTGTTATCAATACAGAGAATTTAATATGGTGATGCACAGAATCTTGGAGCTGAAGCTTGTAGTACACCGATGGATGCATTTAGTTGTAGAGACCACACAAGGGAATGGTTGAAAAGTTTTTTGATTCATGACCTTTGTTGCAAGCGGTAGAAAAGTGGGAGGAATAAATATCAGATTATTTCAGCATTTTTTTTCCCTTAACCTTGAGCAACAAATTTATTGAACTTTTTGTATGAAAAATTCTTCAATGAGCCATCCCCGGGTGCACAATGCTTCATATTACTGAATAAACTGTGATTGTATTGAATATTATACTCTATATCTGTAATATACATATAACATATAATTTTACTTCACTGTTGAACATGAATATGAGTGGGAAATGATTCTAAGGGAAAACAGCTGAAAGATAGGCTGTGCCGTATTCAGTATTTCATGGCAGAAGAGAGGCCGACATATTTTATCAACACAGTACTGAGTTTCTATTTAGGCGTTCATACATACAGTAGCATAATGTCCACGTTATGGACATAATCATTATCTTCTGTGCTTCTGCAACCACTACTACTTCCACTGATAAAATAGATGAAACAAAATGCAATCTTTATCGTCACAGGGGACTAGATCGATCGGTAACTGAAGTCCCCTTCGATTTAATGGCAAATGCTATTCATTGTTTGAGTTCTGGCCTATGTGCGTTTGAGTTTGACTGAAGCCCAGCCTTTGTTATGCCACATTAAAAAGCATCTGTAAATACCACATTCCGCTACCAGGGAGAGCGGCATCCATCTCATGTACACAAGTCTCTTATCAAACCAGAAACATCCATCCCGACTCAAAAAAAAGGCAGAATGAGGCTAAGGGCTACGTAGCTTTTGAACTAAGTGCTCAAAGTGTACTTCTTGCCTTGGACAGATAAGTCATCAACTGTGGGAAGACTGGAGCTAACCACCAAAAAAATAATTTTTTTAAAGATATTTTTTTGGGATTTTTCCACTTCATTTGATAGTTACAGTAGAGAGGTAGACAGGAAATGCAGGAGAGAGCGGGGAGAGGACATGCAGCATAGGGCCCAGGCCGGATTCGAACCTGGGCTGCTGCGGCAAGGCCAAGGCCTTGTGTGGCATGCGCTCTACCAGCTGAGCCACTGGGGCACGCCACCAAAAAAATAATTTAAGGTCTAACTTGCGGGGGGGGGGATTGGAGGAGGCCGTGGTCCGGAATCATTCAGTTTTTTTTCTCTCTTGCAGCTCCATATTCGGCTCTCAGCTCATCGTGAGTTATCTTGGTGGTCATTGACCTTGCCAAACTTATATTTGCGAAGAAAAAATAAACGCGATACTTTGTTTGCGGGTCAAAGTTAAGGGCAGATTTAGATTGAATCCGGGGCTAAGTGGACTGTTAACACCGGTATTAGTCCTCAGGGAAAAATGCAGCGGAAGCTGAATTAAGTGATAGCGATCTGAAATAGGGTGCTGATTTAGTGAGGTGAAATAGGGCCACTGGCAGCCTGTATGCCTCTTCCCTTTTTATAGATAGCACACAGTACCGTTTAGAACTTCACCGGACAGAAACGCTCTTTGTGGTTTTTGAGACCTGTTTCGCACTTCCATCCATTTCGAAAATGAGGAAGACCCTCAGGTAGAACTCCGTCTGATTGGTTTTTTTCCTCTAACTCCTGCGTTGCTGAGAAAGTGCATTGACTCTAATTTACAATCCAAAGGCCTGTCTTCACCAAGCGTCTCAGAAATAGAAGTGCTGATCTGGCATTGGTTTTCCTCGTCTATTTCGTCAGTCCGTCCTTTGCAGCTGAGAAGGCAAAACTGACCCTAGGTCAGCCGTCTTGCTCTAAGAGGCTTGGTGACTACAGGCCCAGTTCCTTGAAGGATATGAACCAAGTCACAAATATCCAGTGAAAAATGGCATCCGTATGGCATTGTGTGTTGAGCTGGTTGAAGTGGTGAAAAGGTCAGTTTCTGTAAAGTGGCTAGGACAGACAGATTACCCCAAGGGTAAAGGTAGACAAATCTTGATGTCAAACTCTTCCATTTTGTTATATCAATACCAAGGTTTGAATAACACCCTCGCCTGCTTAACGGTGGGTAACTTAATGATATAGTCATGATACGACAATTGCTTTGAATTCTCAACTTGAACAAAATCTGCATAGAGCTACCTGGGAAAGCAAGCAGGAAGTAAGGATCATCCACATCCCTTACCATCCGAATTCAAGGCACGTTCTTACTGCAGAGTTCGGTTGGTTCCGTTGTTCTAGTTTTCCCATCTCTTTTTTTTTGCTTAGATACACATCTAAATCTCTGAGGCTTGTAGAGACGTAATTTGCTTATGTTCTGCTGGCTCTTGGGATCTTCAGCCTTGGCTTTGACTGATGGTCCCATGTGTTTCTGTGTGACTGCTTTTCAATTGCATTAAAGGTTACAATGCGCAGGTTTTTAATAGCTAAGTGAATTGGGGATTGTCTTAATTAAGAGTTAGGAAGGCACGTTTGGCACTTCTAAAATGCACGTCCCGTTCCACCCAGCCTAAGCTACATGTAAAAGGTTAATGTGTTTCTGAAATCAGAATTGTTTTATAGCGGGGGAAAGTCATGTCTGTTTTTCATAGGTCTGTCCCTGGTGCTTAATTTCTCCGTCTTTGGCATTTAGCGTGCCGTTCCCAGACTCCACTGAGTATTTTGGAAGACTTTGTGGTCCTTTCTTCACAGATGAATAAAAAAAACTGTCATGTCTTACCCAAAGGCAACGTGTAGGGAACTTAAAAGGCCATGGCTGAGATTTTAAAGTTCTTTTTTTTTTCTTTTAATTTTGCTGTTTTTTTTTGCTTGGAAACATGTAATCAGGTGTGCACATGAATCTTTGTAATCTGGATGCCACTGTATTTGCTTTATATACAGTAAGCATGTCCAACCCCACTGGTTGGCGCTAGCGAAAAGGTTGGTAAAACAGCGGAGTTGCCGTGACATGTCTTTTCAGTGTATCCACAATGATTTGTGGACTGTTGAACAGAAACACCACAAATCCTCGTTCGTCGGTCTTGCCTCTTAACCCAGTGGCTAAATGTGGTTCTGTTCTCTTTCTCTTTTTTTTTAATGTTGCATCCCAGCCATGTACCAATAACAGTCTTCTCCCTTTTTCTTAATTATAAATATTGTCAATAAAACTGCTTGTAACAGCACTCAAACGCATCACTGTATGTTGCCTAATCACTCATTCAAGATCCATTTTTTCTGGACAATCTAGGTCACTTATATTGGTTAACTAAGGATGGTGTAAGTCTATAAGTACAATAGGGGGCGCTAAATAAATAAGATATTATGTAAAGGTCTTTAAAGCATAGTTTAATTATTGTTTCGGCACATTAAGTTTCACTAACTTGGGACAAAGACCCTGATCACATTTTTCTTCCCCTCTATTTTCATGTTCTGATTCACTTTGGTGTTTTAATAATATATCTTATATTCTGAATGTATCCATCATAAAGAAATTTGGAAAGAGAGCCCCAAACCATGGCAGGGAGCTGTTTCTGCTGTCGGCTGCGGGTGCCTTGGAAACTACGACAGCTCCATAGGAAATGAATAGCACTATGGGGACTTTGTGTCACTTGTGAGGACCGAACAAGCTAAAGGATAAGAGGTTTTAATCACTGTAATCCAAAAATCCTTTCTTCCCATGTAGCTGGAAGAAAGAACCCAAACAAATTGCACATTAGTGGAGGGTTTCATTTTATTCGCGCGTACAGCTGTGTTGTGAGCAGTGTTTTTTTAGTAATGGAACTTGAACCGTGTCAAACAGAAAATTCATCGCCGCAATAAGCGCCCTTTTATACCGCATGAATATACAGAAGAAAAAAAGCTGATTGCAAGTTCGTCGGCAAGATTCACTTACATTGAGACCGCACAAAACGCCTTGTATGAAGAGAGAGAATCTGTGCTACTGGGAAGCAAAATGAAGTTGAGTGTTCTCATCTTCATTCACATTCTGGAAATGCAAATTTGTTCATGCTTTTATAACAAAGCATATATTTTACCCAGGGAATTATGGGCTATTCAGAGAACAATTGGCTCTCATTGAGAAACTTCATACATACCATTTTGCTGCAAGCAATATATTCATTATATGAGCTTTCATGAATCCAAGATAAACAGGGTAAAGTTTTTCTATAAAGGCCGACAAGAACAGCAGAAGTCATGAAAGTGGCTGTAAGGGAACTGTATAAATATAATTTCCAGAACAGCTGTCCATTTCATGCCATACCTAAAGAAGAAGATGAATTGTAAACAGAATACAGGCTCATTCTGAATTTTATGAACATATTGGGGGTGTGGTTTCAGTTAAAACATTGTTCAATGTTGGGTTAATTGTAAATTACAATATGTAGTGTTATATAGCCTTTAGCTATATATTATGCTACAAACTGTATGCAAGAAAAACATAATAAGATAAGGCAATGACTATTGCAAATACTTGTAATTAAGTAAGAGTTTCAAATTTCAAAATAAGGGATTAAAAATTCTTTGTTTTGTATTTTGATGTCACTTTCTATAATCTGGAATTTTCTGCTACCTATAAAATGCCAGGTCCAGAGGAGTTTACATCACCACCATGTCAATGGGGAATATATTCGCTGGAGTTCCTCTCATACCTTGTACTACGTCACACAATCAACGCAGCTCGGCTAGCTAGAGGCTAGCTTCCAATCGGAACCATTGGAGTCAGTGGTTTTCACTTTTCACTTTTCACAACTTTTCACATGTTTATATGGAATCTCCGCAGGGTATGTGGCAATTATTTGCTTACATTGAGTGCATGTCAGTGGTAAATTGTGTTCAACATTTATAAGTTCAACACAAATTTTTACTGATTTAGCCACCAATTGTGTATAATGGGTAGTTTAGTCATGCAATTACCCTGATCTTAAATAACAACTTTGCAACAGTGTAAAATACTCAAGTAAATGTCTTGCAACTGCACAGAGCCTCAGGATTTACGTAATGTCAATTATATGGGTGTTTATAAGGTTAGCCTAGGGGCAAGGTTAACGATTGGATTTTAGGTTTGGGGACTGAACTAGGACTATTATGGTCCTTTTGTGGCTAATAACCAACAAATCAGTAATGTCATTACATATATCTCAAATCCCTGCCCCTCCTTATGATAAATAACTATATCAACTGAATGTATATATTGAGCAGTATATATTCACCATATACTAGCAATTTTTTAAAGTTATTTTTTAAAAGGTAAAGTGATATGTAGCTCATTGCATGATCAGATTTAGAATGATGGAAAGAATATGTATGCGATATTATTTTTAGGGAAAATCATTTTAGCACATGTCATGTAATGATGTATAATTTCAGTTGGATATGATTATTTAGAGTGCTGTTATGTAATCATTTCCCAGAGTAATGATTTGCAACATAGAGTATGGCTTTCAGCGCAGAACAAATGCAACGGGAAATCGCAATTTCCACCTGACCACAGACAGTCAATGCAGCCCTATATCAATTAAACCCAACGGCGTACAACAAATAACATTATATATTCCCAAGATAGCTGCTACCCTTTTTATATTTTATATTTAGTTATTCTGATCATGATGGCTGACTTGATATCGCTCCATAAAATCCAGCGTGAAAAAGATTTTTCTTCTTATTTTAACTCTTCTCATTTTAGAAAATGACAGTAACTCGAATTGGCTAAATAAAAATAATTGCTCTGAATTTATGTAGCTGAGTATTTGTTATAAAATTTTTTACATGCACTTTGCTCAGCAGTGCCCACCTGGGAATTGGACTATAAGTTTAGGTTACAGGCCCGATATTTCATCATTACGATGTGTTCTGTTCATCTACGGTAACTGGAGCATAGCTAGATCGAAGCTTACATGAGCCCCTTAGTCAAGTAATGGCTGTAATTAAAATATTTAAAATGTCCTTGATATGTAGTACTTTATTTTTGTTACAGTATAGCAGTGTAACATTTTTAAGAGAGAGGCCAATCATAGAATAGACACTAGGCCCATAAACCCACTGTTTGACATCCGCTCGTCATTCATTGATGTGGTAATCCTCACAATGCATTGTTTGTTCAATGACGGAATTTTCCATTGTGATCTTGTTATTCTGGATTCCTTCCTTAAAGGCCGAATTCGAGCTGCTACAGTCCCACTCCTCGCTCAGGTGCAGTTGCAGAAAGGTTCGCCGCGCTTTGCCGAAGTGATGACTCCTTTCCCGGTAAATCAAGCTTCCCAACGCAAACAAGGTGAACAGCGGAAGAACAGGCTGTGGCTCGTGGATCAGAGAGGCTTCAAGCGGAGAGTGAATTAAATGCTGCGGCAATCAAAAATGGAGTCCTCCTGTGGAAAAGAGAGAAAGAGAGAGAGAGAGAGAGAGAGAGACAAGGTTGCATTTGCGGTGCTTGATTGACGATCACAGGCACTCAGAGCAAATAGAATTTCCATATTGGTCCATTACCTTTGTGGAGCGCGCGCCCTCAAAACAGCTGATTTAAGTGTAGCACAATAGCGGAATCAATGAATGGCCCATTTACATCTCCTGTGTCCTTATACATGGAAGAACAGTTATTCCAACGCCACAGGCAATGTTAGGGCTTCCCTGAAATACTTTCATTAGCTTATCTTACTGCTATCATTTAGAGGTCAGGTTTGGATACAGTCGATGCGGTTATCAGTGGAAATGGTCATTTCAACAAACAAAGTTAATTGGACCAAAGGAAATAAAAATATCCATCAGCTAATTTAATTAAACTCCAAAAACCCAAATGAAAGAAACAATTACTAAGAGGCATTGAAGATTAGGGGCTCATGCAAACCTTTGAAATATGTTTGATACTGTCTTTTTTCCACAAACTATGCAATATGCATTACAACAAATGATTTATGAGAATATCAAGAGTTAACGTTCGGATTTATACGATCTGGTATTTATGTATAAATAGGATGAAATCAAATGTCAGTCATGAACAAATTATCATCTCACTGAGTATTTATATGAAGTGCAATCACAATATAAACATGCATATTATGTGTGACATATGCCAAAATATGCATGACCTTGCCACTGAAACATGCTCATTGACTGTAATGCATTTATGAGATTTTACTACACATAAGGACTTAACTCTGGGCAATGACTAAATACTAATGGATGAATATATCTCGAAAATCCTATTTTTATGCACCCTCTCTATTTTATGCAGGGATACCCAGATACTTTTTCAACATGATACAATGAAAATACATCCAATGTCTAATCTGACACTGCGATATGAAAAATGACATTACAGATTCAAATAACAAACAACAGGAAATAAATGGAATAAGGAATAAGAAAAGCAACGGAATAAGATGTTTATGTTGATGTGCTAAGAGCTTATCAAGCTTGTCGCTGCATGATTACATCAAAACAAATCCTAGAAATGGGTTGGATTTTTCCATACCAACACTGTAGGTAATTAAAACAGTATTTTAGTATGTATCCCAATGAAAAGTCCTATGTAATAACATTTGCCTGATGGTTTGTAATTTATTGCGGATAGCATATTCTTGTGTTGTTTGGTCCCGTCCACCATTTCCTTTTCTTAACTGTCTTGCCAATTAGTATCGATTTCCAGCAGTATTATAGAAAATCCCCAAACTATTTTTTGATAGTTTTTTTCTGTAGTAAGTATTTCTTTTATGGGATTTGCGATGACTGCTGAATGTATTTAGCATATCATGTGGGCGAGGTTTGTTGCTATTTATTCTGCAGGGGCTGAGTCAGCAAACTTGCGGCAGCCACGAAAATGCAAAGCAAATTTCTCTGTGACCCGAGCCCGGCGCTGAGCTGCACTCCGCTAAAGGTCGGACCACTTATCTTCTGTTTAAATGCATTACAGGACAGGAGATGCAATGATGGGATATTCCGATTAAAGGTTGTTGCTATGGGGGACTTCAAACATGTAAGTATGGCTGAATACGATTATCAGCTACAGCAAGACACTGAACAAAGCTAACTTTATGAATTGAATTTAATATTAAAGATAATAATTAATAACTGGTGCTGAAGCCTTTTCCATGTGTGGGTGGTCAGTCTTGCATAGTTCAGCACTGGCCAATATTGTGTTACAGTTGATTTAGTTCAGGCTCATGAAAGCCCCTAAGACATGCAGAATATGTACAGGGATCATAAATGGGAAACTGTTGCCATTTTAAATGTATTATACTCATACTTACCTCTTATTTTATCATATAAAATTGGTGCTGCCATCCTCCATAAGTATGGTATAATTGTGACAATCTAAGCCAACAAAGCAATCGTGTATATATGTTGGAGAAAAAAAGTATATATATTTACAGTATATAATGTATACATAGTGGCACACTCGCACACATGCATTTGCAAACAACGTTACATACACATCCTTAAATGTGCTAATGCATGTGTACAGTATATATGCATCATTTGTCTGTGTTTCTATTTTCAGCACAGATGTATATAAAAGTGTTTGTCCACTCTAAGCATTTTCAGAGAGAGTCTCACCATATTGAACGCTAAGCAGATTAATAAGCAGATACAAGAAGGAAATAATTAAGGTCTGAAAGCTTTTCATATTCCAAAAGAATGATGCTATTGATTTTCTCACCCTCTATCCCCTCTCCTTTCTCGTATCTCTTCTGGACTCAGTTATGTCCAGAAGATCCTTTGATTGGTGAGGGAAAAATAAAAGGGGAAAAAAGGGGGATGATGGAGGAACAGAAGCTAGTCATTAACGCCCAGAGCGAAAGTTCTTGAAACACAAAAGTCACATGACCTGTGTGGGCAGCTCTCCTTATTTTCCTCCAGCTGTAGCCTGGACGGCTCTTTTCGATTCGTGTTTCTGCTTTTACGGCATAATGAACAACGCTGCGGAGACCTCGTGTCCGGGCCTTTCTCTCTCATGTGTCTTGTCTTTTCTCCCTTTGCTGTGGTATAATACGACCTGCCTTTTTTTGTCTCCCTTTTCTTGTTCTGGCAGCTTAAACGCTGGGCCTTCCTGTAACATCCGGTCTCACGGACGACCACTCCGAGCAAGCAACCGCTTCCATTCTCACCTTCATCCACACCCACCTTTGTATGCAAAAAGGCATTTCCACCAGGTAAACAGGAGAGCCCCCCTATGATAGTGAGTCAGATGTCTGGTGACGATGATGCATTTATTTACACAAACAGTTGAATGAAGACGGCATCGATCTCTTGCACTGACATAAGCAGAATCTTCTCAAGCTACAATCCCAGTTGCGCTACATCCAGTAATGCTTCATCCTTTTCAGCAAGTTATAGCTTCACTCTAAAATATTTTGTGGTAACAGAACTCTAACACTGTTCATACGAGCCCACTCTCACAAGAGTAGGACCAAATGCACTCTCTCAGAGTTGAATCAACACTGGAAATTGTTGACTTATCGGCGATGCCCTATCAAAAACAGATGTTAACAGCGAGCGAATAAATCATTGTCATAAAAGTGCAGAGTCGTTCCCCATCCGAAGAGTAAAGGACAAACCAGGACTTTTCCTAGTTTGCACGTTATGCATCGCAACCAGGTTGAAGAGGTGTCGGTTTATTACATGGTGTGTGGCTCCATGACTGATGTGAACGGAATGACGCTCTCCGGGAGGGTAGGAATTGGCGCTTCCTAACTCTTCGCTGAAAACCCCCCGCTGTTAACAGGTGTTGGCAGGTGATGAGCATTTTACTGAGCCAAGTACCTGGGAAGGGTGGGGGGGGGGGAACTTTGGGTTCTGGCTCACTTCCTTCCCCTGGACCCGCGTCAACTTCACCAGCGAAATGAGACATGACTTCGGACTCAGACTCCTCGTATTGATCGGACATGCCATCAAATTGATTCGGTGGGGCAGGAGTTGAGGAATTGACTGTACCTCACAGTTCGGAACTTTTCATCTACTTTTTTTTTGTTGGCCTGTTCTTATGTAAAATCCAAAGGCAAGGCCTTTGAGTTTCTTTACTTTTCTTGTATCAGTGGACCCTTTCTTCACATTGCTATTAAATTGGAATTTCAAATGTGATTTTGTCGGTCTGAATGGTGAATGTTAATGATACAATTGCTGCATGGTTTTGTCTTTTGTTTTTCTTTTTTCTTAGCTTTTTTAAAGTTTTTTTTTTCCATGGCTAATTGTAAACTAACTTTCCATGGCCTGTTTGAAACATGGACATCACTGAGATAGACACCCTTTCAAAATGTGGCTAATTGAAAGAGAACATCATTGAAAATCAAAAATGTAATGTAAAATTTGATGTAAATGGTATCTATATTAATTTACCTTGTTTTTTTGTTTAACCCTCAAGAGTCCTGGATTGTTTCAGCTCATTCTTGGGTTTTTTGTGCTTTGAACAGCTTGTGTATAATTTCTGGACAAATTATATACACAATACTCTTATCTGTCATTATCGCAAGTCTGTATTTTGTTTGTTTGTACGTGTGTCCTCCGCTGCCTCCCAGGAGTATTTGATTACCTTATGGTCAGGGAATAATTTTCCCATTCTCCATCCAAACAAGGGTAGATTCACATTTGGCACAATCCTTTTTTTTCTCAATCCTTTTGTTTTCATGTTTCTCTGATATAAACATTTGCAAACATGATTGAACAATACGCCATTTCTGACCAGCCATGTCTAGGTTCGGTACAATACCATCTCACCAGTGATGACTCAGTAATGGACTGTAAGAAAGGAAGTGAAATTGATTTTCATTAATTGGATGTGCATACTGCGAAACGAGGGCCTTCTCGACCTTTTCATTCTGTATATCACGCCGTCCAACATCAGGTTAGCTCCAGCTAGGGTATTCGTTTTTCAGTGTTTCACATACGTATGTCAAATGCTTGCGAGCCTGGATAAATTCCTTTGGCTCAACGGTAAAACGTTGACGTCGACTATTATTTTGATCAGGAAGCCGAATGGAATTCATTGTCGGGATGGATATCGATGCGTGTTTCCTACTCGTTCTGATTCACGCTGACAGTGACCTTAAGCCTTTTTTAACTCCTTTGAGCACTCTGCCTTTATTTGCTTGATATTACCATTGCTTTTCTGCCCGAGAGCAGCGGAATCGATCGAATGAGGAGCTGTTTGCATATTCTGCACACTGAGTGTGTTTAACCCCGTTCAGGCGGCCCATTCATAAATCACTACAAACCACAATGGCACTCAGATAGCGATGAGCACAGCTCGTGAAGCCTTGATACTGACTTATAAATATAACAAAAATGTCTTCAGTAAAAATGCTTGTATTTTAAATCGATATGCATTCAGAATTCATGTATTCAATGCAGTAGAAATTCAGTTTGGAATGGAATTCATCGATCTGAAATGGTCATAGTAAGTGGTACTGATTAGTAAATATGACTCTGACCCCTAGTTATCTATTACAGATGCGATTTAGGATTTCCTTCCCTAACAGGGCACCAGTAATGAACCAACATTATTATTTAATGATAATTTATATGGTGAAATAGACAAAGCCTTTACTTTGTGCCATTTTTAATCAGTAGAGCACGCTTCATAGAACAGAGACGCAACAGCAATTCAAACATTATTATATACAATTATTTATAGAAGACAGAAGAATCATGGAACAAGAAACTCATACTCTCAAGTCTTACATGGTATAAGTTGTATAAGCTGTCTGTCTGCGTTGTTGCTGTAGGCTGAGGACACAGAGCGTGTGTCATGGGGGTTTTGGCCTTTGCCCTTTGCCTTTTGCCCTTTGCCCTGTGTTGTATGCCTTTGGGCACATGGGTGGATGATGTCTTTCAGGTGTCTTTCACGATGACACAGAGGGAAACTCATGGGCTGTACCCTTCATTCAAGCTTTACCCTGGCAAAGCTTTACCCAGGCTGCACCTCTCCCAGCCCCACCCCACCCCACCCCACCCCACCCAACCCCACCCCTCCCTTACTCTTTGAAATGTTCACTGCACTTATCTATACTCTATACTTTTTATCTATCTATACTTTCTAACTGCAATTTTTTTTAACCGAGGTTGTTGTTGTTAATTTTCTCCTTGACTAGGTTAGTTTATGGGGGGTCCTGATCTATTCCGTCACTTTTGGCACTTTGGACTTTACCCCTCTCTAGGGTTATCTTTGCACTTTTTGTACCATTCATATGCACTTTGCCTTGTAAGTCGCTCTGGATAAGAGTGCCTAACAAATGCCTTTAGTGTAATGTAATGTACTGTAAAAAAAGCCTACTGGTTTGTATGTTTTGCTAAAACCAATGTCATGACCTTGAGCTTACTTGGAAGCTTCTGCCACCAGTAATGTCGTGAAAAGAGCTTTGTGTTGTTTGAAATGGACTGCTGGCCAATGCCTTTTAATGGTGAAAGCCTCTTCGTCACACAGGTAAGACCTGGCTTTATCCAGGATCTTGAAGTCTTTCACATAAAGGAGAGATCTTTAGCACAACTCAAAAGCACCCAAGTCATCAATCGGCCCTCACTCAATGTGAATACGTCATCCATTCCCCATGGAAACCTTTTGGTCATCACTGACATCACAAAGAGTGTTTAGGTGGGCTCCTCCCCCTCCTCGTCGTCATTACAGAACAGCTGTAAAGCACCTCTTGCTAAATGCAGAGGAGATGGTGTGAGAAAAGTGAGAAAAACATTATGTGCAAAGTTGTTCAGCTATACACATAACTAGTTTAAACTACAGAAGATTCGCTGCAATCATTCCCGTTGTCAGACAGAATTTTTTCAACATCCTATTTGGTTCTGAATGAAATATAAATACTTATCTCCCATAAGGTGGCCATAATGATTGATTTAACTTGACATATTCATGAATACCTCAACACTGCCAGAAGCTATCGTTTTCATCCAATTTATGGATGAATCATTAATTCATAACGATTATTATGGACTCTAGGCCTCTACACTCCCGTCTCACTTCTGTTCTGTATTCAAACAGCAGTTGGTAATTTTGCAGGCTGCAAGCCATTAAGGCACAGCTTTAGATGTTGTAGCTTTATGTACCTTCTTTAGCATTTTCTGCAACGTTTAAGTTATGCAGTCACTTATTTTAAAGGACGTTTTGAGACTTGACTTGTGTGTATGTTTGGTGCTAATGATGACGGTCCTTCGTTAGGTGCAAGGCAAAATTCTTATTTGCTCGGGTCAAGCACACACACAGGGGTGCACAAAGATAAAGGTACTGGAATCCACTTTCACAACATTTCTAATGTCTTGACGGGACTCAAATTATGTAATATTGAGCTTTAAGCACTGTTTACCAGATGGGACCACAGAGTTACCCAAATCTAAACAACGCATAGCAACTTTAATGCTTATAAACCACTGATGTTTGTGGGACAACTGAAAATATAATGGGTATGTTTGTATTTTACCTCAAAACTATAATATATAATGAAAGAATGAGGACCATAAAGCATGTCAATCAAGACTGGATGTCACAAGGAAGCGACATAACTAACCCTAAATGTATATCTGACTTGTGCAACTTGTGTCCTTTTGAACTCAAGCCGGCGGATAACATTTTCATTTCCGCCTGTCTGTAATTACTATGCAGAAACAACAAAGGATTGTGGGTAGTTTAATTAAGTGACAGGAGCCCAAGGCAAGGGCATCGGTTTAAGGTAAAATTGTTTTTTTTGCAGATCAGGGGAGAATGCTAGGAGCATCTTGCTCCTAGTCCACAGCCATGCATGAAACTCATAGATATGGTTTGTGGCGATTCAAGTCGAAAATTAACATGTTATCAAATGCACTTTTATCTGTATGGGGCATACGTGTTCACCTACACATACGAGAAAACTGGTCTAATCCTCCTTTATCCTCGAAATAAACAGCCCAAGTCCAATAAACCAATTCATAGATTTTTATTTAGGATAGTGCCATTCACTATCTGATTGTCACACGGTACTTCATAGAGGGTACTTTTCAGAGGGATTATGAAAACTGAAAAACCAATATGGAGAAAAAAAAAGATTAACTGATACTTTCTTACTTAAAGGATACATTTAACCAGAAATCAAAAGGTCACACTGTGGACCCACAGAGATACGTAACTTGGATTTACAATAACACCAGGCAAGCACATGTCGAATAGCAAAAGAGGGGGTTTTGGTAATGCCTTTTAAATTTCAAACTCTGAAGGACAAAGGCAATCACAGGACTGCAGAGTGGCTCATTCTGTGAAGATACTGGCCCAGGGGACCATGGGTAATCTTGCGCTGGAAAGACAGATTGTGGAAGCAATAGCATTAACCCTATGATGAGGTGACTGGCTCCCATTGGCCCAGCCTCACTGAGGAGTGATGGGAGTTGGCTGGTTAACTCATTTGGTAACATTGCTCTTCAGTGGCCATGCCCGGTCAGGCCATGTGCCTGCAAATGTACCAACTGAGAACATGTTTGCCGCATAGTCTGACGACAGTATGTCATTGGTCATTTGTCAGCAGTTGTTTGGTTTGGGAAAAACAGGTAAAAATTTGGTAAAACTAAATTATAGTAAAGATACTGTTCCTGTGTGGACTCCATAATCTTGTGACAGATTATTAGATGTGTTTAGCAGCTGCATGGGGCAGTGCATTGGGTCATGTTACGGGGCTGTGGCTTATTGCTCACCAGAGACCCCTGCTGGTCAACTGCGATCCCACAGTCAGCCCACCAGAGGAGCATTACGGAGGAGTGAACACATTCGATCGCGCAGAAAAGTGTTAAAAAGGGCAGCATTAAACCGAAATGCCCCCAGACTTTCCAACGATCAAGCATGCAAAAGAATAACCTAGACACAAAATTGCCAGACATAATTGAAAAAAAAATAGATAAATGGAGCTAGCAATAATAGTCTAGCTCCCTATTATCTTCCCTAACACTGATGGGAAAAGAAGGGCATTAAGCTGAAATTAATCAGACTTTCCAGTGATAATAAAAGTTCAAAATAAACCTCCCTTTCCATAACTCAGGTATATAAGCATTCATCGAAAACCAGCACATTCTCAACGGAGCAGCATTAATCGACAAAAAATACTTAGCTGTGCACAATAAAAGACATTTTCATGCATTGTTTGAGACGTTTATGAATAAATTTATCATTACATTAACAGATGTAATGATAGAAACTATATAGAAACATGCTAGAAACAGTATTGATGACAGAACCATAAGCTTTCAGGTTCTCTGAAACAACACAACAAATGATGTGTTGCTGTAATAAAGTCGACGAAAAGACAAAAGAGAGAGGCACGAGGCTGAGGAGAATGAATGCTAGCGTTTTCACGAGTTTCTGTTTTGTCTTTCCTACCACCCATCCACCCACCCGCCCCTCCTGTGGTGGACTCTTGCTGTGTTTGTGGCTGATTAATGCTCTCTGTGCCATCTCTGAGAGTAGCAGGGAGGCTCTCTGACTCCTTTGTCTAATTACAAGTCCGTTAGCGACTGGATGGCTCGCAGTCAGGGAGGAGAAATACTGCTAGAGGGGGCGAAGGATATCGCCTGAAATGTTAACATTTTAGCTCCTGGTTTTAATGTTGGTTGATACTGAAAAACGACTCTTGTTGTCGTGAATTTACCAACTCAGCAATGTCTATGTATAAAACATGTGCTTTTTTTTTTTGGTATGATTGACATGGTCTGTAGCGGAATATAAATATTATTTCAACACAATTTTTATTTAACCAGGTAAAGTCAAATTGAGATTAAAATCTTTTTTTTCCACAAGAGGGACTTCATAACCAGGTCTCTCTTGTAAAAGGGATTTTATTCTCTGTGAGACTTTGCCTGGTTAAACAAAGGTTAAATAAAAATGGTGCTGAAATAATATTCAGAGACTGGGCTGAGACCGAGCAGTGTTGCGGGCTCCCAGTTGTCCATAGTGGAATTACACCCTTCCCCACTGTGGCCTCTGTAATTTAAAGCTCCTCTGTACACTTTTCCGAAACAGGTCAAGCGTCACCTCCACACTCTTTAAAGAAGTCCCTGGATGGCCCTGAGCATGGCGGGGAACTTTCCGCTTACTTGAACTCTGAAAATGGCCCCACAACTATCTGCATTTTCAGTTTAGGGGGATATTTCTTTTGGAGCAAACTAGAAAAAACAGTGCTGGAAAAATTCCATTAAGGTATCAGGACCTACTACCGAGAGCAGGCGCTGTGTACTTAAACATATAGACTAACACTAATGGTAGTTCTTGTAATACAAATAATTTATGTTAATACATGCTAATAATCATGTAGCAATGACAATTAATAATAGTTAGCATTACTTGCACTGACATGAAATGCTCAGTTGCCATGCAATCAATTTTCTAGCATATTTTGTCTATACTGGTGCCTTCTCATATGAATTAATATGTAAGTCTCTGAATAATGCTGTCAGTTAAATTAATTAATTTAAATGTAAATGATTATGTCAGCTCCCCGTCACCCATAAATGGCTTTATTCTTCGTCTGTTGTAAGTATATACGGGGCCGAGGGGCTGGAAATGAGACATGGCTGTGAATTAGCCTCTCGGCCAAACGTCATGGCTACTATGAGTGTACTGTGAACAGATGCGAAGTACCAATAAACCGGACAATAAAGTTCACAAAGCTAAAATATATATAGCGGGGTTCAAAAATTTGAGACCACAAATGGAAGTGCTTCTATTTAGCATTCTTTTACAATTTAATACAACATCTCTCGCTACAAATTATATTAACAACTGGAGGGAAAAGTTGAATTGACGACAGCATGCGTTGGAGTTGACATGGACTCCACGAGTTTGTGCAAAGCCCAATGACACACGTTATCTCATGGTCTTTAAGCGCACAAAACTCTCTTGGCCTTTAAGTGCCCCGGTCTGATCATTTTTACAAAGGAGTGAACATGTTTCAAATTTCGTTTAAAATTTAAAATTCAGTGTTTCAAATTTGTTTAAATTTGACCTTGAAATGCGGAATCTTGAATATTTCTTTTCACTTTAAATGTCATAACTTTTCATTGTTTTAAATGTTTCAAAATCCTAAAACTTTCCATTTATTTCCAGGTTTTAATGAAAATAAATTTGAAAAAAAAAACATGTACAATGGGATCTCAGACTTTTGGACCCTACTGTATATACGAGTGAAAACGTGATTGTTTCTTATCCTTTCTTGTCATGATCCCTGGCTGGCCATGGGTTCCGCTGTTCTGCTTTCTCCACAGCAGGAGGCTTTATTTGTTCTGTTGTCCCCCCCCCCCCCCCCCCCCCCCGAATTCCTCTTTCCTTTATCTTTTCTTCACAATTTGGAATCCCAAATTGGGTCTCTAGAGTCATCTCGGTACCACCTGCACCCATGCAAGAGAGAACCGCAGCTGTAAACTCCCATAATGCACTCACCTGAAAGCCATTGGCTTTTTTTTTTGCACCCCACAGTCCACACGGAAATAGAAGGGAGAATTATTGGATACTTAACCATTATGTTCTGAAATCATTGCTCAGTTGGTTAGCATTTTCAGCTGAATAATGATTGAGAATTTAAATATTTTCTGTGAATAGATACCAGCCATATGGCCATTCTAGCGGGTTGAAAGTAGAAAAATCTACTAGAATCATAAGAAAACACATATATTTGTGACTGACACAAACAGGCTATACAATGAACATATTTGTTCAAGTAAAATATTGATATGTGTCATCAGATATGACAGGCATATTCGTATCTTTCCATGATTTTCTTAACCAAGTATCCAGCGCAGTTGCTGGGGTTAAGTAGAGGGGGAATAAACGTTCAAACAAGCTCAAGCCTGATTAAACTCAAATGCATGCAACATAACCAACTGAAATATGAATCACATTTCGGTAACCATATGGCCACTTATGGAGAGAAAGAGTCAACAGAATGTATATCTCTTCAGCCCAACCACTCCGGAGCCAGGACAGCCTAACTCTTTTATGTTTCATTCAGCAAGTCATTCAGGTGGATTACAAACAATTTTGAGCACGAAACGGTGGCACGGTGCTTATGAAACTGAATTTATACTGAATTGAACCGGCTCACACGCAGCGGACCAGGGAAGTGGAGCAAGAAAAATAATATGAGCCACTTCAGTAGGCATATGTCCTGCATTCAGTAAATAGATCAAGTGTAAAAAAGGTTTCACTAGATATCTTGGACGTGCACTGAGCAATTCATTAACGGCTAAGTATGTCTTCGTTGTAATAATTTAGTGACTTCCCTCAGGGTAATGGAACCATGGTGTCATGACAAAATTGTGTAAAGGGCACTTTTTCCATGCCTGCTTCGCTTCGAAATATGCACCAAACAACCGCATGGTGACCCCATTCCCTTTTTACATATCGCTTTCAGCAGTTAATTAAATTGACCCCCCCCATTTTTATGGGTTTGATTTTCGTGATTTAGATGACCAGTAAAAGTCTTGGCAAGAAATGTCCATTGATTCCCCAGGGATAGAGGAAGCTAGCAGTAGCCTGATAATAAAGTGCATGGATTTTACTGTAAATATAGTTTAATCAATGAGTCATTTAACACAAGGTCACGTGAATGCATACCCTTCTCCTGCGCCAAGCCGTCCATCTGTCATACGTCCTGACTTCCTGCATCATTTGCCTTATCCCACACCGGCAACCGTTGCTGTTCGACTATGGGGTGGATCTGGGAGTGGGACCAACAGATTGTGCGATCAAGGGAAACTTTCATTTAGGCATTCATTTTCATAGTTTACATTCCAATGCCGTAAACAGCGTCAATGAATCTTTTAAATTGCCCCCCCAACCCCCCGAGCGGTTGAATATCAGCATATTCAATCCCCCATTCAGAAGATAAGTCAGTTGACTCATAGTACTCTAGTAATTCACTTCATAAAGAATTTGCAATGCATCTCAAAAGGCAACTTGGTGCTTGATGGTTTTCCTTGATTGCATTTTTCCCTCTTGAAACACTTGTATATCATAGGAATCTTCTGCACCTCTTGTAACTTAATTTATGGAGGTATACAGTAACTACGCCATAGATACATGCACTGTCCTGTTTCTACAGGACACGTGGGGGGGGGGGGGGGGGGGTGAAATATATGACGACTAACGAGTTGAAACGTTGGGCTTAGGGGTGTAACCCTGGGTAGATTTGTGTGTCACGTCCATCAAATACAGCACGTTTAAGAGCTTGAAAAACATGATGCGAGAGACCATAAAGTCAGAGTAGGACAAGACTATATTTATGGCAGGATAGATGTTGTGCGCATCTGTCTGTCACATTTTTAGAGTATGCCCCTTGAATTTTAAACATGCAAAATGAATCAGCAGACATGCAAATCTTTCAGGAGATACTGCCTCAGCCGTGTTAAAATCACCCAACAATGTGTTCCTACGTCATCTAAAAACTAGATAATTGTAATAAAATATTGATATAAGCATGTATGGGCTGTTTTTTTTTCATACTGCATCTAAGTGTTCAGCTCCCCATTCTTCAGACTTTTGGCGTATTTAAAAATGACACCATTGTTTTTCGCTGTATCACTTAAATCACTGCATTTCTGTGGGGAGAAAAATGAAGCTGAGAAAAGGTCAATGCAAGAGAGGTCAGGGCTATATTTATACCAGTTAAAGATGAGCTGTAAGGACAGTCACAAAAGTCACCCAAATAGTTACATTTCCCCCACAAAATGTCACCGAATAGCAACATGCGGCTATTGTGAATACTTCCCTTCTGTAAAAACCCAGTGAAGTGGCATTTAATGAAACATTTATTTGTACGGAGTTGTTTTTTAAATATCTGAGCAATAAAATTTACCACATTCTTATTAAAAATTCAAGGCTAATGAGGGTCTACTGGGGCAAGGAGGACAGTTGTTGGGGTGTTTTGCCAGGCCGTTCAGTGCACCAAGCAGCTGGGGATGGCCTCCCTGCGCATAGATGGCCTATCAGGGCTTGTTAGACTTCGCTTAAAACTGGGTCAGGGCTGCTGGCAAACAGGACACTGCAAATCAAGCCAGATCGAACATTTTAAACTGCACCTACAGCTGCACTCAGGAAAAAAAAGAAAAATATGTTTTTTGAAGCCCTACAGTAATAAAGTAACACGTATATCTAACTGGAGCTTGAAATTAATTTGAGGTTTACTGGGCGAAAAAAAGGTGAATAAGCATTTGAAAAAGAAGCCTTAGGAAGGTTTGCGGACTTGGATATTCCAGGCACATACTGAGTTGATGGCCAATACACAGCTGATTTATGAAAACAGCACTACTCAGTGTTAATTTAACACTAACAGAGTACATATGAGTCCAGTTGTTCTCATATGTACATAGTATTAAATTAACACTTGACATTTCGCTGTGAATATTGGGTGCCTTCAGCAAACTGGTCTCCCTAGGTTTTTACTTAACAGAATGTTACTTTCTAGGTGCATACTTTAATGGAAATAGTTTAATTCCAACAAAAACAAGATTACGTTTGCCTGAAAACCAAATGAACGAAAACAAAAAAAGTTTCGTTAATGTACCGTTAAGAAGGCCATGTGTCAAACAGTGATTACAAACCTCCTCCTGGGATGATACCTTAGGGACAACCTCCTACGCATTTTGGGAATTGGACCAACAAATGGAGATTTGATCTAAGAACTGGATGGCGGCCACAGCCTCACAGTGGTGAGGGGGTGTGGGGGGGTGGATTTTAATCAAAGCTTTTCTTGATGATCAATGCACAACGGAACCTAGCTGGGCCGTGGACCCCCCCCCCAACAGCCACCACCGAGGGCAGATGAACCTGCCAAAACCGCTACCGTACGCTTTTAATCCTTGCGTGCTAATGTTTTGAGTCGAGAGATGTAAAACGCTTCCAGAAAAATGTGTTTGTGGAGGTTGGGGTGCCAGTGCAAGCGAGCGGAGGTCATACGAGGAGGAGCGATCTGATTGGCTGCTGCCCAAGCTTTCGCCATTATGTGTGCTTTCCCGCTAAAACATTTTGGGGTTGTAGGGGGGGGGGGGGGGGGGTCACATGATTCCCTGCAAATGTTGTCCAGACCAAAAATAGACCAGGCTTTCGAAATATAAGGGCTTGCCCCCAGCTCACTGGTAGAAAGCACTGCCTTTCATATTCTGGTGGAAAAACATGGCCTGATGAGATTAAAGGCAGCGTGAAACTGACGCACGGGATGGTTTCAAAGGATTCTTGGTTTATCTTATTTCCCATAAAGCCCCAACGCAGAGTTTGCATCCTAATCAGGTCCTCCCCATAATCCGCGATAGCTGTGCTGTTTTCCCCTTTTTCAGCCTCGATATCGAGCGCAACTCTGAGAGGGCATCAAGCCTCCTGAAAGATTACAGATACACCTCCCGAAGGAGACATCGACTTTGGTTTTACTCCAATAATATAAAAAAACACAATATTTACTCTATATCATTTTGATTTCTTGTCTGTTGTTTCTTGCAGTTTTTAAAGCCACTTGTGAAGACGGATAGTGGCTCTCAATTCTAGTCGGCCAGGTTATGGAGCGGGCGTCGCGAGGAGATTTCTTCTCATCAACAGGATCCCCCTACTGACTCTTCTGTTTTTCGTGTAGTGCAGATTATGAGGAGTTTTTGCGATTGCAAACTTTTCGTGGAGGCTGTCAGGAACAGTCGCAGCAGAGGAATGGATAACAGCCCGGGTGTTAAGAACCCTATATTCACTGTTGCGTTCAATCCCCTACTCTCCAGCTGGGCTCCCAACTGTCAGTCACGCCTCCCCCCCCCCCCCCCCCCATGGCACAAATCTCCAATCCAGCCCACTTCATCTTCATCTGTACCTCACTGTCATCATTACTATAATATGGAAGCAGAGCAGGCATTCGTCAATGCCAACTTTGCATACGGTGCCGAAACACACGCTGCGAGAAACAATTTCAACATTACCATTAAGAAATCCCACTTTGGTTTCATTAAGCTTTGATTGTTATTACAGTACGAAATGTCATAATGAGCAGCAGCCTAATGTTACTACTGAATATATTTACATACGCGGTGTATATATATGGGATGTGGAATGTAGATTTTCGTACAGCTGAATCAGCACCTGATAGTGATTGATTTGTCTAGGATGATTGCAGAGATGTAGTAGAGAAGCTGTATGTTCAGAAGTAAAAGCTGTAATCCAATCAGCATTCAGAATTCTGGCGCCCAATTACATGCAAGCGTTGATTTTTGTCTTCACTGACACGGTTCAGCAATCATGAAAATTAACTCGTCAATAAGTTGTCCTTGTAGGCGAAATGCGTAACACTTGTGCAATTGTAAGTAAAAATTAAGGACAAATATTGATTGAATCCTGGCCAAAATATTGATTTTTCTCTTGAGAATCTACCAGGAAATCTCATTTTTAAGGCAATTTTATTCATTAAACTGCAAATCTGCAAGAAATGTGGTTGTATCATGAGTATATGCATAATGACAGTATAAATGTTATGTTTTATTTTGGGTTTCCAGGTATATGAGTCTCACTCATTGTTAACTTGAGAGACTGAATTAGCCTAGCTAACTAGCCCTAGCTAACTAGCTACCTTGCCAGTTGAACCTGCGTGTTTCTCTATAGTGGCTGTTACATCAGTAATCATTGCACAGATCTGCATACCTGTTCAGTGAAAAGAACACAGTAAAATATGGAGTGTCAATGTGAATGGTTGCCGGTGCTGTCCAAGGTCCTGTAGGTTGCCCGGTGCTGTCCAAGGTCCTGTAGGTTGCCGGTGCTGTCCAAGGTCCTGTAGGTTGCCGGTGCTGTCCAAGGTCCTGTAGCTTGCTGGTGCTGTCCAAGGTCCTGTAGGTTGCTGGTACTGACCAAGGCCCTAACAGGCTGAAGAAGACGACCTGAACACTGACAGTAGACAAATGGGAGGAGCAACCACCTCTGATCCTCCCCCCACCTCTCCCAGCATCGCACATGACTATTTATTACAATCCCCAGCATGACAAAATCATTATATTAAAAATGTGGTGTTCAAAACCACAACGCAAGACATTTTTTCACACTCTCAGAAACTGAAGTTAACTTCATCATCCACAAAAAACTTATTGCTATGGAAACAATGACAGTAACTTTTATGAATAACCCATATCATTTGTTCCTTATCCTGACCTCCAAACTTGAGTCATTGGCTGTTGTCAACATTATACAGAGATGAAAGCGTTTCTCTAAAAAGATGAAAGTACTTCTGTGTGGGATTGAGTTAACAAAGCTGCGAGATAGTTCCACACATTGTTTAAAAAAGTCATTATTATTCACTGCTGTGCAGTCCCTACAGTTCAACTGCAATTAGTTGCTCCGCAGAATCATTTTGCTTGAAAGACAGCTATATATGCATGCTGAACATCTGGCAGAGAAAGTGTGAATTTATGGAAAGGAAGTTTTCAGAACATTGCTCTGTTACATTGAATCACAGTCAGAAGTGTCCTGCGTCTTTTCACAATATTGCACACTTAGAGACTATCAAGACCTTAATTTTGTTGTATCTTTGTTTGTCCTTAACTAAATATTTATGGTACAGCATTTCAGCATCCCTTCATATGCTTCCATTTAAATTTCCAGTATATGTTTTACCTAAGGTCTACGTGGTTGAAACGATCACACCAATGACCTTATAATCAAGATTTACTCTGCAGCACTCCACTGTCAACTAATTTGAAAAACACTGGGTTGTCTCGGCCACATTGGAGACTGTACCTCATTTATGGTGGGGGGAGGGGGGGGCCTGGTTTTTTCTAAAATGGTCGTAAAGGAGCGGCTTGCTATTTTCATTGATGATTTTGCACAAGTTTTTACTCAACTTCTTACTCAGGTCCACACATGATCATCCTCACTGCGCTTCTTTGCTGTTGGGGGTTTGAAGCATACGTCCCTCAGACTGGACGTAGCAGGCTCACATGCCAAGCACCTACGTCGTTTGATTGGTCAGGACGGACACCTGGTATCGCACAATGATAAGACAACATCTGTGCACTGGAGTACGAGAGTGTCCAATGGCAGAAGACGCACTGAGAAATTTAGAGTCTATTTCGAGCACTAAGGTGGATGGTGCGTCTCACAGAAAAATAAGTAAAATGAATAGCATTGTGGAGGACCCACTGCTACCCCTGAGCAATTCCAATGACAAGAATCCTTACAGGTGACTCAATTTATCGCACACTTTTAAGCTATACTCCTTTTCAAGAGTAATGTTCATAGAAGCCTGCTCCAGGTTGCCAAGATGCACATGAAGCATTTTGATTTTTGTACCATTCTTCAATACCGTTATTATGTGTAAAGCAGGTCATGCTTTTATTTACACACAATCAGGGTCATACGGAAACATAATTTGCTTGATGAAGGGTCGTCCATTTTCACACAGGTAGGGACTTGAATATCCTCCATATTTCCTTCCCTTCCATCGAACTGTACGATAAATAATGTACAGTCTATTACTGATCAGCTGTTTCCCCCCTGCTGCTGGAGGCCTTGCTTGTTATTTTTAAATGGGGAGAGGACAGACATCTTTCAAAGGTTTTCACAACGGTGGATTGAAAGTGCTCACGGTCTTGTTCTACTGATGGGGAAGCGTTGCACCAGCTGTGATGTGTGCACGGTTACGTTCTGCTAAACAACAAGCCCACCTCTCGCTCGCTTGGTCTCCAAGGATCGCCTTTGTTGCCCTTAACATGGGCCGGCATGAAAAACGGGGTGTGAAAGTACTTTTGCTGTAAGGTTTCAGAGGCCTAAAAAAAACTCTTCCCTCGCTGGAAAATGTGTGAACTTCAGAGAGAGTGGAGGCGTCTTCTAACAGGAAACAGATTTTCTCTGTTATTTTACAGTTCAGTTTACAGTGACTTATTTACAGTCCGCATGATGTCCGTGAGTGTTACTGTCCCATTAATCGCAAACGTTTTGTTTAATTGTTTATCTTTACAAAATGAAATGAAATATTCATTAGATAAGCTAAACAATGTGTGGACATTCAACCCAATCTTCTATCAATATGCTAATCAATACATGGTCATCATAAAGGATTTCCAGGAGGTGCCCTTGAGGAAAATTCATATTCACATTGAAAGAAAACTGCAGGGCAGCTATGAATAAGTTATGAATCTGTCTGTTTCTCGTCATAACATTGTGTCTTAAAAACACAATATGGAGATTTAGCACCTGACTGCGCAAAACTGTGTAGTTGTGCAAAATGACTAAGAGAGCATGTGATTTGTTAAGATAGTTCCATTGAAACTGAATGGTCAAAATATTTAACATGCACTGAAGGCTTTGTTAATATGGCCCTAGGAGTTACTCATGCAAAATCAACTTATTGTTTGATAAAATTGAGCTTTTCTTTTGAAAAAAGACACTTCCTTGCAGTTGTGGTTATATTCCAGTGATTAAAACCAACCTTTTTAGACCATCTAACAGTTTTTATAACACATATTTCGTAGGTCTTTCTTAGGTATATCACATTATTTTTTCTTTTATTTGTACGCAATTGCCTTTTATGTGCCTGTACCTTACAGCAAATATATGTAAGCAAAATGTGTACATAAATAGTCTGTTCTGTATTTTATCATATTCTGTCAATTTTCCTGAACAAGGCCAGGGGCCTCAACCAAGATCACAATATTTTTTCACAGTTAATTTTCTTGACAGGAATACTGTGAATATAGCATGGACCTATGTAGAAATTATAAATGATCTAGTTTACAGTTTACAACGGCATTTCTGCAGCAGGATTTAGCCTTTCTGGGTAGTACACTGTTGTTCTGTGAGTCCATGTTATTCCATGGGGAGTTGCAGGAAGACGAATGTGCTCCCAGAGGAAATGTAGGCCAAGGTGAGACCTTTTCCCTGTCCTTCCCTGTAATCTGATAATGAAACGTAATGCCTGTGTGGCCATCCCGGATTTCTCACCAGGAGGGAGTGCTTGGACACAATCTCCGTGTGGATCCTGGCACCAATGTCACCCCCCCACCCGAATGGAGCAGGGAGGCTGACTGTCAGCTGAGGTTCACTGCCATGTCGCTAAGGCTAATTAGGATAAGTCATGTATGGGGCTAAATGGTTTATCAGCACTCATGCTATCCTGTATCTTTTTCCTTCCTGGTATGTGAAGCTAACACAGTTGCTGCTATTCACTTTAACAAGAAATCTGTATCAAAGTTGTTTTCATCAATGATGTGAACACACACACACACACACACATACACAACACACAGTCAGGTTTCTTTACCTCTAAAATTGTATAATATTATATTGAAAGATGTACAGAATTACATTTCTTGATGATGGTTTTCTTTGTGTCCCAAAGTGTGTGGTGACCTTCTGAATTGCATTATTGTATTTACAACAACTGCTCCTTCATCCTGCACATCACCTTTGTGACAGACACTTAGAGCATTGTGTTTTTCATTGTGCAGATTAAGCATTGAAATTTTTGATTCTTTGCATATATGGTTCCCTGGAGAGCTCAATTAGATTCAGTTATATTTTCTTTGAATGCATATATTTAACTTAATATTAAGCTCACAATTTATTAGGTATAATTCTTAGGTATATGTTTTTTTTCCATTAACACATTCAATAACTGGTTCAGACAACTCATGAAAATAATATGTAATGGATAAAAGAAAAACACTTCTATTTGAACAAATATGAAATGCACTTATCAAACTAAAACCAAAAACAGCAAAACCATCTAGTGTGTGGCATCTAGTGACTCTATTGGGACAAACTTGAGTGACCTAAGCATTAGTATTCATAATTTTCCTGAGGATAATAAACCAAGAGATGCTTGGATGAAAGCTGTTGGAGGAAATGTCACTGCCTAAAGACCTACACTTCTCTGATTGCTTCACAAGTGGAGTTAGAATATCCAATGACCCGCTGGGCTTCACCACATGTTAAACATGAAGCCAATAGTTATTCCCACTCTATTTTCTCATTTTATGTCTTACAGTCATACAAATATCAGGTGAGTGGTACAAATTGAGGTATGCAATGAAAATTTAGTTCTAAAATATAAAACTTACAGAAAGAGAAAAAAAAAAAAATCAGCAGTGTTTTGTTTTGAATAGTTTACAATTTTAATGCCAGAAAATAATTTACATTGTCTAATAAAAACCTTCTTTTAAAGGTGTAATGGTATATTTTGTGGCTGCAACCATGATTTATCCAGCAACTTACTTTGTTAAACTTGGCCAACTTCATGTTAGCAAGTGATAGAGAACAGGCGATTGTCACACATCCAAGTTATCTATCCTAGGCCTTTGACTTTCATTTTTAGTTACAGAGAGGAATGTCACACCCAAACCATTGTAATTGGCCTTCTCATGTCATTTTTGTCAAATATCTTGCCAGGCAATTAGATTAAATATATGTTATTGCCCACACAACACCTAGTTAGCCAAATAACAAAATGCATTTTTTATTGCCAAGCCAGTTTAAGTGATGCCAAATTTTCTTTTGATTTTTTTCACTACCTTTCCATTGTATGATTATGCCAGGATGTTTTCAGGCATTATTATTGGCCTAGAGGCATCTGTATCGCGGTGTCACTACTCTCCAACAGAACTCAGTCTCTTTGAAAAGATAATCACGTACCGGCGATCCCACATGCACTTCCTGGGTATCAATATGCAAAACAAGCTAACATTATGAACAGAACCAAATTTGATTTTAATGTCCTATGTTTTCATACTATTTGATTGGAAGTGAATAATGACAAATACGTTTAACTTCATAACAGATTATTGCAATATATGTGCTGAATGTGTGTTTTCTTGATTTCCGGTAAAATACACTTTTCCCATTTCCATCACTTGGAACCATTTCTGGCAACTTTGTCCATGAGAAATAAGAAATGCACAAGATTGTCCATTGTTACATTGGGACTGCACATGATTGTCTATTGTTTTAAGAGAAAACAACATTTTTGGTGGCATCCCATTTTTTCACATTTTGGAGAAAAGACTACAGCCTTTAATACTCTGTCTCCTCACCTCCTCCACTTACCCTGTCCTCTCCTCCAAACGAGGGACAACATACTTCCAGGGTAGGAGATGAGTGGAGGAAATGAGGAGACCAGAAAAAGTACTGGCACACACTCCTACCTGATTGTGGGGGATGGGCGAGTTATCTGAACTAGTTTATGACACTGACCGTGAAACATGATGCAATTAACATCCATATCCTAATTCAAATACACATATCATGTAAGAAAGACCAAAGCCCTCTGGTGCCCAGTGAAGAAAAAGAGGGCAGAAAATGAAAAAAAGACAGGGGTAGAATGATGAATGAATAGTTTCTTTTGCATAGTAGTTACTGTTGGAGCTACTTTGAGTACTTTGGAGTGTTACTAGCTTACTTTGGGCGATAGTTGCGTTTGCTAATTTAACACATAGCCAGAGTTAACATCGTTTACCCCCACCTTAAATTCATTTGGGAAAGTTGGAAAGACTATTCAGGTGTTTGGGGAATGACCTACAACATAATTTTGACAAATACACTTATTTCAGTGTGCTGCATGAACCATCCACTGTCTCAAGAAACCAGGCATACACTTTAATTGACATCTTAATCTAGTTAGCCAACGTTAGTCCTGCTTGTAATCGTCAATTAAAATGCTTTTCCTTTGCAATCCCCTTTTGTATTTAATAGTTGCCTTTGCGCTTTCATTATTGATTAGTCTTATATGTATAGCAAACAGCATTCATTGTGTGAGGGAAGTGTCCATTGAATATTTTTGTGCATGAATGCACAAGAATAAAGATATGTAAAGAATGAAAATAAGAATGATACTAAAATAAAGGAAATCTCTCAAATTCATGCAGCTTCTGTTCGAGTGTATGAAACCAATGATTGGCAGTAGAATTGGCTGCGATGCAAGAGGCTCCAGCAAAAATCTCGCCTTGGGCACTAAATTGGTCATGGCCGGCTCTGGACAACAGGATAAGCCAACTCCTACAAATACCCCTGAACGATACATACTTTGCTTTACGTTTTCAGAACCGAATTCCACTATGTAGAACTGAGCCATGCGTTCCTCTCACACACCTCCGTCTTGCGTCAGGGGTCTGGATGGACTCAGATGCAGACGCTCATAGGAGGAGGACGCAGGAGCATACAAAGAATAGCAACTATATTCAAGCAGCAGACAGAATTGCAATACAGTTCTTCCCCAAATCCAAATCTAGAAATTAGTCTCTAGAGGCAAAATCAAAACTGAACTAACAGGCTGAGACTATGAACCAGGAGTCAGGAACCAGGAACCAGCTGGCCATAAAGCAGGTAAAAGCACTACAAGACTTCAATCTGGAAAAGTACTGACTCACAATGACTGGTATATATACTGCAGACTAATGAGGAACAGGGAACAGGTGAGCAGCAGGGGCAGGCAGGCAAAGAGATGATTGGATGATTGGCTGAGCAGAACATTCGATGATTGGCTGATTAAGTGGTAGCTGATTAGAAGGCATTTAGGTTGGCAGTAAGACCTGGAGTGGAACTGACAGGACCTGCACAGAGACACACACAAAACAGAGACAGAAAGAGAGAGAGCTAGAGTTAAGGAAAAGTCAATGACATCATGACACTTTTTCCTCCCCAAAAATAAGCAACTAGACTTGGCCATCAAAATATAATTTTGTATGTATATGCGTATTCAATATCTTTTCTTTAAAATAACTTTCTAACTTGAAAATGTGAGCATATACACATTCTCACAAAACTGACCGCTTTGGTTGTTTTTTTACCAATTCCGTCCTTTCATAAACTAAACTTTGAAGAACAGCTAAGACGTAAACTGATGAAAGGCAGAGAAAAAGAAAACCCGCGAAGAGCAAAGGTAATTTTCAAAACTCATCAAAAACCAAGCCCAAACTTTGCAAGAACAAATCAAGTAACCGGGGGAGAATGCAATGTGGGAAAAGAAAAGAATGAGGTTACAGAACAATTTACCAGTGGAAATATTTTTCGCAGGCTTTGTATAATTCAAACTTTATAAAAATATAATAAGTGTGACTGCATACCACAAAGGCTCTGCACATGACAAATACTGGCAGCTGCATGTCCGTAGAGGCCTCCACTGTTTGAACGGAATAAGGGTACCATTGATGGCATTGGCACGGTACACTTTCCTAAGCACCAGTAAACACACAGGAAATGTGCTTAGAATTCCGTCGCCCTCGTTTGTTTCCCTCACTCTGCGCCGCTTTCATCTTTTTGACGTTTCATTTGGTAATGCTGAACTGTGTTTTTATAGGTATGTGTGTGCACGTATGTGTGTGTGTGTGTGTGTGTGTGTGTAAAATAGAAAATTGGTAATCCGAACCCGTCAGGACAAGGTGTCGCTCAAATGAATGGAGGTTTTGGATTTTTGAAAGTCAGAATACAACTTGAAGAAATTTGATCCTTAAATTTTTAAATAGCTGTGACCTTGTTTTTAATTCAGAACTGCTCTCATTTTGTACGTACCAATGACTGAACCAGCAGCAGAAGTTCCTGACAACTACACAGGCGCACACCTTAAAACGTGTGTGCTGGTCACTGACATGCGTTCACTGTAATCAGATAATTGCCACATACCCTGTGGAGAGTCCATATAAACGTGAAAAGTTTATTTCGTTCTCTGTTTTGTTATTACTGACATCCACTTAAATAATCAGTCCCCAAAACATTGAAATTTCAAACAATTTCTCTCTGAGTGCATTGCAATGGTCCATATGTTGCCACAACACTGATGAAAAGGGCTGCTTCGAATGGTTCCGAATTGAAGCTAGCCTCTAGCTAGCTGAGCTGTGTTGAGTGTGAGATGTATGCGGGGTATATGAGGAATGGCAGCGAAAATATTCCCCATTAACCTTGAATGGCAGTTTTAATGTAAAATCATGCATGCATACTTTGCTTTTACACTCTCCGTTATGTACACAAGTAATCGCTGATTACCGCGTGCTGAACTGAAATACGGACAGTCATACGTTCTGTTCTGTCTGCATACCCATACGTAAAATGCATGAATATATTCACCAGTGCAATAGCACATCACTAGTTCTCAGTCTATCTAGATGGAGATTACTGTGTCAAGGCTGAAGATAAATAACAGATACTTTCACTCAAACACTGACTTATTACGTAGCCAAACTTTGACATGAATTTCCTCAAAATGGCCTCCTTTTGCTTGAATTGCTGCCAAACAAACTCTTGGAAGTCTACCCAATCATCCAATCAATCGCGTTAAAGAGGTGGAAGGGAGGCAAAGGGCTCCATAACTTGACTGAAATCTCATCTGCCCCTTACGTTAATCATTAAGTTAGACATACATTTGCTGTAATTGACTGAATTTGTTTTTATTGAATTTAATTGAATGTATTGAATTCCTTCCTACTCAATCCACAGGTGGTTCAAATACTTTTGGCCTGTTCTGTACATTCCTACTTACTGACATTTTATTCAGGTACGCCCACGTTTTGAATAGTTTTCCAGATATCGCATGATTTTTAATGGATCAGACAAAACAGCCTTTTCAATAATCATGTGTGACTGCGAAGGCTGGAACACCCATATCCCCACCTCTACCCCTCTGGGGAAAGGTGCCAGTTTCATCCACCAAAATGAAAGAAAACACTGCATATATATTGCAGAATTAATAAATGGCACTGCATGGAATTATTGCCCTAAATGCACAAGATAACCGAACAGAAAACAATTCCGGGTGATCTAAATATGCCATGAAATCTATGACAGCTACCAGACAAGATGGAAGGGTCTTTTCTTATCTTTTATGGCAGAAGTGCATTTACGAATCCAAACGTTTCCACCGTGATTTGCATGCTCTCATTGCTCTTTATTTTTAATCTCGGAGGCGCGATTTACATTCAGCTCTTTTCACATTAGGGGGATGTAAAAAGGGGTGCGTGGGGCTGGTTCTTTACAGTGGCTGTCGTTTCCACCTAACGGCAACTTTGAGCTGTCAATCCGGCACGGCAGTCTAAATCTCCCAGACACTGACGAACAGGATGATCTTCACCTGAATCTCCCAGTGTGCTTTGCCACATCAAAGGGAAATTCTGCAGCTGGCCCAGTCCCACTATATGATTAAAAAAAAAAAAAAAAAAACTTGTTTTACCCCCTCACCCCCACGACCAACGGCAAAGGCACAGAGTTCTCTAAAGAAGATTCCGGAGAGACTAGATGGACTGACAGATCCCTCCAGCGAACGGTGACATTAAAAATGGGACTTTACAGCGAGACGCCGTCTTCTAAGGGGATGTGTGACTTCTCATTTCCGCTTTATCTATTCTTTATTTTCTCTCTCTTTTTTGCCAAAAACAATAAAAAACCAGTCAGGGATACGACTCTGTGCCCGCGTTTAATCTATTATTAACAAGGTTTGGTTTTCAAAGATGGCAAGGAATAATTTATGGTTTGGGACAGGAAGCAATAATTAAAAAAGAAAAAAGTAAACCCAGAGAAATCGAGATTACATTTTATCCTTTTTTTCCAGCTGAATGTAGATTTGTTTAAATTGAGAATGAATTTCCTTTGGAGCCAAATGGGTCATTATTTCAAGGTTATGCACATGAAGGATACCAGATTATGCTAACATTGTCTTAGAAGCATTAGTTTTAAAACAACTATTTACTCATTCAGACTTTGTTCAGATGAACGCAATAAGAATCACAAACCATGTATGATGGAGTTTTTATGCTAATAAAGATATTGCCTTCAATTCCTCAAAAAAAAGTTTCTTTACTCATTAGGTATTAGTATATTTGTGCTTTATTCAGGTACTGAATCACCTACTTAACATTACCATGATGTTTAATGTGAATAATAAAGACAGACTAGAGGGCAGTCCTTCAACTGCCATCTAATTCTTTTTTCTAACCTTTGGAGACTACATTTTGAGAAGTCCAGATATTTCAAAATGGAAACCGTACCAAGGGATAGAATTCATACGTAATGTTGACCGTAGATAAACCAGCTACAGAGTTAATCGGAGCAAATCAAGTCAAGAGTAAAACAAACTGACAGTCTGCCTTACCGGTTGTTTGTCCTCTTTGAATTTTTATTCTGTTCACAATTGGAGCTTGTAATGAAAGGCGGCCGATTTCTTTGTTTGCACAAAGATGATGAAAGGAGTGTTCTTGGTGTTTGACTTTGAAGAATGTTATTTAAATGACAAAGAAGTCCTTCAATTAGACCGGACAGAAATGGACTGAGATTCTGACCTGCTCTGAATGTACATATGGATTTCATGATGTGAATAAAAATAATGTGACAAAATAATGGTAAACACAAGAAGCAAAGCTTGAATAGTCTTAAAGAGATATTGCTGAATCTGTCTGTAAGTGGAATGTCAACTTGTAGTGCTCTGCAATGATTTCACTTGGTCTGGATTGACAATGAGGAAGATGTGGAAATCCATAAAAAATAAAAGTGATATCATTTTGAGCAGTATGGTTTCCTATACGTGCAGGGGTGTTGCACAATAAAATGACGTTGTGCAGATCACATACCGTTACACTTCCTACTAAGCAAACACATATATGGTAGCTGCATTGATCGTGTCTTTTGATGCACTTATAGTGTACAATAAACACTACTCTAAGCATTCATAGTAACTCATAGGTAATGGGATGGGTCTTTATCATGTCATATAAATCACAACTATGAGGAGCTATAAGACCAAACGGTATTATACATTATACCCCTGCCGGCTAGCAAACTGTACGCTGGCCAAAACGTTAAGCTAAGGAGAATACATAGCAACCAAGAGGGAAAATCTACGACGTGAAGACAAACATATTCATCTTAGGGCTGACAAAATGAACTTTTGCAATTCTGGGAGTAGAAATGGCTTTAAAAGAATGCTAGGAAATTTACAGCGAATTTCCAACTTTGAAGTCCCAGTAACACGCTGATCACGGTGTTTCATTTCTAACAGGCAGCAGTGTAGTGTCATGGTTTAGGAGGTGGTTTCACAGCTTGGTGGGTGGTGAGTTTGATTCCCAGGTAGAGCGCTGCCGTTGTACCAATTGTTCAAGATACTTAACCCGAAAGCTTCAGCAACATACCCAGCTGTAGAAATGAATTCTGGGCAAGTGTTGAATTCCTTCTGTTGCAACATTTTTTTCAGGAAATGAGATTTCAGGTAATTTTACTGTCTGGAAATCACAATCATGGTTCAGTATCAGCCCTGTAACCTGTTAGTGAACTCATTAAATTAAGTCACCTTTGTTGTCCATTTCTTGTTACTCGTGGAAACTGTACATTTACCAGATGAACACTTACCAATGTAACCCTGGAAATCTGAATAATAGCGTTTTAATCATTAAAATCTTATACATTTTGATTTTTGACTGTATATGATCCGTGTCAATGTTTCCGGCCTTCAGCCATCAGCAGATTCACAGAAAACCACTGACGAGGAGGACAAGCAAAATCAAAAGCTGACCGTTAGCTTGTTGTCCTTGAAGCTTAGCGATTCATTTTAAAATATGTTGCTTGTGTCCCATCATGGTTTGTGACATGCTGCAAATTCATAATCATTACTGTAATCCTTCTTCTCATGTACTGTGTAAATGGTGCTAATTAGGGTTTATTGCTATGTCCACTTGCACTATCCCTAGTCATGTGAATGTGATAATCATGAGTGGGAAGCAATGTTCTTGTAATATCCTTGCTGTATTCTGGCATGGAAAAGGGACTTAAGGACATTGTGCTGATTTTGTATTTCTAATAAATGGAGCAACAGTGCTTTATCTGCACCAGAGCAGCTATACGGCAAATAATCTACACACACAATTAGCCACCGCTACACATTTAATGTAGCATTTCATGGTTAGTTTCTTATCATATTTAGTGCTACAAGAGAATAGTGTTGTTTACATTTTTTTGCAGATGTTTGTGCCAAATATATTATCTTCCCCTGTTTGGCACTAAAATATGGTGAAGGTAGTAGCACTACTAACTGTTAACTCAAAATGGTTGCTTTGTTATGCTTTCACAACGGCCAAGTGGCTAAGCCAATTAATTTGTGTTGTTTGGAGAATAAGGTGTGGTATTAAAATGCTTTTATTTATTAACAGCAAAATCAAAGGGTTAAACTGAAATGTGTGCATGTGAAAACACAGTGTACCAACATAAAAGCTCAGTTCTGTTATTTTTCAAAAATGTTTGCTGTAATCGAGAATGCAGTTCATGTAGACTGCTGGGACTACACCCACAAACTGTGGTGCAGTCTCTAAAGATTTCTCACCCTGTTAAAATGAGTGTAAGAGTTTAAATGAAAAAGGGTTTGCAATCTTAGGGGTTCATTGTAAATGGCTGTTAAAATATGTTACTCTGTGACTGATGGCTTTTGCCTTAAATTCCAGGTGCATGTAGGGATTGATTGATAAAGCGAACGTGGAGAGTGAAGAAAAGAAGTGGGACATAGAAGCTGCTAATCCGATACACTCCAGACGCAAAGGTGAATAAAGAGTGTTTGAAATCACTCACGTTCTATGTTGCTGTCAGTCACTCGCACTAACACTTCAGGTACTACAAGAACAGGTTGGAGGCTGTGAGGAGAGAACTTTGAGACTATGTTATCATCATGGCCTTGAGTCTAGGGCAACCGGAACATGCCTGTCCTGGCAGTCATTGGAGACCATTGCTTATTTGCAAAAATATTATATGCCTCGTGCCGTTTAAAAGAGACTGGTGATTATTTGACACTGGCGTTGAATAGAAGTTTAATGGCAACTCGTATTTTATTAAGAAATGCAACAAATTGCATCATCCAATTAAAAATGGCAGATCCACCAAGAGATGGTTGTAATGAGGTTTGAAAACCCTGTTGGGGGAAGCTACACTCATCTGTCAGTCATTGGCTTCTTTGAATGCAATGTTTTTCTCTCTTCAGATGTGGTCATTTGTCTCAATAACTATATGGGATATTTATGGAGTGTGTTACACTGTATTGTAACTTGTGTTGGTTTAGTGACATCTTACGCCCCCAAATTCCTACCCAAGAAAGCACTCCACAACGGACACATGCCTCTTAAATAGTGGCAGTGTAGTAGTATAATGGTTACGGGGCTGGTCAGAGACTGCAGGTTCACGTCCCAGCTAAGGCACTGTTGTACCTTTAAACAAGTTACTTCACCGTAACGGTTACATTAAATATCCCACTGTATAGTCAGATAGTGTGCAAAATATAGAACCTTTAAGTCACTCTGGATATTAGCACAGGCCAAAAGCCGAAATGTAAAGTAATGTAACACAAATCAATGAAGTACAGTATATGGTGCGTGTGTGTCGTTTAAATCGGTCGACATATCGGCCGTTTCACTGCTCTCGATGCTTGCTCGGAGTGAAAACATACCTGAGAAAGTTTATTGAGAAAGTCTTTTTTGATCGACACTTCCTCTCAAGACTTAACAGGAACCAATGGCTCGGTCTCAGACCAAGATTAAAATGAATCTAGCATCGGTGCCTTTGAAAAGTGCACTTTGAGGCCTCTTCCAACCCTCTGCCGGTAATCTCAGTGTCTACCGTACGAAGCACGGAGAGGTTTGAGGTTCTGCGGTTGATGTTTTCCTTTTAGCATCGCTAAGGCAGAGGTTAGATGTGTTGTACATTCACTGCATGACACAGCCGATATTCAAAAAGTCATCTAAGCTTTGCAAGTCAAGTCAACCTCTGGCCAGGAAAAGACTTTGGGAAGCCAAGAGTACTGACTCAACATTTCAGATGTGCAGGGCTTTCATGTTTGCTTGAGCAACCCACAAAGCAATTTTCTGTTCTGGGACTTGTATTGCAGCAATTCAGTTTAAGAGACATCCACTGAAAAGCTGGGTGTTATTGTACTAGAAACCTGTTTTGTCACAATGGTTGATCCTAAAAATTTTAATCGTTATGAAGAACCGCGAATGATTCGTCTTCAGTATCAAAGACCAACGTTCCCTAAAAGATGTGAATGTTAAGCAGATTTTTTTAAATTCTTTTTTATTTTACTGTCCATTTCTGTCTTTTATGTGAATTCCGATGAAATATTTTGTTGTGAATCACCTTCAAATCCGTGGTTAAGAAGCAGGCGCACTAACCACTGGTTACAGCTTTTAGTAGTAGCACTTAGCTCTTGGATTGTCACTCAGGCCTTTGTACTGGTGGAGCCTGAGCCGCACTGATTAACTCTGGCTCTTTGTAAGCATGTATGTCAATTTCCATTTTTCAGTTTAATTATGGAGCTTAGCAAAAGATAAACCTTCATTTGCGATTGGAAAGTCGTGAAACGACAGCTAAATAGATCATACGACTTCCTCTCTGAGCAGCCGGAAGAAAAGGACATGAAAAAGGCGAGCGATTTAATGGTCCATTGTGAGAAATTGTACGGAAGATTGTCCAAATGACAACAAAACACACATACCCGTGCTGGCATACGGGCCCACCGATCAAATGGCGATAAAATGAAGGCAATTCTTGGAGAGCATGAACTCTTGGGTCAATAAGGGTTAATGTTTAATGAATACCGCTGCCACCCTGATGTCCAAAGAGGGAATCGTTCTGCTTCATCTCTGTGATCTATGGAGTCGACTGCTCATTTTTCATGTGTACATATGGGCCAATTTTGTAATAAAGAACGGCTTTCATCTTACCGGGCCTAGGGACTGGCAACACGGGGTCCCGACAATCTACCACTCGTAGATCAATGAGGCCTTGTTTTATTACATCATTGATACCCCCTCCCCTCCCTCCACCTCCAACATCCCATGGCGGTCAGGACACCGAGGATCAATCTCGCCGATGGTGGCCATATGAACCTTTGAACCCAGGCAACAGATGGAACGACACGCTCTCCTTCAAACCCTAATTAGTGGCTTCCTTAAAAAGAGGCTGTGTTTCATATTTCTAAAGGGTAAAAATGAAATAATATAAGAAAAACAACATCCCCAGCGATGCAGAACATTAACAGGCATAGTGTACCTGAACTAATCACTTTCACCACCATTACTTGCTAATCAAAATCATTATTCTGTCTCAACTGTTTTCATAACATGAACCCTTGCTTTTACAGGTGAGTTATCTTGTTAATAGTACAGCCCCTGTGTTTCCATTGCAGTATGAACCATCTTGATCCAAATTGGTGGATTATTTTCTGCTTAAATACAGTGGATTATTGTGAAGGATTTGGAATAGGGTAAACTGATCTCTCAGTTGGGGCCTACTCATCTGGGATGAACCTCGTTGCAGTGTCAAAAGGGCGAAGCAAATCCCTCAATCCTTAGTCAGCGAGGACAACCTTCTCATTGTCACTTTTTGGGAAAAAAATAGTTTTGTATGTCCAGTTTAATTGATTGCAGACATGTTAATCCATACGACTGTAATGTTGCTGCAGTCCGTTTGCTAGAACAGTGATGAGGTCAAGAGGATTCAGTTTGGTTGTTGCTGTCCCTCCCACAGCACCACATACAATGCTACGATAGGCTGCCTGACAGATCACTCAAGTGTAATTAACAAATGTGCATGCAAGGTTGCAACCTATTACTTGGTAACATGTCTGGGGACACTCAGCAGGTGAAAAAAGGAATTAGTTGTTCTTCCAGAGGCTCTAGTGCAGTTAAGGCTTAAAGAAACATACATTGCTAGCTATAAAGACAACTAATTAAAGTGCCGTTGGTGAACACACAAAAGCAAAAGGTACAGTTATATACAATAAATATCATTTAGAGATAAATAGTATGTATCATGTGTTACATTAATTCTCAGTAGCTCTTTCCGAAAAATGTGCCTCACCATTCTGCTAGCTTGCAAAATAATTGCTGGACTGTGTAATTACAATGATTAGCTAATGCAAACCAATTATAATGTGACACTTTGAGAATATCAACACTTAGATACCTTGCAAAATAATTGCTCATTTCTCAATTGCCTATATCATTCTGTAACATGCAATTCCTCAAACAGCTCGCGCATGTGTAGCTCAAACAACTGAACAAATGAAAGTGTATTTTTATGGTCCCCTGGTGACTTAGATATTTGGTGAATTGAACAACGGTTAATGTAGTTTTTATTCTTATTTCAGTAATGCATGAGAATTGGTCCGTGAGAGCATCGGTGAGGGTTGGCCTCTTCGAGATGATCAAGAGAGCCCAAGTCAGTTGTCGAACTCAGTGTATTTGAACTGCAGAGTTCTGTATTGTCCTACGTTGGGATGATGGATAGATTTGACTGTTGATTCAAATAATAAAGGGCAGGCAACCATTTACTTCCATGAAATGCTCTATGTGTATATCTCACCTAGAACAATAAGGGTGACACTGTATTGTGGAGAGTGCTTGTTGAAATGTACTTAGGAAAAGCAGAGTATGATGTAAGAAAGGCAGCCGATTTTCATCGTACCCTATCGAGGGCATTTATATGATATGCAGGGTTTAGTTGTCATTGGTTGGCATATATGGTTTAGTGTGTAAGCAGTGCAGAGGAATCAACAAAACAAATGTCCAGAAAGCTGTGGAAATGACTAAATACTGTATGTTACTGTTGTGGTTGGTAGCATATTAATGCACAATATTATGAAGTGTTTCCTATATAGGGCGGTGTGGGTATGATTGGATAAATGGCTCGTTCTTGTTTCAGACAGTAAAACAGTTAATGAAATCATCTGGGACATGCTTCGAGTGTAGAAAGAGGTGATTGAGAAATTTATAACCAAAAGTATGTGAAACCGAAATTGCATGAATGATAGTTCCACTGTTCCCTTGAGCAGGCCACTTGGCCTGTATTTGCACGGTAAATGTGAATTCATGACTCTGTTGACAACCTCATCTGAACTTATATGAGAAACCAAATAAATAATAGATTATATTTATTGATCCAACCCTTCCCTTTATTTCACAGTATTTTGTCTGAAGCAGATATAACATAGCAGTAAGAAAAAAAAACACTTTATTGTGCTCTTGTTCTCTTCTAATATCGTTCAGCGGGGGTTGTTTTCCATTCTGTTTGAAATTCAGTCAAATTCAGTCACCCCTCCAACTGGGTACTACCTCCAAGTCAACCGTTTCCATCTGAAGGTCCAGGTTACCTGTTAATTTATCCATAAAACACAAAGCTTGAGAAATCTAGTTGCATTTAGAAAAATAACAACAAATGAATTTTGATGTAAAAAAAATACAGAAGAAATACAGAACGAAATAGAAATTCTATAAATCCGGGTTTTTAAGGCGGCAGAAATTAAAAAAAAAAAAAAAGATTGATTACCTTGTTACAAAGAAGAAAAAAAACAGATATTAAACATATCAGTGGCAACAGCTTAGCCCAGAAAAAAACCAGGCTTTGTAAATGAAATTAAATGAAATTAATACTCAGCACATTAGCGTAGATATTTAGTCACTCTTCAGCTGGTTGATTTAGTCACACTCTTTTGTTCAGTGTCAATAAATGTTTCAAAAGTGTTAAAGCCCAACATAAAAAAACAAACATCCTACAGTACCAGACTACCAATTGCTAACACCCATTACTTTTTCCATGTTATTTGGACATTTTATACAAATATTTGATGAGAAAAAAAATAAATAAAATGAAAAAGAATCTTAGATGCACTAGGTTCCACAAAACAGGGGTAGCTAAATTTTGAGATTAACAAAGACTGCAGCTACTGTAAAGAAAGAAAACAAAGCTGCCACATCCTTAAATTATGTGAATACATTCATTCTTTGAACTGTAAGATCAGTCTTGGAACTGTAAAGTGTGCAGGGCATTTTAGGGGCTTTGCTACTGCAGCACTTTGGTTCAGTATAATTACATGAGAAATGATGAATCTTGGCTGTTAACGGAGAAGCCTGTTTGATATCTGGTTGCTTCATATGGTGTATAGAACATATGAAATGTGTCCATAATTAGGAGACCACCGGTCAAGAGCAGTTAGAAGCTCCAGTGCTTGAGCCTTCTTCTCCAGCTGACGACAGGTCTGGTGAGTATCTACCTCAAGGCATCTGTGGTGAACTCAGGCAACTCAGAGGGAAGGAAAAAAAAGTGGCAACAACAGTTTTTTTTTTTTTTATGTTCTGCTGAAAATCGGTATTGTAGTCAAACCAAACCTTTAACTCCAAACAGTTTTGTGGCTTCGAACCAGAAGTTCCCCCGGGGTGGGGGTGGGAAAGAAACGATGCTGTTGTTGCGAGTCTTGTCGACTTTTACCAGTTAGGACAGAAGCTTCGAGCTGCCGATAAACCAGCCTCGTCATTAACAGGAGTAAGGAGGCTTGCCTCTGGAACTCACACTACACTTGGGAAACCAGTCTCCCCGTTGAGGGTACTTGTATTTAACTTGTCTTGTATTGTAACGTTTTACATGAAAGATATTGCACAGACCTCTCTTTCGATATTGTGCAGTTTGTTTGGTGATACCTGCAAGAAAGTATGCAATAGCAAAAGGGAGGGAGGAGAAAAATACAATGGGACATGTAGAAGAATGTACCATTTCATTGAACAGTGCAATTTTATATCCATCAGGACAGAAGACATTCATCTGAGACCAACAGAATAATAATATTAATAATAATAATAATAATTATAATAAAGATGCTGTCTTTGAAATCCATGGTTAAAACCTGATTCAAACAGGCATTTTTTTACAGCAAAAAGTTGCAAATATATAAATTTGAATCTGTTCGTATCGTAGTTATAGAACAAATCGAACTCTTCCTTTCTTTCTCTGTCTCTATAATGTAGAGCGAGAACAACGTATGCATACACCGTTAACGATGTTCTCCGAGAAAAATAAACACAGTCTGTATACGAAGTATTCGGCAGACATTTTGTCTTTCGTCGGTTTGTATTTCTCTTAAAGTACACAATAGTTAATCCACGGTCACAGGACACAGCCATGCGATACCCAAATAATTATATTCCAATGCAATTTTTTTGTTTTATTTTTGTGGTAAAAGATAAGGTATTTTATGTTAATTTTTGTCCATTTCCATACAAACGTTAGACTGGCATTTCCATGGTTCCCTTTTCAGTCAGTCCAGAAACTGAAACACCTGCAGAAGAACGTCTGTATTCGTCATTTACGTGTTCATTTCCCCCACTTTATATGGAATCGAAATGCTCTCAGTTTTCTGTTTTTGTTTTGGCCCAAATCTAACTCTAGTCTCTGTAGAATCAAGATTTGTGTTGGGCTGATACACCTTTCCAGTAATCTAAAATGTCATGCAAGTCCTCATCCTTGGCAAACTGAACTTTTTTGCGTAGCGCATGCCCCGCCGCCATGTACTCCCCCTCTTTGTGCCGCTTGCGGTGGATCTTAAAACGCTCCCAGAAGGTATGGGCCGGTTTGCAGTAGAACTCCGGGCTGGAGGCATAACTGAGGTCGTGGTACTCAGGTGAGAGCTGGGAGTAGGTCATGTCTCTAGCGCGAGGGCGGGTGAGGGGCTCCAGGATGGAGGGCTTGCGGTTCCCCTCCAGCTGCTCCACCTGCAGAGAGTCCGGGTAGGCGTGCCGGTGGTCGCTGTACTGCCGGATCTTGTCCGCCTCCGCCCTCAGGATGGCCACCGCCGGCGTGACGGTCAGGATGGTCTCGCCCGTCGGGGAGGTCTTCTCGATGTACTTGGCGTCTGACTTGTAGCCCATCTCTGAGCGGTAAGGCCTGGGGCTCCGTATAGAGCCGCAGGAGGTGCTAGGACGCTTGGGGGAGGCCTCCGTGCTGTGGTGCCTCTGTAAAGAGTGGTGGTAGCTCTCCTTGTAAACTGGGGAAAGGAAACCAGGCTTACTGGGCGGCTGTTCTGAGATCAGCACAAGCTGAGGCTCAGCGGTGGACACTGCCCCCGATTTCACCCCTTGAAATGAAGTACTCTCCGATTTCAGAGCGTCTATACAGTTGTTAATGATCTGATTCACTTTGTCCACCTCCTTGGCGATGGTGGAGATCTCGGCCACCGAGCCTTGGTTGTTCCCAGAGATAGAGAGGTCGCACTCCCTGCGATCCGGTTGCTCCCCAGTACGTACCTCGATGTAACTGCCCTTGGCCATTTTAGGCGTCTCGCTAATATCCTGAAGTTTGTACTGTTCGATTTCACTAGGAGGTAAGTATGGCATTCGTGACAGGTTTTCTCCTGACATCATTTGCTTTTGGGACATCCGAGGCATGGTCCCACCTTCTAGCTCCGCCCCATATTTCAGCTCGATGATATTCTTCTTGAGGCTGTCCGATTTTTTGTGCTTTTCATCTTTTTGCCTCTTTTTACGTAAACAGTAGTAAACCACCCCCAAGACTATAACCATGCTGAAGAGGCAGCCGAGGATGGTCATGATGTAGTGGGTGGCGGTGGAGCTGTTCACCACTTTCTCCTTCTCGTTTTTGGGGGTCGTGGAAATGGTCAAGCAAGTGTGGTTGAACCGCAGATTATTGCGTATGGACACAACACAGTATGTGTAGTCTGTATGGGGCTTCAGGTTTTTCAGCTCTATATCCTCTTTCTTAAGTTTTAGGTTTTGGATGTCGGTGAAGAAATTGTTCTTGTATAGAGCCAGTATGTACATTTTCCTGAACGGATTAGGGATCTGGACCATTATGGTCGCACTCTTGTGGGATACTTGTTTGAGTTTCATCATGGGTTTCATGTCGAGGTCGATGTATGTTGGACTGGTGCTGATTCCCTCGTCTGGTTCAGTACCTGAGGGGCAGTCCTCCAGCCCACAGGGGCTGAAGTCAGGTGGGTTAGTGGTGGTGTCTGGAGGCACCGGTATGTAGGGGGTCACATAGTCATCGGTGCAAACAGTGGAGAGTGCGTGCAGAGCATTGCGGAAAGCTGGGTTATTTGGGTTCTGGCTAAGGAGGCTATAGCCAGAAAAACCTGGCGGGGAATCGCAGACCATCCGTTCGTTTGTTCTGTTGGGGAAAGTCGAAAGCCATTTGACGAAGCCCAGGAGTTCACAGGAACAGTTGAAAGGGTTGGTGTAGAGTTCACAAGTCGTCAGTTTGGTCAAGGGGGAGAACGTCATCCCATCCAACTGCTGGATCCGGTTCATCGACAAGTCAATGTTTTCGATGTTAGGGCATTCGTAGAAGGCATTCTGTGTCACAGTCTCGATTAGGTTTGCCTGGAGGTAGAGGTACTGCAGCTTGCCTAAACCCCTGAGGATTCCCTCGGTGAGATTCCGTAGTCTGTTGAAGCCCAGCTGAAGCACTTGGAGGTTGTATTGAGCAGAAAAGGCCCCGTCCTCTATGTAGTTGATCTCATTCTTCGTCAGGTTCAGGTACGTCAGGTTAGCGAAGCGGCTAAGGGCTGAGTAGTGGATGCTCTTTATCTTGTTCTCGTTCAGACGCAGGTCCACTATGGTGCTGTTGATGTGCTGTGGAATAGATTCATAAGGTGGCTGGTTCTGGCTGCAAATGGCCAGCCACACAAAGCCCTTCTCTCCCTCGATGAGCCAGCAGTCCCCCTTGACCCCGCTGGTATGGGTCAAAGAGAGAAGCGCAATCCACCATAAGAAGGCACTCATCGCCATGCCTCCACAGGAAGCCCTCAAAGCTTCTTGTGAGGTCATATGACTGCCAACAGCTACCCGACGCGGATACCCCTCTGCTTTCAACAGGACAGAATCAAGTCTCTGCTTGATAAAACAGGTTCTGACTAACTCAGCTAAGGATTGGCAAAAGTCACAGTCAACGCAGAGCCAAATAAAAATGCAACGACCCTCCTCCAGTGCACTCTTCCCCTTCAAGAGATGCAGTGCGATTCTACGCGCACATTTAGATGCAGAAGCCGTAGGGAGCTTTCGAGGATTAGTCTCTGTAGGCCAGTGTCGCTGCGACTTCAGACTGGCTTGTGCTTATTTCTCCTCCGACACACATCTCCATTCAGGCTCGCGTTACCGTCCCGTCTGCCGTCCCTCCACCCGTTTTTCATTTATGGGTCCTGAGGCGGAACCTAGAAAGAGGATAGAGAGATTGAGGATGAGCGGTTGACAAGAAAAAAAAACTATTGATAAGAGAAAGAAGTGAAACAGGACTGTAAAATGAAACAAAACCAAGCATGGGGAAAAAAAGCACAAAAGCCCCTGAGAATATTTACCCTCAAGACATCTCCCAAATGATTATTTCTTAAGTTTATTTTAAATATAAATTTGATCCGCATAGTTTGCGTAGGTGATAATATGTCTGACCAGTAACAATACACATTATAGTATGCTGTGATTCATTAGAATGCTTCAAATATTTCACCAGTGCCTAATACAATTCACTAAGTCAGCCAATTCACAGTCCACAAAGACAGTTTAGCACCATTGTTAATTCTCAAATGAGATTAGTTCTTTTGAATTATTTACCTTAACATTAAAAATGTAACATAATCCTTGCATCATTGTAATAAATTATACACGTGTAGATTTTTTTTTGCTCACAGCAATTGCAATCCATAATGTTGGACCCTATAACACTGAATAGACGTAATTTCTCTCCTTGCACCATTATGCTATTTCAAGATGACATTGGCCAATTAGCACTTGACAGTTAAGGAAAACAGGAAGTCCCTGTTTTCACATGATTAGCCGGCAGACTGTCAAGAGGAGCTGATGGGGACCAGGGTTCAAGTGGTCCAATGCCTAAAGTAGAACAACTTAAAGCTAAATTGAACTGAAAACTGTGTTAAATGTTTGTTTGGTGTGTGTGTGTGTGTTTAAATTTTAAATAAGATCAGGCACTGCAACTAATGTGTAATTACTTCACATAAAACAATGGTCTACAATCTGTAATTTACTTAATCTGTTTATGATGTAATTTATGTGGGAACACAACATTACAACAATCAACTTTCCCACAGTTTTTATTGCTTTGTACATATTCGGTGGGCCTCTCCACAGAGAATTAATCATGGCTAAATAATATGTCAGGTGTCTTATGTATTCTACAGAAAAAAAACCCTTTCATTTAAGATACTTAATGTCAGCAACATTTTGAATTATAATATCTGGTAAGAAACTATATGTGGAAAGACAAGTCAAGGTATCATCTGTAATCAACAGAAATGTGAGAATTATTTTTGGGTTTGAATCCTTTTGCAAGGTTTCAAGGACAAGCAAGTATGTTTATTATGCCTTATAAGAGATTTTCAATACATTCGTTGCTATTCTGGCTCCTACATACATGGGTACTGTTATTTTACAAGCACTTAACCATGATATTTTGACGGCAATACCACAGTCCTCAGAAATAATTCATATTTTTATAAAATACTCCAGGGTTAATATTGTGCAGAATTTTGAATTTCAAAGTTCTATTTTATATTTATTACTTCAAAATGTACAACTGAACTCAACCATCACCTGCAGATACATGACAATACCGTCGGCCCTGTGCAACGTAAGATCCACAAAATGCCCCGAAAATCTTCAAGATTATTTTCTTCAAAGAGAAGAATCAAATAAACACATGCAACTTCAGACAAGCCTCAGGGAACTTTGTTCTTTCTGCCAGGCACATTGCATCATGTATCTACAGCAATAGTATGTAACAAATGAGCCGTCACATCAAGATATCAAGGTATAAAATATTCCCAGTGAAAGCTGATTCCTAGCTACGCTCTGCTGCATCAAAGGCGTATCACATTTTAAAGGAATGGCTGCAGTATGCATGATGAGAAGAGAACGCTTAAAATAGAATCATACGACCGTAGTAATTAACATGTGCCACCATTCACAGAAACTCTATTCACATATCAAATGAAAAGGTGAAAACATTCTTTCCGTAAACCTTACCCGTAATCGTACACATTGTATGAAAAATAGTATCCGCTATCTTTTGATGACGCTCAGACTGGTCATCGAAGGCAGGGGCTAAAGGCACGGTTTTGAGTCTTTGCGTCGGTTTGACATGCATGCCACGTAACGCTTGGTATTCAGCCGAAATCCTGGGAAACTATAATGTCAGATTCTATATCAGGGAGGCTACCCATCAGATATCTCTATGGGAAGGGGGGAGACCATTAACCAGAAACGCAGTCTTAATTGGCCTTCTTTCAAACAATCAGGCAACACGGCATCTATATCTTCACTCAGCTTGGGTGCCGTGTGCTTTCAGCAGCATAAAAGGTCTGCCACTTTCAAACAGTTACCATATCATAAACCGATCCACGGCTCAAGATCTTGGTGCCACTCAGATAATCGTATGGGGTATACATAAAATATAATTATGAATAGGAATAGTGCTTCAATAGAAGATATTACTCCACATCTAATCCTTTTTTTTATTTAAGGATGCCAGTTCAATGTCATGTTGATTGGATTTCTGTCAGCATATAGTGATGCTTAGGAGTTACCCTTATGTCTGACTTGGGAGTATTGAATATATATACTAGTTAAAAAACGTATTACTCAGATCACTGAGGTCAGTCATGTCCCTGCAGTCTGACTGCATAAAATTCTGAACTTATCAGAATATCTTTTTCATATTGTAGACTGGAGGGTGAGAGGACGTGGTGGCCGACAGTACGTCTTCCGAGCCACTTGCTTGTCTGTGCTCTCCCAGATTGACGGAGGGAGTCAGCAATGAGACAGTGAATGGACAATTGGACATATGCTAATCATATAAAAATAAATCAACCACCCATTTGAAACAGAATCCCTGAAACGAATCAGTTAAGAGAATGTATCAGGAGAGAAACAAAAATAATGAATGGTTAAGGTCTTGTATAAGCTATGGGACACATGATCCCTATGCTCAAAACCATAACCCAACCAATATAAGGGAGTTATGGAGTGGTTTCGGACAGAAGTTAAAGTCCTCTTTAACGATGCGTATGTTCGGGCTGAGAAAGGATATATATCACAGACAAGACTGCATCAGCACAGATGTTGTGTCTTGGCAGACAGTCAGCAATGTAAAAGCATAGAATCAGCTGGATTAAACGCATACATGAATAATTTAGAGTTTATCAACAGCCAACATCCATTGGAGTCACGAAAGTTGTTTGGGAGTCCATAGTGTCAGCACAGTATCAGAGCTTTGAGAGAGAACAAACTCAGACTGAAGTCTTTCTTCTTATTCTTTTTTTTTTGAATTACCATTGTTATGCGATTATGGTAAAAAGTTCTAAGAAAATATTATATTTTTTACGGAAACACATCTGTCATTCACATGCAGATGTCATTTCCTAAGACAACGCATCCGTCATGCACGTTAAGATACATTTCCTCTCCCAAACAAGGGCGCAAAGACCTTAAGACTCCCGCTTGTGCTTGTCATTGAATTCAAAAGACACCCAACAGCGTTGTCAGACAAAACAGACTTTCAGGTAAAAGAGGAGTTACGTAAGAGCGCAACAGTGAAACCCAGACACTGTAAAGTTTTGAGACAACCTCAAGAGTTTTAGAGAGGAGGAGTTATTCTCCCGAGGATGTCGGAACATTGTACTGTAAACCCACTATATGATTTCTGACCCACGAGCCCAGCTTTAGAATCTATAAGGCCAGCATCTTCTTCTGTATTACATATTCCACAACTGTCTTTCAAATCAGATTGAGTCCGGGAGTTATTTATTTCCTTTTTATTGAATTCCACATGCTGTCAAATATTGCTGGAGGACAACGCTGACAAAACGATCTAAGAGTATATCCTCCCGAGACCGAAATGCATTGTTTTCACTTCCGTTCAATTAAATCCACACCACATACCATAACTCATAGCCTGTTTTGTGTTTACTCCAGAGATCTGTGGGGGAAAAAAAGGCTGTATCTGTCTCATACATAGCACTTTGGAGCTGTAGTAATAAAAAAATCTACAGAAAAAATGTACTGCACCGACTCGATGGAAGAAAACTTTAAAACCCAGATTTTATCAAACTGCAAAGTGCTTTCTCATTATTATGAGTATGTTATTCATTTTATTTCACTGATTTGAAAAACTCTTTGGTATATACAGATATATTCAACAATAATATTTTTAGCAACAATTGATAGAAAATGTTAAAGCATACCATTTGAGCCAACCGTTTAGATAAGGATGTTTTTATTATACTTTGAGCTTATCTCACATTGATTTGTTTTTACTTAACTTTTACTGACTTCACTTCTTTTCAGTCAATTCCCTCCTGATTTATTGTACTTATTGACTGTATTTATTCTGTTTTGTTCTGTTCCCTTTATTGTGCCACATTGGTCTCTCCTAGTTTAATGCATTACTTTTATATATTTTTTGGTTATTCTTATATTAAATCTCTGTTTTTATGATGGTACATTTCATCAACATTTATCATGTTTCTGTCGAGATCCTTGTATTGCAAACTTTGCACTATAACGTTTGATTTGATTTGAGATGTAAAACAAATTTTGTGAGCTCCATACTAATCAGTAAGGAAGTTTTTGCAACCGCTAAAAAACAAAGTGCAATTTTCTAATAAAAAGTTGTACTTTGGCTGTCTTGGGATTTCAATTGATTTTGTTAGAAAATAGTGGGGGGGGGGGGGGGGGGTAAGAATAATTATGCAAATGCCAAATGAAAAATGCATAATTTGAAGTAACTTAATCAATAGATGTATTTCATGTAGGTATCAACAATAGTCATTAATATATTTCTGCTATAAATGACAACACTTTGAGATATGTTTTTAAAGCAACATGAGAAATCAGACCAGAAGAGAACTTGATCATGAGAGATCAAATCATTGGTGTCCAAACTGCAAGTAAATAAGCCAATGAATCAGCTAAATTATTTACGGTGTCGAGGGGAAAAGGGACGAAAATCATGATCACATTTGCCAAATAAGTTCAAACTCAGGAAAGAGGAACGCTGATTGTAATTTAAAGCTCGCCAACAGGGACAGAACAATTAAACCTCATGTTTTGTTGATATTGTCTTTCTTATTTCATTGTGTGGGATCTGGGATCTTCAAGAGCCCAAACAGAATATGACAACTAACAAGGTATTTCCTAAAAACCATAGAAGAGCCTAAAAAAGACCATAGAACGAAATATAGACCTCAACAACTAAGTCTTAACAGAGATTGTATGCGGTGGCCTGACAAGGTAAGACTGCCATTCAGGAATCACTCACAACTGACAGAATGCATAATCCGCTAAAATGAGCATACAACCTGGACTTCTGAGCAGTGGAAGAAAGTAATACGATCTACAAAGTTGACTGTTACTCTTTATCCTACATCTGGATGTGGTTATGCTTGGGGAAAGCCAAAATTATCACGCAACCGATGTTTCCTGATCCCAGTTGTTAAATGTGGAGGTTCTCATATTGGGAAGTTATTAAGTTGATAAGAGTTAAGTTAATAAGAGAAATTGGGTACAATTGTTACTGTGCATGGTAAAATTATGGCCAATGAATACTGCACAATTTTAGATAACCATGTACACCCTCAATTCAAGAGTGGTTTTATGAACACAAGGGTTAAGTCAAACATCTTCCATGGCCAAGCAAATTCACAGATCTATACATCACTGAACAATGATAGAAAGTTCTAGAGAATACACTGATATTACCTTGATAGCCAATACAAAATCTGAAATAGTTTAAACTTGTATAACAGCATTCAAAGAAGGCCTGAATTGCGCTGAAGGCATATATCAGCCCTTCTCCTTCTTCGGAAATATATTTTCATTGATTGTTCGCTGTTCTTCCTGCTACATTCAATGTTGAATTGCTAATTTAAATACACTTTCAGAGCATTAAACAGTATACATTTATGTTTTTTAGCAAAATGGATTTCCTAAACTCACAGTTTAATATAAACATTATCTAGCTAAGTTAGCAAGCTAGTAAGTATTACCCAGTAAGTAAGCAAATTTGTAGCACACACTCAAACTCCTAATTGTTATCTGAGAAGGTTCTTACAAAAGGCTGTGAATCCACTACCCATTGCATAAATGCACTGAACTGCCGGCAGTGTTTGAAGTACTGAAATCAGACTAAAGATTCTAGAAGCCTTTTTCTCGAAGCCACTCTGTAGTGATATGCCAGGTTTAGAAGGCTGTCATGCGTGTTACCCAAAGTTAAAATCCACACTGCTTTCACATTACATCTGGACTTAAGTCAATGCAAGGGAGAGCGAAAGAGAGAGATTGTAGACAAGTGAGAAACATACCAATGGTGTCGCGTAATTGACTTTATTGGAAAAAAGTTTAATGGGAATCAGTTCATATCAGATTCAGTATCACAGAGCCGAAGTTCAGGGTCTTCCGCTCCGTTCATAAACTATGGTCTCCCTCCCTGAGAACTCCCTTAGCATTGGTAATGTAACGCTGGCCCTCAAAATGGCACCCTGGACTTCTGGGAAATCTCAGTGACTTCCGGGAAATTACTGGCAATGGCATTTACCGTATGTTCACTCTACCATACACTTTTTCTTTGCCATCTCTCAATTGATAATGCAAATTAGAATGCAATACAGAATGCAAATGTTGCCAAATGCATATACGCTGACATCAGAAAACTCATACATTTGGTTTAAGTGTTTATTGACATGTAAGTTTAATTGCATTCATTTTGGCAGAAAGCTATACCATTCCATTTACAGGAATCTCATTGGTTTTCCACAAACTCATATTCCCCTGCTTCAGAAATTGAGGAAAGATATGTGCTAAAAACCTTACATTATACACACATTTAGGCCCCATGTGAAGGCCTCGTGGCAACCGATAATTTATTGTGATTGGAGCATGAGAGAGCGGCTGAGCGTGGGCTGCGGATTGACGGGCAGGTTAATCGTGTAGGACAGGTTTTGTATAGCTTTAATCCGGAGATATGTAACGCGCGTCCCTGCCAGGGCTGCCCCCGGTGAGACTGATTAAAACGCTTCTCCCGGCACAGGGGAGTCAGGGTCATGTGCCCTTGGGGGGGTGGGTCGGGGTGGGGGGTGACCGCCGCAGGTGGAAGAGGCCTCAGATGCTAAAGGGAGCCCCCACAGGATCGTGGACGGCCATGGGTCACCACAGCCAGGCTAATGATAGAGGACGTGCCATTTTAAACCCGCCAGGTCACCCTCCATTTTTTTTTTCTTTGTGGATTTGTCCGTGTGCAAGTGTTTCACACACACACAGCATGAATGCATGGCCTTCATCACACATATAATGGCTAATAGCTAACATGTGTAGCATTAACATGGTTTGCCCCCCCCCCCATCCAAAGGTTGTGGGGTCAACTCTGTGACCCAGAGCACTTTGCTAGCCCCACTTTGCTCTCAGCATGTACTGTCAAAAGCCATTTCCTCGGTCATTTGATTTTCAAAATTCCATTCTAAGGATGCAGTTAAACATTTTTCCATGCCATATCATTTTCCATATGTCCATGTACATGGATCGTACATGTCCATTTTTGGAAGAGGTTTGCAGTAAAAATAAAACAAAAAAACTTATCTTAAAAAGATTAGAGGGAAATACAATTCTCTAAAATCAATTAATCTGCCTCTCTAACTCTGCAACAACACCAGTTTCTACTTACCGTGATTGTCCCTGGTTTAACAGACACTGACAGGAACCCATGTAAAATGCGTCTTTCCAAGGGTGAGCACCAGAGTAAACAAGCCAGCGGAATAAATAAAACTGTGTAGAGCGCCAGGCGGTGCAACGCTGGGGAATCGTTTTACAGTCCACATTAAATATTTATGTGAGAAAACATAACTCTGCTATATACTAGGCATGGCTACCGATGTCCATTATGAATGAGAGATAGAGTGGCCTTAAACAATGCAGAATGCACTGTGTTCTTTCGCTATGATCACTTGTATAATAGGCTAATAACTCACATGTGATATTAAGGGGGGTGGGGGTAGGAGTTGGGGATGGGGTAAAAAGGTATCAGAAATTCTGGTACATGGAGAACTTACAGGGCTGTGTCTTAGGTGGGCCTGTGCTTTCTCCTCTCATTTTCATTGGTCGGGCTGAGGGTTATTGTGGTCAGGAATCAATAAATGTTTTTTTCTTACAGTTTACTTATACTTTTGACTAAACTTCAGTTTTTAAGTAAATTTTTACTTTTGCTAATTGAACAAGTGCAGACATGGTTCACAGGTAGTGCTTGTACCAGATGGTTTGTGGAAGGAAGATGTGTAACTGCATCCACAAAATAGAACCAATGGGAACTTCTTTTCTGGGGCAGAAGAAAAACCAGCTTAAGAAAACCAATGTGACCACAGAAAGACTCAAAGAAAAACAATGGTGACACAACTGTTCCCATACACCATAGCTGCCACATCAACCCAAAAAAACCTCTTCTTCTCTCTCTTCTCTGGCAATGGTATGCTTAGAGGCCTAATGAGGGCAATGGCTCACACCTTGACTAATTTAAAGTCCACCTCTGGTGAGTCTGCCTGAGAGTGAGGCTGCTCCTGTCCAGGGTCCTGTAGGCTTCCAAGGCTGAAGGAAGGCACAGATACACTGACAGCAGCCAAAGGGCTTCTCTAGCATCACAGTAAATATCAAATAACGAGACTTAAATAATGTGTTTTTACATATTATAAACTAAATATGCATGATGTTTACTGAGCCATTTGGACATTTGGTACCGAATGATCTCACATTAAAATAATAGTAGCTTTGAGTTTCATCCACATCATAGATAATTAAATTTCATTCTGTTTAATTATTAAAGTGACTCCATGTTGACCCCACAATGCAATGGAAAATATCAATTATTCATAGACATGGAGGAATTAAATTAAATGCTCCATTAAAATCAAAGGATATCGTAGCCATTATTTCCCACTTCAAGGTCTGCCTTGGCCTCCCATTACATTAGAAAACATGGTACAGTCAAATGTGAGGGAATCAAATCAGACATCTACATCATCCCAATCCCTAACATTCCCCCACATCAATGCTGAGCTGTCGAAAAATGTCAAAGGGGTGTCTATGGAAGCCAGTCTGGGATATAATCGCTCCAAAGCAGAACCGCTGAGCAACAAGACCTGTTTGTTTTGCTAAGATCTTAAGGATGCCGGAGAGACAGATTATACGCTAACTGGCTAACCAGCCTCTGTTTCCATATGCCTGCGTTATACATGACTCGCACAACGCGTACATTTGAATTTCAAATCGATGAATGGTAGATCGGTTGGTTTTTCGTTCCCATGTTTTATTGTCGCTTTGTTATTCTTTTGTGGGTTTATTCTGGAAATGTAATGGTCCTTGAAGATCGTATGCCATTTGCAGATTGAAATATTACAATATGCAGTCTGTCAGTGAGCAATATTTCAAAGGGAAACGACAAGACTTTGAGCCATTAGGTGAATCTGGGTGGCACGCTGTTTATTAGAGCATCTCTTGACTGAAATATGAAATAAGACAATCTGCTATTTATGCTAAATTATTGTTTAAAAATGGGCTTACAGTCAAATTCCCCTTCGCATTATAAAACTTCGAGATACTCTGATTCATCCACCCTCCCAACCTCCATACAACTTCAGTTCAAAGGAGGGTGAAGTATCAAGAAGCTAAAGGTACAACAATGTACAGCACACAGGAATGTGTTGTGGTTTTAAAGAAGCTGAACGTGTCCTGTAGTAAGGAGTTGATAGTTTAAAATCATGAGTCACTCCTATTGAACTGGTAATAATGCCGAGCATGAATGACACGAGTTGAGAAAAATTCCAACCGTATGAACGAAAAATGTAAAAAATGTATGAATCGCACTTCATTCAGCCTGCCAGGAGCTGCAAAGAAATTAAACAACTCAATGCAAATATAAGGTCAATAACACTGTCTGAATGCTTCTGCTTTTCAGTGTTATTGTTTTTAAATACTCACTACATAAGCAATTAGTTAATTGGTGAGAGGTTTACGCTTTCCACTGATATAAAATGGTCCTTCAGCCAAACCTCTCTAGTACCTCTTCCCAATCTTTAATGCATATTTGAATGAGAAGCACCGAACAGCAACAACATCATTGTTTCAGCTGCACATCTTCAATTAGCCGGAGAAAGATTCTACTTTGTCACACAAGCGCAAGGGAACGAAATGAAAGTAGCCCCGAGGCCTAGTTTGAGCTAAGCAACTATGTCCAATTTAATTCGCACGATTAAGGAAGTTAATAAATGCAGCTTTTATGGACACACATACACATGCACGCTCATGGACTGTCATGACCACATGTTTACATGCACTTCTTGTTTGATTTTTGGTCTCATGTGCTTTACTTCCAAAAATGTGACAATAAACTGATCCATTACAAAAGACAGAATCAGCTCCCGACTCATGACAGTGGCCTAAAGAATGACAGAAGCATGGACAGAAGTACAATTTCATGTCAGGCATGAATGCACCTCATTCCTGATTTGGATTTTGGATGTCGCCTCACCCTTGTTTTTGTTCCTTTTGTATTTATTCCAACATGCACACACGCACACACACACACACACACACACACACGCACACACCTAATTAACATGATTGGTAGACTTCATGGACAAACCATTCATGTACACACCTTAGTATCTGAGATGGTTGGGTTATAATATGTTCCTCTCTTTCAGCCATATACACCATATATACATCTATAAAGACTGGAACTTTTCCATATTAAATTTTGACAAAAAGTAAATCAAGTGTAAAGCAGCGTAATTGAAAAGCGGAGGCATCACCATCATTATTCACCAAAATTTTGATCGCCTGCGCACTAGCACTATAAGAATAGCCATTACTCCATCCTTGATGCTAACTGTACTAAATCCGTCTTATTACTGAAACAACCATGGCCTCTGCACTCAGGTGATTATGGTGACAAAGAGCTCCAATAAAGAAACTACCAGGAGAAATTCAGTGCTAATTGCTGGGGACTGGCTTGCAAGATTTTCTGTTGTAGTTGTTAGGGGAGCATCAACTACTGAGCCTGAAAATGGGGGAGGGGAGAAGGTGGGAGAAGAGTCCAAAAATGGGGAAGGGGGGGGGGGGGGTCAACGCCACAGTGGGGACTTACTGTGAGCTTTATCACGAGCCTGAAAATCCAACAAGAATGGCCATTAAAACTTAGGAAAAGATATATCAGTCTAGAGAAAAGCAGGCTTCAGGTCAGGCTTTTGTCACAGGGGACTTGGTTAAACCGAAGGTTTTTGCTTTTCTGTTATTTCTCTGTTCCCCCCTGTCCGTGACCTTTACGGTTAAAATAAAAATGTCAGATTCAGAGAGTGTGAATAACCTGGCCTAATCTTTCCCACAGCAGGCCTTTGAATGGAAAACCTGAAGGCACACCTAAGGAAGGTGGAGAGTATTCATCCTACTTGTTGCTACTGTTCGTCAGCTCTGACTCACGATGGTAGGTTATGGAAATTACTGTTTCAATTTTTTTTTCTTTTGGAACAGAAGATTGTATCAAACGTTATTGCATATTTTCAGCGAGATTATAAAATCATCTGCTTGAGCCAACAGTAAACTGCGAGCTTAAGTCTTTGGTGACGACGCGTGTTGGCATTGGCACCCGCGAATAAACAACTGTTGCGTCTCATTCAGAGGCTGTTTATTGAGTTTATTCAAAGATTTTTTTAGGGACTAGCGCCAGTTTACACATACCAGAACAATGTTTTCCTTGGCGAGCGGACTCCAGGAGCTTAACGGCATTCAAAGATGCAGTTTTCACTTTTGCAATACAGAAAATTTCTGTCATATTCTCTCTTATAGTTTAGCAACTTCAATTTTATACTTGGAGGGGAAGACTGCAAGTATATCAAAGTAGATGAATGAGGTTTTTATGAACTGATAATGCTTTCGGGGGCCCTAGGCTGGCCAGGGGTCTGAAAATGTTCATCAGTGTCATCAGTAGGATATGGGGGCCCCTGTGTCATATCTTTTAATGGATATGAGAGCATGTGAGACCAGTTTCATGGCTGCCCTGTTTAGCTTAAGCCTATAAGGTTATTAAACGTTGTGATGTCAATGGCTGATAAATAGTGTTGAAGCTCAGACCTTGGAGTGGAGACACGTTCGATTCCGAGCTGTGTGACTGAGCACCATAGAGCTTACTGTGATGTCATACAGTCCCACTGGCGGCTGGAACAGAATTCAGAAGTTGGAGCTTGTTTCTTTCAAAAGAATGACTGCTTTCTTTTTCAGTTACAAAACAATTATTTTGGATGCTTCTTATGAATTCAGAAATGAACAAAGTTTCCGTCCCTCCCAGATTTTCAAGATTAATGCAGCCTTAGAGAACCCAATCTCGAGATTCACTAGAAAAAAAAAAAAAAAAAACGGGATGAAGAGGAGCGGGATCACAGAGCCCTGTGTGTATCGGGCCCACGCGGCTCTCGCAAATGGACGATAAGCGGTGCGCGAGAACGGTTCTGAATGACTCGCGCAGGTCCTCGCGGCTTCTGCATTCATTAGCATGCGCGGCTAGCCTTTTCCATCTTGAGCTGTCTGCCCGTTCTGTCCAGCAGCCGGTGGGGGGTGCTGAGGATGTGAGAACCGCACACCATTCCCACAGGATTCCGGAATGGCCATCTCCAGGCCTCTGTGACATCCGGAACCCACCCACCACTGCACACCGGGGTTAATGACGCCTTTGCAAGCCATCCTCCGAGGGCCATCTAATGAAGAAGGCTATAGGAGCCAACCTCATAGTCAGCACATTAAGCTGTTTTGAAATGCCCGACGGACCCCAACTGTGCCATTCGCCATAGGATGCAGATAGCTTTCCAATAGCTGTGCCACGGGGTATCCCCTAGATCTCCACATGAGAACGTAATATCTGATGTGGCATCTGTATTTCTCTGATGCAAACCGTATCATTGATGTAGTGTGTTTTTGAAGAAGTCAGCTTTGAAGAATGTGATACTCGGATTCTTTCAGATAAAGGCACTTGGTACCATTACTTATTTCCCATTTTCATTTTTCTATTTAATAACCATTCCGGCTCCCTTCAAGCCCCTGCAATTCTTCCCAATCTGTACGCACATTCTGAAATATATTGAACATTACAGCTGCAGTAAAATAGTTCACATGAAAATACCTTATGCTAAATATAACTCAAATTCCCATTATATTACTCCATAGTATAAGGATGATAAAGGCTAGCTCTTGTAGCACAGAGAAACTGAATACTGGTATATCTTAGTCTAGAACTCATACAGAGTAAAACATTGCTACTTACTTATATTAATGACTGTAGTTCATCACAATATAGACCTAATCAAGAGTAAATTGTAGTTAATGACTTCTTACCTGCATTAATCCTTATAGTTCATTGAGTGTATTCCCTTGATTTGGTACAATTCCACTGCCAATTCAGAGCCTTTCGTGAGAAATCCCTCAAGTAAGTGGGTACAAGCAGTTTGTACCAAGAGCAATTTGTTCCAGTGTGCGGTTCCAAAACCAAGCAATAAAAGAATGTCTCCAACGTACAATGTAGTGTTGGTGCATAATAATGTGTTCTCGCACGAGAATGGTTTTCTGAAATGGTTCACCTAGGACCCATAAACAAATAAAGGGCACCGCCATTTTGTTGGTAGCAGGGAAACAGTGCATGACATTATTAGCATACATCCTCGTTGAGCCACATTTTAGCACCTTTAATGTTTATACAGCTGGATATTAATTGAGGCTATTCAAGTAACATATTGCTCGCTGCTAACTGTAAAATTCCGTTGCCACCCCTGGGATTTGCAGGAGTCGTTGTCTAATCGCTATGCAGGAAAGCCCTCATCATTGAATCCTAGATGGTCAGTGACTAACTGCTTCCCCATCCCCCCCCACCCCAACCCCCTATCCCCCGCACTGCTGCACCTCCCAGTCACGATGCCTGTCTGTTACTGCCCCCCCACCCCCCTCCCAGGTGGTGGAACAAACTTCCCACTGATGTCAGGATAGCAGAACTGTTGCCCATCTTCTGACACATTTTCAAGATTCACCTCGACTGCACCTGAGTCCTGTTTAGGTTTGATATTATTACATCATATATTACAAAACAACGTTGAGTAGTTTAGTCAACATGGTTTGGGGATGGTACATATATACTTGTTTGAGAAGGCGGATACCCCAGTCTGGGGTTCTGCTAAAGACTATAGCTAAGTAGATGCAGTTATGTTCTAACACTCTATAAGTCTCTCTTGATAAGAGTGTCTGTTAAATTATTGTAATGTAATTGAATTTAATGTGCAGGGATATTGGTTTGGATTTAATACTTTTCATTGACACTGGCACATTTTAAAGCAGCTATTGGATTTTCAGTACCATGAGTTTAGTGATCACAAAATGTAATTCAGTGCACTGTGCGTTTACAGAAAAACGTATCGCTGCACTTCTCATTTAAGGGCAATCGAGGGTTGGATCGATATTTTTTGGTAAAACCGTTAATACACAATCACTGCTTAGTGTAGAGCCTTCTGTACAGAACCAAATAGTTTGTTGTTGGTTCTATATTGTACTGAAAATGTTCCCCTGTGATTACGAGGAAAGCACCTCTGTTAACCTTGAAGAACCTCTGTAAACAAAATAATTCTATTGGTAGAATTCCAACCACACCACATGCATAGCTGCACTACCGGGTTTACCAGCAGCTGTTAATGTAATTACAGATTAAAAAGTGTAACTAAACCAAGTGCTTATTGCCCCTACAACAAAACAGAGGTAGCAATCTCAAAACAGTACAAAGAGCCTATAAAAGGCCCTCGTGTAACATATTAAAAACAGGAGGAAATACTACGGCGGATTCGGTCTCTCCTCTACAGACGACTGGCGGGCCAACGACTGTTTACTGCCAGTTTCCAGACATCGTCAGTTCACCGGTTTTCATCGCCTTCTCTCTCTGAGAAAGGTTTCACACTGTCACTTTCACCCCGGTGGTTCCAGCTGTCTAAGCGTTGCTGGGGAAAAACCTGGGTTGCTCGAAGACAGCCAGAGCTTCAGAGATCCTGAGCTCTCGTTTTCTCCGGCAGTGACTGCCAGTCTTTTTCTGGCCGCTCGTGCCCGCTAGGTTTCAGGGTGCCTTGAGGGTCCTTGACAGTGATGAGAGGTACTGGCTTCCAGGGATGGGACAGACAAAGGCTTGGCTAAACCGGCGATTCTCTCTGAGCCCCGCGGTTTTCAGTCGAGGCGGCTGCTGCCACTCCTGTCCCTCTGCGGGGGATTCGCTGACATCAGCGCACCAAAGCTGCGACTTGTCATCCTGCACTGACTCCCCCTCGCCACCTCCATTTCACACACTCTTTCATTTTTAGTTTAGGTATCATTTTTATCTAACCGCTTTTAGCCAGCCTGCCCTTCCACCCTTGCTCTGGTATCACTCTCTCTGTGACGTGTAGCGTGTCATTACAGGTGCATGTAGCGTGTCATCGAGAATGCGTGTAGCATGTCATTGAGAATGCGTGTAGTGGATCATTGGGAATGCATGTAGTGTGCCATTGAGAATGTGCGTACTTTGTCATTGGGAAAGTGTGTAGTGTGTCATTCAGAATGTCTGAAGTGTGTCACTGGGAATGCGTACAGTGTGTCATTGAGAATGTATGTAGTATGCCATTCAAAATGTCTGTATTGTGTCATTGGGAATGCGTCATTGGGAACATTTGGGAATACGTGTAGTGTGTCACTGGGAATGAGTGGAGTGTGTCATTGGGAATGTGTGCAGTGTCACTGGGAATGCATGTAGTGTGTTATTATGAACGCATGTAGTGTGCCATTGGGAATGCGTGTCGTGTGTCATTATGAATGCGTGTCTGGTGTTTTAACAGGAATATACCCATGTGCATGGTGCGGGGGGCACTCGGGTTGGGGACCAAAAACAATCAGGTTATAATGAAACCCCTTCTCTGGGGAAGGGAAGCCATCCAGCCGGCTGAACTTCAGAATTACTTACGAGAGGGAGAGAGAGAGAGGGAGAGGGAGAGGGTGCCCAGGCTGGAGAGGAGAACGTGTTCCGTTCGCTACTTACTCAATTAGCGCCCCGCCATTAACTATTGTTGAGAGAACGCCAAGGAAACCAAGCGCAAAAAGCTTTATCCGTCCCAGACTCTGCTGCACAGGATGAGAGCCCTCCTTTTGCGCCATCGATCGCGCGTACCCCGGGCCGGGGAGGCCTTCCGCGTGAAGTGTGATTTAACGGCAGAGCTCAGACAGCTGCGAGACATTGCAAACTAATTATTTTTATCTGGCCGGGGCCTCTCTCTGATAAGCAGGAGGAATTGTGCTCCCACCATGTGCGCCGCACTCATTTGTTTTCCGTACAAAGCCTTTTTTTTTTTTTACTCTTTCATGACTATTGACTTTGCCTCTTCGCAAATCGAGGCTCAAAACCAATGTCGCCTTTCCCCCCCTCCCGGCGTATATCCAAAGTGACCCGTCCTTCAAAGTCAATATAAGTCAGTGCCGCTTCAAAAATCTGGTCACAAGCTTTGTAATTTAAGTGGTGGATCATGTGGAAATTTAGCGAGAAAATGACTTGTGCATTGTGCAATGAGTGGCGCAGTTTAAAAACGACTGCCCCCCCCCCCCAAAGCCCGAAATAGAACATCGTATCACAGCGTCTAGTGGGACTTTATTATCATTCGCATAAATGACCCCAAATGCGGTCCCAGTCCAGTTGCACACCTTTAATTGATCCCTTAGCTGACCTTCTGTCGCTTTCCTGCCTCCGTAGTAATTGGCATAAATTCCGTGTTAGAGGCTGAAATAAATTACGGGCCCCGGATAGCTATAAATATATGTGACAAAGTACCTACAGGAGAGAAAGAACACTGTGGTTTAATTCATTTTAAATTACCAAATGACAGAGGTACGCTTGATACGCAAGTCCATTAAAATGCAACTGCATGCTTGCTTTAATCCGCTCGCTATTGCTTCGGAAAAAAAAAAAGTTCATTGAATAACTCATACTGCATCAATTATAATTACTATTCCCAGTGTTGCTGTGCAAAAAAAGAAGCACTGCTACTCAGCTGCATCAATTGATTATGGCCCCAGTGTAGGACATGTTGAGGAAGTTTTCAAAGCCACTATATAATTCTTTAATTTGCTCCATTAGTAAAAAAAAACTGGTCCCTATGTCTACAAAAGGAAACTCATTAACTGCAGAGAGACATATCTGTTTTGTCAGCTCCAATTAAGATTTACAAAGTGTTGCAAACTATTAAAAATGTGTATTTTAGGCCTAGGCATGCATTCATTAAACATCTTTCACTGTAGCAAAACGTTTACAGGTACAGGATGGGATTCAAAAGAACATGCTTTGTCTCTTTAATGGAAGGTGCCATCAAAACAAACAAGGTTTAAATTTACTCCCAATTCAATCAAACCAACATCGATGCTGATACATGTTGTTGGTAATTCACATCAATTCACAGCAACATAAGTCAAAAGTTGATCAAACCCGAATCAACCTGTTGTATAAACGACATCACATAATATACTTTCACTATGTGATATTCAAGTTTAAATTGGTTTCTGAGCATTGCAACATTTGACAGATTTTCTTCCTGTTTTCAAAAATCCCTTCAACCATCTGATAGCCTTTGCTGGTGATGCAATACTCGTGTAGTTGATGCAGGGCTGGGGAAAATTACATTTTGAGAAATGAAACGCATTTGGGAGACTTAGGATCTATTATACAAAAGTTGGCAAGGTTTAAGAAAAGCAGAATGAAATTAATCTCTGCAGAGAACAATCGCAGTGGGGAAAACACCATCAACAGATGTTTCTGTGAACAGAATAATAGAACGTGTTAAAAAGTTTACAAGTAAAGCTCTAAACCTTCCCATGTTCAGTTTCTCCAGAACGAATGAAAATGAATGACTGAAAATGGCCATGAAGAATTCATGAAAGGGAGAACATTGAAAAAAATAATATAATCATTTAAAAAAGGAATTGAAATGTTGCTGAAGGTTGAAATGCTGACAAATGAAGGATCTTAAATTGTCTTGAAACATGTATTCTCATCCTTTTTTTATATATAAATTATTGATTCATTTAGAGCGTCATTACGTGATAAAGAAGACTTGCCTTGTCAATGGAACGGAAGCTAGATCATTAATTGCATTTCGTTCCGTGAAAGTAAAGTTTAAAAAAAAAAAACAAGAATAAGATAGGATGAAATAAGCCCTGTAGGCTTTAATGTAATTTTCCGGACCATCAGTCCGCTGCTTATTTCTCTAGACTCCGGAGTTCTTCAGCTCTCGCCCGGTGGGGTGTGAACTGTCATCTCCGAGTGCTGGCTTAGGACCCTGGCCCGGACGATGGAGCCCATCGCCTTCTGCTCTGAGCTCAATGACTAACGCGTTGAAGGAGAGAGCGTTCACCCCCTTCGTGATACGGATGAGCGCCCCCTGCTGGTACTGCTGCCCCCGCTCTGCCTGCAAGTGGGGGTGAACGCAATGAGATGAGCGAGCCTCTGTCACAGACATAAGGACCGAGGATATCGACTCCTATTTTAGACATGAGGCACACTTTAATAGCAATTTGATTTGTTTAAAGTAAAAACAAACACAATGTCTAGTTGTTGAGGGTTTAGAGATTATTAAAGTATAAGATATTATAGTGTCTTATAACTGCTCTATTGATATCTTTCATAAATGATTTATAAACACTTCGCATTTTTAAATTGCGTTTTCTCTTCATTCGAATATGCGGGCTCTGCTGAAAACTCAAATGAAATGTATCGTTAGTTTTGTTCTCATTTCTGTGTATTTACTAGACCAGGTACCTGGTTTATTAATGAAACTTTGGCCATATTTTAATTAAAAAAAAAATCGCACCTGCTTTTATGCTAAAGATAAAACAACACTAATGTCAGTAATGATTCTAATTGAAGGGTGGAAATCATTTAAATCATTATTTTTAAAGTTGAAGTCACCTGCAAAGTTTCTAGTTCTGAAAGACTTCTATTCCTGGTCAGTGTGCATCTCTGGGGTTGTACTGTAAGAGGTAAAAAGGCATTAATTGGGTGATCCACTACTGTAGGTGTGACCACAAGAGGAGCATTTACTATTTTCAATAATTATCCAAAATCAGCATGCAGATAGAACAGTAATGAGTTATGTATGTGTTATGGTTTTGAAATGGGATATTTTGAACGGGAGGAGGTTTTAACACTGTTATCATTTCCTGCAATGGGTTGCAAATAGAATCAGCTGATCTATTGCCATGGCAGCAAAACCAGGCATGTAAAACAGCAGCTAAAAATGTAATCATAACATACATATTTACATTAAGCCATAATTCAAATCTGCAAAAAAAAAAAAAAACATTGAAAATGGGCTTTCAGAATCGGGGTGACAATAACGAGTACAGTGGAATGCCATTAAAAGTGAAATTAAAAGTTCATATGAATGGATTTTTTTTTATTCAAACTTGGGAATTAATCTCTTTCTCTTGAGTCCAAGATGAAGCCATAGTCTGGTGAACCCGACAGACATAAATTCCAGATATACAGTACCATTCGCTATCCAATGCATTTATAATTAGCCTTTCACAACGACGATATATGAATGGAGCATGGTTGCACATTCTGAAATTGATACACACCTTGAAGACGTATGCTTATGCTTTAATACGATCTGAATAAATTTTGTGTACGAGTTGTGCATGTCAAACTGAAAAAGAACAATACGATTCTCTGAGAAATCCACAAAATTCAGAAATGAGCTTGAATTATTTAATTTGAGTTATTTAAAGCATTACACTCTAATGAGGAAAACTGCATACCCATAAGGTATCATGTCCCCCATTATGTTTTAATTTAAACTGTGTTTCTGTCTCTGTGTTTCTTTTCTCACTTTGTCTCAGGTTAATCATGCTTCTTCATGCAAAGTGCAGGCCCTTGGGCTGTGTTCCAGTCTACCATGAGGCTATTACCATAACATATCTCTTCAAGCGCTCAATGCCAAAACCAAAAACAATGAGTATTTAGCATTCATTTAGTGGGGACTGAAACAATAGACTAGTGTGTCAACAGCTGCCTTTCTGACAATGGAAAATAATCAAACCTATTGAATATAATGTTTATTTGCAAATGCAAATACCTACTGCAGTTGTGTTGGGTTTTCACCTGTGAAGTGGCAAGATTTTTCTGCAGCTGTCAATAACTGGCCTGTTTCCTTTTTACTTCTTTTTTTTTAATATTCTCAAGTACATACTTCCAACTGTGTCATGTGCTTTCATACATATCTTTTTTTTTTTTTTTCAAATGTGTCAGGGGGTTCAAAGTAGTATGGAGATAATAAAGAAGCGTGAAACAAGATGTACAACCTAGCAAACTTTCACTGTGATATGTGTAGGTGTACTGGATATTGCCAGCGCCACCAGCAATGTTTTGGCATTATATGCTTTTAGTCTGAAGTGTTGAGAAGTTTTATTGCCTTTGTAGAATCCAAACTCTCCCTAATGTTTCTTCGCTTATTGAAATAATTACAAGTAATCTTTTCAGTAACGTCAACAAGGAGGAGGCAATTCTTGACATTTTCCGTGTAGTTCAGATAGAGTACTTATTATATAACGTATTTTCTTAGTAAAAGCTATTATTTAGAGCTACTTACATGGCTTAGATTTTTTCTTTTCTGTCATCCATTTACCCAGGTGACATTTTGTTCTTACCGACATGGTTAAAGTACAGTTATGGTTTGAATCTTTACCCCCTGAGTTGTAAGGTCTCTTCCTTAACCGCTACATCACCTTATCACCCAGTGGAATAGTCAACTGAATACACAACCAAACACCCTATACCCATCATAAATGGTAAGTGATACATAACACACTATATTATATTGTTAAGAAAATGGGGAAGGTAACCGAGAAATGCTTATGGTTCTCTCTTCCCGCTCCCAAGAAGAACAGCCATGTTCTTGGCAACCATGTGAAATGTTTTGTGGTCAGCGTGACTGGGGTTAATACATTCATCAGAGTCAGTGACTTGCCAGTTGTCATTCTCTTTCTCTCACCCTCCTCTGTGATGTAACTAGGTAGCTAATATACAATATAGAGCCAATACTGAAAATCTCCATTGAGTGTCACCAAAAGCATCAGTCCAATCGTCCAAAAATAATGTCAAATCAGACACTAAGTTGTTGAGAGTGTGTTGAGCTGCAATAGTTATTTTGAGTTTTTCCTTATTTCAGTTATGATTAGGCATGACATGGGTAAAATATAAGACTGGGCTTAAAATAAAATCCCTTCAACAGCCCCCTGCCTTCACTGTGCGACCATTTTACACAGCATAGCCCTGGTTAATTTTAATTGAACTGCTCATCCTGTTGTAGTTGATATCTTACATAATTGACACAGTGGTAATACTTTTGACTGGCCAATGCAAAACTGCTTATAAACCCATGAATATGTATTGTATGACCATTTTTAATTGGCTGATCATTATAAATGACTTACTCATGTGTTTGTAAACATTGGTGAATGACACTAGGGGTGACTTGAGATGGGTTGATCCCTGTGCGAGGTCAGAGTACACCTGGAAAACCGATCTGAGCGCCGGGTCAGTTGTCAACAGCAACCCGTTGTGGAAAGAAAGTCAAACTTGCCTCAAGCCACAGACAGTGCAATTTACTCATGCTCACAAACACATGAGCATTTATAAAGATTCATAAATATTTACTAATGATTAGAACCTCCAAATTAATTTTTTTCATTATCTAAAATGTTGCCAAGGTTCTTAAACAGTGAATAACTCACAGAAAATGATTATTAGCGTTAATAAATCTACTTGAAGAAAACATCACGGTACATCGTAGGAGCCTAGCTAAAATCTTTGTTAAGGGTCTGTTATATATCTTATCTTACACATTCTCACATACCCAGATGTTGACAATATGTTCTTTTATTAAGCTCTGCTCCCCCCCAAATGAAAGGCTTTCACCAAGAGACACAGCAACACATCAAAAAGAGCTCCTGAACCATTTGGGTGTCCCTAGTTAAACCAAAATGTTATGGTAGAGTATGTGCTAATGGAGGAGATCAAGGGGACTTGTATGAAAGAAAAATGTACCTTTTTATTCTTTTCAATGCCTAGCCTAACAACTCTCCCTAGCATATCAGCAAAAATATGAAAGACCACATTCATTCTCCTGTGAGAGATCAGGGACAGGCTACGTTCAAACATTCCCTGAATTTATCATGCACAAAATGTCTGTGGCTATACACTATTTTTGGTATACTTTACAACAGATCATGTAAATTGTCATATTTACCTGAGTGTACACTTTTATGCACTTAGGACAACTGTTCATTGGATTGAGTATTTCCCATCAGTCCACCAATAACCATTAATACATTTTTGGGGTCCTTTACCATGTGTAGGGAATATTAATTTGTTATCTGCCTTTCGTTCATACATTTATCATTTTCTTACAGTAATACAGTTATGTGACACATAGAGCCAGTAACAACACGATACTTCATTGAGCGGAATCCCTCTCCCAGCTGTCAGGATCAGTCATAAAATACATCGCAAAATCTTTAAATCGTACAATATAGACACGAAAACAGCCTATTCAGAACATGTTCACATAAACATAAATCACGATAAATATCTGTGTTCCCGTGTCATTACTTTAGCTCAGCAAATATGAATACAGCGTATAAAGCTTTGCCAATTTTGAAAATATTTTCCACATTCTCTGACCCACGGCAATTCATCATTATCAATAATCCGGTTATGAGATCAAGGTGCATGAGAGAGTCAGTGTTTATACCATAACCATACGTCTAATCCAGTCTTGTTTGTGAAAGGTTTTCTTTCTTTTTTTTTCTGGAAGGTAACCTAGGGAATATCGTCTTAAACAAGACTCAGCTTAATCTTCTGTTGAAGGCTTGTATTGAATCGCGCCGCTCGGTTTTTTAATGATTTCAGTTTTGAGATTGAAGAAATGGAGGGAAAAAAACATGCTGGCCTGAGAGCACAATCGCCAGTGACTTTAACGCTAGGCCTCCTCTAAGAAATCGATGCTTGAAGGAGGCATCCTAGGTGGAGCCTGCAATGTATTCGGGTTTGGTAGCCAGTCGGGTTGTTTTATTTGTTTTTATGGTATTTTTAAATGCAAATTTACAATTGCAATGAATTTGTTTCTCCAAGTGCAACATGGTGGTCTGAGTTGTATAAAGGCAAAGAAACAAGCCTTACAACTCAAAGGTTTTAGGTTCAGTTCTTAGTACAGACCAGTTGTACAAATAGATTGTATCTAAAAACAAATATTCTTAAAGTGAATAAATATAAACACTTGATACAAGTTTCTGCATTTAAGACATTAATAGTGTAAATATAAATGTAGACAATTTGGTCACTGTGAATCATGATTAAGGTTCTTTGCATTATTATTCTTTCCCCCAGTTTTTAAAATCTTTTGTAATATATAACAGTGAGGGTGTGTGTGATGTGTGTGTGTGTTTCAGTGCGTCTGGAGTCTATGTGTTATTCATAACCCTTAGCTTCATATTCTCTGTCTTCTACATCTTTTGTTTGCAGCATTTAGAGTCAAAAGGTATAAAACTAAATCAATGGATTTTATTTCCTTGATCCCCCGAGGCTAAGCTACAGCAAAGTAAACTCACCTCCTCCTTTTATAAAACATGTCTGAATTATAACCAAACAGATCGAGAGGATAACTTTAAGTATCGCGACTGTTGTGGATATTAAAATCTGAAATGTTTATTGATGAAATAATTACACAAGAAAATGTACATGTAGTATTTTACCCCAGAGTTGTTCATTGAAAGAATGAGCATTTTTACAATAATTGTTTTCCTGTTTCAGAAAAAGAGACCCAGTAATAAAGTCTTCTAAAGTGCAGTGTATGAGGGTATAAAAGAGTTTGAGTAAAATGTATTGTGTAACATTTTGAGGACAACTGTATTGATGAAGATACACAACATAACAAGGAATATGCTATGCAAATCTACACACAAGTAGTTCTGAATTTTCTTTTTCGCTTTGGTTTTACTGACTCAGAAATGATCATTATTCTCCTTTGCTTTAAAAAATTATGCATGTTGAATATTCATAAATTCATTAAGGAATGTCTGTTGAGGTGACAGTGTTTGTTTACCTGCCCAATAGTCCTTTGCAGTAGAATGCTAACAGGCCGTCGTTTAAATGGCTAATTACGACCTGGACTCGGACAGTGTTGGCAGGGTGGTTTGTTTTGTGGCCCGGGATCACGGTAATGCAGTTGCATGGGTAAATCTGGTGAGTCGAAATGTTCAGGTTGCTACTCCTTCTCCAGCCACTGTAATGGGTCTTCCACAGCAGGTAGGAGCTCATTCAGATGAGTGTGAAAACGCAGCATCGTGGACGGTATGACTTGCTTACTAGCTATCCAGTAGACCTATATTGATCCACAGTGCTGGAAGTGATTTTGCCTAAATGATTAAAATTTAATTCCGAGAAAGCAAACAGGTAACATCTCATAAATTTTCATGCATCAGAAGTACACCAATATTCACTCACTATGCAAATTTATGTATTGCTGACATAGGAAATTCTGCCCGAGAATATCCCATAACAAAACTGAAAATATTTGGATATGGAGTCCAAAAATGCAAATTTTGGTTGCAGTGGGTACATTCTACAATCACCTAGTGACAACTATTGATATTCTCTGGCATTGTAAAGGACATTTCGTTAAGCAGATTTATCCAAGAGTGCTTAACATTTGACATGTGATCTCTGATTTAAAAATCAGGTTTTCTAATGGTCGAGTTATTTATATTGTCTTTAGCTTACATAAATGTTTTCACGAGTGAGGGCTCTGGCAGGACTGATGTCTATATTCCGTCAGTGTTTTTAAGGTTTTCCCCGCTCTTGAACCGAGCCAAACTTGTTAGACTCCCACAGCCACCCTCTATCTCTGACTCAACAGGAGGAAGCCGTAAAGACAGTGAGTCCTCTGATTCACGTAATGACTAGGCCTCGCTTCAGGCCTCGCTGCAGATGCACTCGCAATTACAGACTACCTGTGTCGTCGAAGGATGATGAATTCGGTACTTGGTTTGTGCGCCTGCAGGTGCCTCGCTTAACCATTATTGGCCGATAAAGAGCAATAACACCAACAACCTTACCCGGCGTAACCCCTGTCGTTCATCAGCGCGACTGTGCCAGTTTTTGCCTGGCCATTGTGAATGTCCCATGATGGCTGTAATTGGGTATCTGAGAATCGACTACCTGGTCGTATAGCTCATGCCTGCTTTTGCAAAGATGTGCCTCTTTTGCGTGAGTCACCACAACACCCGTCCGCCATCAATTTTAAGGACTTTCTCGGGACTAGTTCTGTTCTGCGTTCCGGTGTTACAAGACAAGCGCTTGCTTGGTCATGAGCGCACAGGTGCTGGCGATGACCGCGAAAGGGGACGGTAATGAAATCAAGGGAGGCACGACCAATAAAAAGCCAGCATGACATCTGCCTATGAAATGAAGTGACACACTAGAGAACATATGAGAGGCACTTAATCGAATGAGACACGAGGGTGTCCTAAAAACACACGCCATATGTCCGGTCCCATCACTGCAATAACCGAGCAGGTACGAGAGAAAACTCACAAATATTCTGGGGACAGTTTCATTTTCACGCTCACTGAGTTTACAAATGAACTATGAAAGTGAGAATATTAATACTGATGGAAACTGAGGAGGAAAAAGTTTCTTACTTGTAATTGAAGGGAACGGAATGCCGGCTTGCCTTCGGTTTTTTGGTGGTGTGAAAGTCTTAGCTGGGTGCATTCACAGTTCAGAAACTCTGTCAGGACAGAAGGGGAAAAGCAAAAACAAAAATTACTGGGGAAGAACAAATTATTAGTTGGTGTGGCAGTATCGCATGATAAAATCCAAAGAGTAGACTGAAAAAAGTGGTAATTAAAGGGAAGAATCAAGAGCGTGGCTAAAGTCGAGAGAGGGGGAAGTGGAAAGAATATTACATCCTACAGAGAAGATGCATATTGAATCAATACCTCTCCTCAATTTTGATTTACAATTGATGGTGTGACTTTTTCCCCTCACAAACATTTCGGTTAATACAAACTGGTTATCTTGCTGATCTTGCCAAAAAATATATACTTTTGTGGAGAAAAAAAATAAATTAGCATTTGACCATCAGTCAAAGCACTAATGCTGATTAAATTCCAGGCCGCATCCCAGAGTGCAAGAAGAATGGTACACTCAACCATGTTGAGATATGATGGAGTGAATGTGTTAAAAAAACAAACATCCTCCTCTTTTTTTGCCTCATGTGGTGAGTTTCTACCTGCAGGCTTAAAACTGTGGGGGAGTGGGTGAGGGACGGGAAATAGAGAGAGAGTGATTAAGAGAGGGAGGGAGAGAGGGAGAGAAGGAGGGGGGGGGTTGCGGTTCTGTTGAGCTGTACAGTCAACAGACAAATGGGGAATGGGTGGCCGATGTCTTTGATGTAGCGGGTAGGAGAAAAGGAGACGTGTTAGGAATACCCTGATTACAACGGCTGGGGAAAAGACCAGCGGGCCTGACTCGCAGCCAGCGCATAAGAAGCAATGCAGCACAGAGCGCTCTCTAAGCCTCTTAAAAATCCTGGCTGCTTTAGGAATTTATTGGTTGCTACATATTCTGATGGAGCTCTGCACAGAACTCCGGCATTTGCATTTTTATTGCCGCCACCCATTGCAATCCGAGCTCGCAAACCCGTTGGTCTGTGAGAGCGGAGGACGTTTCCGCCGGAGCAGGGGTTTGATTCGAGGGCCCCCTACCCCGCACCGGGAGCCAGGTCCGAAAAAACGACACGGGAGGGCGACTCGGAACGGGTTGCGAAAAATTCTTGAAACGACCCTGACGGACCCGTGCTTTGAAACCCACCCAGGTATTTGTCCTTACTTTGTAAGCATGGGTTTGTCTCTTTTTTTCATCCTGGAGTTTCGCATGGAGCACTGGATCCACCTTTACTCCGAAGGGCAGCCTGCCAGATCTCCAGCAACCATCGCTGCAGAGATGGTGACCCACCCCCCCCCCCCCCCCCCCCCCACTCCCAACCCCTCCTGCCAAGTACAGCTGTTCCGCTCCCCCCTCTGTTCCCGAGGACACCTCGGCCCATGCCGGTGCAAATCCATCCTAACAGTGGCCCCCTCTCGCCGCATGCCAGGACAACTTCCGCTCATGCAGGTCGAGGCCACGGTACAGAGGCACTCCTTCTGCCTGCTGTTGTCATGGTATCTCCTAGCACAGCCAATAAAAAAATGAGTGCAATCTTGATTAGTCCTTCCTAAAGGTATTACAGTAAGGTACAACAGCTGATCTGCAAAGCAAGTATGGCACTGTTTTAGCTGTTTGATACATGTCAAATTCAAATTACTGCAGTGCATATAAGGCAAAGATTTAGCCTTCGTGACTTAATCATATAGCAAATACCTTTATAGCGAGCTACAGACCAGTAGTGACAGCATCAATAGTGGACCATTTCCTTGTGGGCTCCATCCATGACATGCTAACAATGCAAACACTACAATGGTTGTCTATATTCCTCACTAGCACAAAAATAATAGATAATCTGTGCATTAAATGAACTGGAGTACGTTTCAATGATGTTTGAATCCATTTTGTCATGATATACTGACACGATATATTTTGTCATGTGTTTACTTTAAATAAAATATGAGAGAATTGTGTTCAGAAGTACAACATAAGTTTGGGGGAAGATTTTAGACATTAGGACTGTTATTAAATGTATTTTTCTGTATGTGCATTTTCGTATGGTTTTTGTTCCTTTTACATTTATAGCTGTGTAGAAATGAACAGAACACTTCCTTTAATTCAGTGCTAGGAACTAAAGAAAAATATATACTGCAGTTAGATCACACAGAGTCCTATACTGTATGTTGGAATGGCCATGAGAACAGGAATTTCATTTAGCTCGGGGCCTGATCATATAAGTGTCTGACGTTAATGATTACATTACATCCCACATAAATATGCGAGGCCATTACTGGGAATATAGACTCCTCATTTGACCCCCGCGGCCCTTAACGAAACTGTAGGTTTATTACATCTTTGCCGCGCTGCCCTACAGTAAATCGAACTGGTAATGTAATATACAGAGACGTTCAAGGAATCAATCAGGCCGAGCGTCTCCCCTTCCTCAGGTGTCAAGGTGCAACTCTTTATGATTATGATTTATGGTCTAACAACTACGATTCCCAGCGTCCTTGGGACCAAATTTGTAATGGACCTGCATGCAGATATGCCTTGATGAATAATTTCTCCTTGATAAAGCGTTTCATAATGTGCTCCATTGTGTATTTGCACAATGGATGTAGACGTCGTGACTTGATACATTTTTGCCGCTCGAGTCTAATGTGCAATCTACCTCAAATTGATGGGCTACATTTGCTCCTCTCGTTTTATAGAAAATGGGTAGTCTGGGTATGGGATTAATCCAAAGCCTTTACCTCCCCACACAGACATTGTTTGCATCATCAAAGACCAGAGGTTTTCGTCAAGTACGTAAAATGGCAGAAGGCAGAATGGCAGAACGGCCTCAAATGGTTTTGCTTGCACAAACTAAGGCCACGCACAGACACAACAGCTATCAAAAATAGCCAGTTTCACGCAATAACTCAGTAGTTTCTCGGCTCTTCTCTTCAACAATCTCACAACTAGTAAACCTTGGACCACTGGTCTATGAACAAGGCCTTAGCTACCAAATACACACACATGCACACACACACACCAGGTGACTTGGTCTGCTCTTATCTCTGGGGATTCGGCAAAGCCACACTACCCATGTTCACAGAGGAAGAGACACCTTCGGACATATCAAAGTTTGTTTCATTAATATTTCAGAAGGCCCAGATCCAACACCTCTTTCATCAGCCTGTCTGTCACCCCATCACCCTCCCCCACCCCCCACTCCTTCAGAAAATGGACCGTTGGTCAATCCGACGACTCCTCTACGAAGATTGATAGACGAGACAGTTCTCCCACAGAGTACGTCTCGAAACTGACAGGCTTTTAAATTGCCAGACAGTCGCTCATAAGGAAGCCCATGTCAACAAGGTGCACGGCAGGTCTTTAAGGACGGCCCATCCTCCTCGTTTATCGACCGCTGTATCTCCAAGAAGCGTATCGCCTTAAGTCGAGCGCAATGTCAGGTTGGGCAGTTGGCGGCCGCCAATTGCATTCATCAAAATCACGTTCCAGCCAATAACCATCAGGCGCTTGGCCAACTCTCTGCACTGTCTTGGTTCGGCCATACATTAAAACGCAGCTATTCTATATCTTTGGGATAAATGCAGGCCAAAGTCTTTGTTTTGGTGCTTTAAACTTATTCTTTCCAAGACCAGTTGTGGAAGGTCTGAATCCTCTGTACCAAACACAACAAACACAAATATCCAGAGAACAGACAGAGTAATTTAAGCACAACATCCCTAAATGTTCTGCTGATGCCAGAAAGTGGCTCCTGCCAAGGGGGTATTTACATTAAAAGTAAAAAAAATCACTCCAGTTAAAATCTGGCTATCTGACTAATGAAAAAATTAATTAAATGACTTATTGCATACAGAGTAAGTAATGTGATACATGCGTTTCTCAAGAGTCACAAGCTTTGTCTCTCCAGATGGCTGAGTATTTGTAAACCCCACTATACAAATTACACAATTATTCGGGCTGGGTGGGTTACAATGAGTTAAATTTTTTGCAGTGCCACCAATAACCTCAATATGCTTCGTATCACTATAAAATTTGTATGGATTGTAATTGAATTAGATGGACAAGTTTAAAGCATTTTCTACAGTGCAATGTGTCAGATATTTATAGGTTTGAAGTTTCTGAAATCAAGAAAAATGCCATATATAAAAAGATAAAAACTTGCTAACACTGAAACATCAAAATCAATAGACTTCATTCTGACCTCTTTAACATTCACTAGTATTTATGAAAAAAAAAAAATGTACTGCTTAAAGACAAACATTACTGAAAGGAATGCAAGTGTTTATTATAGGCAGTGAGAATGGAATACTTGGCCACCGAATGTTTTTTTTTCCTCATGGGTTTTTCAGATTTGTACCGTTTTTTTATCAATATACAACCACTTGGCAAAGGAACTGGAAGCATCTTTTTGATTGGTGTTGGGGCCAACAGTTGAAGCTTTTTTGCGGAGAATCTGTGATGACTGGTGGGCAAAATTTTTCTTCACTGAAACAAACAATGTTGCGTTGCTGTCGTGGTTTCTTTTAAAATAAAGTTTCTCAAACCATGTTTTGTTAGAATATCACCTCTACTGAAAGACTGTTCATAAAACAAGAAGTGTGGAACCAGAGTTTGAGAGACAGGGACATAAGAGAGGTCCATGTTACATGTGGAATGGCAAGTGTCCAATCGCCAATGAAGTCCATCCACCACTAGATGGCGCTCCCTCTTGGCTAGAGCGCAGTAATCCCACCTTGACAGAGAGGATGAACTAAACTCATTGTCAATGCAAAGTGATTATACGATGCAACAGTACATGGCAATAGTTCCTGTTGGATCGCTCTTCAAATAAAAGCCAATAAACTTGCCATTCTGGAGTCCGACATTGCAAATGCCAATCCATTAAGCAGATAACCAACATTGCATTGTTTTCATTAGTTAAATTAGACACCAAAGTGATGCATTCATAAAGACATCACCTCTATAACACTTTAAACCATATAAATCCTCTACTACAAAGTTTAGTTGCTCATTACATATGGTTGCACATTCCCTGGTCTCATGTATCTGTTACATGGGCCATTTTGTTTTTAACACATTAGAGACACATGGGGGCTTACGGACCTCTTAAGAAGAGTTACCTCTCACCTACAGAATTACAGAGGATTAAGGAGTGGTCAGTTTCACCTTTTGGCCTCTTCAGCCAATCCATATGAGGAGGTGTTTAGACACATATGCCGTAGAGTACCAGTAATGTAATCTCATTGGACAGTACTTTCGAACACCAGCCAATGGAAATCAGAATAGAAACCTGGAAAGCTAATACAAAGTTTAAAACAGAGACAAATATAGTTTGCCATTTACTCCATCTGCACCGCGTTCATTTACGTCAAGGCAACTGCTACCTTCAAATATACTGTACATGCACAATAGTGTTTAAAGTATAGTTGCGTTGCGGCACTGTATTTAATCTCTACACACCCCTCTAGTGTTTAAGACATATCACGTAAGAATAGCACTTAATAATGTCTTAGTACAGACTAAAGCATAGCTAAAAAATGTAAATTTGATGGACACTTCTGGCATGTTTCTGTCTTCTTCTGACATGCGTCATTACCTGCATGAAGTACCTGCGTGAATGATTACGTTTTCCAAACCGCAAACTCAACCATCTCCCTCAGACCAGTGCTGCGTGATGATCTTACTACACGCTACTCCTTTCCCATAATCCAATGTAAATAGATGAGATATTCAGATACGAGTGCAGAACGATGCCCGAACTACTGGACATGCAGAAGCCGTTTCTCATGTGAATATTTCACATGTCACATTGAAGTGAAAGCAAACATAGAAGATAAAAGGTTCAAGTGCATTATTTGAGACAATATGCAACCCACAGAATTTGACAAGCTGGAATTGCTACTGTTCACACACAAAGGCCATGAAAAGTATTAAGGAGAACGAAAATAGGAATAATCATTAATATTTCAGATCCTGCAGAGAAATAACAATATTTAAGAAAGGTCAGCGCTGCTCTCTGAAATGCAGTTGCTTCAGGAACAGCAAACTGCATTTTTTGGACACACTTTAAAAAATGTAGCGTATTCTTCCTAAAAGCAAAAAAAAAAAAGATTTTCACAGGGTTAAATCTCTCCAAGGTGCATCCACTTGACCTATAGATGTTTTTTGCACAGAAGAGTAAAGAACAGTAGCATGGATAATCATTATTGTTCATTATAAGTACCAATTAGCATATCTGTTCTCCAGAGTATGTAAATATATCTTAATCTTAGTTATTTTGAGTATGTGGTATAAAGAAGTATCATTCAGTTACTGAAAAGCAGCTTAAAATTTGATGAGAATTCCAGTGAGACACTGAGCAAAACAAATGGTGGACAAATCTTTTTTTTTTTTCTGTTTCCCTGACTACAGGCTGGAAACTGTCTTGAGGGTCACTCAAAGCCGGCTTGTTGCCGTCGCTCGGCGTTTGAAACCTCAGCGACACAAAGGGGATGAGACGAGGCGGAAAACCAACATGAAGGCTTGTGCGGTCTGTGGAGAGATCCTTCCCCCACTCAACCCCCCCCCCCCCCCCCTTGCCGGGCTCGGCGCCAGAACTTCCTCTCTGATTTTGTCCAAAGCCGACGTTTGATAAATGCATGACAGCTGTCCCTGAAAAGTTACACTTCCCCTGCTTGAACTCGCCCTTGATTGCACTTCCAGGGATAATTGGCCGCCAAAACCGGCCATGTGCGACATTCTCTCACCCCTGCGCCGGTGGCCCGGGTTTTGCGCCGCGACGTGAAGCACGCTCGTAATCAATTATGCGGCGTCAACAAACCATTAACCCTTTTGTCACGCAGAAGCGCGGTTCCCACCGGGATCCACGACAGGACTTATACGTCTTGATCAGGAGGTCACAGAGGAAAAGGAACGCAATTAACAATGCAGCGGCTAAATGGCAGCATGCTTCATTTAAACCATCAGTGCCGTGATACTCCTGGCCAAGCCTTCATTAATAATGCTTGTTGAACAAATAGGAAAACATGTAGCAAAACGCTTCCTTTTCCACTGCGCCTGGCGGACATTAGCTGGCCAATTTAGAGGCCTGCATTAGCCCCGGACGAGCCCCCCCTCCCCACTTCCCCACCCGCAACCCCCTCCCCCCACGTCCACAGGGCTGCACACTCCAGTAGATTTTATACGTGGCCAATCAATGTGGCGCAGGTTTCTTTATATACCCGGTTTCCGAGAAGCAGGGGATAGGGGTTAACGCTAATCCATTCAAACAACTCTGTGATTCAATTAATTAAAAGCTCAGATGGAATGAGTGCAAGATGCTTCCAGGCCTCAAGGACTGTAGACATGGAGCCCAGCTGTCACAGAAACACAATCTCTGATTTAAATTCTACATAGGCTGTAACTTTCGATGAGATTTAAGTGGCGTCTACGCTAACGGAATCCAATTCAATTAATTGAACAGTGGTTGCTGGCGATTCCCTTTTGCTGTGTACGGACTCTTTAAATGAGGGCGATGTTCTGAGTTAGGATATTTTACAGTTATTTGGAGCTATAAAAGCATTCTCCCGGTCATTAAAACATTGCTGTCACATGGTTGTTGTGTCACCCCCGTTTCGGGACAACAGCGAAGACGTACGTTTACGCTTGGTGTTCCGGAAGAGACGCAGGTGTGTCGTATTACTCACAAGGTCAGGAGTCAGAAATCATTCTGCTTCCCCGGTGATAAGCATAACTCTGTAAGCAACGAAACGAAAAGCATTAATAAGGAAAGGAAACATGTGAAATGAAAATTCAATGAATTCCCTACGCTATAGTCAATAGATGAGCTCTTGGTGTAAAGTAAAATAACATTATAATGATAAACGAAATATCCAATGTACCTTGCAAAATATGAATCATTCCTCTCCTCTTTCTCTGAGTATGCACTCCTATCTGAACACTTGATCTGTGGGCACATCCTGCACTCCACAGCCTATACTGTAGAAGAGGTCTTTATTTAAAGGAGGTGGAAGCAGCATGCTCTCCAACGCATCTAAGCATCCTCTGAAACGGCTCCCCGCATGTATTTTTCCTTCTAATCTTCCCTCCTCTCTGAACACAGGGGCACATGGATGTGAAGTCATTATACGCTAATAACATCCATAAGCTGATGCAGCACATAGCGCCGCTCCCTCACTCCTGTATAGAAAAGGTTGTGTGGTGCGGGAGAGGGCTAATGACTCTGGGAGAGTTGCCGCACCTCCTCTTAAAATAGAAGGGTTTTTTTTTTCCATATAGGCCTGGGTTTTTTCCTGAGCATGGAGACGCATTACTTTCATGTTACCATTACTTACGCATTTCGCCCATTCTGTTGAAGATTCAACCGCAACTTTATTCAGTAACTGTGGTGTGTAGATGCTGACTCTGTACTGCGTTTCTTCATCTCGCCATTTATTGTAACCTTAATTCAGACCCAGAGGTCAACAGAGATCTCGTTTCTGTCGTGGCTGCTCTGGTGAGAAGAGGACTGCAGGGAATGCAGTGGGTTTCTCCACCGACCAACTTAAGCGTTTCGGCTATCTTTCAGCCCGTGCAGCGCAATTTATGTTGACCACAGTGAGGTCAAGGGCTCTTTTATATCCCAGTGAAAGACAGCACCACATGCAGTACATTGTCCTCATTGCAGCTTGGGAACTGGTTTCAATGGGTCCAGAGGGAAGGCCACCCCCTACTGGGCCATCAACACAATGACAGTGTTCTGAAATTCCTCAAAAGTTTTACTTTCAGCTGCTTGACCCGAATAGGATGCAGAGTGTCACGGCTGCTGGCGTCCAATGAAATTGATAAATTTTGTATTTGAGCCGATTAAACCGCCTCATTGCACAATTGTTAGCCTTATTGTGCTTCCCGTCATATTTACACCTCTGTGTGTCTCCATTTTCCCAATGACAAAAGGAACATGGTCTGATGAATGACAAATGCAAATAGCGGTAAACGGGAGCACGAGGCCAAGGAGATAAACGCGTTTGGAATAGCTGTAAACATCACTCAAGAATATGAGTGATGAAGGTTAAAGGTAGTTTTTACCTGCATGTCAAGAGCGGGACAAAAGGCTGAATGAAGAGGCACACATGAACTTAATGAGAAACACAGCAATGGACAAAGGCATGTTTTGTCTATGGAGATTGCAGGTTTGAACCCATGCCATATTGCACTCTGCAAGGTTTGACCGAATAGCTCCAATAAACATTCAAATCGATGAATATAAAAAGTAAAATGAACAGCTATGCAAATAATTTTGGGTACTGGTGCATACTATAGAGATTATATGCAGCTGCATAAACACAGAAGTAAAAACAAGCAAAAAAAGGCAGCCATTTTCTAATAAGAGGCATCAAAGCCATAATATTACACAGGACAAACAGTTGCAAGTGAAGTGTAACTTTAGTAGACATACATACACATTATAAAAATAGTACTAACAGTAGGTACACAGGTATTCATGTATACATTCTTCTCACATAAATAAGTACTGTGCAAGTATACATCAAATCAAGTCTTCTTAATCCTCTTATTATTATTATCATTATTATTATTACTAATTATCTACATATTGGCCTATGAAAAAAACAGAATATAGTAAACATGACATAAAATAATTGATGTCTATTGGAATCCCAGAGAACAACAGTTGTCTGTTTTTGGTAGTCTTGCATTTGTATTCTAGTGTCACAGCCCATTGCGGTTGTTTCTAGTCCTTGCTTTTTGGTTTCTCATTCAGGAGCGGAGGTCACTGAGACAGAAGGGAGTGCGCTATTTCAGCACAATGACTGCTGCTGAATACAGTATATCTCGGTGCAGACCGACCATCCCTTCTCTGCTTCAATATTAAACCCAGAGCAAAACCACAGGGGGAAAAAAAACAAGCGCAGAAACTCAACTTTCTCTCTCACTTACTCATATGCCTCATGTAATTTGGCTGAAATAAGGATAGGGGCCTTTTTACCTCATGCTGATCGGTGCTGTTCATTTGCGCGGTAGGAAGGCTAGCTATCGCCTTCGCGTCCGGCACGCCTCGTCTCCTTCGGTTCGACTGGTTTTTCTCTGCGGTTGACAAGGACCTACGTGATGAAAACAACCTATTCTCAATCTATCCACCTGCGCTCACAAAACGGGACCTGTGAGGCAGAAACACGTGCGCTCGCCTGTTAGCCAGGGACTAATTTGCACCATCCAGGCCACAAAGTACTGTAAGAGAGAGCGAAAACCTTTTGGTGGAGCTTTTTGTAGCGGCTGCTGGTCTTGTTCGCACTTCTCATGTTGAAGGGAGGAAGTAATGTTGCTCTAACCTGAGAAACTGGGTGTCAACACCTCAATATAGCTGATAAGGCTCCAATATGAAATCGTGCTAAACCAGCACTTACCTTCCATTTAATTATAAATACATACATACAGCCTTTATCTTGCCTCAAATTATACAGCAATAATCTCCATTTGGGAAACAAAAGGCACAAACAACTCGAAAAATTAAAAATGAAGGTAAAAGAAAAACATTGAAAGAAATACATGGCCTGCAAAGATGCAATACACATTTAATTGTATTGTATTTGCCTCAACACAAATTATAACAATATCATTATAAGAATAAGAAACAAGTGAGTATTGTACTCAGTAGTTAGCTTTGCATTTATATGTGTGTAGTCTGCATGTATAAATAAGTCACAGATGATTCAGTATTTGTCATACAGTTCTCTTCAATGTAAAAGTGGCCCTTGTCTGTCTTCGTAACCAGGGTTACAGTATATTACTCCTTCACCCTTGTAACAAATCTCACCGCTAAGCGGCTTGACACAACAGAGACAGAAACCCTATTAGTGCTGTATCCTATCCACCTCATGATAATATCCGCCTGGCTTCTGCCTGAACGATGCATCCGCCATATGCTTGTCCACCTGACGTAAAAACTGCCGCGGTACGCTGCCTCGGGGGCTGTTGCTCCACAGCCTGGCGCGGTTGCATCACCCCGGCGCAAGACAAATAAATGCACATGTATTTAAATTCAGCAGACGGAAGCAGACAAGCAGTCAGCTCGCGGCAAAGTAGCATATGCACTCCTGGAGAGAGGAAGGTGCAACTTCATTGTAACTGGCAGTATCTCAGAATGTCAGTTGCTGTACCTATAGGGTAGGGGAAGGGGGGGGGATGGGATCTACGCATGATTGGAAAAAAAACATCAAAGCAATTATGGTTTCTGCTAATCAAAACAGTGGTTTTTAAGGACACTGACTGGCAGTATCATAATGGATACCATGTATACTTCATTTGGAAACACAAACTCAGTTTAAAGGTAAATGCACTGCCTGGTGTTAGTTAAATGTGGATTACAAACTGTTTTGAGTTTTAATATAAAGGATTTTAACTCAAATATAAATGCCACATATATTATGACTGAGGAAATTAAAAATGATAAATCAGTACAGTGGAGAAATACCATTTGATATCTATCAGAGGCTACATAATAATTTGGATGAAATTTTAACTTCAGTTCATAAATAATCATAAGAATAATTATTTTAAGTAATAGGCTCAGAGTGAAGTCAAATGTTTAATCTACAACTGTGTGTCCAATTGTTGGGGGTTCAAGTCCCAGCTGTGCTATGATTGGCTGTCACAAAGCAACTACTGGCTCAACCTCTCCAGAGGAAGATATCATATATACATATACATGCACTTCTATGTACATGCATATGTATATATAATAGCTGTATGATATATACATCACTGTCAGCCTTATCAATATCATTGCTCTCTAGTGTCTTTTCCTGGCCAGCCAGGTGCCTGCAGATTCAGAAACTAAACATATTTTTGTCTTTCTTCCAAAGGTACATGAATTAGATTGGTGTTGCATCTGCAGTATGTAAAACAATGAAGGCCAGTGACTAGTTGCCATGTGAACCGAAAGAGTCATATGGGTGGCCACTTCCTCATACGTCTAAGGAGGGAGGTTGTTTTAGCATGGGGGTGGCTTAAATATGTCTGGCACATAATAAAATACATCTACATCTTTTCCATGTCTCAGGATTTTGGAGGTACCATTCAGCTCAGCTTCCTTTGTCCTCATTTATGGTTTGTAATGACTACTAAACCCAATGACATGTCAGTATAAAACAAATAACATGTTTATATGTCACTTAAAGTAAAAGAGCACCAAAAGGGGTTATAGTTTCTGCCAACCTCCAACCCCACCATCCTCACAGACACACCTTTCTGAAAGTGTTCCCCCTGTATTTTTGATAACAATAATACAAGGTTATTCAAGAATAATTACTTTGGCTGAAAAATAGAAACCGTATCTATCATATGAAATCGGACATTTCTCAAGAAATAATATAGATTGCGTAGTGAATAAACACACACCATGGCTATTCCATGTCAGTCTGATGCAAAAGCGTTGTAAAATTAATGATTTGCAACTGAATGAACTTAATTAAAGGGCACATTACAGAGCATATTGTATGGAATTCATCAAGGTTCTTATCAGGTCTTATAGCTGTATCGTGAAAAGCTATGGATTGTCAGACTGAAAAAAGGTATTATTACTTACAGCTGCAATTCAGATTAAATTCACCATCAGGATTGTGATTCTTTGCTTTTTTGCCACAGGCATTTGCTCCATTTTCATATTTTTTTTCTTCTGCCTTCCCTAGAGACAAAGAGAGAACATAAAGAATAAACAACAGTTAACTTTTGAAAGTGACTGTAAAATGTTTTGTTCGTAAGGTAATGTATTTTTCCATACGAAGTTTAAAACCAGAAACCATTTTCAGCAAAAAATAAACAATGAACAATTCCAAATATATTTTTCTGACATTAATGCCCTTTTTCTTCCAAACAACGTTAGAAACAACTAGAGTACAACTTTATTTCAACGTCTGTCTAAATAATGTTCCATTTAAAAACATGTCTGATATTGGATTCTATTTAGACATGCGTACCAATTTTGTTTATGTTTTTGTTTTTCTATTGTTTTCTTTTGAAAAATATCAGTATTGGACAGGTAACATTACTTGATATTTGCCAAAGGCTATAGAAGCAATTGCAGTAAGTTGACTGAAGCATGGAAATAAACCTTCAGAATATTTCATCTTGAAACAGTCAAGATAACGGGCAGAATACTTAAATTTATATTTGCTTGAGGGATTTAAGGAAGCCAGTAAAGTTACAAGTGGAAAACTCAGAGAGAACAGGAGGAGAGGCTCCTGGGTGCAGCGATGTGCTCTGCAATCTAGTATCAAATCCCGCCTGTTTGATTGGCTAGAGTGTTGTCTGGGGGGGAATGTTATTGGTTGGCAGGATATTCTGTGCTTCGCCATGTGACATTGTGACCTTGGATCCCTGTGATGTCCCTACACCAGCTGTGTAAACTGGGTGGTCAGCCAATGAAAAGGCACAGTTCTTGGTCTACACAATGAAAAGAAGCAGTTGTTGACGAATGTGATTGGTTGCATATGTACATTTAAACTGACAGTGGATGTAACACCTTCTTATATGACTTTATTGAAAATTTGTATTCTTAATTGGTGAAAAAATTAAATGGGGGTACCTTTATATGAGAACACGGAGGCAAATCAGACAGTCTCAATCACAACGGTCTAGGTGGCCTGTTTTGGTTTCACTCTTTTATACACAAACTGCTACATAGATATCAGGTGTCTTGAATTCATTACACTATGAGGGTCAATTGAAAATATTGGTCACTACAAAACACAATACAACTCAGTTGATTCCCTGAAATATTGATAGATCTTGGGATGATTTTGGGTATACCTCGCCCATATCTGAGAAGGTGTCCCATGCTCTTTCCTCACAAGGTCCTCTAAGATACGGGCTGCATTACCATAATTACTTTCTCACAGGGCTAATTGGATGTGAATGCAATTCCATAAACTTCAGTTTAACCGAACAAGCTAATTAATATCTTTTTCTGGAGTGGCCCTGGAAAGCACTGCTTGAGATCAGCAGACTGGTCCCGCTAATTAAGGTACCGAGAATGTCTGATGGCCTCCTTATGTGTGTGTGTGTGTCTGTGTATCTAATCCTCTAATTTATATAACTGTCACATTGTACACCATATAGATCTTATGGAATTTTTTTTTATTTTGGATAGCTTAGCTTTAGCTGCCTGATTGGTTTGGCTGCTGAACATTTGTGATACAGGTTTGTGGAGCCCGCCCACCATATTTGTTGCACTAATTTTGAAATTCTAATTTTGTTCTGAGTAGGCTTTTGTTTAGAAAATAATTGTACCCTCCAAAAAGGAAGTCTGACAGGAGAGATTAGCTCATTTGCTTAGACGAGGTTTCCTCATTACCTCAAAAACATATTTCATAATGCTAATAAATAATACAGCACTACACCAGGAAAGTTTTTTGGTTTACAGACCCAACGCAAGCCAAACATAGTTCATGTATTTTGTGATACTAACTAGTGATCAACTCAGTTGGTGTAGTCGAGTTGATCACTGTCATCATTGTATCATTGCTTTTTTTCCAATACAGATTCACGTTTTATTTTGAATAATTTTACCCTGCTTCTACATAATGCACTCTGAAGTCCTATGATAAGACTGTACCATAAAGAGGGGTGATGACAAATCTAAAATATAAAAGACTGACTGACTGATCAATCATTTAATATCTTGGGTCTCAATGCTACGTTGTGCGCACAACATATCAAAATCCGCAAGGGAGGAAAAAAAAATGACGAAGCCCATCCTGAAACGAGTTTTCCTTCCCACAGAAACGTAGAATGCTGGGAGAATTTTAATGAGCCCGAAGACTATAGATAATGTTGTTTAATTAGCCGGTAAGGACATGATTTGCATTTCACTGAAAGAAGTGATAGTTTAAAGGGCCTTAGGCGGCAGCTGCCCAACCGAAGCATGTGCGAAAACCTCAAATGTGGAGGAAATAAGAAGAGAGGGGAGAAGTTTTTGGAGTTTTTCGGGCACTTCGTTTCTTTTAATTATTCATCATAATGACGCCATTTAGCTCCTCAATGACCCATTTTGTGGGGCTGAACAGGCACTGGAACGGGAGAGGGCTTGGCAGCACGGTGCCCGCAGCTGCGTCGCGCCACCGTCTTCGAGCGAGGGTGGAAAGTCTCCCGCGCAGGGCTGTCCGGCCCCGAGAGAATTAAGAGGGTTTAAACCAGGCGTCACATGGGCGCATTTAAAATTCAAATGGTTGTTGTCCGGCTAATCTCCAGGGAAAAAGCAAAAATTGAGTAACAATCTAATTAAATTTTTTAAAAATCGGTCTCAAAGAAGGTTCAGAGAAGGTTTAGCCTTCTACAGCCATGTTTTTCCTGTATTTTTTTTCATACGAAAAAGAGGAAAATGAAATGATATCTGTCTTTCAAAGCAACAGCTCTAAAGACAGATCACCCTCTTCAGCCTTCAGATATATGTCAGTGTGATCGGTCCCTGACCTTTAAGTATGACGAGCGAGAGTTGGAGCTGGTAGACAAACCGCACTGCTGGTGAAAACACTGTCAATGCACTGTCCATTCATTAGTGAATGGGATGTGGGGGGGGGGGGTTGATGGTTGTGATTGGTTGACTCTGGTTTCTTCTTTGCTGCTGAAATCAGTAGAATGTTGCCATGTGTATATTTGAACAGAAAGAGTCTGTTCCTTTGTGTATTGATGTAAACAGGAAATGCATGTTTTGCTGCTTTGACGAGTAAACAAATCACATTGGACTGAAGGTTTTTTTGCCCACACATGCATACACTCTTATTGCCAGTTAAAGCACTTTATCTAAGTCCAGTTAAACATGTTAAACAAGGACCATGCTCAACCTGTTTTTGTTTCCTTGTACTGATTTCATATTCTGCACGTACAGTTTCAAAGAAAATGTGTAATGTAATGAACATAATGAACATAACCAGTTGGATTCTTAATTTTGTTTTAAGGTGATGTCTGATGAATGCTGTGCTGCAAAATGGCTGCCGTGCATCGTCTAAATGAACGGTACACATTGATGTAGGTTGAGGTGAGTTTCGTCCCTTCACCCTCTCACTGTAAAGTGCTTTGGCAACAACAAGATATGAATTAATTATTATTATTATTTATACATTGCTATTATAATAATTATTATTAGTAGTAGTAGCAGTAGTAGTAATACTATTAATATTAGTAGTAGTAGTAGTAGGAGGAGGTTATTAGATGTGATTACAGAATGCAGAGAATACAGAGTTGTAAAAACAATTCCAGGACAAAATCTATGCAACTTTAAGGAGGTACAGAGAGTTCATGAAAGGGACATCTGATAGAGCGAGTAGAACCCCAAGGACTGTACTCTTTCGTCCTTCCAAACTTTTCTACAGACTGGTGAACTGTTGAGCTTGTTAGCACGAAGAAATACAAGCAGTGACTCCAGCAATATCGCTGCCCACCCAACTCCCTTTGTACTCCAGAGGAACATGACAGGCCTCAAAAAAAAAAAAAAAAAAGAAACGGAATAGGTCGTTAATGATGCTTCACTCACGATAATGAGCAGATCTGAAACTTTTTTTTTTCCAACAGGAACTTAGAGATTCAATGTTTGCCCAAAGCCGAAAATGCCCCCCTCTCCATTCGTAGCACTTCAAAGAGAACGACGGGGCCGCTAATCATTCGGCGACTCGGCTAACACTACGCAAAGCCTTCCCTTTTCATTCCGTGCCCTGAGTGTTTTAGGTGTGTCCGTTCCGAGATGCATTATAAGTGGATAATGACGTACTGGGAAGAGCATGAGTAGATTGAGAGATGGTGTGGGGAACAAATGAAGTCAAGAAAGGAAAAAAAAAACCCAAGTGGCTGTGCTTTTATGATCTCAAAGAATGATGAAAGACTCTGTCAGTCTGCAGATCCTTTGCAGAGGATGAGAGTGGAAAAATACCGGGTTGTTGACATGTTTGGTTTAGCCAGTGAGTATTCACAAAGAGCACAAAGCCATTGAGCATTATCACAAAGTTAAAGGAAACTCTTCTCTCACAACAGCTCCCTGTTCAAGTTGATCACTACTAAAACATACTGGCTTAAAGTTGTGCTTTGAAGGGGCTCCAGGGTTCGTTCTGGTAATGTACCGTTCCAGGGAGCGGCTGGGCCGCCTGGTCTGGTGTGGGATCCAGAGCTTTCGAGTGCCGACTGTGGCTGGCAGCCCTGCTGGGAGATGAATAATTAGCCTCAGCGTCGCCCAGGGAGGGAGCGAATTAGTCAGCGGGGATGTCCGCGTCTCACCGCTCGCCAGCGACCCCTGCTGGTCACCCGGGCACTCGCAGTCCGCCTACGCAGAGCTGCTCGTCCCAGAAACTGCTTCCTCAAACTCGCATCTAAACCTGCACGCTGTAGCCCGGAAATACGCAGCGACTGATTTCACATTTCAGGAGATGGACAGAGAGCCCCCTGCATACCCCACAGCGGCGGTTGTAGCAATAAACTCAGTTTTTGAATCCCGAAATTGTACGAAAAAAAACTGCGAAAGCATAAAATGTGTACAGACAGCTGCAGCGACATATTTCAGGTCCATTCATGGTTCAGTAACCCCATAACACAGATGAAGGTGACTGTTATAATTTGCTTTTCAAATTACAATCTATCAACGGCCTGCTGTAATTCTCTTTATCTGAATGCTGATGCGTATGTGAGCGTACTTGAAATATCTCTGTGTTTCTGGAGATTGTGTGGGATTGCTTATACTGTATGCACAGTTTGAGCTTGTATCTCACTTATTCTCTCTCTAACTTACTCTCTCTGCCTCCAATTTAATAGTTTCTCAGCAGAGTACATTAAGCCTCCTCAACAAGTTGATGCCGTTGTTTCAGAATGACTTAAATGGGTATTAAAAATATCCTCCTTGCTTTATGATAACCTATGCGTCTCCTCAATCCTTCATATAATGTATGGCTTCAGAATTAAATATGTATGACTGAAATAGGAGTTAAAATAATCTGTATTACAGAACAACCTCTCGCTCCTGACAGCTTTGTGAGAGAGGGGATATATCTTTGCTATGCAATGCCGAAGCTGAAAGAATATCCAGAGGCTTGAAATAGAGGCCTTCAGTAGAACAGGAAGACATGGATCATGGCAAGCATTACAGTTAAGAAAGAATTACTTTCAAATGCATGGCAGTTCTTTTTCTCCCATGTCTGCCCCAAGTCCTCATTTCGGGTTCGTTTTAAAAAAAGAGTACGAGTCCAGATATGCTAGGTATTTTACACTTATTATTTACATTGTGTTTCCTTTCCTTCTTGCTGTCTTTTCTCACTCTAAAAGTCTTGGTTTGGCACATATGTCAAACTCAATGGCAGTTGTGGGATAGAAGCTCTTATCCCAGGCTACTGTAAATGTAATCCAGCAACAATCCAGTCTACTCCATACCCTGAGTCTTTGGTGTTGTTGTATCGTGGGAATATGTCTCTACAGCTGGATTTGCATCAATGCCTTCGGGGCAAAGAGTCACCAGAATATCCAGAGCTGTTCCACTCTGGCCAATGCAACTTAAAGGAAAGTAACACCAACGAACTGATGTTAGATAGACACCCAAATCAAAGTGCATGGATCTGATTAAGTCCTATGCTGCGTTCACATGGACAACATATAAAAACAAGATGGCGAAACGGCATGGCACATCGGTGTCCCTGGTGGTCTGATGTTGCTCGGTGAACATGCAGTCGCGCATTGTCCACCATGTTCCAGAAGGAAATCGACATCCTGTTTAGATGCACCACGCCAGTAGATGTTAAAAGCTTCTCCGCTGATTGTAAGTACAGTCCACCGGCCTCAACAAAATTTCCCGTAATGCACTCAGAAAACGATGACATCTGGTTTGCAGACTACCGTCTGCCACCGCACATGCGATCACGGCATGACTTATATGTCTTTGTTGTATAAACCCAGTTATCAAATCAAAAATCATTACTTTGTTTATTTATACCCAGCTCTTTTTCCAAACAAAATAATGGCTTTCACTGGAAAATATCCTTCAATATCTCATGCTAATTGATTGTCCTAAGGCTGGAAATGGAAGAAAATGTAATCAGTGTCCATCCATTGTTTTTCGAGGCAGTACTTATCAAAATATGGCATTAAAAAAAGAACTGAAAGCCACTGCTGGTTGCTACAAGCCCTAAGATAGTGGTGAACTTACGTAACGCCAGCGCTCATATGCTTTGCGAATATGTCAGATGCATTAGTAATTCTGACATATTATGATCTTTATTATCTGGGGGAGGGACCAGATCAGTGGAAAGCATTACAAAAACAGTTGAAGAGTGGGCTGATTTTTCACTGTGTGTAGGGGAACTGCAATCTAAACAAACAATGTAGGTGGAGGCTGGAACTGAAAAAAAAAAACAAAACTGCAGGAAGAGGTCCGTCTGTATCCTAAAACTAATGGAATGTAGTAATTGAATAATAAGGCTTACTCTATCTTTTGCACCTTTTGGTCCTAGCGTACGTTAAACACCTCTGTTACCTGTCAAACTGTGTTTTAATTATGGAAACAAGTACTCCAAAATGCATCTGCTATATCACCTGGTGCTTAAGACTGTAAAATCTGTTTGTGCCTGTTTTTCAAGTGTTTTCTATCTAATTTTATCTGCCATTGCGAAATTAGACTGACACAGGCACAATTATAAGTGCTTGCTAGGTAATTAATTCACTCCTTTACATCGTGATACGGTTGCCTAAACATTCAAAGATCAGCATGCAAACGGGGAAATACATTATTTCCAACTTTGTGTTGCCTAAGTTGAACTCTTAGCATTCCAACCCACAGTAACTTCCTTCAGAAACTCCTTCACATTGTGACCTGGGTTAGGCATCTTTCAAACCGCAGATGTGACAACAAGCACATATTACCTAGGCTACCAGTGTTAGACAAAGTCACTAAGTTCTGTGAATGAACCTGCTGGCACCTGAATGGCCAAAAGTGGAGTGAAGTGAAGTGAAGTGAAGCCTGGTGAGTTTAACTGGCTTATGCCCATTTTCCCCCATGGTGTTGTGAGCCAAATGTCACCTTGTTGGTGTGGACAAGGCTAGCAGTGGCTTGGATGGGACTACAACTCCCAGCCATAGGAGAATCAGCTGTAATCATATAACTTATTCTGAGTAACGCCCAACATGTATGCACAATACTGCTGTAGGAATTAGATAGTATGGCCACTTGATGTAAAGTGGGACATTTTCTATTATAGCAAGAAGTTGCTATATAAGAATCATCGTCTTGTTTGTAGAAGTGTACAAAAACTGCAGTCCAATATTCAATAGCACATAACTCTAAACTGGACAGATGAGGTGACTGTCTGTGTGAACAGGTATTTCAATCATAATTTGTAAGTTAAGATTGCAATAGAAATAGATAACAATATTGCAATTATCAGTTTTGATCATGACCTCTCTACGACAAAACAGAGGCACTGAAAAAAAGGTAGAGACAAGACATAGGGTACAGGTAATGGAAGAATCCTGTCCTACATCAGTCCCAAAATGACAATGTGTTTTTTTTCCTTCACAGCACAGGAGCTGAAAGTCACCGCATGCCTGTGTGCTGAAAAAGATACTACATGACATCCATGCTGGGACTTCAATGTATTTCGCTTTGGGGGATTTCTCAATATCAACCATTGTGCTGTTTTTTCAATATCAACTGCTGTGATTCTTTTGGACGGGCTCACTGTTTGAATAGTACTGTACACTTTGTATGTCACATGCTCACCATAAGAATGATTCCCGTCCAATTAGATTACCCCGGGCTCTTCTACCTACAGCATCTTCCTCCTGTCGAGAGCTTTCGAAAGGGCCATTATGGCTTATGTATTCAGCCGAACACGGGGGTCTCTTGAGTGACACAGACAGTAATCTGTTATTATAATTTATATGTAGGTTGGAAAGGCAAACAAGGATGAGGGCCAGAGGCACTCGCTGATTTTTTTATTATTTTTTTTTTTTGACTTTTTGTGATTGTCCGTGCTCCAAGCTCTTTGCCCGAGGCCAGAAGAGAGAAAAAGGCACACGGATAGTGGTCGATCCCTTGACAAAACAGTCATCTCCGATTTTTTCCCTGCAGAAAGGGGGGGGGGGGGGGGGGGAGAATGCAAGCCGCGGTACAGCTAATGGAGTTTTTCGAGAAATCCGAAGGATGCGTGAAATGTGGGCTTTCGATGCGAAATAGACAGACTGGCACAAAATATAACACACCGACAGGAAGCGGCTTTCCATACAAAAGAATAATGCATCTCTGAGTCTCTGACTGAATGAAAGGCAGCCTGACCATATATAGGACAGCAAGAATTTGTATGAATAAACAGCTGGAATACACACAGATTGATGGGTTATTGACACTTGCAACCTGCTTAATTGTCACCATGTTAGGACATTGGAGCAATGCATTAGAAGCGATACTCATATGGCTTTCTTTAAATATTTGCACCAGATTGTCTGAGGCAGTAATTTTCATGATTTAAAATGTACCAGTCCCACAGATGTATAATGCCTTGCACAGACATGTACCTTGTGTTTTCATATGCCACTAACAAGGCAGTGTATGCATGATTGTAAAGCCGATGATTGCAAAAAAATTGTAATTCCAGGAGATATATTTTTTTTGAACAGTATTTGAAGGAAGTGCTAAGACATCGCTGTGTCGCTTCTAAAATATGCCCAATTTGGGGCTTGGAAATCATCTTCAACTGCCCATAACTCAGGATTTTACATTTCATAATTAGTTCTGTCTTTGAAAATCCATATGATGTAATGTCACACACACACATCCACACACACACACACAGGAGGATTCCTTTCCACCACTACTTTGTGATGAGACCAAAAGAACTTGCCAATTACCGAGTTTATTTGGAAACATGAATTGGAGAAATCTTGCTCATATCACCTCAATTGCTTCAGGCCTCTCATCTTTTGGCAGCCCTGCTGAGAATTGGTAAATGTAAGTACCGTCATCAGGGAAATTAATTAATCTAGTGGAATAAAAGTCAAGCGAGGTAATCAGAAGACAGTGCAACAGATCTTGGGAAATACTCGGGTTTTTCAAATCACTGAGAAGAGAAATGAACTCTGAGACCAGTGTACTTGACTTGCTTCATTGTGTTTCCAGTAAGGGTTTTGTTCCTTGAATATGTAACAAATTACATTGAACTACATCAAACAGCTATTCTCAAAATTGCTTCTTATTCCGACTCACGACTGCATAATTCAGATACAGTGTTTGATTCAGTGATGTCCTCCGGAACCAAATCCAGACGGTACCAGTGTCAAGCTGAAGAAGTGGTCCAGTTTACCTTACAAATATGTAACTGCTGGTGGAATAATTCAAAGTATAGCACATACCTTGTGTCTGTTCAGAAATGGCATTGGATATGTGTATTGACACGCACATGAATTAGTATGAATTCAGTTTTTATATTGGGATCATATGCCTGCACTTGGATTGGACCAGGTCACAATTAATATCTTTGGTAACATTAAATTGATCAATTTAGCAATTTAGCATTTTGGGATTTGTAAGTTGATTTTTTAGTATTGTAATTGTTTGTTATTAACTTAAATTGCTGCAATTATATGCATAAAGTAAGGACTTACTGAATTCCCAAATGAGCCCAAATGGAGGTCCTCAAATTCATGGAAAAGAAACACTGGAAGTCCACTATGAGTAGGATATATTACATACATTAGATAATACATCCAACAATACATAATGCAGGGCACAAAAGAACACTAAGAAGGTTGTACACCCCATCGGGGCAGTCTAGACAACAACCCTCAGCAAAGATGTACCATTTTCTTCTAAGGGGTTTTCTCTGTCTTTCAGAAGAATAAAAACTCAAATTCACCTGGAATAAACTGTACCTTTTTCCATCAATGAAACAGAAAACACAATGTCTATGAAGACAGAGAAGAACTTTGCCCATGTTCAGTTATGGCTGGGGGATAGTCTTTTTCCTTATTTTCTGTGGAAATATGTAAATGCATAGCAGCTAATGCTATGCTAGCGTGAAGGCTCCCTCTTCTGTACCACAATGCTATATTTCACAACAGCCTGTCCTTACCGTAAGGAAGATCGTTAATGTACAATTACGCTCATCATACACCAATGCTGTGAGATGTAGAGGTAAAAAACACACTTTCCAAGTCGTAACTTGGTTAAACCCTGCGCTGTAATGCCCTTTAAATGTTTTACACGGCTGTCACCCAGACATAACGGCAGAGCAAGCGATGGGACACGGTCCAAATCTGTAAACAAAACAAATGCAGATTGAAAATTAAGTGCATTAATGGATGCTTGGAGCATGACAGAGCATCTCATCGCTTTGAAACACACGACGGGGAGAGAGGTGGCTAGGTTTGGGGTGTGGGTGGGGGTGAAGATTGGGGGGGGGGGCAAACCGTCCTCCTTGAAAACAATCTAAAATGAAAGCTCGTTTGGTGCTGTATTTACAGGCACTGTCTGCTGCTGTACGGAAAATGCCCAGGCTAACAATCTACTCCGGCTGCTGCGTAAGATGTTCAGCGAGCGACAGGTTTCAAGGCCTGGCCGTATGCAGGGATCGCACCGCCAGGCTTCTCCGGCCTCCCTTTTCCCTCCTTTTCTCACATCTGTTTGATATCCCCTCTTTATAGGTACGTGAAAGGAAATGTGCGCCGAGCCCCCGCTACCTGCTCATTAAAGCTCCTCGAGAACAATACGGCAGTCAGAGGGGATCGTGCTACGTTAGTTAAATAGCTCCGCCATCGCTTCCGCCCACGGTGCTCAATTCCCGATCAGAACCGGGAACCGGGTTCACAGAGGGCCGCTTCCCTTTCCTTTTCAATCACCACCATCCATAAATTCACAGAATGCTGCTCAAGTCCTGGCCGCCTTTTCCTCCCCTGCAATAAATCTCGGGGACTTCATGTTTATCCTGGCAAATCAGAGCCGTGGCCTCCTATACACTCCGAGACTGAGCTTGTCAAATGTGAATTGTTTTCAGGTCTCCCGGTGAACAGCACTAAAATTCGTGCGCCAAAAGGAAAAGCGAGAAAACTATACGAGTAAGCTTTTTTTTTTCCCCCTCCACCACACCATCTATGAACTGCGTTCGAAAGAGTCAAACCATTAACCCGGATCAGTTTTGCGACCAGGATTGTGCGGTGTTACAAAACTGCAGCGCGTTGATTTATGCAACTGTTCAGTGCTATATGAAGCTCTCTGCATATCAAAGGGAGAGGAAGGCTTCTCTCACCTGAACAAAACATGAATAATTTGGGCTGCCCAATTTAATGTTGAGGTATGCCCCTCTGCTGGAGAAGGCACTGGTGTTCTCACAAAAGAAAAAGTATGCTATACAAATTCATATGATTATGAGTAATTATGAGCAACTTTCTCTGTTCACATCATCATGACTCAAGTGAGAACAATGCAATTTGTTCTCATAATTATATGCAGAATGGAAATGATCCTTTTCATATGCTCAAATTACACTCAGCCAAATGAAATGTAACTCAACAACAAACGCTACATGTTACACTTTACATTGTAGCATGATATGATATGATATTACATGATATTACGATATCAGTTCCTTATATTCTATGTAAGACTTTTGCAATTTTATGTATCCTTTCTGAATTCTCTTTTTATATTGTGTTGGTGACATGTTAAATGGTCTATTTACAGTACAATATCATTGCTGAAAACAGCATACAAATTAATTCTTTCAGCTATATGTGAGTATTTTTGCAAAACTGCTGATATACCTTACTACAAACATATTACCTATTAACAGTTCAATAGAAAGAAAATCTTTACTACATGATTAATAGTTAGAACGATTAAATAAATATATATTTAACAAGTATAAACAATCTGCAAAATTAACTTTGAGCCATTTGCTTAATGCAAATATCTTACTTTTTTTTTTCGCTCTTAACAGTCAATAATGGAACAACACAATTAATCTAGATGAGAGCTTTTATGGATAGCGAGCATTGATAAACACTGTTTATTGTTGAAAGGCTCTTAGGAGTTGAGATGAATGAACTGCAGTATGCTTAGAGACAGTCTAACAAAACGCAATTATGTGCCTGGTGCTTATAGAGCACTGGAGTAAGCGTTTAGCGCGGTTACTCAGGAATGAAGAGCTTACTGTATGACAACACCGCTTCGGGAACGTGTGTCATTCATTATCCCGTCCAATGAAGCCTTGCGATATTGCATCGATTAGCATATTTAGGTTGGCCTCCCGTGAAAAGTGCCGTGGCGCACTAATGCGCAACGCTGCTGCATTGTGGTTTAGTCGATTCGAGAGTTCTGCAATAACGCATTCCTTCAGAATGAGGAGTGGGCGAGGAAGCCATAAGGGTCTGGACAGAGATCTAAGACAAGGAGGCCAAAGACTGAATCTGGATTCAAATGTTCTCCCCTCTCTCGCACCTTCTCCCGGTCTCTCTCAGCGGCATGGTGCGGACCGGATTCTCTGAGCGGAATGGCAGAGATCGTGACACGCTGAATAGTATATTTATCGAGTCAACAGTAACACGACCCCTGTCTAAATCTGTACAGAAATGTGCTCAGACAGCTGAACTCTTCCAAGTCTGTAATTACATGCAGCAGTGCAATTTGGGAAGTGTTTCTTCCACTGATTTTCTGAAAGTATTAGTATAGCAATGAAATGCAGGTTCATTTCACGGAAATAAACAATGCCACATGGCCTTAATTGACGTGAAGCAGACTGTGGCTTGTAGAATTAACATGCTGGGCTTATTCCCAAATGGGTTAGCATTAGCATACCATCCTTTTACATACAGTATACCCGGACATCGTGGTAACTGGAATTGATATTGTAAAGGAAATGCAGGGAGGGAAAGAGAACAGAGAGAGAGTCAGTATACATTCACACAGTGGCAATGCACTGTTGATTACGTTCAGTTACCTGTTCACAAGATACAAAGATTCATGAGCTTTGTAACAAGTTGGCTGTTAATAGCAGACCCATTTCAACCAATGCTAAGAATTTGGTTGAAAAAACTACAAGAATAGATCAAATCAAGTCGCTGATATCATTAATGCTCAAAACGATTTTATGGTTGATGAAACGTCATGCTCCTATTCTTACTTACTACTTACAAGCTAAAAGCTAGAGAGGTGCAGGTAGCTCCTCTTGTTGAGTCGGCGTGCTAGATGAGGTTTATGGTCGGGTATAGAATTTGGACTTTACCTGTGTCGTCAGAAATTGTGCAAGGCGACAGATTTGGTGAATTTGAATCCAGGTCCTGGATGCTTCCTGTTGTCCTCAAGTCATAAGGAAGTGACACTCTGCATCATTTATGTAGTCAAGGGCCACTCATAATGAAGCAGTTACAGTTTATGGAACTAGACCCAATACACTCACTCAGACCCAAGACGCAGCGTCAACTGTATCGAACATACTCTTGGGAGACTTTGTTTGAAGATGGTAACATTGCTGGATGCCAAGGGTTTTTTTTTGAAGCACTTAGCTAACCCCTCCTCCCTTGATCATGTATAATTTCTTCCTGAACACTGTAATTTTTTGGCATTTTCAATCTAAATGTGCAGATTGAATCCTGGTTGATCCTGGACACTTCGCTTAGCCCTCCTACTTCAAATTCCCCCATAACTGGCCATTGCATTCCCCTAAGCGGAAGAGATTCAATTTGATGTCCATTTCTCACCACTCGCCAGTGACCCCTGCTGGTCAACCAGATAACTACAGTCTGCAAGCACAAAGTTGCAGACAAAGTGTCTTCCCCCAACTCATGTCTGTGCAAGCTCAACTTTGTGTGACTTTGGGTGAGAAGACACAGCAGATGACAGTGTGTGTCTGCACCCTCCCGAACTGACGGAGAGGGTAGCAGCGATGAGCACAGCTTGTGAATATGACCAGGCTTTCCAAACCGAGTGGAAAAGGGGGTGAAGCATATAAAAGATTAAACCTACCATCCATTCAATCGCATGATATAACAGCTTTGGGTTACTTGTTCCAATCTGTTCAATAATCACAGCATTATGAAATGGTGTATTCAATAAAAGGGTTCGCCTCAAGTGCTGGGTTGGTATGTGGCTCAGTTTTCAAGCCTAACTGTGACTTGTGGCCTATGACCAGCTGGCTTTTGTAACGCAATACTAGTTTCGTCCCAACAGGAACAAGCTGTAGTCTCAGTTACTCAATAAATTAGCCATTAGCCTAGCGGAAGCCATTTTGAGATCCAACCTGTCTATTACTTAACACTAATGATCCTATAGAATGCTGTAAGAGTGCAAGTCTCTAGCCTGTATCCAAATGCACTGAAAAAGTGTTTAAGCGTCAACAGATTTTCTTCTTGTAAACATGCAGCTTAGACAACAGTCCAAACAGAGGAATAAAAAATAACAGTACAAGCAGATAAATTTTTTAAAAAAAGAAATGCCAGCATTCCTCAACAAACCGAACGTTCAAATGTTATCACATTGTGTCATGTATGGGGAAATTAAATAAGGAGGAAAAACGACAAGAGAAGTTTTTTAGTCAAAGGTAAATAAAGTGCATACCTGGGCCTATTTTTAATCCGGTGCAGACAAGGATATTTTTGTGTATTTCCAGTCTGTTGGCTATGAAAGTCATGAATGCCCCGCTTGCAGGGAGATCACATACTCTCATCTGTTTGCTCATTTCCGTCTGCAAATGTAATAACATTACACCACCATTTATTCCACGTGGATTCTCATATCCTTTTAGAAAAAAAAATGTGCTCTTTATGAAAACGCTCTAAAGCATCAAGGAGAACATACCGCAGGGAACATTATTTTATAATTATATTTCTGCTTCGTGGAAATTATTTACCTGAATACAATTTCACCGTTTAGTCAGTGATGTACTTGTTCAGACTTACTACTGAGTAGAGAGTGTGTTCAATGTTCTTTAGTACCTGCGCGGCACTAACTGTAGAAGGAAGCAGCAAAACTGTTTACCGTGACAAAGCATATATTAGATTCAGAATACACTAATATGGGAAATCCATGCTGAAAAAACAGATGTTATATTTCATCTCCCATCTTGTGGGACGCCGCATAATTCATGTAATATGGTATATTTTTCTGCTCATAAAATCGCAAATACAATCTCAAGTTTGTACAGCAGACTATGGATTGGCTTGTAATTAAATAGGTTATTGCCGTATTTTATTTTGTCTTAAATACAAGCCTCTTCTCGCAGCTCAACCTCGTTCGTTACTCGTCGTGTCCACCCACCGGGCTTAAACCATTAATTACACACTCTTGAGAGCATTCACACTTGAATTGCTTGGTTACATGCAGAATCATGGCTAAGCATCTAGACTGCCTTGGAATCCACTGTTAGCTCAGCTCGGAGAACCGATCATTTCTCCATGCATAGAATAGCATACCCTCATTATCCACGGCTGTAATTATACATTTCTGTGGGAGGTGGGTTACAGAAGTGTTGAAATGTTCTCTGTATGTATAATTCCATATGTACAGGCAGGAGGCATGGGATTAATAATCGCTAATAAACCTCGGTGAACCGAGAGACTGGAGGAAAAAGACTGTGACATATCTATGAAACATACAATAGTAGTATCATTCAATTGATTCGGGCTGAAAAGACCAAAAGGTACAGTTGCTATAGAAACTCAGTTTATCAAACTTGCACAGACAGGAGTTCACAATTGGTAATCCTTATGGCATTAAGACAGAGATCCTCTCTAGTGTATGGGAGACAGTTGTCTGCAGTACTGTTTATTTTCCAATGTCATGCCCAAAGACATCGCATTGTGATTTTATATGCAAATAATGAAATGTTTCTGACTGATTTTGGGATAAGACACTTTGACAATAAGTGCTCGCCAACCGCTGAGCCAGAATGACTTCGGCTGTGAACTAGACTGAATCTCAAAATCGACCGAGCCAAAAATCTGCTCTACTATAACCGCCTCGCTCATATGAACTAGTCACAGTAGTCTTCCGTACGCAAAGAACTTTGATTTTGGATTTGCTCTCACAGTAAGTAGGACTCTCAAAAAAAGGCGTCATCTTGCTTTTGCACATCGATGAAAATAAAGGGTGTAATGACAAGTGCAATGACAAGTTTCTTCAGATGGATACCCTAGAATTACCGCTGGCCTTGTGTCACACAACTGAAAGAAATCAAATACTGTTTGTCACCTTATTTTGATGGCCATGCTTTCCTGCTTGTCGTTAATCTAACTGCTGTGGTGCACTGTCATTAACTTTGAGTCACAATCAAGCAAACCATGCCATTTACTGGACATTAAAATGTCTAAAGCTCTGCCGAATACTACTTCCCTAGTACTGAAACATGGACAGCTTGTTTCATTATATTCCAGACAACATTTCTCCCCCCCCCCCCCCCCCCCATTGAACTGAAATATCAGCCACACCGTAATCCTTTCCCAGAAGGCCGAGGGAAAAGGCTGCACCACACGTCTTGTCTGATTCACATGGCAACCAGTTTTCACTATTTTTCACAGTGCAAGTGCAAAATGCCAATTACATATTTATGCCTTTTGAAGCACACAGAGTGAGTGTGTGCTCAGATCATGAATCTGGAGACACCCGGGCTAGGCAAGGGTACATGAAAGTGATGAGTTTACCTGGCTCATTCAATTATTTTTTTAAATGCAAGGCTGAGCCAATCACTGTGGACCTCCAGCCCTAACCGGTGAAAATGTAACTAGGACTCCAACTCCCAGCAGCCCGATTCACATCAGCACCATGACTGCTCAGCAGCTCATATTAAGCTGGTAAACTTTTGCCTGTATCATTAGAATTATGGAAAACAACACTGGCCTATGAAGAGATAAGAACATCCAATCATAGTTGTACCAGTTCCTCAACAGAATATGAAAATATAAAACAATTTTCTTTTTTTGTATTCTGTTTGGTATTTGTTCACAAAGATTAAATAAACAATTTTTGAGCCCTGTATTTGTAAAAGTGGTAACATTTGAAAATCCATGGAGTGGTCTGAGAATTGAAAACCTGACTGAAATGGAATCAACCACAGAACGTTGTTTCGTATCCACCCTCAACGGCCATACAGGTAGGATTTTGACTGAATATCGGGTCTAAAACCTGGTGTCCTTTTTGTACGGGACAGCTAGTCAATTGCAGCCACACAAGTTACCTATGACCCATGAAAGGGGTTTACAGAAGGTAATCTGAATTACAATGGTGCGAAAATGATCTGCTTAAAAATGATACTTTATTGATCACTACCTGAGTGCCATTTTAAATCATTAAATACATTATTCACTCACCCTCAACAACTACATGAAGGAAATATGAGAAGTGTTGGTGGTAGAAGATAGGAGTGTCTCTCTTGCTCAGATCTTGCAGTGGCTGGGACCGTTTGATTGAACTGTACGCGGTACTGGGCTTTACTCCACAGTATATAATTACCGGGTGAAGCACCCTGGTGTTGTCAAGAATCCGATGCACTGATCCAGAGACACCTCGTGACTCCAGATTTCCCCCTCGCCGACTGCCTCGTTCACCGGGAGGGCTGCCGCCCGACCGATGATTGCCGCATGCTCCCGGTGCCCCGCTACGCCCACCACCCCCCACCCCAACCTCCCACGGCTCCCCTTACCCCGAGCGTGAGCCCGTCGAACATTCCCGTCGTTAGCGACATTGTCTCTCCGGCGGGGCCCCGAGAGCCGTCTGGGCCCCCCCCCCCCCCCCCCCCCCGAGCCTCCCGCCGTGTCAATCACGATAGATGCGCGAGCGACAGAAACGGGTCCATGCTCGACGCCAATGAAACACCAATCAACAGACAAAGAGGGGCTGATGAGCCTGCCTTCCAGTACTCTAATAGGTATCTTTCCCCCAGCACTGACAAAAAAAAAGGTTAGAGACTAGATCAGTTGACAGACTTTCTTTTCAGATCACAAATTCATGTGTGCTCAAGTTACCTAGGAAACCTCATGACAGCTATGTCTTCTATAATGTTTTTTTTTTTTTCTTTGGCTTCTACTGTTAGGGGTACGTACATTTATGCTATAGTTTATTCTTCTTCCCACCCAGCAATTACCCATGCATGCCAGTGGATGAAAGTATTACAATACCTACAGATCACAGCTGGGCTCGTCTGGGATTAATAGCTTCTAATCCAACCCTCAACACCCCGATCCATTTTTCCATTTGGAGATGAATTGCAAAATGAGATGAAGTGACACAATACAAAATATGAATCATTGCATGATCGAGTGGGTGGGTGGGCAATTCACTAAGTATATAACCTTGTGGTAAGGTAATTGTCAGGATTTTGTGACAAACCAATCATTTTTCTCTCACTGCCGTGACGTCATCACACATCATGTACAATAAAACCAAACATCATCTCAAACTGATTGTAAGCAGCACAGAATGTCTGGAAACAAACAGTTCTGCAGTTTTGAAATGTAGGTTTTGCCCAAGTGATAACCAAAAAATATAATATATGCTTTATTGGTTTCTATTTTATGAAAGTACTTAAAGTATAATATTTAAATTTTATTGATTTGGAGATTCAGTTAAAAAAAAAAATAAGAAAATATACCCCTTTTCGGGTAGTATGCCTATACGCACTTGCCCTGGAGGTATGAAAACCATATTGGGATATCATATATCTTTATGATATCATACAAGGTGTATTTTTCCAATCAGGTACTTGCTCCTACTGTCACCCATTTTATGCACTAATACGGTTACTTGGCTATAAGAGCCCATGTGCTATGCAAAACAACTGCCCTTTGAACCTGTTGGATTGGAGTAATGTACCTTTGTTTGAAGCTTTAGGTTAATCCTATGTTCCTTTGTGAAGCTTTAGCAATTAAAACTGTTTAAACTCCTAGGTAATACTGTCTGTTCTTTCATCACCTGCAAATCAGGTTTTGGGAGCCTAGCTCACATATTCAAAGCACCCAGCTCACATGGGTTGTTTTTGCAAAACCACACTGAGATTAGGTTACGAGTTTGGACCCTTCCTCCAAACCCTCTTTCCTTCCTTCCACGCTTGCTCTTTGCCGTCGTTCTTGGGAATCGGTGTCATCAGGAAGTGAGCTGTGCCTCGGCTTGTATAATGGTTCTATTCGCAAAAGGCCAGTGATTGTGCGAATTTTGGCTTTTTTCACCCTGGGAACACAGACGTGCCTTTTAATCGAAGTCATAATGAAGCTTTTCTTGTCTATAGAGAGGTGTCCCTCTACGTAAATGCAGGGGTTCAGTTAGGGCCTGCCAAGCATGAGATTGTGAGATTGGTCGTGAAATTTTCTTTATCTCCAGCTAAGATTCCCAGAGACTGTCTTAGTTGACACAAGTCCCCCGCTGACCTTGGACTCGGTCTTCAATTTGATTCTTTTTTCTTTACAAGGCCGGGGAAACTTATTTCACAAATTTAATTATATTGTGGTTTAATAACTTTTGATTTTGACAAAGCTTTAAAGGCTAAGACCAAGAGAGAAGTATACTCGACCACATCCCAATATTTGAGCGTATTAAATAACACATAAAGACAAATAAACCTCAACGGATAATCCACTACGTCGGAAAAGGCTATTTGCTTAATTTGAAACAGGGAACGATAAACTACCTCAAGGGCCATTTTTTTATTAGTTTACAAGAAAGGAAGGAACCATTACTCATGCCTTGGTTTCCTAGAGTTAAATATAGAATAATTTATAAATACTGGACAAGAGAGAATACTGCATTTTCCTTTTGATATTGAGTTACCATGACAAAGTTAGGCTCAGACGAATCATGCTTGTTTAGCTGAGCAGACGATTGCAAATGGTAAGGTCACATTACATAAGACAGCTGTGAAACGGTACCCACGGTAATAGGTTCATGGTTGAAGCACGGGTACGTGATCTAAACATCCCCACAGCAGATCGATGGAACCACTGCCATCGTTTGCGAATGAATTGTAACGAGACGCCCGAGTCCTCGCATTTTTTCAAAAACCCGGGCGATGATGACATTAGCGAAGAACCCGCAACGCGAGCGCAGAATCCATTGTTGTGTGTCAGACAAAAAAAGGGAAGAAGCCTCGCTGTGATTTGCCATCGTGTTGACAATAGGTCGCCCATGCCAGCCTCATCAACGGATCTCCGAGCATGCCTGTCCCAGCATGAGCCAGTGGGGGACATGCAAATGGTCGACTCGCCTAATTAACGAGCCTTTGATCCTGCGTCTTTCTTTTAATTACATCCCCATGCTTGCAATCAGTAAATGAATTTACTAACCCGGCCAATGATGCGCTTTAATTATAATACCGGGAAAGAAAATGAAATGGGGAAAAAAGAAGACCTCGATGTATCAATGTTCGTCTTCCAGCCATGCTTTTTCAATGGGGAAATTTGAGGGAACTGGGTGCATTCAGCCCGCTGCTTAGAAGCCAGCCAGGCCAGCTTTCACTGCCAGATGTAAGTGAATTCAGTCATACTATAGTATGATTCATAATTCCGGCAAAAAAAAAGATACACTCTATTTCCTCAGTCTCGCCACAGAGGATTTAGGGAATTGTAAGACAGAAGAGGAAAACGTTTTTCTACACTTAGTCTCAAGCATTAAGTGATGCAGAGGAAAACATGACCAATTTGGTTTTGTTAACCCCCTGCCAGTTGAACTACATCAGTACTTGAACTGGCATTCAGTGTTAGACTTGTCTTAGAAGTACATGCAAGAGTTAGCTTTTTCTTCCTAACTGCAGTTTGGTAAGTTCAGCCATTGGCAAAATTAACAACCAAAAACAAGGAAAAAAAGAATAAGTACTTCCATCAGTTTGTGTCAAAGTTAGGCACAGATTTGACCGAATTAAATGCATGCACATAGTTTTTGTGACGATGGCTAGGCTAACAGCAGCATGAAATAACATGGATCCTTTATGGTAACAGTTAAAACAGGTCAACAATTTGGTTTGCATTATTTCAAATATCAACTATCAAACAAATGTATATGTTGTATTCTTACATGTTGCCTACATTTTAATTTCCATAATTGCCTACTATTTTTCGTATAACCCTGCAACCAATTGAATATGCTGACCAAAAAAATGTAGATTCATAGAGGAACATTTCTATGACCAGATCAAAGTGACGCATTTATAGACATATTTTAAAATTGCAAGGAAACATTCATGCAATAAAAATGAGTATACTATTATTCATTTCGTACAAAAATATTTCGTTATCATAGAAAATACACAACGAGCATACAGAAGAGTACATTTACCTTTCATATACATTCATTCATTTGTTCTTATTACCCAGAAGTCCGTGCATCCACATCCTGATACAGCTGGATCACGGTGCAGAGTGACAAAGGACATCTGTCTTCTCTGCGGAATACGTCTAAGGATAAAACCCTGCTCTAAATGGACTCTGTATTCATCCCGCTAGCCCAAAGAGCCACCTCTCGCGCAGAGGTGTTTAAAACTGCTTATCTGTACCTCCGTCCCTCTGGGCAGCGTTCTTGCCAGTCCATCCCCAAAATGTGAAGAGAAAATGAGACCCTCGCACAACTTCCTGTCTTCATAAATGTTCCATATGGTTCTCCACAAAAAGACAAACTTTTTTTCGGTTAACTAAAAATCATGAGCAGAAAGGGATGCTATATCATGAAGAGCTACCACTTTACTTGACGTATGCATCTGTAAGCCTGTACAACAATATCACAAACACTGTGTTACATCTGTAAACGTTATGACACATATTGACATCACAGCACATATGTCTGAAGTTTAGCATTTGCCATAAGCTGTTATGCTAACGTGTTCCAAATAAATATCAATGCACGCATCGTGTCATGTGTAATGGAATTCATCATTAACTGTCAGACACTGTCCTGACAGGCTATAACAGGTGTCATGTCATGCTTATGACTCACAGTTCAAGGAAAGCATTTCACAGGTAATCGATGGGTTGCAGTGATTGTAATCGAGGAAGGTATAGTACAGATTTTGAGCCGTTGTCCTTTTCCAGTCACGTTGCACAAAAGCAGATGCAATTACCTTGCTGAGACAAAGATCAAAGGTCCCAAGCCAGGGAATATAATCACACTCTTACTCGAGGTCACTGACCTCCGTGAACCTCTACTTAGAACGTGGCTGGCAGAAATATACAAAGCAGTTAGAAAGGTGTATTTAAGGGCGATGTGATCCATGTGAAGATGTTGCTGGTAAGCACACTTTTGGTCATATAAATTCAGCTGTGATATGCAAAAAACATCTCCAATCTGCTTTGGAGATGAATTTCCCTCATGGGGAAGTTTATTTAAAATATTGTTTATCTGTGATTTCAACAGTTCACCAAAATACAAAATCTGATGGGAAAGAAAACTATATTCAATTTTATATTTCTGATGAGTATTCAATGCTCTTTATGTTTTGAATTTCATAACTGTGTTGAACACTGCAGTCTGTAAACAAATCATAGAGTGATTTATAAAACGTTATTTTCAGGAAATAAATTCACAATAGCATATAATTTTGCAAAACCATAAGATGAATAAGCAGAACTTAATAACCTCAGAGACATTTTGGGTAGTTTCATGTTTCATTACTATTGCAGAAAATATCATGACAGGAATCATAACAACACAATCTAAAAGAAAAGTCAGAGCCAATTTACCAAATACCTGGGGCAGTATTGCATGGTTTATTCATTTGTTTATTAATTCATTAATTAAAACCGTAGATTCCAGAATTTAGCAGTGCTGTTTATTTTTCATAGCCTTATATTTTTTACATACTGTTTGCCTTTAAGCATTCCAAAAGTAAAAAGAAATATTCTCATCCATATTTCATTGTCTATGTGTGCTTTCTCGGGAACATAAAGCTCAGTTAATTCATACTGGTAAGAATGAGGACTGTGTTTGGATACCTCTTATAGTTTCAACAAGCAGCCTGTGGGCAGGTCCTCTCTCAGGCAGAAGGCTGTAAATTGCCTGATCTCCCTGAACTAGACTCCATTAGCTGACCCAGATCCAAGACAGAAAAGCAACCCCGTACATTTCGGTGCTAATCTGCGGTACCTGGCTGTGTTTCTGCAACCAAAAAAAAAAAACCATCTCTCGCTGAATGTGCTAAGAGATCACATGGCTATCCTGGCACCCCGAGGAGTCTGCTTTCGCGTGTTATGTCTCGCACCACTTTGGTCTTCTACTTATGGAGCCAATTAGAGAACCTGGTCGAAATATTAATACATGAACGCATGAAAATTTAATTGGTACCCTCAAACTATTAATATAAACCCTCATTTTAATACTTAAAACCCAAAATTGGCTTCTTTAATGCTCATTTTATGAAATTGTATCCTTCAGTTCAATACCTGTTACTTTTTAATTAGTTGTTAAATTGTTTAAAATGAGCTATTTTTTCACGGGGCAGTGATGTTAGGATTTGAATTTTTGGTATTGTTATTTATTTATTTTTAGTTTGATTATTTCCACATTGGGTTTGTCTCTCCCTAACCCCCCCCCGGTCATGAAAATCAACAACTCTCCCACAGAGGCACGTCCGATGCCCTCCGTCTGCGGCGAGGACCAGCTGGCGGTGGAATTACGGTCGTGTACCGAGAAGAGAGCACCGTGGGTCAGTACAGCAAGACACAGGTGTCCCATTATGCGAGTTCCCATTCAAGCTCCGAACCGAAGTCAGGCTAATTCATCCTATGATGAACGAGAGGCTCCGCTAAAAATCGGCCACGTAGCGTCGTCTTGGCAATAGAGTCGAGCTCAGCCTTTAACTCTCTAGAAAAACCATATTCATGTATCGCAGGGTACAGCCCAAAGTACATTTGGTGGAAGCCTACCACAATTAACTGACTATGGATGCCAAGTCTGAGGGTAAACAATAGCATCTTCTGTATATGATAATTACATCGCATAATCTATGTGTCTAAACCATTTTATATTACTGTACTTCAGCAAGCATCCGTAACAGATAAGCAGTACCAACAAGCAGAAAAACCTATGGAAATTGAAGAGGCGATATGGACAGGGCTAATGTTGTAGGAAATCTCGCTGAATCCTGATCTGAAGCTTCACAAATTTGGTCTGCTATCATCCTGGGACCTATTAATGTGCTTATGGCTACGGAACTAATATTCATAAACTGTGTTGGAAAAATCGAAATAAAAATGAATGAAACGACTATCCCTTCCAAAGAATGTAGATCGGTTCATTTCCATTAGTTTGTCATGTCTATATGTAGTATTTTAAACAGAGGTTACAGGGAGTAATGTAGAATGCAAAATTAAACCAGGTTGAAATGTTTAAGCGACAGATTTGAATAATTTACTCCAATAGAGAGCAGGAGCATATGTTCTTTGCCATTAAGTTGGACTCATTCACATATGTAGTATAATATTTCTTTACATTCTCCCTCTCATGTCTCTATAAGTGTCTTCAAGTAAGAAAGCAACCTTTCATGTCTTACATGATACACCTTGTCATCTGTGAGAGGAATATAGACTATACAAGCCCAACAGAGAATATGAATATGACATTCCGCATATGATGTCACAATCTGATTTGAGACATGGCTGGTTTCTTTGACTAACGTCATCCTCTATTTGACCCAGAAAATAAGACTCCCGTCGCCTTCACGTGGAACCATCCAAGTGCTACTCTACAGTGCGAGCAACGTGCGGCAGGATGACGGCAGAAGCGTTTCTTGATGCGTCCCTCAAGGGGAGACTTCGCATGGCGTGGGAAGAGCGTCCGACCCTGGCCTGTCAGCGGCGGGGGCGTCGCATCGACACGCCGAGGCATCGGGATCAATGACTTGTCTTGGAGGTGGGGGGGGTTGGGTTGGTTTAGGGGGGGACAGCCCACGCCCTCAGGGAATATAGTGGGGGTAGGATCTGGGGTGTTCGTGGCATAGTGGGTTTCTATTGCTACATATTCCACCACGATCCTCTTTCCTGAGACGCTGTAAGCACGGCAAGCAACGGATTACCAGGATTAGAGGCGGGCAGGCATAAAACAGGACATATGTTTTGAACATCCATCTGACCTAGATGTCTGAGCCTGTGTGTGTGTGTGTGTGTGTGTGTGTCTGTGGATAAACCTGGTGTGAGAGTAGTCATAAGCACTGTGATTTTGTCACCGTGTTATGTGCGAAAGTGATATTCCCTGCACAAAATCCTGTTACCATTTTTAAAGGCAAATGAGTAAGATTAGCTCACTGGACAAACAATAACTACTTATCTCATATTTACCATTTCACATATACAGTCTCTAATTGGTGCTTGATAATAATTATGCATTTTCTGGCAAAATGAGACAGCAAGCATTTGAAAACGAACCCAAGGGATATTCTTATTTTTTCTTAGAGAGTCCAAGGTCCTCGCAATGCTGATTTAGAAACACTTTGCACATTCAAACAAATATTACTTTTTGGATTAGTTCAATTTTCCCATGTAGTCAGGGCCTTTTCTCAAGCTGTTATATTCAGACCCTAAAAAAAAACCCAGCCAAATTTTTTTTACATCTTGGGAAAAAAGACAATTAGCTTCCACAGGATAAATTCAAACTGAAACTGAAAAAAATGCATTCTAACATTCCGTAAGCGGGCATCAGTAAACATTGCTAAAAAGTACTAGTGGGAGCCTGTAGCATCAAGGAAACTCCTCCCCTTATAGGACTGGGCTGATTCCACCATGGACAACTCAACGAGATTACCTGAGGATTAGGGGCAACGAGCACGGTAACAGAATTGTTCCATGGGGATAGTTTATTTATACACCAGCGAATCGAAATCTGCTGATGAAGCTCCTTCAAACGCACTCGGGCAAATGACTCACAGACTAACAGAGAGGGATGGTGGCACACTTAGAGCCAGATGCAGTCAGCAGATTAGGACGGGGAAGCATGTGCTTCGGAGAACCCAAACAACCTTCAGAACCAAAGGGCATACACACCCGAAGATGAACAAGCTCGGACTTACTGCGTATTAAGCCTGGGTCCCTCAAGCTGTTCTCCTGAGAAGATGATGTCACCACCCACAGCAAGCTCAAATCAACACTGGGTTTCCTCATTTAAATACCTTTGGTGACCACAGGCGACCAATCGGAGCCGATGTTGTGTCACGGCATGAAGAGAAACCAGGAGCCCTGTGCAGGGATCAAATATGCACCCTTTTTTTGAAACGGGATGGACAAACCGCCCAACAGGAGTCGGGGGGGGTCAGCTCACTTAGCCTGACAGGTTAGCTCACAATCCTGCTCGCACCGGGAATAAACCAGCTGTTATCAGCTCTCCCGAGGTGCCTCACTTCCACCTGTAGCAGGTTTAGCATGTCAAAAGCTGAGCGCTGCTACTTTAACAACCGGCTGGAGGAACTGCACTGCAACGCAAATATTTTATCTTTACAACGCCTCCTCTACAGCACCGTCCCAACATCACAGCCTCTCCTGTATTACACTACCCACTGTTTCAGCACAATCCTGCAGACTACAGAGGACTATACATCCTAACACTACATGTACATCTGACTGCTGCTGTTCAACTACAAAGAAGAGAGTAAAAGTGCCAGAGAAACCTGATTCAAAGCCAGTTTTTGGTTCAAAGACGTTCAGGTGTAAACTTGTCTCGGAGCAGGTATATCCAGTGTGCCATAAAAAAAAAATTCTGCAAAAATAGTAGTGTAGGGGTAACAGTAATGACGTCCTGGCTACAACTCTCACACAGTCTGTTTGAACAGCAAGACTAAAGCTACAGACTTATCATTTTCAATAATTGAAAGTACTTCAATATAAGGGCCGAGTTTTTCCAGTATGTATAGAACAGGCAGATGAATGTCTATCCTTCATGATGGGAGAAAAACAAAGAGGAGCGTCCTTTAAAAGGAAAAAGGAAAAGGCCCAGTGATGTCAATGCCATTCGTTTTTTTCATGTCCTCTGACCAGATTATGTTCTGTGCTTCTGACCATTTTTAACAAATTTCTATACGGACAGTGCCAGCAATGTTGACAAATCCTCTCTGAAGGTGAAACAAAGAGAAAGGTTGAGGATGGGGGAAAGAACTAAGAGAGGGAACAGAAGACAGGAGGAGACAGGAAAAGGAATAAAACAGACAGGAGATGACAAGAGAGAGATAAGACAGCACTGCGTTTCAAAGGCAGCCGGTAGGTTTTTTTTTTTTGTTTGTTTGTTCAAAAAACAGCAACGCATTAAAATCAACGAATTTAAAAATAGAATATCGATTGAAGTGGACAAAAAAAAGAGAGAGAGATAGATGGGATACAATGAACATTTTTGTTTTCCTATAACAATGAAACACGACACAAAGATATCTTTACGTCCGATTGTTCTACCTCCGTCTTTTTCTCATCAGATCACAGATTCTGCCAGCATTTCAACTGACGGCATTAAATACAGAACTCTGTGTACTATACTCAGTACAAAATCCAAACACGCCAATGACCTGTAAAAAAAACAACCACCATCAAGAGCAAATAGTTTTAATTGTCATAATTATACATAATTGTAGCCAGACAGCTAGCTAAGGATTTTCACAACTAACGCTCCGTAGGCGGTAGCAACAGGCATTGAACAAAGTGGAGTCAATTTTAAGTACATCTGCATGTAGCGGTTTCTGAATGATACAGAGAAAGGGCTTTTTTTTTTTAAGCGTTGAATGTTGTCATGGCAACTGCCACTAAAGACGGGGGTTTGAATCGAGGCCAATAGCAGTGGCACCTCAGTCAGGAGGCTTCACATGCCAGAAACCTAACATTGCTCAGAGATGAACTGGCACTAAGGACGATGCATAATGCGCCATTATAAAACCGAATGTAGTTAGTTACTTTGTTAGCTCGGCTATTCTGATTTGTTGCTCTTTTTAAATCAGCGAATAAAAGCCAGAGATTCACGGGCTGCTGTTAAAAAATTGTGTTTTTAAAGGACAGCTGTGCCTTTACTTGCCGACGCAGGCGAGCTGTTTCCTGTCGTGCTTGCATGGGGGGGTCAGCCCGACCGCAGGGTAAGATGGGAGGGTGTGCCCGGCCTGTCGCAGGGCAGGGGTGGGCTGCAGCTTTGCTCACAGATCACGCATCTCACACACACACACACACACACAGCTGGGGCCAGGAGCTTACCTTAATTCTGAAAGCAGGAAAATCCAGGATTTCACCCCTGCTGACTCCTTCTAATCGATGTCAACAGGTGTTTCCAAAGAGCACGGGGGAAAAGCTCACTGCTCTCCGCAAAGGACGGTGCCGGGACCACGAAATGACATCTACTGACATTCAGTCAGAAAAGTCTGCACCTCCGATATGAGATTAGTCTTATTTAACATGCCCACTACTGCACACCTCAAAATTCATAGGGCCGCTTAGCATTACAATTACATACCAGACACTGACCATATCTGAAAAATATGTCTTGAAGACCATTCATTAAATGATACATTGATTAAATGAGTCTCAGTCTTTTGCATGAGTTGATTTGGTTTCTCTGTAAATATTTTCATTGTTCATCCTACCAGGAGATGTTTCACATATTCTGTATAGGTTTTAGAGCATGAAATAACACAAGGTTTGAATGCAACGACTCAGTGTGCCTTTGAAAATGACACAGGCGGACATTCTGTGGAGAGGAAAATGGATTCATTTCTTTCAGAGATGATCCCAGGTTATCCTTTCAGGTGTTGTTCATAATCTTCAGTTAATTGGGGTACTCACTGTTTTTTTATGGTATGCTATAAAAGGACAGTCAAGTATCTGGCCAGATCAGATGTCCGCATGCATTCTAATGATAATCATTATGCATACTTTCTGGGCGTGTACGCTTGCATGACTAAACGTTGAAACGTTAATCCTCTCTTGTGCTTAAACTCTGCAAACATCTAACTGTGATTCAATATATGTGAAACACAGAGGGCGACTTGGAATCAACTTATGGTTTTGCATCGACATTCAAGGCGCTTCACAGTAGGAGATATACCCGCCGAACTGTATGCAGAAACCAAGCAAAGTTAAAAGAGAATACTCCACTTGTTTACTGACAGTAGTTTAAAATATACTTGGCACAGATCTGCTTGTATTGAAGTATGTAGTTGGGACAATCCAATCTCCGTATTGCATTATTGGAAAAGCAGCAGGGTTCTGGTTTCAAAGCACAGTAAAAGGTAAAGAGATTTTCATAAGATATTGAAGATGCTCAATAAGACACTGTCTACATTTCAAAATTTCACCACTCTGTCATTGACTCAAAATCGAACCACTCACCACACCGAATGAATTAAAATCTAACATTGGTTCTGATGCGAATTTAAAAGAATCACCGTCTTTTCAAAAGAGGCAGGCTAAATAATACAGATGTTTTAGCATAAGGTAAAAGCTTACCTAAAGATGAATACTCTCCTGAGCTTTCCAACACCGTATCCTGAAAAATCTGTTGAATTATTTGTAGGTTCCTGCAAGAAATTATGTTATGTTTTTGAAGTTAAGGAATTTGTTGGTGTAACTGAAATTCGCTGTCGTACTTTGACTTTTATTTTGGGTGAATTTGTAAAACTTTAATGGGTACTGGAAGAGACGGGGACATATGAAACACCCACTTAGAGCCACTTTGAAGCTGCGCTCATGTTTGGTTCCCTGAATGAATTAGTAGTAATACTCGTGAGTGCTGCTGTATTCAACGATTGAAGGATACTGCAGAGTTGTGAAATGACTGAAGGAAGCGTATCACACCACAGTAAGACACTCTGACACAGAAAAGAAGAACATCTAGTACTTACATGTACATTCATATGTACATAATTGTTCAGCATATGAAATTCTCTTTCATGTTTCCGACTACACGGTGAACTATTTTGCTCATTTGACTCAATACAATATAGCTCACCTTATTTGTGTACCAGAATCATCATGCATGACATACTTGCTAAGGGTATGGGAAACTGGCTGAAGATGCAAGTAGCCTGAAGTAATGTGATGGCGGTTCGTTCATCTTGACCTTTCTGATGTCCAGCAGTCTCACGGGTGATATCATGTAGTTTTACGAGCTAATGGAGATGCGATGCCTCGTTTTGGACCTTACGCCATCATTTTATTCTATTATGTTGTAGTGTGCGCAGAATTATGATGAATTATGAGAGAATTATGTCTGCCTTACACATGGTATTACTCGTTAACTGCTAGAACCCTTTCAGGGAAACTGCTGTATGTTCGCGTACATGGAAAAGAAAGCTAAAAGGTTTCTTAAAGCCATCATATGCACATTATGCCACACTATATAATATTACGTTAAAAAATACTGAAAAGAATAAAAACCCTCAATGAGAGTAATGAACTCTATGCTGACATTCAAATGATCATCATAAATTAATTTCTTGACCTCATAAATTCACCCCAAAGCTTCATCCAATGAAAAAAATCAGAAACTTCACTACTTTTTCCATGCCTATATAGCCCTCTAATTATAAAAGCACATGCAAGTGAATCTGGGATGAAAAGTATATGCAAAACAGAGAGTACATCTTAAGTGTTACTCCTTCTTGCATTATGCAAATAACATCCTTGGATGAATTGGGCCATGAATAAAAACTCTGGACAGGCCTTAATTCCTATCAGCACAGCTAGAACTTTCCTGGAAGTTCAGATAATACAACAGGCTCAGCTTGGCGATGCTTCATGAGTAACGTTATGCAAGGCAAGGTCAGCAAGGAACTCTGAGGTCATCGACATCAGCAAAGGGCAAGAGTAGAAGCCCACACATAATCCAGGGTCATGAGTTCCACGCATTAATTTGAAGCACAGGGCATTCCAGGTAAGCTATGATAGATGAGGTGACTAAATACTAGCGGGCAGAGTAGCAGGCTGTATAATCAAACACAGTGGTCGGCCTACACCCTACCAAGTTACTCCATTTTTTGTTTACTAGCTGTGATTTCAGTGTAGTGCAGTAAGTGACAAATGATATTTTTTAAGTGCATGGAATAGCAAAGTGAAACAAAACACATTTTGTGTGAGCACCTTTTCAATCTTCCTTCATGATAGTACAAAAAAAAAAAAAAAAACCCACACACAGGCACGGTCCTTTTCCATGATTACTACAGACAATGCCAAAGTGTGTCTAAAATAAGAAATGGTAATTGTGTCTGAAAATGGTATCCCGGGGCCCTCCTTGTTTTGCTTAAAGCGGTTTTAATGTGCCTAAAAAGCTTTCAGCGCACACAAATAACACTCTCTCCCCTTTCAGAGAAATGAAAGGCGTTTCGGCCCAATTTTATCGCGGATTCAAGGCGACCTGGGACGGCCTGGTATGAGCTTTGTGGCTCTTTATATATCAATCTGCTACTCGACAGAGCTGGTTTTCAATGGACTGAGACCCTATATTTCGAACCCATTTATGGAGTACATTAAAGAAATGGGTACTGAGCATCGCTACTGTCTTAGCTTTGCCATCAGCAACCCTCTGGTACATTGAATGGGGATGTTTTCCAGCCACTGATATACTATATTGTATTACATAAAGGTTCATGCTGTTCCTTTTATGAGTGCTGTAGAAGCTGCTTCAAGACTCGCTGCATTATAGCAACTAAGTAATTATTTGTCATATGGTACGTCAACTTTGTTTTGGCAAGCAGCTCCTGCTAATAATGACTGATGAGAGTTGTGTGAAACATAACAAATGATAAACAAACATTCGGCTAATTTTGTTGAAACACGCATTCATCAGCTGCTGCCTGAGGAGGCTTTGAGCCTCACAAGATGGTGACCTGTAGTGCCAGAGCCAGATGCCAACTGTGAGCAATTAGCATCGATAGCATTTTGTAAAACTGCCAGTTGAGGGGGTGGGTATCATTGCTAAGGTTAAAGTTTTTGAGATGCAAGTGTTTTGAGGAGAGGAAGACCATCATTCTGTCACTGCATCCGTGTGAAGCCCAAGTACAAAACAAACACATGATAAAGTCGAGGCCATTAAAGATCCAGAACTCTACTGTGTTTTTGAGAAGTTTTGACTCTACCACAGTCACCGGCCTTGACCTTTTGCGGTCATGAATTTCAACAAGCATTAATTTGCAAATGAAAGGCAAGTTGTCCTCTTCCATAAAAATACTGGCACAATCCTCATAATTTTATCTCAAGTATTACTTTAAGGACAAAGTATCTCATACTTTACAGTACAGTGCTCACAACTGTGAGACTCACCGGTCTGGTCAGCTGATACTACAGAGAAGTTTATCACCGATATTATGTCAGAATTTCAAGTTGCTTACCTACCCAATAATCAATCTTTCCCTTGTATTTTTCTCTGTTGTCTTTGTACTGTTAATGGTTTAACTCTTCAAACTGAAGTCTTTTCTTTTTGTACTTGATACTGTATGTTGTCTGTGTCTGACAATGTAGCACACGGCAATTTCCTATTGATGTTATGTTGGCTTGCTAGTTGTCTGCTGTTTGTTGTTTTTCTGTGTCCTACTTTCAAGTCTTTTTTATGTTATGTGCTCTGTCTGCTCCATATTTTATTTTAATCTCCAACTCCTACACCTGAAGAGGTCTTTCGCTTTTCCAGGCTGTCATTCATAAAAAGAATTTGTTCTTAATTGAACTGCCTGGTTAAAAAAAGATTAAATTAAAAAATAACTCTGAGACGTAATTGTTCAGTTAACATTATGTTACTAATGTACAAAGAAGAATATTGAGAAAAGTTAACTTTTTAATACATCCATTTATTAAGATTCTGTGTGGATTTTATGAGCTTTGTCTCTTTCTGTAAGTTGATAAATTCTGATCTGTCATATAAAATTGTGTTACAAATTATAGTGAAATGACCTAGATATTTTCTGAGTAAATTCTTCACATTTTCAAACATTACCATGCCCCTGTAGTATAAATAATTCTGAAGAGACTATCACTAGAGGAAAATCTCAAAAATGATGTTCAAGCTTATTAAAAATATCAGATAAGGGGGAGTGCCTTCTTCAGAGGCAAGTTAATGTTCTTGGCCATGAACACTAAAATTTCACATTGGAAGTCTTTGAAGCTTAATGAACCCTTTCCAATCGGAAAGCTTGTATTTGCAGCGCAATTTTCTTTGCTGGAGAGTTACTAATGGTTTAGCAATCTAATGTATGACATTGAGATAGTTTTGTCGTGAAATATTCCATTAAATTTAAAAGGACACTTAAGGGTGATTTTACAAAATAAAAGCAATTGTACGCAACATAAAAAACTATTAAATGTTTAATTAAGTTTGAACTGGCTTTGAAGTTTTAGGTTAAAAAAAACAATTTTATGTTCAAGAAAACTACATCTATGATAGATATACCACAGTTATGGGCCCCATGTATAAATGTTTATGTGGCTATAAACATTTTCTCCCTTGATTTTGTTCTCTATAACAGAATCACCATGATTTTGAGGTATTCCACTTCTCACACATATAGAGAGATGCCATAGGTAGCCACAGTGTCTAGAAGATGGATTTTTTTCATTTTGGGACGAAGGCCAAACGCAGCAAGATTCCTCAACGTGATTGGCCCCTGCTCCAGCTGTGTGTCTAAACGGACAGTGTTTTCATTCATCTCCGCCAGAGCCGTCCTCCTCTCAGGTTGGGATCCCAGTGGCGTGGAGGAGAAAACAGAGGCCCACGGAAGCCTGGGCCTCCGGCGTTCAGAGGGGCTTAAAGCAATTTCCGTCCGCATATGAGACGCGCGTCTCTCACAAAAGCCCTTCCGCGAGAGCACAGGGGTAGGCCACAACAAAGAGGAGAGGCTTATCGAGGATGAAGCTCTTCTGCGGGAGCAGCCCTCGAGGATCTCAGCCTGAGCTTTTTCCAGGAGTAGCTCAAAGGCCAGAGGGCGTGGGCCCGAGGACCATCGTAATGAGTAGCTTTCCAAAACCCCAAGGACGTAGTTACTTTCACCCGAACGGAAAACTACGAATACAGATCTGCCTTCTGCTTAAGGAGGCCCGTCACATACCGGCTCGGGTCAGAATAATTGTTTCCTACTGAGGTCGGGAATCCGAAATGCCAGGTGCGAAAAGGAGGGGAGATCGTGGAGACCAAGGCATACCATTATGCAACACATATTTACCGTTTACGGCCTCCCGATTCACGACCGCTCCGTTAATAAAGATCTTTTTGCGAGCGTGCAGTCTTACCGCAGAGTGTCTCGGGTGCGGCTGGGAAAGATGTCCAATAAACAAGAAGGAAAAACAGCATGTCAGTCATGTGACTTATACATTTTACATAAGGCCCGCACAGCATTAAAGTATTAAAAAAAAAAAAAAAAAAAACACCCACAAGGCAGAAAGCAGGGAAGTGAAATAATGTATGAGGAAAATACAATGTATGGTCGTAATACCAGGTCATGCTTTCTGTCAGCTGTTTCAGGAATGAATGTTGGGGGAGGGGGACGGGTTTGAGCTAAAAAGCCACTTCACATGCAGCTGTAGTTTTAAACATTTTCACAGGGAGAGCCGCATCTTGAACGCTCGCTTGAGGATGTGCGTTCAGCCTCAACCCTGAACTCGTTTATCGCAATGAGTTTATGGACGAATTTCTTCTGAACGAAACAAATGTCCAGATTTTTGCCCATGACTGAAATGTAGGGAACCACAGGGAAATTAGTCTATACATAGTTTTTCGCCCCTTGCTTAGGGATCTAGCCAAGTAGGAGACCTCCAGTCGAGACGGTATGTACCAGATTACAAAGCATGCTGGGACTGCAGGCGATAGAGGTTAACAGAAGTTGAAAAGCATGCCAAGAAATGTAAGGTACATATGCTGAGTAGCTGTGATTTCTCCATCACATTCGTCATGCAGTGTGACCTACATAGCTCATATTTTATCAACTTAAATGGCTGAATGTGTACAGCAGCAATTCAGGTCGAGTGCCCTACCGGAGGGCAAAAGGAGACATTCCCATATGGGACTTGAAGCAGATTTAACCCCTTAGCTTAACGTACAGTTCTAATCAAACCTTATTTCCTAACCATTACTCAGCTCAATATAGATGACAAAAAATAAACATGACACTTCAGTCAAAATGGGTAAAATGGCTTCTACCTGTTGGTGTGAGTACAAAGTTTCATGGATAGTTTACGCAGTCTTTAAGCCTCTGTCATTGTACACTATAACAAGGTGCTGTTGCCTGGTTGTACCCAGAGAAGACAGGGATTTCACGTTCCATAGAGTAAATCTCTAGGCATAGGGACATTGTGGTCTACACCGTGCATCACAGTAATAAATAAATAATACTACACTATTTCATGCCCTGTCTTTAGAAATGAAGACTACGTAGTAGTTTTTTTTTTGACAAATGGTCTCCTTTCAACATGGAAGCACATACAAGGTAATGCCTTTGGACATCCGTGGGAAAACACAATTTTTGGTCCACGAACCTGATTCAAACATAAGGCACAAGTTGTGCTTTTTATTGAAAAAAGGACCTTGGAATAGCGATTGGAACAGCGATTCATTGAAAACTTCAACAATACCCTCAAAGGTATTATTTCTGTGAGCACTGCAGTAAGGAAGTGAAAAGCAAGATAACTTTTTTGACTCAATGTACTGAGTTTATATGTCAGCCTTTTCAGGTTGTTTTGTGCTTGACAAACCATACAAACATACAAATGACTAGCCTAATGCACAATGAAAACAATAAAAGTTTTCTGGTAAAAAAGATAGATCATTTTTAATGTCTATTGATGTATATAAATATGTATACAGTAAAGGGGGAGAGATCATACAGTGTCAATGATTCAATTATTTGGATCAATGACTGCTTTGGCTGTAGTAAGTAAAAACATTTTTGATTGGCTAACATTCAGTGATTGACAGCTCCACTATGTAGCTCCACCCTAACAGGGTTCACATAACCTCATTTAAACCATCTCTAGTACATTTGAAACGATGAATTCAAGCTGAACTACTGTACATATTTTTCCCCCCATATTTGCACATATTTTGAGAAATAGGACACTAGGTTTATGAGAATTCATAAGGCAATACTCAGCTCTCAGGGGAGAGAAAAAAAAAAAAAAAAAAAAAAAAACTGGCCCAGATGTTCATTACGCTTCACATGATACCAAACCTGTCTATTTCGACTTCTGCAACGCAAGCTTCGCGCCTGAGGAAGCAAACACTAATGACATCTCTTGGACGATACATCCATCAGACTGGGGACTTTAGAAGTGGCTGACTGGAGAACACATCGCAGTCTGTGGAGTGAATTAGAGTAAGAGAGCGACCACATTAATATTTAAATGTGTGCACATTTTACTGGAGCACCACGACTCTCAACCTAGATGGGTCACGGTCATGTGACTCAATACCCTCTGTCATTTCCATACCAGGCATACATTATTATGTCTACTGCCTTCGGCTGTAGAAAGTAAAGCATTGTGCTGCAAACATGTTCTCAATATGTTTCCTGCATAAGTGTGATCTGGATCTATTTATAGTGTCGCTGGTGTTACAAGCGAATGGCATCACGCTCTCGCACCTAGACACGCATTTGGATGGGGTCCGTTATTTCTTTTTGGCCATGTGATCGCACAGCTGACGGTCCTCAGAGGGTGGGGCCATCGATAATTGCATTGAACGGGAGCTCCAGGTGATCAAAGTTGGCGTGGCGGAATTAGCTCGCTAACGGCAGCAGCTTTGAAGTAACAGTGTTTGGTTTGTTTTCTGGGAATGGGGAGAAAATGGGACAGATCAATTTGGGAGTTGGAGCTGAGGTATGAAAAGTGAAGTCGAAGAGCCAGTTATTCAAATTGAAAATAATTATGCAAATTTATTGACAATACCTTATCATATCATCAACTAACTTAGGCCCTCATTCACTTCGACAGGAGGGAATTTCAGTTAAATCAACCATGGTAATGTTCAGTGATCAAGTGCACAACCATAATCTGCCTACCATGGGATTTGAACCAGCAGTTCCAGTTTGCTCACTGGTTCTCCAACCATGGCGAGCACAAACAGCGGTGTGTTGCTCTTAATAGCGGACATCTAGTCTCCAATGAGCTAGCTGGAACTGCTGCAAGTCCTCAAGTAGAGAGAACAAAATGAAAAAAAGACTAATAAAGCCGCAATCAAAGGCATACAGGCAAAAGCACGTAGTACCACAGATAAGCACTTGGCCAAGGAAATCAGATTAGAAAAAAAAAGAAAAAATGTAAAATAGGTTGGCTGCAGCTGAAAAAAATACAGGGACACAGTTAAGCCTGGGTCATCCTTCTGTGATTCATTGGATTCCTCTGTTTGAAATCAGAGCAAAGTAGACTTATGTATAACATGGTCAGATGGGATTACTGTATTTAATCAGGCCTCGATCTTATTAGTGTATCAAAGAGAATTTAATGGGATTTTGGTTATGGCATGAATTTTTATAATGGAGAACTTCTGATGGCTGGAATAATCATTTTTTATATCATATGACATTGGCTTCTGTTGTTACAGCCTTTTGTACATGTTCACATATTACAAAGTTAGGTTGAACATTTCATTTATTTATATATTTTTGCATGTGAAGCAGTCGGGGTACCTTTTAATGATTATGAGTTTTACACCGATCATTCATTAGGAACAGCCATATTCATAATTACAGTTTAATTATGGCTTAATTGTTATCATAAGTCTCATAACAGTAGAACATCCTGGTCTGTCAAAGGTATCATTGTACTTACTCTAACAGTGCAAGTAATGGCTGGTTCAGATGGCATCATGTTTCCATCGCTATGTCACAGTGTAAGATAAGGCCATAGTAAACCGCTTAGGTCTATCAGTTTCGGTCTGACTGTATGGTTTGTTGTTGTTGAGCATACACACGCAATACGATCTGCAAAAACAAGTCTACGTCTTCGCAGTCCACTGTCCTCTGGGACCTTAGTTTTGGCTGGCTCCCCTTTTCTCATCTTCAGACTGATGCGGTTTGCTTACAGGTCAGCGTGGGTCTTGGGTTAGGCCACTGGGGAACCATCAAAAGGAATGTGGGGGTACTTATTTGGCTGTTCTTGGCCTGTCGCAATGAACGACCTAAAGTCCATTGACCATCTTTCCCAGCATCCAGATTTGTTCCCAAAGCTGAAATTTTGTCTCGAATGACAAGATAGTCATGATAATGGCTAAAAACTTGCAGTTAAATGTGGGAATACCCAAAAGCTGAGAGAAACCCATATGAATTTTGACCGTATTAACCTTGTTTGATGTTTAGAGGAAAGCTGAAATGAATTAATCAAGATAAGATAAAGGCATTCCCTTCTGGTTCAATAGTAAATTGAAGGAGGCGATTACAATTGAACTGCCAGCCTCTCTCAGTTAAGGCTAATATATTCTCCACATGACATCAAGGGTTCAAAGGTCAGCAAGATGGCCTGATTCGGCAAGTTCTCCAGGCTCAGACCTCCTGAATATATGTTTATTTTATTCACTTGGCAGATGTCTTTATCCACGTTAATAAAAACGGGGCGATTTCGTCTGTCGGGGCTTCAGGTGGCATTATCAATGCGCTGCACCTCACCCATGGACAAAGGAGATGCGTGGCAATCTCATTTTTATCATCAGACACAGGGCTTATCATGGGAGTACAGGGTTTATCTCACCACTACACTGTCACCATGTGTGATGCAGGTCGACAACAGCGTTACAGTCTACCCCAAATCCATGCTGAACTAGGGTACTTCCTATTACACTATAGACAAACATCAACATCATGTCTTGAAGTCACAATATCTCACAAAATGCTCTTTTTAGGTTTGACAATATAAGGCTAAAAGATTGTGTCAAAACATGTTCTCCATACTTTTTTTCATAAGTGTGATCTGGAACTATTTATAGTGTAGCTTGAAGGTTGAAGTAGAGGATAACAAAGGAATATATATTGTATTAAAAACTTTATTCCCAACAACCTTACGCAACCACAATGCAACTCTGTAGAAATTAAGAAAAAAACAGATATATTAAAAACAGAACTAAAGCGTTTTGTGCTAACTGGGTTTTCGCCTCATGGCCTTTCATGCCGCACTCCTACAGCATCTCTGCACATAGATTACTGCTTTGTTTATTTGCCTTGCAGATGCCTGAAGTGATGTTCAAAGCTCCTTCTGTACATTTTAACCATTGATAGAGCTTTATACTCACAGAAACGATCCAGGTTAAGGACTTTCGCTCCAAGCTCAGCAGAACACAGCCACACCCTGTTCTTCAAAACCTGCATTCTGCTGATAACAAACCCACCCCAACCCACTCCCCAATACCACTGCCCTAGTCAATGTCTAACTATGCTGTGGGCTTGTGTATAACGGGAGGCTTCAATACATGATTATCCATCGCCTAGATATCCACCTGATGTTTCATAGATAACTCTTAAACGGCTTGGACCTGGCAACCCGGATGCTCTCTGTGTTGCCCGCGATTGATAAAGGCTACCTCCAGGGTAGCTTTACTTCCCAATTTTGCTCAGAGAAATACCTATAAAACAGCACAGAGGTAACACTGGAATTGTTAAGCCCCTGTACTTGGTCGGTCAGATAAGCAGAGTCTGTAAGTAAAGAAGGCATATATCTTTGAGGGCCTTGTGTCTGTTTGCCTGGATGAGGTGGATTCAGTCATAGGGGAACCACCCATGATGTTTCTGCACTGTAACTAGCTACCCAGCTACGTTGTTTGCTAGCTAGCCATTCACTTCAGAATAAGAAGTTACTCGATTGTACATATATAGGAGTAAAAACTGAAATCTGTCATAACCGATTTTCAGATAACCAGTTTTATTAAAAGAGTTGGCAAAGGTTTAGGCAGATAAATTATGTCCCCCAAACACAGGTGCTCATTTGGCCATTTTTCATTTTAACTGAGGTACTGTTTGGATCTGTTGGAAAGAAGCAGAAACATGGCTCACTTTGGATTTGGACTCTTGAGGTAGTAGCTTTGCAAAAAGGTTAGCTGTGTCACACCTGATTAATATGCAAAAATATATGTGACAATATGTGGGAAGTCATTTCAGAAAATACTCACTTTAACTGAAATAGCGGTGTTTCAACTTGAGTCATCGAGCAACACCATTTTCAGACAACGGGATGTGATACACTAGTAAAAATAAAAAAATAAATAAATAATAAAAAAACATCAAAGTGAGTCAAGAGGGTCCTTAATCAAGCAGAGCGGAATTAAGCTGAAGGGAGTCCTTTTGTATTTATCGGAGAAGGGCACGTTCGTGAGAACACAACAGGTGTGCTGTCAGATTTATAGACTGCAGATGTGCAATGGAGACTGCTCTCACCAGCTGTCACAGTACGACGATAAACGTGCAAAAAAAAAAAAAAAAAAAAAAAGCGTCCCTGAAAACTAGTTAGCCGTTATCGTTCGTGCTCAAATCTAATAAGGACGTATGAGGAGCCGTTATCACCATTTCTGTTGCAGCCTGCACAGAGGTGGTGAGCGATGGAATGAAATCGTCACACGATTATGACACCTGTGCGTTAACCAATGAGGACTGCGATAAGCCTCCCCTTCCCATACGTGACATTCTCAGACCTGATTGTCTGTGACATCACAGTTAATTGCATATTCTTTAGTAAAATTGAAAGAGGGAATGACTAAAATGAAGGTTAATTGAAACTGTACTCAGAACGATTGGCGCAAAAGGATAAGACATTTCTGACATAAGCCTTAAATTGGTTATCAACCTGGTACGGTTATTAATTTGATATTGGAGAAATAGAACCCAGTCACCACCGACAACCCCTATAGTGATTTATATTGTGCAAACAAGGACAATATTTCAAACAGAGAAATCGTCTTGCAGTACCCGATGAAAGCCAGTTTGGTTTAAATGTCCTTGACCACATGGGGAAAAAAAAAAAAAAATCACAGCAGGGAACAAACCAGTGGTTGTGTGAAAAATATTTCTCCTTACAATTTTCTGAGACTGTACCATACCCTTCTAATTTTGGATGTGTATCTAATTCCGTTTGGTTATCGATTTGCACGATAAAGTTAAAGTAAAATATTCTTCATCAACTGAAAAATTAGATCATTGTAAGAAAACTCTTAATATTTGAAGAACTTTAAGGAGATCCGATTATTTAGTAAAGCAGATAGATATTTCATATCATACAAAGTGTCCAGTGACATGGTTATGAATTATTGCTACCCATGTAAATATAAAAATTCATTTGACATTCTATTCACTACATAATCAATGCTGATTCAAGTACAAATTAGCAACGTATCTATTGTAGTATTTGTAGTGCATTATCAGATAATAATCTTTATATGATAAAGGCATAATGTATATGAGGATTACCACTACAAATAATGGCACTACATTAATTAATATTATAACCTCATAATTAATACTGTAACCTTGTTTGAGGAGGGAATTTTCTTCATATAATGGTAGAACCAGTGAAGTGTTGACTCTCTTGGGGAAATGTTGCAGTGTTACTCACTTCTACAGCCATTAGCATGTTTATTGAATGGACACATTCTACATGCGCTACTATAGAACTCATTTACACTCCTATCTGGGTTTTAATCAAAATGGCAGTTGAGTGACCTAGCCACTCTGTATTCCTCCTCCCTGGAGTCATGGACAGAGAAAAATGTAATCTTGCATGAATGAAAGGTTTTTTATGCATTGTGGCAAGGCACACTGTGTCGGGAATAGCTAAGACGACATGACATGCATGCATTAAATCTTTAAAAAATGCTTCATTTCACTTACATATGGATAATAATTCATAAATGTATTTTACAGAATCTGGCATGCCTCATTTCCAGCATGGAAACATGAATGTAGTTCCCTGTAAAACATGGAAGCTGGCCAAATTCTCCCGGATGCATACGTCAAGTGAAATGAAGATCTGGTGAAAGGTTCTCCCATTACGGCATATGGGTACAAGCACTTCATTCAACATAAAGAGATGAGGAATTGGTATGTAGACCACTTCCTGTTTGGCAAATAAGATTCTGATATAGTTAACATGAACACAAAGGCTAGCATGTTTCCTCAAACTTTAGAGGCAGTTTCTATGGTAACAATACCCTTTGAGATCTTTTTTTTTTTCAGAATACTAATGGGCTTCAGTGAGATTAATAATGAAAAGTAATGTTTTTAATCATGGTGACTCTTAAACAGATATTGAACAAAAGATTAAAGGCTATGCAGTCTTTAATTATAGACAGACGCTTGCATTTAGGTAAGTACATTGGTGGTGCCAGCCAAAATGTAAATTTATGGTCTATCTTGACAGAAATGCTTAGAGGCTCTTAAAATTCTGAGATGCATTAAAATCTGCCGAGGCGGATGGTTGGTGCAGTGTGCAGTCAATAAACTTTAAGAGACATTTCGCTTAATTATCTCCTGGCCTTAAAAGAGAGACCTGGCCCTTGAATGGTACCCTGGAAACATTTTATGGATCAATGTAACTGCATTATGTAGAATTCAGAAACATGCATTTTCTCTCAGTCACAGTAAAGCAGCAGCACTGTATCTATTGCAGAGAAAATTGTGTCCAGCGAAAGGGGGAGTTTTGTTCACATGACCGGACGGATATGCAGATTTCGGTATCATGACTCGTTGTTTGAATCCGAGCCAATGCTATTTTCGGTCAGTCAGCAAATATGGCCTGAATTTAGTCAACTTTGTTTCTAAAGTTGGCTTAAAATAAACTGAAGTGTTACTTTTCTTATTTAGAAGATTGTTCACAGGGCCTTATTGTCTGCAGACCTCACAAGGCGTTTAAAAATACATCAAGATTACTTTGCATAGTGACTGTAGGCTAAACTGAATGCTACTCACAATTAAATCTTAATGTCTTAAATCAGAATGTTTTCTTAGGAATGACTTAGAAACACTGACGTTTTTGAAAAAATAAAAAAAAACTGCATGGCACTGTATACTGGCACTTATAGATGAGAAAAATCAGACGACAAAAGCATTTTCAATGTAGATGTTTGTCTTTGAGTTGCTAACCATTGATTGGAACTAACCATGTGCTGGCTAACATGGCTTTGTGGTGTGTGTGCCATTTTAAAATTCAACTTTTTGGGAGCGTTTTTGCAGTATTTCCTCTGCCTGATTTGTTTTGGACAGCAATCTGTGGTGCCACATGGAGTCTAGGGCTATTTTTTTTTCCGTCATCACCAGATGCGGCACAGTGCTGATCCAATAAAGCCAGCCGAAGCGGGACGCCACGTTTTACAGCTGTCTCCGCCATCCGGCTGTGGTGTTCTGCCGGCTCCGCCACCTCATCCGTCAGCACCGTGGTTCGCCACCCCCTTTTCCTAACCTGTTGGTTTTCCTCCGACGCGTTATTTGCAGAGAGCCGCCGCAGTTGAGCCTGATGCATACGCCCATAAACGATTATTTAACAATAAGCGCGCGCATCCCTGCGCACCGAGAATAGCTGACTGTGCAGGGTTCCCCACAGTTCAAGCAGATGTTTGGCTGAACTACAAGGAGAGCCCCTCCCCACTCTGACTGTTGTCACGGCGATCCATCACATCAGACTACAGCGTCTCATCTATGCTGAAAATGTCTCTTTACTTATTTATTTATTTATTTTTTTTTTACACTGACAGTCCTTGATGTTCATCATTGAACATCTTTTTTCGGTGTACATGTTGAATTAATCTTGGTAATTCTGAAATGACTCGGTTTAAGCATTTCACCACAATGGCATTGCCTCACTACACCACAAAGGAACACCACAAAGAAAATAAAGAAGAAACCACATCATTTTTCATCAAAGCACAACCATGACAAAACAAGCCATATTTCTATCTCTAAAGGTTTGACTCATAATGGGAAAAAAAAAAAAAAACATTTTTAAACAGTTCTGCTGATTTGTAATGTTTTTTTTTTTGTGGTGGTGTTTTTATGTCAATACAGCAATACAATGCCATTCAAAACACATGTTTTTACTTCAGCGAGCATTTTTGCTCTGTATTCATTGTAATACTGTTTGCCACAGTGTTGCATAATGCATTGCATCCACACGGGCTAATGTGTCAGAGTTATGGAGAAAAATACATTTATCAAATCCGCGGATGCATGGCAGAGCCAAGACAGCGTGCAATTCCAGATGGCGGAGTGGCCATTTTAGACTCATTTGAGACAATTCACAAACTGGAACAAGTTTATATCGGCTGTATCAAGTTGGGCTCTCCTTCAGAGAGCAGCCGTTCTTTTTGTCTGAAGTTTTTAAAAATGAAATAAAAAACAGTTCGCGCAAAATCGTGCCAAACGGCGAAGCTATACATGCGTGACAGATGAAGCGCGCATACTTGCTTGTCCCCCCCCCCCGCTTTTTTTTCAAACCCATCTGTGGGAAACAGACAAAAAAAAAAAGGAAAACACATCTGCACAATCCAGCTCGCGCGACATGTGCAGCCGCCAAGTCCTTATAATTCATGGAGGAGCGGCAGATGGAACGCGTGATGTTCAAAGAGAGAAATAAAGTATTGATTGCGGCGAGGCAGGTCTGGTACTTTGTAACCGGACTTCGCCCTGCGGATCAAAGCAACACTCTCTCCAGGTACTCATTGGTGCTTGTCAGTTGCCGCTCTATAATTTGCCCTTGATTTTTGGGGGTTGAGCTAGTGCTTGTGGAGGAATATGGGATTCGCGTCAAACCTCACTTCCATTAATTTATAAGCTGATAGCAGTACTTTGAAATGGCACCATGAAATGAGTAATTGCAACAGGTGTGCCCTAAAAATGTGTGGGTCCATTTTGTTCTCAGCTTGTTGCCCTGTTCATTTCTGCAGAGAGTAATTGTCTGTCTTGCACTGGGTGTCAGAACAGAGAAAATAAAACAAATATGAAACATGAAAATAAACACTCAACATTAATTTGGAGGACTTCCCGGTTAGTTAAGAGAACTTCCACTCTGTAGAATAATTAGTTTGCGGGGTATTTTCTGGCCGATATCAAACAAACACTTGAATAGACTGCACTAAAGTGTTCACAATGATACTCACTGTATTTGTGAAAAGACAAACATGAGTTTGAATGCACAGCATCATGAAGTAAGGAAATGCACTGAAAATATGAATGCGTTTTTAACTGGGAACAATATTCCCTTTGAAACACATACAAGCTATTGCCCTTAAGGCTGGACACAGCTGTTACAATGGTACTTACACTGCAAATACAATTTACTTCCTGTATGGAACAACTGGGATTATTTTAGACTTCTGCACATGTTTCTCTTCCCCCCAATGGACCTAATTACTGTGATTGGTTCTAGGACTTCACCCTAAACAGGATAGTCTCCCTCCTTTCCAGTTTGTATTAGACAGAGCTATCATAACATCTCTTTCACTGGTCTCGTACATGTTATTCTCTTATGTATGTGGGTGTGTTTGTGAGTACAAGCATGTCAGTCAATTGGGGTTTGTCTGTCATTTCATTTGAATACCCTTACGTAACTTATCCTTGCCGTGTACTGCTAGGCTAAATATTATTCTGTACTAAATGTGATACCTTATAATAAAAGTCATGGCCATCTAAGGTAGAGGGGATAGGGATTTCAACTGATATGTCAGACAAAGCATGTACCTATTTATATTGAGTTCATTGGCATCTTAGAATGTGGGAAGTTTGTCATATACAAACATTACTATATTCTTACATTGAAAAGGGATATTATGTTGGGCTGTGTGTGTGTGTGTGTGTGTGTGTCATGGAAATGCATCCAATAACAGGGTGTCTTCCTTTTGCAACTGTTTTGCATGTGGATCAATCAGTCAGTCAGTCAATCAATCATTGTTTTTTTTGTGTCATGTCCTTTTCAGCTGGGAATGCTACAGAGTACTAGCAACATGCATTTAAGACTCCAGACGCTGTAAAGCGTATTGGGAATCAATGATTGGGAATTGACCGGAGGGATACCCATAGGCATGTCTGTGAATGAATGAGAAGTGTTCTACCCAACAATCTGGCATTTACCCCTAAACTTCTTTATACTGAACAATCTGCATCTGAGACCATTCACACCACGTCCCCAGCTCTGTAAGTATCTCAATGGACTACAGATAGACTTGGATTTAGAATAACTGCTAAGGCAACAGAGTTACAAATATGCCATGCCTTTTGGCACCAAAATACCAATGGACTACTTCAGGCAACTTCAACCAATGGGGTTTAAGGCTAGCAAACCTTCACAAATATTTTCAAAAATTCTGTATTTTGTCCAATTCAATTTTGTGTAATTGGAAATGTTTGCTGCAAATACCCAGGTAACTAACTTAAGCTAGTTTCATTCAATACCAACCAAACTTGGGGTCCATTCCAAACCTGTACTTAAAATGCATAACTCTTCAATGTGAGAGTGAGACTGAACACTGAACATCATTAAATGTGTTGAAATTATCCCAAGAAATGAACATTCGTACATGGTGTAAAATTCTTTCACAAAAAGGAAAGTTAGACTGAATGGCAGTCCATACATATTCTTAATGCTGATCTTTCAAAGACTTGTCAACAAACTATTTTCAAAGTTGACAGATTGTGCATTAACATCAGATCTGAGAAGTATCCCAGGTATAAGCAGGATGATGTATGGCAAGCGAGTTGTTTTAAAATAACCACCCTTTAGGGTGAGTACCTTCGATTAGCCCGAAAACTGGAACAATGGGATGATTTTGCAGAATGGACCAGGGATGCTGGTCAAAGTCCAACATAACACAGGAAAAGGCCTACACAGCATTTCGCAACCCCTTTTTTAATCCAACTCTCAGTCTCTGTAGGCTGTCTGACGCCTACATATGGCCATAGCTGAAGTTCATCCTTTTCATTTTTTAAAATCAGTGTTTATCTCTTTTTTTTTTTGATCAGTGTTTGTTTTTCAAACGCGCCGAACCAAATGAAACTTTGACCTTTGAACCCCGGCAAAGAATATCACAAAATACTGCAGCACCAGCGGTGAGCACATACTCCACCATAAAGAGGCCGCATGATTATTCTGACTCATATATTTGCTCAAGATCTCATCAATAACGGAGACTCTGAAGGGAGCGAGGAGAAAGGAAGGGAAAAAAAAAAAAAAAACGTGTTATGTATCACCAGATATAATGGGTTCTCACGCTCACCACATTCATCTTGCCTGGCCTCGGCCTGAAGCCGTCCATATATGGCGTTTTGTAACCCTGCCTCTAATTACCGCGATAAGAAGATGATGAGAGAAAAAAAAAAGAGAAAAAGAGAAAGGGAGAGTGAGACGTTCAATCCTCCTTGCCCCACCAGTCCCTCAACAATTGTATCCTAAAGAATTTCATGCTTCAAAGTGTACGTGACAGTAGTTTCATACATTCACTTTTCATACATTCATATGCAGCTCGTATGAGCCTATAGGTCTTTGTAACTATCTTCTAAATGAAGTATCATTAATGGAAAACAGTTCATCAATGAAGGTGTGAATCTACCGCAGTACGATGGTCAAATACTTGAAAGTCACAGATATCATTTTAAAAAAGTTGAAGCTGAAGTTTAAGCTGAAGTTGAAGCAAAATAAATAGATCAAGAAGCCTGCAACTTGTAGACAGTAGTCTGAGAGTATGACAGCAGTGGGAGAAGGAGGTGTTATGAACCTCAAAAATTGTGATGCTATGTTCTGTCAGCCAATAAAACAGTCATGTGTTTTCCCCCAACTGGAATTCAAGTTTTCAATTGGTTCAAACAAGTCAGTGATTAGCATGCATTCCCAACCCATTTTAGGGATCATGAAGTCTCACTCCGAACAACGACACACACCTGATGAGCTGCGACTTTAACACAAACGGGAAGAGCAAATGTAGCCAATGATGTAGAGTACCTCCACACTACTGATAGTTATAGCATTTATAAAGCCAAACAAGTACGTTCAACCATAAAACACAATGCTGAGGTTGACCATTCAAGTAAGGATCTGATCAGTACAAGTGGAAACATTTTTGATATCTATAAGGAGGCCTGACAGAGCACAAAGTATTCTCTGTGCAGATGATAAGCACAGATGTATTTTACGGTCACTTATTGTCATCAGACAGTATAAGTTTTACATTTGTTTGGTGATGAAAATGATAATGATCCAAAAATTGAAAGAAGTGAACGTAAAATTGAAATAACATTACAGTACAATTGAAATAAATAGCAGAACTACATTTTTTTCCCAACTGCAATGAATAAAACTGGTTTGTTTTCAGTTTGTTTTTGCTCAACATATTATGGAATCTGGAACTATACCGTATGAACATTTGAAATAAAACTTCAAATAAACTTGTGTTTGTGTTGGCTGGTCGGAAGCGAATACGGCATGGACTAGAAATAGTTCCTGGCTGGAGTTAATGAGGCAAGCAAAGCCGCTGATTCAAGGTGAAGTCATTATTGTCTTTGTGTGTATGTTCTGAGCGATACCATCTCAGCAACTGTGTCATCTTTGCTTTGCTAAATTGGAATAAAACCGTGTCCAAGGGTAAAGAGGCTTCGAGGACATGGGCGATTGTAATTGCGGTCTTATCTGCGAATTACAGAACCCCCTGTTAAATGCAGAAAGTCTTCAACCTCAAGCAGGTCGTCACGTTATCACTTCCTGTTTGTTTGAGGGTCTCATACAGCCAACAGAAACGTTCTAACATTACATTTATCTGGCTATGAAATTACCCGTCTGAAACGATACCAAAGTGTTGCAAGAGAAAAGAGACATGGAGATATGACAGTTTCCTATTGCAACCACAAATAATTTTATGAATGAATCTATTCCTACCATGTCATCGTCAACATGTAACCATATGTGCATTTTCATGAGCTAAGTCATATCACCTTACACTCTATTAACTCTATTAAAAGCCACTTTTTCATAAGATGAAGATTTGAGACAGCAGAAGGTATTTCAGATTTGATCCTCTCAAACTCTTCTTCTCATATTCGCCCAACATTGACTTTGGGATGGCCTGTATTTGTGTTGATATGCAGTAAGACTGTGTTCTCAAATTCCAATAAAGCAAAGATCTTCACTGATTATTTTTGAAAACCAGGCACAAGGATACTAGGATTTTTTCTATATCCAAAGGCATTCTTTTGTTTTCCCCCTGGGGCTAACTAGTTCTTCTTAGATACTGATATCCCTAAGGGTTCTAGGTTGAACCTTATTCTGAGGGTTCCACAAAGATCCCTTCAGAGATATAAGCATCTAAGAAGAACCCTCAACACTTCCCCCTTGGGGAAAAGCCCAGAATCCTTAAGGGTGCTGGAACATTTCGGTTTTAATGCTTTTTATTCAGTTGGGAAAACATTTGTTCCGTGTTCTCACTTGAGTTATTACAAGCTGAAGATGTGTTCGTATTGCAGATCCCCAGTGGTTCCCACTTTCTTGGCTTCCCCAAGAGATTCTGGCTCAACAACACCCCATATCTGGGTTTGGACTTCCCATGTACAGTTGGGAAGAGACTAAAGGGCCTAGTTACGAGCACATGACTGGATTGCTGGTGCAAAAATACTTAAAGCTCATGCGATTGGTTGAGGTCGTTCATTTGCTCCAATCACAAATTACGTCACTGAAACGCATGTGCAAAGATGTTCAACATGTGTTCAACAAGGCTCGGTAAATCTGGATGTGTCAATCTGTATCATAATCGTAATCTGACATTCTGATCGAGGGATCGTTTCAGAATCCTCCATCTTTACGCTTTGTGCCCGAAAGATGTGGCTAATCTTTAACGTCTGTGATAAAACCTCTACAAGTACAAGTTGATGGTCATTATCACACACACACACACACACACACATTTTAATCAGAAAGATGAGCTGTGGTTTATTCTCAATGTCGGTTTCTTTTGTACCAGATGCAGGGGGTTTGGAGATGTTTTGCGAATACTGTGGCAAAGATTAGTGTCGCAGTACATTGCTTTATAAAGCTCTTAAGAATGCATTATGCATCCCACATTAGTCACTTTATCTACTTCAGCAGCCAGGAAAAAAAAAAAAAGTTTCTACTGAACTGCTCTGTGGGGAAATCAGTAGATTGGAATGGCTGGAATGATAGAAGGGCAGCACCAGCGAACCTCTAACCAGCCTTGATTTCCATATTGCCGCCACCGAAATGACAAGCCTGTCAATTTAAATAAACTATTCATAAAAGTCAGGGCACACGGCGCGTTCTGACAGCATAGTGTTGTGGTACCGGGCTCTCTCTCTCTCTCTCTCTCTCTTTCTCTCTCTCTCCGTGCTCCTGTTATGAATGATTCTGCACTCGACAACAAAGAGGAGGAAGACGTGATAAGATGACTCCCAAGTTTCTATTGGAATCTATCAAAGAATGAAACTGCAGTATGTGCACTTCCATTTAAATGATATCATAGGAATCCCGTCCCCGAGTACTGGCTGGTGCCAAATCTGATGTCACTCAGGAAATTGCAGGGACCCAACCTCCATTAAAATAAATGACTTCTCGTCAATGACAGACTGTTTCAATACACAAGGAAAACCACTCCTGTACGTTTTGACTGCGGTAACTATTTCGCAGATTCACAAGAATTTTTATGACTCCTTATTTTCATTCATTTTTACATTACAAATAGTATACATTATATGTGATATATATATATAGTGTGTTGTATATGTGATTTTTACTAGTAGACATACTAGTAGACTTGCAGGGGTTTTCCCGAATGGACAAAGTAACACTGAAGCTTTAGAGCGTTATTGTACTGTATGAGGATTGTTTGCCTTGAAATGTACAACTATACAACATGTAATATATGGATAGGAAACCATATTTCAGCCATATACCCTTTTGAATGAGTAACGATCGGCCAGAAAATTAAACTATCATTACCAATGCTGACTATCATGTCAAAAATGGATACCGCGTAATTGCAAATTCATTGTTCCAGTTCAATGGATAGCTTTGAATAAGTTTGGCATTATAAAACCTGCCTCATATAGACAACCTCAATTATTCATTCTGAGCTGCGAGCAATTTTCATAAACTGTGTGGTTATATTTTAAAGCAGACTTAAATTAAAATTTCTGCAATAAAATAACACCTATCAACCCTCCAGTTTTTCTTTTTCCTTATCTAAAAATATGTTTTGAGAAATGGACTGGGGAGTAGAATGCGTTTCTTCCCTCAAAGATTTCAGCTTATTTAGTTACCAGCCTTATTGTCGTGGTAACAACATTATTTCTCAGATATTAGCATAGGGAAAGCATACATAATGGGAGGAAATAGTCATGTGTAATGCACAGCACATGCTATTTTCTCTGCCCTCTGAGTCGTCTGCTTTTACAGACCATGTTAATGTCACGAGATTAAAAGCTGTACAAACAGGGAAAGTGTTTATTAAAGCACTTAATGCTATGGACAGTTTAAATGTTTTGGCATGTTTAGTGGTTTAACTGAATCATTTCATATGACTACTCATCTATGCATGCTCTGTACAAAGGGAACGGAAACAGAATGAGACAGTGTAACCGTTACTATGAAGTTTTTTTTTGCCAGCCTTTGTCTGGACCATGCTGGCTGTATTTTTTTTTTTTTTTTTACAAATAAAGATTGTTATTTGCAATCTCCATAGAGCTGGTGAACTTAAGTGTGAGCTCCTGGTTTTATTTGAATGTCATTTACCTTAGCAAGAGGGCAAGGCAAGGCCAGACCCATTGAAATAGAACAAGTTCAGGACCATGGACAGTTCTAGAGTGCACAATTTTACATCACTCAGCTCTGTTCGAGTCAGCAGACTGGGATGTGTATTCAATTAAAACTTCTCATTAACATTGATTGACAAATCAGTTCAATTCAAATGTGTTTTTAACACAGTGTGTCTAGATCCTTTTGGTAGTCATTGAACTCTTAAAAACGCATACCTATGAAACAGTCTTTCAGCAGACATTTGTATCCACAGTGACTATAGTCAACACTTCCAGTATCACATGGTCATGTTGTGGACCATGTGAGAATTGATTCCACAACCACGGTTCTCTGGCACCATGCACAATCAAGTGAACCACTGCAAGCCATGACAAACATTCTGATTTCACCATGAGGCAAATGCTAATGTGGATTGGATCTGAACATGCCACAGGGTAAAAATACTGATCTAGGATCATTTCTGCCATTTTACCAATAATGCAGGTTTGGATATGTATATAGAAAACCTGATCTTAGATCAGTATTCCTACTCTAAAATGCTTTATGAATACTAGCTTCAGGACAGAACTTAAACCTAGATGAGCAGTCCTACTCTGAGACACTTCATATGGGCCCTGATACAGGATCAGTTTAGCTGTTTATGGCAAAATGTATAAAAATAGGATATAGATAAGGAAACCCTGATCCAAGATCAGCAGTCCTACTCTGAGATGCTTTATGAATATTTGCCCAGGCCTCTAATGAAGGAACAGTCGGGGTTGGCTCATGAATACCGCTTCAATTTCTTATGGAATGGAACTCTTCAATATGGCAACAACTTCACTTCTGACTTCCAAAACACAAATAATTACTTATTGATGTTCAGGGAATGAGGCTAAGGCAAAACTAAAACTATTGCTGGAGAGGCAGCCAAAAAAAAAAGAAGAAGTCAGTTTCTTTCAGACCTTCCTTTCTTAATTATTTTCATCTGAGGCGTGATCGGCATCTTATGGGCTTACAAGTTTTAAAAAACGACCAATGTATCTCACACACACACACACACACACACACACACACACACACACACACACACATATAAGTGAAGGACTGGGAGAAGAATAAGTCGAACTGTGTGTGTGTGTGGTCAGGAGAGAATAGGTACCGTTTAGCAATGCAAAATGCTGTTCTGTTCGAAAAGCACAACCGTTTCCTCCATTCAGACAAATGCACTTGTAGATGGTTAATTCAAGGTTTCAGCAGTAGCTACATCATGACCACTCCTATAGTTGTGGCTCATAAATGGTATGGGCTACAACATGCTATGTGAAAAGGAATACGCTTATTGGATAAACGATACGATTCACCACAGTATACGTTAACTCCTATGTTATTTTCCCGCTCATACCTTAAGCCTTAAACCTTCTTGTCTGCCGTTGAGTAGCTCAGAACAGTGCCATCCCCCTCCTGTTTCGTTTAGAGTGGCAATTCTCTCTCTCTGTATCCCAGGCACGATGTCGCTTTCCTCCAGAGCCCCCGGCAAAGGAAACGTACATACCAAAGACTAGATTCATTCCACAAGCGGCGTAATCAAGCAAGACCGCGAAGGCAAAACGGAAACCGCCGTGTGAGCGCGTGCTCAGGCGCTATTACACTACAACAACGGATTTTTGTCTGCTAACCTCGAAACCCCGAAGCCCCGAAGCCCCGCTCCCGGGGCACACTACCTTTGAGGAAAAACATGGAGTCACACAGGCGACAAGCCGCTTGGCTTATTGGTAGCATTAATTGTATAAGCGGTTCACAATCAAAGACACTATCGGCATGTAGTCACCGGTGTATCGGTTTTGAACTGCAGCACACGCTATGTCAGCGCGTCTTCTATTGACTATAGAAGACACCAAGTTTGTAGCCTACAGTATCCACCTGGGGAAACTTGGTGCTTGCATTCCCCAGGCATGGACAATGGCAAGTGTGTAGCGGTGATCAGCAATTATATCGATACTCCTGCGTGTAGGATTTGCGTTCTGTGTGCCATAATTAAGAGGCTAATTACCATAATGAGATTCTTTTCTTTAACTACTTTGCCATTAGTTTTGCACGCGATCTTTGAAATGTGCATGACAGGCACGACTGACGCAAAGTGTCAGAGCTTATTTTGGAACATGAAAGGATTATAGGTCTAATGATGTTTACATAAATTATTTTAGAGTCTTGGTTTCCGCTTTCAATTAAATTTTGAAGTGACAGGAAAGCAAAGCAATTAGTCATGATTACGCAGGAAACTATCCAAAATTAAAGTATAACGAAATCGATGATCAAGAGCCATTAATTTACTCTCTGCTAACGTCATTCATCCACAGCGATAGCCCAGTGAAACGTGTATGTCGTGTGTAACTAGCATACATCCCATTTCAATAATTGGATATTCGTTACCTCCGCAATCAAAGCTGAAGTCACAACCCAGTGAAGATGGTTGCAACAAACTCGAAGGGAAGAGAGTACAATCAAATACAGGGGAGGAATGTAATGTTTAAAGAATGTTTTTTCAAACTCCGTCATTTGAAGTGGTCGGTTCACTCGTATTGAACAGCGAGGGAACTGGAAAAAAAGGTCACGGCTTGATTCTGTATAAATCCAAATGAGCAATCACTACTCAAGTAAACATGTCGTCGCTCGGAGCATCTCTAAAACCGTTCGGAATAATAGGCTTCCATTTTAACACAAGGCCACATGTTACATAAATATTTATCAGTTGTATCGACGAGTACTTCTGCAATCAACGTCATGCCTTCGCTTGTATTACCTTTAATGCCTTTTTTACCTGATGGGGTATCAGTTTTCACACCAGTATTTTAATAAGCACCTCAGGTAGCTGAATGAGAAAATTAAACACCGCAAAAGCAGTTGGAATCACAACATTTATATAATGAGAAGAAGCCACCTACGGTGGACTTACTTAGTTTTGCCTGGTAGGTAGTATAACTCCTACTACGTGCATATGATTTAAAACACAAGATGTTCTTGTGTTTCATGTACATGGGCCAGACATGCCCCTCAAACAAGCATGGTAGGCCTGACACTGTAATTCCTTGAGCTTTTATTTCTGTATGCATTTCATGCTCTCATTGGCGGCTTGGAAATTGTAGATTGATGCCTGTCAGGTAAAGAAATTTAACTGTGTTTTTGGAATAGAAGAGCAGCTTGCAGTACTGTATCTGGTGTTAATCCCATTGGATTTTTATTAAATTTCCACACTAAAGCTAAATTTCCTCTATCAAAAACATCGGTGCCATCTTTCAGACGGGGGTATGAATGTGAGTGATTTTTTTTGGCACAAGTCAAATGCAAAAGGGAGATGACTGCAGAGACTAAAAGTGGACTTTTGAAAATACCTGTCTGAGTGATCAAAGGGGAAATTTCTAGAATGTCTGCGGACTCAGAAGCGGGTATGGCGTCATTATTACCTGACATGACTGTCGATGACTGATCCTCCCTCCCCACGGTATCGTGTCAGAGACAATTACAGAGGGGCGGGTTGCTCTAGTTCCGCTTTAACTTCGGGCCTGGAGACACCATTTCCAATTCGGGCGGTTACACTTTTGTGACAGCTGTCATGGTAATGGCAGCTCCACAGACTTAGCTAATAAAGCCTGTGTCCCTCTTTACAGTGGGGTTGTCACCCGTCATGTCCCATGTAAATGGCTGCGGTTCGGGAATGAAAAAATCTTGTGGAATGATGTGTAACAGAATGACAATGTGACAGTAATGAACAATTTTGAGGGTACTTGACTTTACACGAAGGTGAACTTTAAACCAACATATGACCACAATTATTCATCTTAAATGATCTTGCTGCATGAAAGTATGAAAAGCATATATGTGAGGTACACTGTATATGGACAGCTAAAAGGCAATTATTTGACATGAAATCTGTAGCTTCAATTGAATGGGAGAACTGTAGGTAAATACTGTTAAAACCCATGCTTCTTATGTCACCTTACAAAATGATGAATATCGGATGAGTAAATTGAACATTAATTATATAAACAGAATGAGAAGTTATGAAATGGGCTTTTTTCATTTAATCTCGGTCTTGTCCTATATTTTCATTCTCTTATACAGAGAGCTGGTCCCAGATGTGCTAAGACACATCAATGATGTGAACTTTATAAATATTTTACAGTTTTTTTTCTGCTTCTCTTTCTTCCAGTGCATCTGAGTTGATGGTCTTCTGAAGAAATACAGTGCAGCATGACATAAAACATGCAGGCAAAGACATGTTTATAAAATCATATAGGCTTATAAATTATGTTTGTCCACATGCTTTTTAGAAATGTACATCTAACATACTAAACATGCATTTGACTGTTTGATGGTACACAGAGAGCAAACATTTAGGTGAAATGTCAAAATCGAGAAGGGAAAAGGGAGAATCAAAAGGACGATAAAATGGATAACTTGAACATATTGAAATAGTTAAAGATGGAAAGAAAACATTTTTCTCTTTAAAACAATTTCTAAGTCTCACACAATTTGTCAATGATAAATATGTTTTTTTTTTCATGTTTAACAGTAGCTAATCTCAAAGTATGAGCCAAGCACAATAGGCAAAATAAATGATCAGAATATGTAGACCTTGAAGAATTTGTGCCTCGTGCAACTGTGATCAAACTTAAAAGGGAAGTGTGCTAAATGCTAACTGTTTGGCCATAACTGGATTGAGCATGCAAACATCTTAACATACATGGCGCTAATCCAAGCAAGAGACATGATTAGCTCACTGCTCCAAATGACCCAAGTGGCTTACAGGAAGGCTAACGGAACACTTGAAATGACTCCAGGCGGTGACGTCATCAGTCCCTTGCTGGCCCGTGCATACGCCGGGCTATGTTACGCTATCCCCCCACGAGAGGCTCCGTGTTTTCCCCACTGTTGAGCTTAGACTTGTCAACAGTCGCCTCTGCGGAAATAGCTCAGAGTTTAGCGCGACTTCGGTTGTTAAATGCCGTCACCTGCTGTGCTGAATGCTTGGTTGTTTATGTTTCTTGAGAATGGACACCCTTATCAGTATACAAGTACAGCTCGGATAAAGGGGAAGATTGCCAAGAGCTGTGTTTAAATTTCAATGTGTTGATTAGGCTAGTGGGTAGAACCACCACCAATCACCGAGGGAAATAAAAGGAAATAAGAAAATAGGAAACAAACTGTTAATTCATTCATTTTCTACTGCACTTTCCATCTTTTTGAAATTCAGTTGAGTCTTTGTGAACCTACACTGAACTTAATGAGCCCACAATTAAAACATCTGAACAATGAAGATCAAGGATCACAATATTTCTGATAAGGTTCTCCTACCAGATTCCAATGCAACATTTACAAAAGCTGTATCAAAGGAAACCATTCCATTTCAATTCTATATGACATGTCTAGACGTCAGACATGTAAGCCATGACACTCATAGGATCTTTAAGATCTTCACAACATGTAGAGTACCAGCAAAGTAGCATGCAGATTACCAGTTCCTAGAGTGAATTTGAGGAACCGCTATTGTGCCTAACACATAAATTAATCATTCTGTTTCGTTCAGCACCTGACTAGATGAGTTCTGAAGGGGGTTCAGTTAAGTTAATTGGACGAGGCTACCCCTTGCAATCAGAGTCATGATTTATACTAGCATAAAATACATTTTTCAATTTGACTGAAACACATCCCTCTCCCTCCCCCTCTCTCCACACACACACACACACACACACACACACACTATAGTGCTGCATAAAAATAACGATAAACCAGCTGGTAGAAAGATTAAGCCTCGAGGTTATTCCGAAAAGTAGATGTTTAATTACAATAATTACTGTTCCATAAATTTATTGGAAAAGGCGAATTTTGACATGCATCCCGGAGAGGCACATGTGTAGGAAACATACTGCACAACTTAGAGATGCGGCTTATACATGAGAAAACGGCTTCAAATTTTATGGATGAAAGCGAACTCTAGCGGCAACTAAAGCGGTCTGCTGTCCATGGTGCTGAAATCTTTGGCGACAAAGACGTTTGCATTTCGAATCAGTCAGTACATGTCTTGTGACACCATATGAACATGAAATACATTCATTTATACATTCACCATTTGAAATGCATGTATCTGCGTTGCTGGGAGAGTGCTACAGTATAAACATTTCGACAAGAGCCAAGGAAGTTTCGTTCACATTATTTTTACTCCGAAATAAAGTGAGGCATTTTGTTATATATAATCAGTGCGATGTTAAATTCATTTCCGGATATAGGCGCCCTTTGTACAGTTTTCCTAAAACTCTTGTTTTAGGGAAAAAAGGGTTTCTCTAATCAAGTCGAACGCCGATGGTGAGACATATACATCTCGGCACGTATTGCGATATGAATCCTTGCAACCTCAAAGTCAGTTAGCTAAAATACCACAGGATAAAGTCTAGTTGTGTGCTTCCTGAATCACAGCATGCAAAAGTAATGCTTATCATATGCTGTTTAACTAATTCGCAAATATTCTCGTTAAAGTCCCTAAAATCTTGTGTAAACGCTGGGTCTGTGCTGACTGAAAACGGTGCGTTATTTCATCATATACGCGCGTTATATACATTGTGTGTATAGATGTGAAACGTTTCTGGTCAATCGATTAAGAAATAAAGCATTTTTGGTATTTGCTGCGGCACTGGTTAACAGCGATGCATAATGTCCCTCCGTAGCAATTCAAAATATTTCATACCTTACCTTCTTAAAACGGATAGCAGAGAGTTTGCAGGTCTCTCCGGGTCCAAATCAGGGGGTCTCTGTGTCCTTATGAACCCAAAGACATTTTCAAGGAGGGCAACGAATGTCTATCTGAAAATCCAGGGTTTCTGTTCGGCCCGAAAAGGAAAAGAGCTGCAGCTCGTCACTGCGTCAAGCACGAGCCTCAAAGATCCATTAAGCAGGCGGTGATTAATTCAAGGCAAACCCCTGATTGAAAGCTCTTTTGCTCCTTGCCTTTATGTATTCCCAACAGATCCGGAATCAGGAGTTTCGATCACGCAGCGGCAGGACCGGATTCTGTAGCGTATCGGAGATGACACCACGATTTAACCATTTTCGGCGCTTTATCGTTTTTTGATACTCAGCTGAATGGAGAACTGAACGACAAACGCGTGTTGATCTCGAGGTCCAGTAGGACGTGTGGTTAAATCTCTTAATAAGATTGTTTGTCAATGCCAAGCTATAAATGGTACAGGTTCAACACAGATCTGTGGAAGGTAATTCCAAATCCTTCTGCCGAAGTGTGCCACGTGAGCAAAGTCTTTAGATCTGGAAAAGTAGAAGAAATCCGTTCAGTGACGCTACAGTAACTTGTTTTACCAGGTTTTACGCTCGCTTTCTTATTTATGATTTAATCGTATTTCCCCGCAACGCGCACCGACTGCAAGGGCTTTCACTACAGTTTCAGAGGGATTAAACGGTATATTAAACAAGGAAGAGTTTCGAAGTTTTATATTTTATAATATTTGAGGTGGATGCACACTCGAACCCCAAGCTATCGGGGGACAGCCTTGAAGTAGCCCACACTGCAAACCAAAATGATTGAGCCAAGAGGAATACTGATGGATGCAGTAAACGGGTCGCGACGAGTGCAGAACACGCACACGCGTACATACACAAACGTCTATGAGCTATGTTTGGAAAACCCCCACGGTTACACCCATTGCCATGCACGTACTTGCAACCCCTAAATCTCAACAACATACCGATACTGTTCAAGTGTGAACTGTGACAAAATCGACATCTATATCAGTGCATAACACTCGATGTTTATTTAGTTTATGTTTATCACCACTTCTAATGCAGACAGACAGAGCAACTGGCCCTGTACTGACCCTACTCTTTGATATGCACATATATTTGTTGTTTTTTTTCATGTCAGAAAACTAAATGTGTTTAGCATATCAATTTGCTATTGTAATACTTAAGGCGGAGAGTGATCATTCGGTTCACCGAATGCTGTCCCCGTAAGCAGTTTTCAAGGGTGGAAAAAGGTTGAATCTATACATTCAGTGCATTAGATAATATTCTCTGAGTGTTACTTAAAAAAGAATCAGTTCAAGATCATTTCAGTTTTTACATTAAACAACAGTCTTGTTTAGGCCAATTCATAACTAATTCAATTAAGTAATGAACCTCGAGTAATCCAATTGTATTAGTTTAATAGCTGAAGTGAGGGAAGCAGTATATTTATAATGGAAGTGACTATTTAGATTTGCCAGTCATTTTTCAATATAATGACCCTTGTCACATGACAGTAGAAACCTGAGCCATGATAATGATTAACAGTGATCGTTCTACCTGATGGACATCTTAAAGAAGACTAAATTAATCACATCATTCCAATATTAGTCACAAGCTTCATAAATAAAGTGGAGGAAAAAATGAAGTTTGACGATATAATTTGCAGCTTTTTTTTTAAAATATGTAGGCTACCTCCTTTCTACCATAATAGTGTGCCATCAGATCATGCATGGTTTGAATGAAAAGATTGCAAATGACCGAAAATGGAAACAGCAGTGTTCCAGGAATAATAGTTTTGGGTCTGACTTAATGGTACTGAATGAGCATTTCTATTCTGTGGTGAGGGGTGTTTTTCCAAGATGTCCTCATCCGCAATTCACAAGTAGTTACCCAGTTGAGGGGCAAGCCATTTACATTATCTGTATGTGGTGTCCATCTCGGCCATTGTACCTGAAGCCAATTAGGCAGTTATGTATTGGTTATTGATACTGACCAGTAAGCATCTCATGTTTGTATCCCTTATAGCGGAACAAGTGATCTCTCTACTTGAACTAGTTAAACAAATGAGTGAGACACCACTATCAAAAGTATGCTAAAACGATCAAGGATTCCACCGCTCTCATGCAGCTTGTAAGCTATTCCCAGGAGGACCGCGAACAAAACCCAGAGGCGTAGCATGTAGCGAGCTAATTATTTAGCACACATGCAAAAAAAATTCCCCTCCAGTTAAGTTGATTCTGCTGCCTGAGAAATCAAGGCATGCATCTGAGACAATATGCATCTGAAAGTGTTCCGGTGTCACAAAAATGATGAGAAAGAACAATTGTAATTCTGGACGAGCGTGAGCAAAATGTCCCTGCATCTAACCTGGAGAAGCATTGCAGGACAGTTGGTCGATAATTCCATAGGCCTCACTTGCTTTAACGTGTAATTGTGTCAGTAAGTTATAGTTATGTCACTTCATCTCGGACACCCATGAATCCTGATCTAAACCACCCCCACCCTCCATCCACCCCAAAGCTACAGCTCCTCTCTTTCGCTCTCTCTCCCTAAACTGTGAACTCCCCCTATCAAATTTGATCAAGTCGTGCTTTCCTTTCCCTCTGCAGGTCTTGCCCAGGCAATGTGCCCGTTATCTGATTGGAAGACTATACTGCTGCACCAGAGACAATGGCAATAACCATGATGTCACAATGGCCCTCAGCGCCTAGTACATCACTAGAATTTTTCCAATACTTGGCAAATCCGCTGATTTTTTTTTTTTCCCTTGTTGCTGAAAATTGTACCGTTCCTCTTTTGGGCACACAGCAACAGCATCAAACACATATACTGTTCCCTAGATATACAGGGGTGTTATATATTGATTATTAAAGCATATTAATTGGTATAAATGCATTAAAATAGACAAAATACAAGTTAGGTTGAGTACCACTCACCTATTGATTTAGATTTGCAGAACAAGTTGGCCCTAGACTATCCCAGACAGTGTATTCCCCTAGTACCTGCAACACATGAATTTATAAACATCTGGCAATAGTTCTTCTGGAAATATCTATTTTATTAGGGTAAAATAGACAAAGACATCAAACGAGCAGTCTGGACAAGATATATCTGTAGGAACACTGAAATATCTTGAACTCTAGCTTGACACATTGACTTACATTTCGTTGAATTTGCATTCAATTCTTTCAGCATTGCTTATCGTTTATTTCCCCACCAGTTAAAAACTCACATGATCCTTTCCATACTTTACTGTCCTCTTATGGGGAGATTTATTTGTTCCACTGAATCCATTGTGCAGTAATACATCCATAATCAGAAAATAATGTGACTGCTATATATTTCAAACACAAATAAAATGATTATTTTCTATGGCAAGCAGAGAAGACTGTAGGTGACTGTTTAACCTGATATATCTTTGACCGCAAAATGACGATGCTCAGCCAGCAACCCATTTACATCGTAATTGAAAGTCATCAGAAAGAGGGATGAAATCTCATCCTCTCTCCGATAGTGAATACTCTTAAGACCTACTTCTGTGCTTTCCCAGCCTAAAATAATGAATGCTAATGTGCGTCCTTTGTCTTCATATTTCCACGGGGATGTAGAATATCATCAATGGTTGGAAACATGCAAACTCACTCTAAATGAAGCCTTTCTTCGTGGATATTCATGCGTTTATATCCAGAAAGAACGGAGGGAGGGTATAAGAGAGATAGTTCTTTATAACTAAGGCGAGCCATGTTGTTTTCAAAAGACATAATGTAGACGGTTCAAGAGTAATAGCGTCCTGCCACTTCGTTAAGCCCGTCGGTACGTGTCGTCTTCCACAAAGTCAAGTCTGCCTTGAATAACTCAATTGAAAATATGTTTCATTTTAGATATGACTGTAGCAAAGAAAAAAAAAACCCTGTGTTTGATACAGCATCATTTTCTCTGAATTTCATTATTAATTTCGTAAGAGTTGAGTCACACCTATAAGCTAGACATGGCCCGCAGCTTTGCTGTTGAAGTCCCCATCAGTCACGTTCCTGTAATACCCTGTTTTTCATCCGGCCGTCATTAATTAGATACTTAACACCTTGACACCCAAGGTAGGAAAGAACTGGATGCAGCATCTCAACTCGAACGCCACATACGTCTTATGTTTCCAATTTTAGCATGAGAAAAAATAAAGGTTACATAAAGGTGAACGGCGGCAAGAAAAAAATGTGTTCGTTTACGGAAAGTTCCGGAGTGTAAATAAGGGTGGTCTCCTAATGGTTCGGGTGGGGAGAGAAAGTCTATTTGTTGGGTATATGGGGCCATTAATATTCAGTGGGGATGTAGGATTTCATACTATAGGCCTTAAGCTTTTAAGCTCAGGATAAATATTTAAAGTTGCTTCCAGTATTTAACAGGGTAAAATTTGATGTCGGTAAATGGAGTTAAGGGGGGGGGGGGGAGGCAGGCAATAGGTGGAATATTGGGGGGCGATTTATTCAAATCCTCCCATTTATTTGTTAAGCCTATTAGGTGTTGCAGAGAGAGAGGGGGGGTGGGGGTGGAGAGGGGTTTAGGGTATGTTTCTGGTGGGTATAATTGCAGGGAGAACGTGTTGACTGGCAGCTGGGGAGACTGCCGGCCCCTATTGACGCCAAATTCGAAGGATCTGTCTGTAAACATCTGGGCCATGGAATTAATGTCTGCGAGCCTGTATCCTGTTAATGGATTTACGTAGAGGGGGGAAAGTGTGATACCATCACTGCAGAGATCATTTGAGAGATCTGCGGCAGATCGTGCCGTTAACACGGCTCGCCATCGACAATGTGCTCAAAAGCAAATGCGGCGTTGCGAAGGCATAGTCGCTTTAATAAACCTTAAGCTCCTCCATAGTTATTGTCCAATGGAAAGAGATGTATTTCTGTACAGTCTGTTTAACTGATGTTAGGTCAGTCTAGGCAAAAAAAGGAACATGCTCAGAACGTCTAATATTCACAATCTTCAAAATGCTCATTACAACTTTTATGGATGAAACTTATTTCAAATTATGGTCTGCTTTGAAAGTACACTCTGTATAGCATCCTTAAGGGTTCTTTTGTCTCCCTGGCACAATCCTTAAAAGCTGTTCTTAGTTTCTAATAGCTGTAAAGCGCTCTGTGTAGAATCCTTGGAATAAGGTTCTACATGGAACACTTTGGGTTCTAAGAAGAACCTGTAAGGTTTCCCCCACGTGAACAATACTGAAATGTTAAGGAGCCTTTGTTCCGAAGAGTGTAGAATAGTTATTGTTGTTCTTTTACCATAGGATGTAACAGTAGCTGCAGGAGTTTATTCTTACCAGCAGAACATAGCTGCAAACACTTGTTTTAAAGGACCTTGCCAGGAGTTCATATACATAAGTTACTGTGGAGATCCGACATAAGCCAAACCAGAGCTAGCCATGTTTGGCTGCTACTCACTACATTTGCTTACTTCAGATCCCTGAAAATTCAAATACTCTCTCAAACAGCCAAATAGGTACTCTTCTGAAGAATAAAGAGCATAGCCATGTTCCCATGTGGTCACGATATTTACACAGACATTAACTACTATTCATGGGAGGGATTCTTAAAACTGACCAATCATGCAACTTAATTTATTGCAAGTAAATCTTGTAGTAGCAAGTATGTTTGCTGATAAGTTATGAGCTGGCCAAACTTGAAATGGCTGAGATATCTGGTGTGTAAACTAACAATGTCATATGCAAGCTCAGCATTGATAATGAACGATGACAAAATATGACTGTTTATGTACTGGGACCCATGAATATCAGTAAAATACGTTTATACATTTAGATCGCATGTGTGGCCTACCTTAACGTCTGCCTGCAATATAATTAGGCAATGTGTAAGTTTTACACAGTTAATAGTTGAGTAGCTGGATGTATTATTTAAACACTTCATTGTGTGTTTTAAACTGCATCCGTTTGCTTCTTGACAAGCAAACTGCCTCAGTGGTGTGGATTGCTGTAGCTCCGATATACCACAATTACCTACAGACTCTGACCATTAAAAATAATTATTCCAGAGTAGTTTAACCTGCCTCGTCTAATGGCTTACAACTCGCTCTCTGCTTCAGTCTGCGGTGAAAACAAGGATTATTAAAAACAAATAGAGCATACTGTCAGCATGGGTCCATCACTTTTGTAGAGCCTGGTGGATATACAGAAAAAAAATCAGCACTGAATTTTATACTGCCAACAATGACTTTTAGTCCAATTAACTCCATAAATTGAAAATGTTGTAAGGGAAACAGGACATTCATTCTAGCAGACTAGTCAAATGCAAACTAACCCTTTGCCTGATATACAAAATCATGTAGTACCGCTAACTGTTTTACAGATAAGGGTTTTCTTGTATTTGAAAATATCGTTTTGGTCGATTTGAATTTCAGTGACTCCTACTTTGCGTTTTTGGTTGCTGTAGCGGAATGATTTCCGTTAACTGAAATTGAGCATGTGAGAGTTTCTAGTTGTTTTCGGCATTCAAACATACTCTTGGCAACAGTGCACCCCACCGTGTTACTTTAAGTTCAGTTGCCTGTCTTCTCTATTTACGGCTTGGACTACTAGACAAGAATCTGCAAATGGGTAAAAGGATGGAGAATATAAAGAGTTATCTTTCCTACAATACTGAGCAAGAGAGAAAGAAAACCCATAAAATAAAATATGTAATAGCAGAACAGGCTGCCAGTGGAACATGGAGAATTGCTTGCAAGTTCCACATAATTACAGTTATGTAACACTGACAAAAGTACAGCTCTACCAATAGGAAGCAGCGGTTGCAACAGAAGACAAGTAATGTCTCTGTACAATGCTGACCTTTCTCTTGTTTGACAAATTATTATCGAAGAGATTTCAACAGACACTGTTCACTAATCTTTGACATGCCCCCCTGAAAGGAAAGTCATGTTAAGAACAGAGTGGTTGACGAGTCGGAAGAAGCAAAGGGAACATATTGGGTCAGTCCACATATGGGAACTCAAAACTGATAAATTTGGTCTGCTGTAGAAGAGGACTTTGCTTTGTGATTTATGTATTAAAAATCAGTCAAGTCTTGTCTGGTGAAATGGGAATACAGAGATACCAAACTAGATGAAAGTTCTTATCTAATTGTATTCTTTGAGATCATATCCATTTCATTCCACATATACCTAATATCGTCTAGAATATATATAGAGAAATTATCAACATTGAAAACAGTTTCAGTCCTTCTTAGAATACTGATATACAACTTTGGATCGTTCTTAAAGAAGAAAGGCCAACAGACACCAGCTCAATGAAAAATGACATAGATATCTACTCTGCGGTCTGTGCTTCAGAACGTATGGAAAAGGCTCAATAATGTTTAGAAGTGGTAATTGGGAGGGCAATGGGAAGTGTATGAGTGTTTGACTTATTATATTCATGAGAGCGCTCTTGATTTTGTTTGGCAGTGCTCATAGGGTCATTCTCTTTTATTTTATTTTTTGAGGTGTCCATTTGTTACTTTTCAACCACGGTTGACACAATGCAATTTTTCCTTGTTTCGGTCATATCATGATTTCAGACACTGTTCCTCTTCACACATTAAATAGTTTTGCCATTTCTGTGACTAATGCGCCTCCAGTTTTGGGCACAAACTACCTGACCTCTCTAAAAACCTGCTCTCTCTCTCACATTGCTTCGGAAACTCCTACGGAAAATTTCCCACAAAACAGCGGCATTACCACATTGCCAAAAAACCGGGCCCCTTTGGCGAGGTGAAAATGTCCCGTTTCCTAGCGCGGCGTTACTCTACCTGACAGCCCTGATCGTCACATCGCCCTTGCCTTGAGTACGGTCCTGACTCATGGGAGAACGTCCACACTCCTGCACATTAATGTGGCAGGCCGGGATTTTCGAGGAGGTGAAGACCTTCCACGACAAATGTGGCATCTGAGATACTGCGAGTGCCGCCCCGCCCCCGCTCCACTCTACACTGATGCTGCCGAATAATTGGACCCATGACTCAAAACCTTCAGTCCTGAAAGCCGTTTGCACACAGTCACCTCTAACAGTAGGTGATGACTGTTTGAAAGTTACTTTTTGGCTTTTGGTGTCAGAACTGAGGGAATACTGAGCCAGTCATTCTGTTTTCATAAATCTCACAATAGTAGTGTCAGTACAATTCATAGCAGCCGCGTGCCATACAAACTTTAGCTGGATTTCTTTGCATTGCAACAAAACTCTGTGGTCTGTATTTTCAACTTAATTGGAGACCAAACGTACATTCCCTTTGTAAAGTTTTATCTTCATGCTAAAACTGAAAAGAATTTATACTTAAGACTGGTTTGATTGAATTACTTATGTAAAGTAAATTTGACTGGGCCCCAGAATTTGATTTTAGACAGAAATTATAGGAAAATAGTTGAATAAATTGTGCACAGCTGGTGAAATGCAAAGGCTTTAAAGGGTGTGCCCAGGTAGTGCTTTATCCAATGCAGAATACCTGTGGGCAAAATGGCAAGTCCAATCTGCATGTCCTTGTACCATGGGAGGATACTGTTGAACACCCACAAAGACACAGGGATAATATGCAAGGCCCATATAGCAAGGACCCAGCCATGGCGGGAATCAAACCAGGGTCCTTCTTACTGTGAGGTCACAGCCTGAACCACTGAGCAACCTTGCCAACTGCCCCTCACTGTGTGATACTAATGGTTTTATAGTTATGGCATAAGTATGCGATACAGTATGGCAGATTGTGGCTGAACAGTAATTATTGTCCCCTCTGTTTGACTTGCGATTCAAAGGCTGACATCAGCACCTTGGTACACTGAAGAGAGGTTTCAGAATGGATTCCCTTCCATGGTTTATTACATTATCCACTGGTACAATGAACTGTAACTTTATAATGAAAACACACCTTGAATTCCCATATGCCCATACTCATTCCTTTCTGTTTACAGTCCTGTGTTATGATACAAATGTATAATGCATATTTTTCAAGTTATTTCCTGACGTTTTCCAAGTTTTTCCAAAGTCAGACTTCGAAGTCTATACAGACTGCATAATCAGAATAATGAGCTTACAGATAACAAATGCGCGACATGAAATAAAATCGTTCTACTACTGAGAACCTCAAAGTAAACAGGCTCGGAGGCTCTCACACTCGGAAACCTGTTGTAGCTGGGGTTGCGGTGCCTCTCCTGTCCACCGCTGATAATATATTTCAGTACCGCACTGTGGGCTTTGCATGCGTGATCACAAGGACTGCATTACAACATTATTTACTTTAATAAAGCACCTCGCTGCCAGCAAACAGCTCTCTCCCCCTCCCCCCCGGGACCCTGCGGAGAAGGCCAGCGTGTCACCTCTCGCTAAAAATACGAACACAAATTAGAGCCGCCTTCAAATCATACATTCGGCGTGGTGGGGGTAGGTGTGCGCGTGGACGGCTTGAAATTGAAATGTTGCTCAGTTTGTGTTCTTGGTGAGATCAAATGTGGGTAGCACGGTGAGTCATGAAGTGTACTTTGTCTCTCTGTTGTTGGTATTACCCCCCCCCCCCCCCAAACCCCGCCCCCACCCTGCCATCCAATGACCTTCCCCACTGGCAGACCAAAGTAGTGGCACCAGAAGACATCAATCACTATGAAGGTATGCATTCTGACCTCCTTCCTGTGTGTAAGGTCCATTGTCAAGTTCAAGTGCAAATGAACGGGGACTTCAACAGCTTTGATAATATACACTTACTCATACCTTTGGTGGCATGTTTGGAAATGTAGAAACACGCATACATTTCTATTGCTTCACATTCCAAAACGATTAACTCTTATAGGCGTTTTCAGTTCAGTTCTTTGTTCAGTTTTTATTCATTTTGCCCACATATGTATAGTTTTTTGCATCTATTCTACAGTACACTGAAAGTTTGCAGCTGAGTGGATTCAAGGGGAAGCCCGCCTACATGTTCCTCACATTATAAAACAGCATAAACGCTAAAAATGATTCTCAGAGCTGATTTTTTTAAAGTAAGGGAAACTCAAAAAGATTTTTATTAATTAAATACATTTCAAAGCAAGTCTGACAAAACTATATTGCATTCAATTAAATTGTAAATTAAGAACTGGAAAGATATTATTAGTTTGCACTGAAGCTTGATATATCGCTGTTGAATGACACTTCATTAAACTTTGGGGAAACATATTTCTAGGTGCTCCTAACATGGAATTTTGTAAACATGCATTTATGATAAAACATTATAAAAGAGCATAAGTACCAATAAAGGTCATTTGTCTTACTCTATTCACTTTTTTTTTTTTTTTTTTTAATTACTCTGATTTTATTTTGAAATAAACTAACCTTACAATTTGACATTTTCTTGGATGATTTTCTTTGACTTCAAACCCGCTCAACATTACAAGTGAGATGTAATGGGGTCAAGCTAAAATAGAAGGCTCTTCTTTAGCTTTTCAACACATGATATTTAAGATATTTTAAATCAGAAATATTAAAGGGGTCCATGATTTTGGGCTGCAACCAACTCAGAGTAAAAATTTGTTTTCTAATAAACAGGATACTAACATGAATGTATTTGGGACAGAGGTAACCCAGGGTAACGCATATGCACAAGCTATCGTCTGAAACAGTGTCATCACTCAATCTGGATTTCTTAAAGCTCGACTCCTAGATAATGTCTGCTTAGCCTCTCTCTAGGCTTTACATCAAACGGCTGGAGTTTTGATCTTTTTTTTTTTTTTTTTAACTTTTCCCCTCCCTTTAGAAGATCATAAAGCTTTATGACTTATATTGCATTCCTCTATGTAACTTAAAGTATATGACTTGCCCACAACAAATTCTGAAATACAGAAACAAGCATGGCCGGGATCCAATCAAACCCTCTTTATCCATTTGAAGCGGTTCGCAATTCAATAAAAACACACTTTACTTTGAAATGCAAGCTTCTTCTGAGTGATCTGTACCCTATTGTCGACCTGCAGACATGTCCTTTGAAATTTGTGTTTAATATAATAAAATAATCCAATATAAAATATTCATTAAAAAGACAGAGATTACATTGCGATTGAATTGTCTATGCTTCCAAAAATGCTACGTTCATTTGATTGGGTGTCAGCCTAAGTCTAAAGTATTTGTGGAGTTTGACTCAGCGGGGAAAAAATCCTGCAGGAGGAAAGTGATAGGAAAGGGCATGTACTGTAGGAAGATGGCAAAAAAAAAAAAAAAAAATAAGACACCCCTGCAGTGCTTCCAGTCGGCGCAGCCACCAGGATAAACGCAACGCACAGTAGAAGGGAGGCATCACGGAACAGGAAGACGTCAATCTGCTGCAGCAGTTATGGAAACGGACTTGAACACCGCAGGTACAGGTTCTGGGTGGGCCGCTAACACCGCGTGCTCAGGCAGGGTTCCGATAAAGATGTCCTACCATGTATATACACCAGACAGAAAAACTGTGCTGTTGATTTTTTTGTTATCCTTATTTTTTTATTTTACTGTGGACTCTAAAATAAAGGTTGCAACATCTAAACCTTGCAAATAAGTTCTGTGAAGAGCTGAGTGACAGAGTTCCCTGTCCAAGTCTCATCACCAACTTTTCTGAAATTAAAGTATTGAGGAAATATGGTACATAAATTTCAGTTTAAAAATAATAATTTGGTAACTTATGGGCAGCCCTTCAAAACTTTTGCAACAAACTTCTAAAAAAAAAAAAAGAAGAGTATTCACGAATCATAGACTCATAGGTATCCAAAACCTTTATTGAGTACCTGTCATATGTATTATCAGAAATAATCATTTTAAAATTGATGGCAAAAGAGTCAAATAGACCTGAGAAGGTAGTCTCAATCTATGGGATTTTTTGAAGTTTCATTACTCGGGCAACATTGAGTGATGAAAAGCTTTCAACTAATCTATCAATGCCAGTTAAACTAAATTGCAATTGCCTCCAGTTAGTTCTGAATGTGTGAGCTCAATATTGCACAGAATGGCAAGCACATTAAGTACACAGACAAAAGAAATGGATAAATTTAAGTTGTTTAAAGTAAGACGCACATAACAGAATACACCATCCGGACCGCATTGTCCATTATGCCCTCTGCTTGAATCAGTACACAATTATTGACAATAGTTTGAAAAAGTTAAGTTCTGAAATCCTATTAAATCCAACACTTTAATATGCGTTTGAATCAAAGCAGTATTGACAACCGTTTAGAGAGGGAAAACTAAACATTTAATTCTCCTCTGGGGCCCATTACCAATGCCGATGTTCCAACTCAGACAATTACAAGTAAATATCAGGGTATGTGACTAATTCAGTTATATAACAGTCTAGAGCAGGATATGAATTAAATAGTCTATACTCAGAAAGCAGTCATCCAACAACATGAGCTAAGAGGAAGGACAGGAATTCACAAACACAGCATGCAGCCCCTTCCTCCCACCCAAAACAGGGATAACAATCCTTTAAACACCTCTTAAAACAAACCCCTCTGGATACTGGGAGAGGTGGAGACTGATGAAATTCCACAGAATTTCTGCAAGCGTCTGAGGCACAGCGCCTCACACTGGTGGAAGCTGGAACAGGGCCAGGGCCGCCCATTTTCAGGAAGATACCAAACATAAAAACACAAAAATATATCTTAGACCACAATTGCTGCCCACTTAGGGTACAAGCTGTCCAAAAATCGATTTAGGGGCTTCGTGACAGACGTATGGATCAAGCTGGTACAACCATCAGCCGGTTTTTGTTTGAACCGAGCAAGAAAAATGGATGCATTCTGCAGCGAAACACTTACGCTAATTTGTTCAAATCAGCAAGTCGCTAACAGCACGTGATAGCTCCACCCACCCAGTAGTTTTTGAAACCACCATCTCCTGTGGCATATAAAAGCCCTCAGTGGCGGTTGCAATCAAATGCAGTGCGTTCTCCGTCTTTGGTCTGTTCCTGAAAAGGCGCAGCTACGCCTTGGGCTGGCCCCAGGGGGGTGGTGGGGGGGATGGGGGGTGGACTGGAAATAGCGCTCTGCTCTGATTGATACACTGGCGAGGAACCGACGGCGGGTTATTTTGATAGCAGAGCAACGGCATCCATAATTAAAACTGGCTAAGTGCCTCCCGCGCTTTGATGATCCTCACGTACGCTCCCTCCATCTCGATCAGCTAAAGGGGCGGGTGGCGGTGGCAGGGAGGAGACTTTTTCGTTAAATTACACACGGGCTGCTGGCGACCCCACATAGTGGAGTTTTCATGTCCCAAGCGTGCACGGATGCAAATCGGAACGCCCGAGATTTGTTGCCTTGCTACGCTTCCATCCCCGGGAATCGGGCAGGATAAAACGCTACGGCTTCTGGGACTGAAGAAAATATTAGCCGTGCTCGGTTGTCGCAACCGAGGGGAGATTGCTTGTACGGAAATAGTCCAAAGGCCCTGCAAAAACAACACAGCATTAAGTCGACATGTAACGCAATCCATCTCTTTGCAGCAACACATTTACGTTAATACGGTGACCGATTCGGTTATCAAAAGTAACTGTTGACCAGCTGAATGACTGAACTGCAATGGGGCGAGTTAATGTGACAGAAATCTCACAGCCAGCAATAAAACCCATTGCGCTCACTTCCAACCATAAACACATCCTGTGCCACACTCATGAACAGCAAGCATTGCATGCATTTAAAACAACCCGAGCTGGAATGCGATGCCTGCTTGATAACATGCACATCACACCCCTCTCTCCATGTTGTCATTGTCAAAGAAGCATTTAGCTTGGGCTGAGCATTAAAAATGATTTAAATTATTTTGGATTCAGATCATAAGGGAGGATTACAGAACATTTTAGTATTCATATTCCCAATATACACCTGGAATAAAGCACCCGTTCAAACGTCCAAGTTTGGCAGAATCCGCACGTAGAGACTGGGAGTCTCTGAACCACTGCCAGTGAAATGTATTTATAATATAAAAATCCTCTGGCTGGTCTACATGCATATTGGCACCCAGCACAGGCAGGGGGGGAAGATAAGGAACAAGAGACATTAATTATTCAGCTCCAGGTAATGATATTCTAATTCATTATGCAAGGTTTCTCCAGAAAGGATTACATTTCAAAAAGCAAAGCGGACAATTAAGCAGAATGTCTCGTCGCCGTTACAAGCCCGTTCGAACGCTTACAATGACGTGATTTCACCGTCCATTTAACCCGTTTCTTTTTCTTTTTGCCAGACCGTTCTCTTTAACCATGCCTCAGAACACGGACTTGTCCAAAAAGAAAAGGCTAAGCAAGGGTTGTACCGAAATGCGTAGTCCGTCTGCTATGGCAATGTAGCAAGTCTTGCCTTTTTTTTTTTTTTTATTTAAAAAGGCATTAAACATTCATATGCACTTTCGTATTTCATGTTATTCTTTCTTTTCCCAAAGGAAAGGTAGTGCGTTATGTAACTGCTAAAAAAGTACAGTCCGAGAGCTGGAGAGATTGTAGGATAAAGGAGGCGGGAGAAGTTTGGGGGTTAAAGGGGACTTTGAGTGCTGTCAGATGTGTTTTGTTTTCAGACGCGGCCACCTCGTTTGTGCGTGAGGCGTGTTGGCGTTTTGTGTGCTGTTCCCTGTCCGCAGGCCGTTCCCACCAGTCGCCCACCGGTCCGCCGCTGCACCCAGCGACACCGGAGCGGCGGTTTCCTTTGTGTATCCTGACGATGAGCTGGCCCCGCCCACAAGGACGGAGGGTGGAGAGAGAAAGGGAGGGGGGGAGGGGGATCGCGGGGCCCCAGGGGAAGCCACAGGGACGCTGTCAATTCGAACGCGGACTCATCCAGCTGACGCTCGGCAGAGAGCCGCCCACGTCGCGGTGTCAAGGTGATTCCCACCTCACGAAGCAGTGAGAAAAACAGTCTCTCTCAGGTTGGTGAAAAACAACAACAGAACAGAAAAACACTCGTGTATTCTCTCTCTCTCTCTGGTTTGTAAATGTTTCTAAAAAAATAATAAAATAAAAAAAAAAGGCTTGCAACAGGATGAAAGGATCAACCACTGCGACCAATTTTGACCGAAAAGTAAGAGCGTGCCATTTTTCAACATGAACGGGGTCAGGATAACCAGCTACAATGTTAATTTTCTGGAACCAATATATATACAGCTCTTCACTTCTCTTTATTTGAGCTGATCTCTTTTGTATTATTTGCTCATGCAGAAATCACCCTTATACAATGTGAATCAATGTGTACAGTGAACCACAGACTGGTAAGCAACGGTGTTTCATTTGTCAGCTTCATTCCCTTGCTGATAAATAATGGCAGTGGTTACGTAAGCGGGACGGCCTCCTTCGCTGCTGAAAGGGTCGGAGTAATTTCTGGAGACCAGATGCGCGTAGGGTACAGGGTGACATCTGTCATTTGGCGAATCTGCTCATTATTCCTAAAATTCAAACCGTTCTGATCTAAGAATGGCACAGACTATACTTTGCAGGTCATTATCATGTCAAGAGGTGTGAGCAACCCCTTTCGCGAGGATGAAATACAGAAGGCAAGATGGTGAAATGATAAAACTTGTCAGCGCAGATCTGTGAGGCATACGGATAGATTCCTCAAGCAGAGATTAAAACCATCCAACTAAGGAGGCATCGTGGGGGGAAAAAAAAAAAAAAGATGGAGGAGATGGTTGAAAACCTCTCACAAAGGGATGACAGGTTTATAATGGAAAACCTGAGGGTATATGTGTATTCATAAAGCCACCCAGTCTCTAAATTATTTGCAGCCAAGCGATTATATATGTATATGACACTGTATGCACTCAGTATATACAGTACACCTAGTTCTTCCATAGGAAGGCCAATGAAATAGCAAGGGAAATTGTGAAAGTATTTCTGCATACTTTTTGATGCTGGATATTATCATATCTTCAATCAAAATCAAAGATTAGATTAAAAAGTGAACCTGAGTGGAAAAATAATGCTGAATTTTCATTTAATTATTGAAAACGTTATGCAAGACCTAATTCTCCAGTGTGAAAAACTGTGCGAATGCCAAGACTCAATAAGTAGTTACGTCACCTACAGCAGTAATGACTGCAACCAAATGCTACCTGTTATTGATCGGCCTTCTCACAGGGCTGCGGAGAAATTCTGCAACATTCCTCCATGCAGAACTGCTTCAGTTCATTGACGTTTATGGGGTTTTTTGAGCAAGAACTGTTTGTTTTATGTCCATTCACAACATTTTGTGTGCTTTAGCCATTCATGTAGACTTGTTTGTGTGAGTTTAAGATCATTGTCTTATCTTTAGAATTCTGATACAGACCAGAATTCCTTGTTTTCTCAATGATGGCACATCATCCAGGTCCTAGAATGCAAAAAAATACATTCTCCAATAATGACTGTGGTTTAACTGTCAGTATGAGTTACTTACTATGGAATACATTTGCACCAGACATAGCGGAGCCTATTTCATCCATTTTGAGCCTTACCAAACTATTTAGCCTCAAGCAGAAATCTGAAGTTGTTGACTCAGGAGGAGGCAGCCATGACATGTCAATTCTTCTGACTCGAATGACAGCAGGCCCTTATTCACATCATATGCTGGATATGCCTTTTGGTGGATGACAAAGTCAGCATACACTCACTTTGTGCATCTACATCGAGAGAGCAACAAAACTAACAAGCTTAACTGTCTTCACCCCCATCTTAATCCGGTAAACAAACATCTACAAAAAGTACTGCCACATATTAAGCCAATAGCGACAAGTAGTTCCCTGGTTCCCCATACTTGCTCTCTCCGTCTGGCCACCTAAACATCCCTTAATAGAACAAACTCAATGACCCCCTCCCTCTCCATAACAAGCCGATATGTGGTAAACGCGCCGGCACAAAATGGCTGCCTTTCATCACCCAGGTGGGTGCTACACATTGGTTGTGGTTGAGGAGTTTTCCCCTTCACTATAAATCATCTTGGGTATCAAGTTGAAGGACTATATAACTCCAGTACATTTATTATTATCATCATTTTTATTGTGTGGTATCTAGATATGCTACAGTATAATTTCCTAAGATCCAGCCTGCCATTACGATGATACTGTCTATTATGACTGACATTACATGCAGTATGACATAATAATGATAAAAAGATTCAGATTATGACATCATAGTCACCCCTTGCTGAGATACTGGGTTCCAGCGCAGTGATGCTTGTGTCACAGTAATGGATGCTTAACAGCTTCAGCTGCCATCGTAAAATTGGTGTATAATTTAGCATGGGGAATCAGTAGCCAGTCCATGTGTCAATATTATAGTCTGAGTCCACCGGTCGATGTCTTGCTTCCAGTTTGCATGAAATGTATTCTCCGGATGCAACAACTGTTCAACCGAGTTGTTGGAAGAGGGGAAGTGTTCGCTGACATTATGTGCTACGGTTTACAATGGCGAGATAGGTTAAGAAATACATTTGGCCATTCCAAATTGGGGAAAACGTGAACACGTAGAATTCAGAACAATGATGTCTTTGAACGCACATGCTAAAATGATACACAATGGCATCAAGGACCTCCACGATTGAGCCGAGACGTTATTTATTGTGAGTAAGAGACACACTTTCTCACACACACGCCTTTAGGTCATAAATGGAAGATCTAAAAGTTGGGAATGAAATATTCAAAGGTGGTATTTGCAGCTATACCAGAAGGGTAAAAGCTTAACCTGATGAACTGAAGAGACCACGGTCAAAATGGAGCCATTTTCCTCCACCGGTTTGAATCACATACAATGAAAGGGTTCTCTGTTAATCACAAACTACTACCATTTGAGAGTTCCATAAGGCAGTGAGAAATAATTGATTTGGGCAATGGGGTTATTAATTATGTCAATCAAATGCATGCCTTTGTTTTATACATTCAAAAACTTGGGTGATTATTTTAGTAAATTATTATATAATGTGAAGTAATAGCAGCTTCTGCACTGATTCTGTTCTATTAATATGTTAATAAGTTTCTGCTTTTATCGGAAGTTGTGTGTGTATTTGGGAGTGTTGAGTGCGTTTGGGATTGCCTTTGGGGAATCTCCTCTAGCAGAAAAAGAAATGCATAAAATTGTACATCTGCCTCGAATAAGCACATTTTATGAGTGAGGCGTTTCAAATTTCATAGAAAAACCCATTACAGCTGATTGAAACTTTAGCGTAATAAAGGACAAAGCAGAATGCGCAGTACATATTTATTGGTCAAGTAAAATGTTTTGAGAAAGAAAGTGCTTTTAAAAGTATACGTCTAAAATTAAATTTAGATGTTTGCTTTTTTCATTGCTCAACAATTTTTTTCCTATTAGGTATGACCCAAAAAACAACGAGTAGTTTTAGTTTGTTCAACCATGTATAATATATAAGTTATTAATGAAACATTTATAGACAGGCTTTCAGAAGTCAGAGTAAATGGCCACCAGTGAATTCTTTATAGCATTATAGAATTCAAAACAAAAAGCTATGCATAAGTTGATGTTAAGTTGACAAACGCCATAAAAGGACATTAAAGAAATTGCCATAGCTTTATAACGAACTTCGCACAGACTAGGCTTTTCACCATGACAACTATGAAAGTTTACTTATGGGCCATTTCACACACATTTAAAGTGTTTCTAATACAAATAACATTGTAATCTAGGGGAAGATAGTGATGTCATCACGTGTTCCAACTGCAATAGATATTTCCGGGGAGCTTCCATTTTACTTTCAGCCCCAACTCTTTACATGCTAGTTTCTCTGTGGTCCATACCTCTACCCCGTATCCAGTCGTGGCTACCATGAAAACCTCATCATCCACTAGCCAGCCAATCACTTCAACTCAACATGCCTAGCAGAATATTTAGCACCTTAATAGGATTCTTTGTTTGTTCCCCTTGGGGAACCCTAAACGTTTCTTCTTAGATATTGATCTCTTAAAGCAGGGGTGTCAAACTCCAGTCCTGGAGGGCCGCAGTGTCTGCGGGTTTTTGTTCTTTCCTTTCGATTGGCAGCCATTTTAGGCCTTGGAAACCAGGTGTGTGGACTCTTTAGCCAACCAGTGATTTTAGTTAATCAATTAAGTGCTAAAACACACCAAAAACCAGCTACCACTGCGGCCCTCCAGGACTGCAGTTTGACACCCCTGTCTTAAAGGGTTCTAAGTAGAACCTTATTGAGGGTTCTGTAAAGAATCCTTCAGAGAAGACTACGTATGGGCTACGTGAACCTGAAACTCCAGTCTCAAACTATAAAGACTGAGTCACTGAGTCATCTACTTTCTCCTGTGGGATATTAGTTTGAAAAATTCACTTGAATCCATTCTGCGCTCTAAAGTCCAAAAAGAAAAATATTTAGCAAGTAACTCAAGTTGAGAAAGTATGGAAACAATGTTCTAGCATATTTAATATTTATTAATGTATCATTTCACAGCCTGAACAATCACCCAACCCAGCTAGCTTGAAGTTCTTTTCAATTCTAGTGATGCAGGAGGAACCTTGTGCCAAGTATGATATGACCAAGTTGAGCCTGCTGGATTGCTATGCCAATCATCTCCAGTAGCTGCAAGAGCTGAGACATGAGCATGCTCAAGCAATTTCCGTATTAACTACAGAGCCTCAAGGACTTTAGCTATTGAGGACTCATCTGGCTAAATACATTCTGAATGTGTTTTCCAAGAGTTTGTGACGGAGCGGACTCCTTTGTTCCTCTCCATTTCGTTCACCGCAGTCGGTGATGTCAAGGTCACCGTGTGATGTATAGGGGGACGCCGGAGGAAGTTATACGCCGCAGTCATGACACAGAACCCGGGCTCCTTTGTTTCCCTCACAATGGCGGAATTAAACGATCACAGGCCCTCGTCACAGCCACCGCCTTTTCCATTCCCCAGACCTTATTTCCTACAATGGGGAGAGAACGGGGGTCCTTTGGAACACAATGACAGACTAAATTAGATCGCTTTTGCCAGCCATTTTTGCATGGATGAGTAAATGTGTTCCTTGTCATTCAAAATACCCCCAACCCCCCCACTTTTGATAGTGAATTTCTTTTCCCTCATAAAAACTTGATGAATGATGTCTTACTGCAGTAGAAGTCCTGTTGAATAAATGATGCCCTTGCTCTGGAGATGCAGGGAAGTCCTATTAACCAAGAGCTCGTTTTTATAAAACGTCAGATCACCACTTATTCGAAAATGAACTTTATTGCTGCCTGAGTGGACAGACATTGCATCGGAAAGGTCTTAAATATTCATCTAGGGCCCCTTGTTTTCAGAGTCGTCTTACGATGCACAGTTAATAATGTAGACTTTTACAATCCACGCCATTAAACTGAACGTGCGACACAGTAGTATGTTTTAACTGAACTTGGGTACCTGCGGACCTTGACGTTTCTTAGCATTCACGGGGTCACGCACGCGTTTCGATATCTGCGCTTGATGCTTTGGGTTAATATTTCATTTCCTTTCGATGCGTTCATTTGAGTCCGATGAAACTTGAATCTTATCCGCGTCTTTGTGCGCGACTCGTCCTCGAGGAACGTTCCGGAATGTATTCGAAAGAGAAGTGATGGGCACGGTAAATGAGGGAAACGTTTACCCCTGATCCGCTCCCCGGTCCCCCAGCAGACGGGGTGGTGGGGGAGGGGGGCGTCGTGGGGTGCGGGTAAAGGTATTTTGGCAACGGCACATGAGAGAGGCAATATTACGCCTGTTGGTTTCCCCACCCGCTTGGCAGCCGCTGTTTCCAGTCCGCCACCTCTCACTTACACTTTCTCGCGCTGAACATCATGCCGCGGGAACCAGAAGAGATCAGGGGCTCACTGTGCCGGAGAAATGAAAGGTGGTGTCACGCCCCCCCCACCCCACTCCCCACACCCAGCGCCACCACGCAGGCAAATGATGGACAACCCCCATCTACCAGGTCAGTATTCCGTAAAGTTTTAGAGTCAGGTTTCAATTAGCGGCTGTCCGACTTCTGGAACACGAAATGAGTTTACCCCTTATCAAAGTAACAACTTTAATTAAACGTTTATGACCTTAAGCAGAACTAAAACCAACGGACAGCACAATTCTCCAGGACATTCTCGCCCAAACTTTTTGTATGTTGTACCAATAAGGATTATGATAATAAACTGTGGAAAACACAGACACACTTCATTTAGAAGCCCACTTAGGCCAAAAGAAGTTTAAGAAGTTCTTAGACTTGTTTTGCAGACTGGAAGAAAACTTCATCAATACACAATTTGGTTTTGATAAGACAAAGGGCTGACTTCAAAATGACTAGCACTTGTAATAAGAAATAATTGGTTTTCCTTGCCCCAGGGTTGGGAAAATTGTGTAATTTAAGATACACTCAGATTGTTTAAACAGAACAGGAAAGATAAACAAGGAATTATTTAGACCCTATGAGGGGGAAAAAACAAATGATTTTTAAATATATTAAAGTTTATATTGAAGTTGCAATGCATACAAATTCCAAAATTACATATCACATCTTTGCATAGGGATGCATCATAAAGACAAGCAAAAATGGGACATACATCAGGTACCTTAAAGCGATATTGTGATTTCTATGCAAATCCTCCAACAATTTGGAACATTAATTCAAATAAAACGACCGATGCTCAAAGTGTGTTCTATTTAGCGGGTTTAGCAACAAAACTTCTGGTCGCTGCTTTGTGTTGACAAAGTCAGGAAACAATGTTGTGATGTAGGTTTCCATTTGTATGTTATTTAGAAAACCAAAAAGCTTGGAGAGCTTGTATATTAACGTTTGTGTTTATCATAATGTATACAAACTTCAAAACAACAAAATTTGTGAGTCTGTATATGGAGATATCACACAGGCAGAAAGAGGATCATATGTAAGATTAATTATATACATTGCGATTTCTATGCAAATTGTCCTGCACCTAATCAATTAGGCAAATTAATTCACATTAATCATAAACCAATATTCAAAAAATATTGTCTGATTTAGCTCCATGAAACATGTGCTTAATCCTACCCAGCTTGATAAAACTGCTCACTTTTATCCGAGGGGTCAAGGTCTACCCCGTTAGAAAAAAAACCTCAGCTTTCCAAAGAGCCAGCTAACTGGATGTGAATCGCAGAGGAATTTATGAAATGTAGCATGACGACTGTAGTCATATAACAAAAGGTTTAGATGAGGCGTTCACACTAACGAGAAGCCAATTTCATGCTGGGATGTCTGGAGTTGGCGAAAATAAGGCACTGTTCACTCCATCATAATTAAGCCCACTCCTTCAAAAGGTGAGTCACCACAACACATTTTACAATATTTTCATATTATATGTAGCATGCCCTATTCTTGTAAGTTGCTTTGAATGAGAGCATCTACTGGGTAAACAATTCTTCCTGTTTTATTAACAGCAGGCTAAATGATAGACCAGCTCTGATCAACTGGCCTCATTACTGAAATATTATTGAAATCACCAATACACACACATTTTTGTTCATTATTATACTGGACCCAACTTTGACAGTAATAAATCTTGCCAATGAAAACCATTTAAAAGTTCATACTGCTTTTTAGTCAGATGTTATACCCACCCATTTTTTAATGCTACAGTTTAAGTGGACATTTCGCGGAGACTTTGTATTCAAAAGCGCGCCGCCAAGTTTTTGACAGTGCTGTTATATGGCTTAAAGGGTATTTCACATTTTCCATTCCAGAAAAGAAGATTCAATCTGAGCAATGCTAGGAAGGTATGGACGGATGCACGCCCGCTGACTTTAAAATAGACTCCCTCTTCGCCCCCAGGTGATTTTCACTGTTTAATGGAATAGCATGACCAGCATACTGCTTCAGCCCTCCACGGTTCCTCAACTTAGTTCCTCCACGGTAGTTGGTCAGAGACTGTCTCTGAAACACTTGCTTCAGGACAACAAGGGCAAGGGGTTTAAGTCAACTCTTGGGCCAGTCCTGTGGAAAACATATGGTAGCATGAATTTCAGAACCATAATATCTCAGAACTGAATCATGATGGTGAAAGTTAATATTGCCCTCATTGGTACTGTTATTTCTTCAGGCAAATAGACAAAAGTATAAATATTAATGTTAAAATGTTACCTTCCCTCTTTGTCCTACTGGGAACTAATGAAACAAATCACTATATAATTGAACTTAGGGGAAAGGCGTTCTGAAAGACACCAATGGTGTCCATTAAGTTGGCAAATTTAGGGAGAATGACTGAAAAGAAGCACTCCAACACAAACAGAAAAAGGAGAGTGCAAGGAGAGGTAAACCAACTCAAAATCCCATCATGCAGGGTTCTCAAGAAACTTAAGAAAACTCCTGTTAGTGCTGGCTTGTGCAAATGAAAACAAAGAAGAATTCACTTTGGGGAAGTTCCTTAATGAACTTAGTTAACAGGAGAGAACTCAAAAGAAACTGACACAAGCCTCAATTCACTTGGTCAGACTAGCTATACAAACCTTTACCAGGAGCAAAGCTCCCACCCTCACTAAGTTGGGACTTAACTAAACCAAACCTTACCAGGAGCAGAGCTCCCACCCTGACCTTTTCAGTTCCCAACTAAGATCCCATTGCACCCTGGCCTGTATTTAAACCTTATAGCTGATTAGCCACAGGTGGCCCAAATCACACAGGCCCCGCCTTTCAATCAAGGTGCTCCACCCACTAGCATCCACACAAAAACCAGACATGGATTGTCTGTAATGGAAAACCATTTCTTCACTTGGCAGTGATCTCACCAATCACATCCTGCACCAGACAAAGCACAGTGGCTCATTGTGTTGCGCATGGTGCTAGAAACTCCAATGTTGTGGGTTTGAACCCCACTCATAACAATAAGAATAGAGTTCCTCGTAAAGGGGTGGTGGGAAATAATTTAAAATAAAATTTATTACTGAGAAACAATATTTGCACAAGGAAAACAGATGGGTTATTAAAGAAATATGTTTTATTTTAAGGAGATGGAGAGAAAGTGAATAAAAAAAGAAGCAAAGCCTCATAACCTACAGTGCGGGAAATGTCAGAACGTAAAGGGATTTGCTAAAACAGAATAGGAAACTCATTAGGGTTTCACGCAAGGGCACCAAGCTGTTCGTGTGTAAACCTTTTTGTTGGTGATCTCCGGGTCGCCCGGGTCACCCTGCAGCAGCGGCCGGGCCACGAGCCCAGGCTTCGGCGATGGCTGCCAGACACGCCACATGGCAAGGTCAGGGATCAGCTGACAGGGCCAGGCCAGACCAGGTCAGGCCAGGCCGACGCCTACTAAGGATCTCATTGGCAGATTGAGCCTCCATTCCTTCATTCAGCAGCCTATGGCGCGCTTTAGTCCTCACACAGGATTAAAAGTAGATTCAGTTTGATTTGTCAACGGTTTCATTTTATTATACCACAATATATCTAGTCTGAGCTCTAATTTGAATTGTGTGGAAATTGTTTTCATTTAATTGCATTACAACTACACCTTTTGTCGTGAACCATTGCTTGAGACAGTAGGTGTAATTGTAATAAGTGTAAGATGGCTTTATTGCTTATTGTTTTAGTGTCAACATTATTTATATCGTTGTATTAATTGTAATGACGAAGCGCTGTGCAGAAATGAGTAGACTATCTACCCTAAAAGCCTCTAGGCCTATGTTTTGTTTGGTATTTGTAACAGACCTTTTTCCCAGCTAACAAACTTTGTCATGGCTGACTGGGTAATCGCAGAAATATATCTATGTAAGCTATTAACATTTATTCTCGAAATGATAAAAGGCAAGAATATGAAACTTATTATCTGTATCTGAAATATATTTGTAATCGACTCATAACAGACACAAATAGGATTATAATAACATAAAATACCATGGGATGTTGCAATATCAGTTAAAATATCTCAGCTGGATATAGTTGTAGATGGATCATAAAAAGTTTAAATATAAATATAATCACATGCGGCAGTAATTATGCTGCATGGTGAACGGCCATTTTTTTTTATCGTTCAGTAATATGTTCTCTGAACAAAATCTTGACAATTATTTGACTGGGAAAGAGATGCTGCAGGCACAGAATCCACACTCTAGAGACAAAATCCAGGTGCAGGTGCTTAAAATGGAATCGCAAGTAAAACAGACAGAGATAGTACACCGTTCCATCAAAATATCAGACTTGTACATTTGACCGTTACTGAAATATGACAAGCAAAACCTAGTAACAACCTATAAACTATAGACCTACTTCTAGAGATTCAGTGGAAGTCTGACAGCATCCCACTGCTGTTTAATAAAATACATTGCCATTGGTGAAGGGAATTTTGGGTCAAAGATGGCAGATAATGAAGTCCTTAGGGGACAGGAGTAGTGGCGCTACTATACCCTAATTCATACTGAAGGAAATAAAAGTTTGAGCTGGCAGACACTGATTTCTGCTGGCGAAAAAGTAGCATTGCATGACAATTGGTGTCTTCGCAGTCTGAATGACAGTTAATTCAGAGCACAAATGTAAAAGCTATATCATAATAAAAATGAAGTAAAAAAAAAATGCTGTTATAATATGAAGAGCCTGCAAGACATACAGTTGAATCTAGAATTAACGGCACCCTTGATACAAAAGAACAGAATTGCCTTTGCAAAACACACAATAATGATAATGAGCTTTATTTTATGCTTGGAGATATGGGACATCTGTATAATTTATTCTAATACAATTATTCTAATAATAAAAACACACAATATAATTTTGCACACAAACATATGTGTCATAATTAATTCCTAAGTATTATTTAAAAAAAAATGAAAAGTTAAAGTTGCGGATGAATTGTACTTTAATCTCATCTCAGTCTCAGAGATGAGGTGGAAATGTGGCTTTATTTTACGTAGGGTTGCATTAGAGAATGGGAATCAAGAGACATTGATTTGCCATCCATCACAATGACAAAAAGCATGGACGGGATAAATCAAAAGCCAAACGCCTTGTGACCTTCAAAAATCAATAATGGGTATAAAAAATAGGTTGGTTTGTCGAATCCCCGCCTTGCCATCCCACATCGGTGAGGCAGTGATTGGCCCAGCCTCTCAGGGGATGGCAGAGTAGGGTTGTAGGCTGGTCAAAAGTGTTGGTGCATCTCTCTCTCTCTAGCGACCCCTCCTGGTCAGCCAGGTGCCTGCAGGTGCATAAACAAAATGTACACTGACTGTGTAATCCTCCAATAACATAGGCAGTGTGTGATTGGTGGTGGGCCTGCAGCATGAAAAGAAGCAAGGGCCAATCATTGCATGAGTTGGAGGAATCATGTGCCGTGGTTTGTCCGGGGGAGCTGGTTGCTGCGGTGGGCTGGTAACGAGAGCCATTTAACACCAATTCATATATATAAGACTGGGCCCTATGTGTGATGACATTTTTTTAAAATTTGACCAACAAGGACTTCTACTGATGTCCTTGAGCTATGTGACTCACAGTTACCTTTTAAATTCATAGAGTGCAATTATGCTTTTGGTAACGTCATCACTGTTTTTAAAGAGTGATTGTTGTAACTACAGATTGGAACGATTTTAACATGAAACCTCAACCGCAACAGTACAGTATTGTATTTCTCTCATGTAAAAATATAGAGATCCTTATTTACAATTAAACTGAAATAAAAAATATTGGGAAAAGTTTAATATTTCCCTGCCTGCAGTGACATTTTGTAACCTGCGTTCATGTAAGTTGTCATCTGTTCAAGACTCAGACAAATACAAGCAAATCCTTGCTTTATGCAAGTTTGACGAGTCTTACAGTTGGTTTGTGAACTAGATTTATGTAAACTTGAATGTACTCAAATATTTGTGATTGAGTTGTAAATGATGGGCAGAAATCACAAATGTTGGGCGCAGTGCCGTTCTATCCTGATAGACAAAAAGCGCTGTATGCAGAGGTTAGTCATTTGTTATTTTTTAAGGTGACATAAACCTTAAACCTTCAAAAACCATAAATCCTTCGAGAAAAAGGATTAAAACAGATTACATGAGGAAACATCAATCAAGACCACAATTCCTGGAAAATTAGCTCTTGGCCTTCCATAATCTCAGCTCGAAGTCCTTAGCACACAGAATATGCAAATGTAGGATAATAAGTATTTTAATATTAAAATTCATGGTAATCAAACTCTTAGCCTGGTAATTGATTGGTTGTTCCAAACTGTATTAGCTGATTAGAAATTTCTGCCTGACAGCTTCAACAAAAGTAATATGCAAATTTAAGACGACTCATTTGCACTTTAATATTCAAATACTTTGTAATCAAATTGTTAGTTTGTTAATCAATTAGTTGTTCCCATCAGTACAAACTGATTAGAAATAAAACCAGTTTGAGTCAAAAAGTTTCCCTCACCACAGTGAGGACCAGCACACTAAACGAAACCCCTCAGTAACAGTGAGAACACACTACTTAGAAAGTGTTTTTTGACATTGTTTGGCAAATGCATTGTTTGACAATAAGAGGTTAGAGGGGGTAGATTACCCAAATTAAAGTGTTTATGGTTTCATTGGCAATCGTACCATGACTAAAAATGGAATTATAATCAACTGGCTGAGTGAAGAGGTTTTCAATTATCCTTACAATGCTCAAAAATTCTTTCTGACTATGGATTTTTCTAGAAGTAATCACTTGATTTTCATAGTCATTATGTATATACTGTTATTACATAAACAGTCATTAGGTGTAGACCCCAGGTAAGTGCGGTTAATGTTTGCCGCTATTCTCATGAAATCTCTGTTTTATCATGAAAACGAGTCTCCTCTGGTCTATCAGGTCTCTGCAGTGTGTCTCTTCCGAAAAGGCACAGGACATAAGCGTGTTGGGATTAGCATACGAAAACGAGTTATCATGCCAAGTGAAAACAATAGAGGATGAATATATAGTTTTTTATGGCAAAAGCTGAAACTACAAACAAAAAAGTTTCCTTCAGTTTAAAATCCAGTTATATCTTGGCTTCACCTTCATTGCATTTGCAGAGCAACGTTGCGATTGAAAGCGGCCTCGGCCGTGAAGCGTCCCGTTCCCCGCGGCCTAATACAAAGATCTGCATCACGCTGGAGAAAAAAAAATAAAAAAGGTACAAAGTCAAACGCGAGAAGAAGAGGGAACGGTGGAACCATAATTTCCATAATTACCATTTCACACAATCGCCGTATATACTCTGCGACAGGAAGTCATTTTTCATCATTAGCTCAGCCTCTGTGACTGAAAGTGCGCCCGTCACGAAAAAGATAATGCGCTTGCTTTTTGAAATACCGTGCATTGAACGCAACTCCCACCCCCACCCACCCCCTCGCACCCCACCCCACCCCTATTTAAACGCGCAGCAAATCGACTGGTAATGTCTGAATTACAAACCAAGCGATGAGTACACAAAAGTGTCTTTCTGGTTTCATTTTTTTTTTTTACATCAAATGACTAATAGACCCCAGAGAATTTGTAAAAATTCATTTAGTTGCAGACATAGTTACTGAATAGTGCGTAATGGAGGCAGAGGAGGCGGCGGTGGGGTTTTGGAGGGGGGGGGGGTTGTTCCCAGGAAAGAGTCTGTGTCTTAATACCCTGGCCAACACAAATCACTCCAATGGAACTGCCAGGTTAATTAGTTTTCTTTTCTCATTGCCAATTACTCTGTGACAAGCCAGCTCTGGGGAAGCTAATGCACTCTTAAGTGAAGAAGTTGAGGGGGAGAGAGGCGGTGAACTAAAGTCTACCCCTGTGGGACACGGGACACATGAGCAAGTCAGAAGGCACCAAGGATGTTTGTCTGGAAAAGCAGCAGTAACACACAAAAAAAATCATACTTCAAAATATATATTATGAAAACAGATCCCCAGATAGTAAAAGACAGAGAACTGGACTAAATTCCGATCATGCCTCAGATCTAAATCTATAGATCTGGCTTCCCAATACAGAAAAACTGACGATTCAAACCATTTTCGGAACAGTTGATGTTCAGTTTATGAGACTGAGTGATCCCCAGATCCATTTTGAAGTGTTGATTATTTTTTCCCTTTTATAGAGGGACCTTGCCTAAAATTTATTGAGTTGAATTCAAGTTTGTGTCTTTTCTATTGCATACAATTAATTGTACAATGCATAATGTAAGCTCTAGGGTGTTGTTTTCAAAAATACTGCTTGCCGTTGTTTAATAGGGAAATAAATGGCTTAACAAGTCTAGGCCTCTGATACTTTGGAGTTGAAAATTTCGGGCTGAACCTGCTTTGGAACTGTTTGGACACAGAGGGGAAATGTATCTCAAACAGGAACGCAGCCTGAAAATAGAGGTGAAGTTCAGACAACCCTTAGACTAAAACAGAACTGTGCTGAAACGCAGCAGATTGGCTGCATTCCCTTTTTCTGTAGCGGACAACGTAGGAATCACGTAACAGCTAAATCTACACAAATCGAGGGACAAAACTCCATCTCACTACTTCTTTTTTGGCATACGGTATCTGGCATACACAATAGTAGGGACTCAGAAAAGTCGAGAATACGTTTTTCAGAGTAGGGGTGAGTTGGAATTCCTTACAGTAGCTCACCTATTGTGGTTGAGGCACTGCTGAGTGGAGAACTAAAAAGGGATAGGGTGGGAGCTCTGCTCCTGGTTAAGGTTGGTTAAGTTAGGTTATCCCTAGTGATTTGAAACTTGAGTTGATTTATTCATTTTCTCTTAAAGTTCATTAAGGAACTGCCCCAAAGTGGGTTCATTTTTGTTTTCATTTGCACAAGACGACCCTGAACACGAGTTATCTTGAGTTTAAGAACCCTGAGTGGTGGGACTTTGAGTTGGTTTAGCTTGTCATAGTTTGTGGGGGGGGGGGGGTTTGCCTCCTCCTCCTCCTCCTCCTCCTGCTCCTCCTCCTCCTCCTTCTTCTCCTCCCCCTCCCCCCTGAATGGGTTGGGCAGCTTTTCAGCTATTCTCCATGAATTTCCCAACTTGGATATTTACCTTTTGGAACCCTTCTTCTCTAAGCTTAAATCTAGCGGTTCTTTTGTTAGTTCCCAGTAGGACATGCAGTGAAATGGGAAGATAACCTGTAAGGATATATGAAATTCAAAATGGAATTTAATCTCTGTAAGGATTTATGCCATTCTATGCTAGAATCAAAAGAACAAATTCCAAAAATCATGTTTATTTGTCACCGAGAAAATAGAAAATACTCAAAGGAATGTATACTGCAGTATAGTCTGTTTTGAATTGCGTTATGTCTTTAAAGAGACCAAGTCTATCTGATGTGGTCCCACCAAATGACTGTGAGAACAAAAGGCCCCGGAGTAATATGTTGTTCAGGGCTGGACCATAATTCCTTCACAGGCCACAAAAAGACCATTGCGATGCTGTGGAGTGACAAGCTAGAAACTGGAACTGCTTGACAATGTAGCGCACACCCTTAATGGGTTAATTCCTTGAGTAGCCACCTCCGGCGATGACAGCCAACCATTGGCAGACCTGCATGAGATCTTTATGTCTGATTGGGAGCTGTCAGACTTACAACCCAGACATCCCTATGGCTAGATCATGCCCCATACAACACTACAGGGGCTACTGAAGCGAAGAGACATTCTGACCTATCATACATGTCAGCTTGGTTTTTAATGACCAGCCCGGGGCAAAACATCTTCTGTGGGCACAAGTGTTTCAAAATGAAGGTGTTCGAAAAAAACCAGGTACATATTCTTGTTGAATGCGGCACCCCTCAGTCAGATGTAATTTGATTTTTCCATGAACAAAATGGATGTTCTTCTCCTGTAAAATCCCACTTTGGGCATGAAAATTGCCGACGGCGCATGTTTCTGAAAATATTGAACTCATTTGTTGGTACAATAGATCCTCAAGCTATTTCCTCCTCCTTTGATTTCGTTATTGAAGTTTTGCAGGTGTTCCAGAACATTTAAAACTGTTTGTTGTGCTGATTGAATAATTGTGTTATTCCATCAGTTATAGACAGTTGATGGACGTTTTTAAGATGTTCATTATCTCGTTGTATATATGGATACAGATCGCTATCATTGTGTGAAGCCATTGTAAAGCTTGATTTTTATTATTCATTCAAAGATACAGCAGATTTGAATTCCCATGCAGATACCCTGTGCTGTGTTGTTACAATCAATGCGGTAATCTATTTAAGCAAAGGCAAATACAACATTCATTTGAGAAGTTCCCTGTTCTGTTTGTTAGACAGTGTCTTTGCTAGACAGTGTGGAACAAAAGAAACTTCCATGAGTTATCACCCTGACACTCGCGCACGCACTTACACACACCCATGAGTGCTAGATTAATTTCTATACATTTTATACTGCCATTGTTATGCACACTATGTATTTTTGATACATGGCTCCTTGTTTCTCAAGTATATGAAACGACACAAAAATTGCAATATTCAGAACGCACGTGCATTTGAATTCGGGAACAAAACCCCAGAGACCAGATTGGAGGCACTGTGGAGAAGGCTGCTCTCCGCACCATAACCCACTCGTCTCGAGCCCCCCCTCCGTACTCGTGTGGACGCGGACTGGAACACACGCGTGCGTGCTGAGACGCAGTCATCCAAAAAGCCGGCCAGGTTGCCGGGTGACACGTCTGGTGCAGCTCCCTCCGCATTCGAGGAACATGGAACTGTATCGGTCTTCATTACTCTTTTATAGAATGACTTCTCCAACAAATGTCAAGTAATGTATTGTTATCACTCAAAGACTACTGCAACGGAGAAAGCTTTTCCCAGAAGTAGAATGCCATATTTGGCATGGTCTGTCTTCTTCCATGTCACTTACACCTTTTCGACAGTAGAATTTTTACAATTTTGATCGATAAGATAAGATCCACCTTTCATCCCTCAAGTGTATGATTTAGCTTGTTTGTGGTCGTATGGCAGGTCAGATTTAAATGAATGGCTCGAATAAAATATGTTTAGAACCTTTAAGAAGACATAAAATGGAGGGAAACCGGTTTCTAATCTCTCCTTTACTCTGTATTTCAAATAAATTGACACAATGAATGGCTGGAGTAGTACAGTAATAAAATCTCATCTTCAATGGTGTTTGTCATTGTCATGGGAAATGAATTCCCATTAATTCTATAGGTTTGCCTGCACCAGTGTTGGTACTGTATATATGATTTTTACAGTGGGCTGATAGTTTAGATATACCAAATATATGGATCAGTGGCAGCGATAATTTGCTATTGATAAATTTTGGGGTGAAACTAAATTGCAGTTGGAAAGAATCACTCCAGTACAACCTGGTAGACCATGTGACTCATTTCTACTCGCATAATGATTGTATTTTTTTCCAGTCAACCATATTAATGGACAATTACATGGCTGCTTAAAAATAGTGAATGTGTACTTGCAGGGATGGTTGCTCTCGTATGCACGGTAGGCCAATTTGCATTTCCGCCATATATACACACGCCTCAAGCTAAAGCAATTCACACACACTTCCCCCTCCACGTTCTTTAGCTTCCTTCTGCAGCAGTACTATACAGGATCGACAGATGAGCACGTGCACATGAATTAGCATGAAATTGCAATGTTTGCACGAGGGAGTACTGATCTTGGATCATTTGTCCCCTGCCCTTATTCATTAAAAGCTGAAAGGCAAAACTGATCCAAGATCAGCACTCCTACTCATAGCCATTTTATGGATATGGGCCTTTATGGCAGACTATGCAGTATCATAAAAATATCCGTTTGTTAATGTGTGAATTAATATTCCTTACAGACAGTCCGCTGTCACTTCTCTGCCAGTTTGTATTACCTCAGGCTCTCATTCTTCATATGGTTTTCATTATTTTAAATGTACCAGTGGGCACACATGTAAAACACAAATTACCATTTATTCTCAATTTAAAGTTTACAGTAACACAAGTTTCTGGCTTTTAAACTGCCACTCAGAAAATAAATATACAAGTTATTGTACAATATTATCTTTTTATGCCTTGTACAGTGTTGTGGAACTATGGAAGTACAATGAGGCAAAGGTCAGTGTGAAGTCCATATATGGCAGGAGCGATGTTTAGTGTTGTATTCACATCACTTGAGTCAGATTTTGCAAGCATTATGTAAAGTATGCTTCAGTATGCTGAAGATTAAAGACACATATTACACATTTAACTGCCCTGTTATGCCTGATTCAATTAAATGTTCATTAATCACGTTTCAACGTAGCTTAAAAAGAGAGGTGAAAGACATGTTTTTCCCTCTATACAAAAACTAGACATCCATCTTATTTTTTAAAACAATTTTTTTGTAATGGGGTCATGTTGTGGTCATATAGATACAGACAAGACATTGGTTATCAAATCTGATGACCCTTGATAAATTATGGTCTGGGTTAGCTCTTGGATGGCACACCTCCTGGGAAAACTACATTGTTGCTGGAAGTGGTATTGATGGCCCAGTATGGGAAAGGCTCACCTATGGACCGAAAGTGAATTCTAATCCCCCCAGCACAGTGATGGGGATACTGTGCTGTAGAGGGGTGTTCACCAGCATTCTGGTCAAATTGCCTTAATTGACTGTCCACATCTGGCCGCCTACACAACCCATATCCGATTGGCTATATAATCCCTTACAATGCATACCCATATTAACTACCTATGCAATCACTGTATATATAATATAGATTGAATAAGGCTATGCCTGTCTCTGCATCCCACAACTATAGATTAATGGAACAAGTGTTGGAAATTAGCATATGCTATGATATATTACAAAGGATTTTTTACAATATGTGTAAATATATAAATATTTGGATTTATCCACCCCAGTCAGGGTGAGGAGTCCCGAATAAGAATGTGAATGAGTATCATGTAGCTCTGCCCAAAAACACCTCCCTACAAGGTTAGTCATCTCTAGAAATATTGTCTAAATTGAATCAGAAGTGACTGGCTCAGAAGTAGACTCTATATCCGTAACACGAGTCACTGCCATCCTAGCGGGCCCCAGCACCGTCTGTATTATGTTTGCAGCAGATATTGCTGCCTGACACGCATTGGGGGATGCGGACCATTCTATTTGGCTGTTTTTTTTTTCTGTGACACGAATATCTCTTTGGGAGTTGGTGGCTAAGGACAATCCCCATTTCCTCCTAATCTGACAACTCTTCATCGTGATGAGAATTGACCTCAAAATCATCTTCGTTTTTGGACTCTTACTCCCGTGATTTAACTTTCCTGACCAAGGGCATGGACTCTACCGTTATGATCAAGGATGTGACTTGAGGTTGGACTGTCATCCTCCGGCTTAATTGCACTTCCTCCTGCTTAATTGCACATGCCTTCAACTTCTAAGTGTGAGGAGATGTTTCTGCATCGTGCAATGTTAGGGCTAGAGCCCTTTTGTAATATTAACCCCTCCCCCAATGACTGTGGGCGGAGTTTGCTTGTGTGACCTACAAGGAAATATAATGTTACTATCGCAGGCAAATAGTGTTCATACTTTGTAACACCCCGCAGGTTAGAATGGGAGAAAGACAGTGGGTATTTGGGTTTAACTTTTCCCACAGAAACCGTGTGTGTGTGTGTGTGTGTGAGTGGGCAGGACCAGGTGGGAGGTCAAAGGTCACAGCAGTATTAATGCTTGTCATTTCTTGTAAAGCAAAATCAATCCCCTAGTCTGGGTCAAATCAAAAATTGTTCTTTACTCAAGCTAAATGTCAGTGGTTGTATTATTCTTCTAGTGAGGTCAGAAATCACAAAATTAATGAAAACAAACTTCTCATATTTTTGACATTTCTTTGCGATAAAGTGTTCCTCCATCCAGGCAAGTGTTTTTCTAACCGTCTTCAAACCCTAAGAGCTAATTATCTAACGGGCGTTTAATTAGTGCAGTGATATAGGTACCTAAAGTGTGCACATTGAACACAGATGTGGTAATTTCGCATTATGACATCATTACTGCAGTCATACTAGAGACACCTACTGATACGTCTGAAAACTCCCAAGAGCTCAATGCATTAAACCATGATAGATTTCAGCTGTTTCTGAGCCAGCGTTCATTCCAACGGGGGAGAAAAAAAGCACACGGCCTAATAAAGGAGCTTGGCCCATACGTGCGGAAAGGGCTCCCCGGAATACGAAACCGCAGCGCCGCGTGCTCATATAATCATTTCATCAGGCAGCCTCATTTGCATACAGTCCTACGGCACCGCGCGCCGTTAAGTGGCGCAGGATCGGAGCCGAGTCGCAGATGAAGAGCTCGAACAGTTCTGACATCAGGCTGGGTATTAGTCAACCAATTACAAGCTTTAATGACAATGCAGGGATATTATGTACTCTTAGACTTTCCAGCTGACTTTTTACGAGGATATTCAATATGAGCCTGAAGTTAAGCACACAGGACTGTATTCAATCAAATGCGCTTAGTCTCTTTAAGGACATATGCTATTCAATCAAAAATCCACCACTTTAAGGACATATGCCATATTTGTATATTTTACACTTTAAAGAACAAGTTTGCTTGTCGTTGATGAAATACACAATAAGCTGATAAGTCTGTTTTGATTGAATAGCATATGTTTTAAATAGTGTGTTTGATTGAAGATCAGACAAGGCCACAAAGTGGTATAGATGTATATATTAAACTTTTTTTATAGGATGTGCTGTGGAATATGTCTTTCTGCATGAGATGGCATATTGTATAGCAAATGGGGGTGGGGGTGGAGGTGGGTGTGAGATGGGTAGGTGGGGGGGTCAAATGGGTCAGGATTTCACAGCCAGGAAATTGTGGTTAAAAAGTCCATACTGACACCATAGAACTGTGCATGATACAGCAGTCTGGATTCAGTGACCTGAATTCATTGAATCTGTCACAGGTCACATGGGGAATTAGCATAGCGACCTCTCCGCTCCATTGAAATGCAAGACAGCCACCCCTGGCCTGACTTAAGCAGCTGCCTGCTGTGAAATACATCAGCACGTAGACAACGAATGTAGCCGCGTATGAGAATGGACTTCTATCTCCTCTGCATGTGCGTTGCTGTGTCGGGCCAAGAATCAAAGGCTAAATGCTATTGACAGTCCCCACTGGTCTGGGTATAAACCTTGAACACATTACCTATTTACTCAAACACGTTAGCCAGAAAAAAAAATGCCAACCAATGGAAACGTGACCTTACAGCATACTTCATCATCAATATCAAAGCAGCACTACAGTCACTTTGTATACCTATGCGTGTATAAATGTATACATAAATGAAAAAGAGAACCATAAAATTTACTCATGGTTTTCTAAAATGTTACGCCATAGAAGTAGTAATTCTTAGGCGCTTTGTGTCGGTAATTGTCCAGTGATTGACGAGACAAAACTCACATTATAATTCATGATGGGGCTATTTATATAGCAATAATACAAGGTCCCAAATGTTTATTCACATAAGGAATAGTCAATGGTCTCTGTCGCTCAAGTCCCTGGAGGATAAAATGGCCCTACTAAGCAGAAGGGATATTCAATAAAGATCCTACAGTCCAATACTTCTGTGACACATTTAAACAGTGGTTTATTTTTGTATGTAGTGTTATTACATGAATCATTCTGTTTGTTCTACAAAGGTTAATGTTCTGTCACTGAGCTAATGATTATATGTGCGAATTAGCAAAAAAATGACTTCCATGAAATGTGTAACAAAGTTAAGACAAGATAAAGCACTGATGTGATTTGATTGAATACGCCATAAAATAAATTCCCAAACCTGAGCGTGATTGCTATAACTTGCAGGTTCGGTGGACTGATTAGGGTAGGAAGAAAATGTGATGCTGGTTAGCAGCTAAATCCTTTTATTTATTCATTTATTTCGGCTAAAAAAAGAACAGCAGCCCACCGCGGTCAATGGCTCATTAGCGCTCACACCATGGGGCTGAAAAACCAGGTTTAATTAGATGAAATCATTGTGGCTCCCAAACGTAGCGTTTCGCTCCACCTTCAATTTAAAGCAATATGGTGCTCATCACTGCCCTTTCCCATTACTTTATCAGTAAAATGAGAACGTTACGCGCTCCACAACGATTGATCAAAAGAACAATTTCACTTGAACTGTATTCCTTTGCTTCAAACGCATCTTTTTTTAAATTCAGAGTTCATGTCTTAAAGTGCTGTTATTATAAAGGAGGTAAAGAATACCATTAAAGACCCGTTTTCTTGTTTTTATGTTAATATACAGTTAATCAAACACTCATATACAATGTGGAGTCATAGAGTCTGCAATAAGTAAATAACTCTATTCCTCAAATCATTTTTGTCTAAATAGCTAAAACAACCATTTTCATTATTTTAGCTGGAGACAGCTGTGCCACCAATTAGGCCAAGAATTTAAAATAACGGTAATTGAAATGTGCTACTGGCACATGAACAAAAACCAACAGAGCATAATCTTTTTGGCTGCTTGGTGCGAAATGTGTCAACTGTGTCAATTCATCACTGGCTCTATGCTGGAGTTACATTTTATATTGTGTGTGTGTGTGTGTGTGTGTGTGGTAGCGACGAAGAGGGATTCAGCACAACAGACTAAATAAAAGCCACAAATACAGCAACCTGGATTTAGTCAACTTTAGCCTGATATTAACTTATAATAAATGGAGGATTGACTTTTGTAATGTTAACTAACACAAGCTGGGAGACTTGATACGGTGATGACAGAACTCGGCCAAAACATGGCTCAGAGGAAAAATGCAGTCAAAATTTTAGTGCAGATTATAATTGAATCTGGTCCAATATCTGTATATGAGACTTAATTTCCAGAATTTTTTCAGATAAATTTTGAGGTAGTTTAATGAACAGAAGAGCCCTAACATTTGCCAAAGTTATGCAAATAACAAGCAAACCGCCACCCCCCCAGAGTTACCTTTTGATGTGTCCTTGTTCATTTGTTTTACGTCATAAAACCAACAGGGGAAAAACATTTAAAAATGAAAAATTGCGGAGTATAGCTGCACAATCTACCATGAAACCATATATTATCCGGTAGCAGGGCATTTCATTGAGGCAAATCATCCTGTATCAGCTCTCAAATATATTGGCATTGAAAAGGCTAATCCATCATGCAGAGAGAGGGCGATCCGGACAGAATATTCCTTAAACGAGAGGCCCTCTGGATCTCAAAACTTAATACAATAAATTTTGTTGAATATACAGTGGGTTGAATATAGAATTTGACCTAGGGGCCTCTTTCTTTAGAATTTCAAGCAGGCTACACTGTATTGACATGTTCTGACCATGAGTCTGGCCTATTTGCTGTGATTACTGAAAATATCTGAGCTATGGTGTGAGAGAATTGAGGGAATAATATTTTATATTCATATATTATTGTGACTGAGAATTACAACCATCACTATTATGAGTGTCTGCTAAGCATTATGATAAATACTGGTATGTGTGTGATCATAATTCCTATCAATTTAATGTTGAATTTGTGTAATGATGTGAAGCCATGTGTATATGTGTATAATTAGGTGTCCGTGTTTTGTTGCTTGACAAACAAACTATAGTATTATATTATAATAAATATGATCTATACATATTTTGTTTTTGACAAAATTTTTTTCCTTATTTATGGAGCAGGAATAGCAAAACAAAATACACAACAAAAGATATTTGTAAATCTTGAGTCCCACCTCTGTCACCCCCCCTCCCCAAAAAGGACCCAAGGGAACAAACACTTTGTGGAATCTTATAACAATGTTTGTAGTTGAGCAGCACGTCACTCCACAACCTAACAGTCTTCTCCGATACACAATGGATACGGGCAGTAGACAACTTCATGTATATCACGTCCAAAAAAGAAAGTCTTTTTTAATGAAATAAACACAATTCATAATAAACACAATTCATAATAAATTATTAACTTCTACTGTCAATTATTAATAAGGGAAGGCAATGTCATGCTGTGAAGTGAAACACGTAGCATTGATTTTAGCCATGGTATATCATGGATTTACTCATGGCTGAAACAACGTTTCTCCTAATCATCATGCAGAACCAAAACTATCCGTTTATGGTGAACTGCAATCCTGTGCGTCTTCAAATTAAGCTCACTGGAACCAGTCCAAATGAAAGCCTGAAACTACTGACTACAACACATGTTGACTGGGGCAAGGTATGCCAAGCGATGGGGAAAATCACGGAATTCAAGTACTCAAGTGGTGGCGAATATGTCAGGGTATGGGCAGCCATCTTGTGGGAGGAGATCCAGAATTGCAGCCAATACATAGAAAGCCATTTCAGGTAACCTGTTAAACCCTTTGGAGTAAGCACTGCTTCCTAAAATATCCCCACAATTCAGGAAAATAACACCGCCATATACACTGCTTCACGGATGCCTTCCATGGCCTCCTCAATCACCAGAAAGAAGACTTGTTGGACCTGTTTATGAAGCTGTGGAACACAAAATGAAGAACAGATTTCAACCTCCATCTTTCAAACAGCTGGAGGATTTCTGTTTTGGGGGAATATCCCATGGATCCAGAGTCCCTCTGAAACAGGCCAGAACCAGTACATCAATCCAGGAAAGACTGACGATACGCTGAAGCAAAGGGGGGCTAACGCTGTACGAGTAATAAATATTCATACACCTTTGATGTTTCCGTATGTGTTTAACCCCTGTATGGAATGTTCTACAAGCAGTCTTAATGGAGTCAAAACAGTGAAGCTTATTAATAATACTCACAAACTCAGTCTTTCTCTCTCTCTCACACACACTCTCTCTCTCTCACACACACACACACACACACACATGCACATTATCAAAAATAACTCATGAGTTTCCAAAATAATTCAACATTCCCATTCACATTTCATCCAATAGCAATTCTGTATTTAAATGCTGGAGAAGTTTGTATTCCTCTCAGCTTCATCCCTCTCCTCTGTTTCCCTTCTCCCTTCATTTCCCCTCTCCCTTTATCGGTTCTCTTTCCCGGGCTGTGATGCAGCTCTCTAAATATTTCCCTTCATGCCTCAGTGTCCCACTGCCTCTCCCTATAGGGCTCCACTCTACCCTGTCTTATCTATTTATCCTGATCCATTTCATCCCCCTCTCCTCCGAGTCCCCTCTCTCCCTCCGCATTTTGTAGTCTCCCCTCCAAGAACCGACATTAACATTTTAACAATTAATATTAATTACCTACAAATTACAACCGATATTTGCCAGTACCTTTTACTCAAGGTATTTTATTTGAGGATCAGTTTCAAAAAACTGCCTGTTCTCAAAAGTTCAAACCGTTTTTCCGCTCTCTCTCTCGTCTTGGGCTAAAAAAGGTTCCTAATAAAACGACTTTCTCAGACTGCAGAGGGAGGCGGGGGAGTATCGATCTTGAAAGAGGGCCTTTTCATCACGGGGGAAGGAATTCAGCAATGCTTTTGTGTCATAGGAAGAAGCCGAGAAGCCACCATTACACATTAGTGGATTCGTTTGATTGTGGAGTAATCACAGGAGATGCGGTACAACCTCAGATGTGCAACTCATAAACTCTAGAAAGCAAAGACACCTATACAGGTATACACCCAGCACTGTCATTGTATTCACCAAATTTCAAACCGATCCAAAGAAGCTAACATTAAACCACAAAGCTATCACAGTATCCATCAATAAAAATGCTAAATACTGTTCACACATTTTAGCACCATTGTTTAACAGTATTTGGGTGGATTAACAAGTCGGCTTGCAAACACTGCTTAACCTAAATTGACTCAAAATGGTTGGACAACAAATCTATTCTGTGTGGCAAACATCTGGGTAAGCCAGTTAGAGGACAAACTAGCCACACAATTAGTGGGTTATCAGGTTTGGAATAAACTCCTCTCCTACTATAATGTGAACATGTAGGGGCTTGGAGGTGTGGTGGGTGGGGGGGTTGTATTGACCCCCTTGGCTGGTGTTGGGTTTGTTGACATAAACCATCTGAAGTATCACAATACAGTTTAAAGTTATTCATCAGATTGTATTACAGTAGTCTCTTCTTTCCATACACAGCAAGGCTACTCATTTTGTGGAGTAATCACACAAGCCTTGGGAGTTAAACTAACATAGGCACACATCATAAATACACATGAGAAGGAATAGCTGATAATTGCAAAAAAATACTATCCATCTTTTGCTCACAAAAACAAAAATGTTACAATCCATAACTCGAAATGGTAGAAGGGAAAGAACATGTACAATTCAAAGAAAATGAGAATCATTAACCAAGAAAAGTGCTTCACAGAAGAATAAAAGGTCTAGACAAGTGAGGATACTTAAAATAGGAAGGCGCCGGCTTCTGGTGCATTGAACCAGGGGTGTTGGAGCTAACATTTAACCGAGGGCTAACTTGGCAGCCCTCTTAAGTGTAAGAGGGCTGCACCTACAATAACCTACTGCCATATTTATAGTGACGAAGTGCTTTGAATATGTCGCTTAAATATTAAAGATAAAAGTAGGAGCTGTCCTCATTAAATGTTTAAAATGCGAAAAGGCAAGGAGGCTAACGGGGGTTTGTATCAAGCTGTGAGGAGAGAAACCGAGAGAGAAGGCAAACGGCTGACTGAGGAGGGCGCAGATCACATATGTAGCTGTATAAAGTTATTGGAGGATGGTGTCATGTTGAAGCTGGGGTGAATGATACTAAAATTGTGGTCGTCTATGTATGACATGGGAAATGCTAATACGGGAAAATTATAATTATGGGAGTAATTGTGACGGGACAACAATAAAAGGAGATTTCCCCAAAAACACATTTTCCATTCTTTTGGATGGCCCCTCATTCCTCATGCTTTATTGAAAGAAGATTCTGGAACTCTCATACCAGACCCCCACCACCATCCCCGAAAAAATGGAAGGTTTGAATTGTTTTCTTTGAGAACAAAACACGGATAGTTTTATTCTGTTTTCTGCATTTAGTCTGCATTTGTGTTTGTTGAAAGAAATTCCGTCTGCTGGTTTGATTTGGTGGCTACAAAATGAGTTGTATATTTAAAAGCTGTGCAAACGACAGTAGGCAGTTACAATGTAATCCATGGCTTGTACCAATAAAGGATTTAAAATTCTTTTTAATTGTATTTTGACATCACTTTCAGAGTCAATGACATTTTAGAGTTGCATGAGTGTTCGTATATCTTTGTCACATGATTCTATGTTAACCATTTATTTTACAGTCTCCTACCAACTAGCAATCTTTCATTTGAAAAATTTAATTATCGTTTACCTAGTACTTAAAATTTAAGTACTAGCTAAAACTCTGAAATAAGGTAGTGCCTGCGTTAACATTAGCTTTGCGCTAACTCACATTGATGTTTTAGCCATATTGACGCATCTGGTTGGTTGGTTCCAAACATTACATTCAAGCAGATTTTAAACAACAGTATTTTCAACACATCAGGCCTAGTAATAAACATATCATACTAAATAATTCCAGACTGTAGCTTTCGTTGCATGTTTTTCAGTGGGAATGGTGAATTAATGCAATACTTTGATTAGCTTCAAGGCTTGTGAAGAAGAAGAAGAAACAAAAGAGTCATGCAAACAAAAGCCCCACGGATTCACTGCATGACTCAGACTGATGATGTGCGGGAAAAAATGTCCATATTTGACAAAGCAGCTGTTTCTGTACAAAGCAGCTGCTGTATCATTAATTAGAGCAGATCTTAATTTCTCCAAGGTCAGTCAAGCTAAATTAAATAGGAAATATGTTCTGCTTTTGTAAGCTCTCAAAATTTGGCTCACAGGTATATAGAATCCTAGCTGTACTGAGAAAAACAATTCCGAGCAGATACAGGAGAGAGATTGACTTATAGTTGAACTTTACCCATATCCAATATTAATAGGTGTTAGACCTGTAACAAAAGGTACAACGAATGCAGCACAACTTTAAATTGGTAAAAACTGATGTAGTGTAATTTTTGTTATACATATATATACTGTTGGGGGTTTGGCTGAGGCCTAAATGGACTGGTTCAAGATTCAGTTTGTTCACAGCATTGGGTGAGGAGAAAGTTATTCAACTTCAGAAGACACACCAGAGTTAGTGAAACTACAGTGCTTAACATACTGTAACAGACAGAAGACCAGGGTTTGCAGAAACATCACTCATGTTGAATTTAATGAGTAAAGGGTATGGCATAATTCATACCACAAGCCCCAGAAGCATAACTCATTCATTGCATAAACATACACCCAATTACATTGGCTACCCAACTCAAATATACAGCACACACTCCAGACTACTTTTACACATACAAGCTAGATAAAATTGCATACCTTTAACAAACAGGCAATATCATTTTGGTTATTCAAACATTCATAAAACAACAAGAAGCCTGTTTCCTCAGGTCAGCAAATACATGACACAACGTGTAAACAGTAATGGCGGTGCCAAGAGGTGGCTAACTAACTGAGATTAAGTTCATTAAGTAACAGGCTGTACTGCTTTAAGCTTTGTAATTCCTTGTGTTCCATCGAGGCAAACGATGAATCTGTTCCTTGGTCTTTTGGGATAAGCATCGGAGAGGGACGGCTTCCACGCTAGTCTCAGACTGATCCGTCAGGGGTAATCTGGTGTTGGCATGAGTCTGGTACACAGAGAACTCCACCCTTGATACCGTGCTGACTATCGGGGGCTGGGACGTGTATGCTGTGATAGGACGTTGGTCTCTCTTGAGCGGGGCAACACCACGGACAAGGTCATCAGAATGAAGCTCACATGGCAGAGCGGTTGTACGTTCTGTCTTGATGGCGCTGTGCTCTCTCCATGTAATAAATTTCCATCTTGGGGAAAATGTAAACCCACCGTGATGCCGTCTTTGTAGTGTAAAAGGCCTGTTTAATCCAGGAGAACAAGACACACACACACACACACACACACTGCATCACACTTAACATACAGTATGGTTACATACAACATACAACATGGTTCATACGGGAGAATCTAAATGAAGATATCCACTTATATTTGTATCTTTTCCCAGCTCACATTCATAAATGCTTTAATTAGTATGAAAAGCATTTGATGTACAGGAGGCTGCCCTAAAAGTGGGTGTAGAGACTTAAATTTTTGGTCATGTACACATACAGAGGATTGATGGACAAAATATCATATTTTTAGGGTGAAGATGGCCCTGAATGAAGTATGAATGTCATAAAAGCTCAAAAATATTGTTCTACTGTTAGTCTAATGCATAAATGTGTGGTCTGAATGGATATTTTGTCCGCACAAAGCGTAAACAGAAAAACAGCAGGTTAATGTAATAAAGGCGGAAATTTGTATGCGCTCATACTTTCAATGCTAATTCCAAACCATTATTTTCCACATAATTCTGAGTCATTGAGGCAATTACAGAAAAAGAAACCAAGCTCATTCAACCCAAGGAAAATTTGCAATAACTGATTATGCCCTTGGTCATAAAACTGATTAGTACTTCAGCAAGAGAGATAATAGGTTGATATTTGTATTCAATTACCTTTAATGCAATAACATTATGACAGAATCACTTAAAGGACAAGGATGCTTTCAGAAAGTCCCAAGACCCGCAGCTCATTGTCAGTGACTCACAGGTTGATTGGAAAGTAATATCTTTGCAAAAATTCGAACTATTCAGTTCTGAAGCTATTTCAAGCAATATTAATGAATCCTTATTTGAATCAACATAAATGAGATAAATTTCCAAGTGCACAATTATGTAGCTTGGTTTATAAATGGCAAAAGTTTTTTTTTTTTTTTTTTTTTTTTTTTTTTAAGAAGCAACATTCAAGCCAATTACTAATTTATGGTATGAAAGTTTAAATTTTAATTAACCAGCAGTGGCATGCTTTTCAACCTTCAGTAAATGTTAAAAGCAGCGACGCTTAAATTAAAGAGGGGGACCTCGTAACCTTTGAGTGGGAAGTCTCTTATTAAAAACGCTTTGGAATTCAGGGGACATTTTCAGGGATTATAGCGGGTCAAGAATGTGAGTACGTCGCAGCAAAGGGATGCATTTAAAATTCAAATTTCAAAGGTCTGAAAAAATGTTTGGTTAGCATTACCTCTAAATTATGCTAAGTTCAGGGTTTATTTCTGAGTCCTCCAAAAATGTGGCAAAAAGTCCTGATGCATGTAGAAGAGACACTTTAAAGTGGTACCGAGAAGGTAATGAAACTCAAGGAAAAATATTGTACTTCGCACTCAATTTTATTCTGAATGTCAATGACATGTACATAACATACACACAGTGAAACATAAGTGTCACATAAACTTGGATGTTATATGTTCAATTTGTTTTGGGCTCAATTCAACTGCCAACGTTGTATCAACTCTACTAGTTAATTTGGCGTTAAAAACTGCACAACAGGGCAAAGGGTATACATAAAGTATCAAGTCATCCAAGTCATTTCCTGTCACTTTCTAAATGAAAAATGCAGAGTATGCACCACATAAACTTTCTTAGAGTTCATTTTACTGAGTCCAATATGCTTATGCTTCAAATTTCCATTTGCCCTGGACATTAATAATCAATAACAAACAAGTTGTAACATAATCATTTGTTCTGCACTGTCCTGTTTAAGACAAGACTTGGTCATACTATTTTTGTTTATTTACTTATTATTTTATGGGTGCGTATATCAATCAACATATATCAACCAATGATAAAGTCACTGGAAAACCCCCAAGTATAAAATTTTATGAATTTCTCCAGTATATGGAGTTATGTTCAGGTAAGATCAGATTAACTATTGTCCAAGAGTCTTCATTTGTGAGGCAGGAGTAGATCCCACCATTCTTAACATACAAGAAAACATCCATGTTGCAAATTAGTTCAATTAGCGACTTGGGAATACATAACTATTTCTAAAAGTGCTTGTGGTTCACTTGCTGAACCATGATATCTGTAGTAGTTCATACTATAAGTGGCAAGATTGACTACTCCACCCCATGAGGTGGTTCAAAGAGTCCACAGAGAGCTCTGACAAGGTCAGGTTTCCACAACAAACAGCCTCTCAAATGACTGATAAAAGAACCACAGGGAACGTTGATTTTTATTTTGTATAAAAAATAGTTTTGGATGAGCAAAGTTGCTCTTCTTTCTTCATTCTAAAAGCCACTAGTACATAAATATGAAATGACTGACATAACTCAAGACCAGATACAAAATTGGAGTATAATGTCACAGCAATTGATTACATGCAAGTACCAATGCACATCATTCGAGTTTCTATAACCAGCACTGATATTCCACAGGTTTAAGATATGAACCTACACTGATGGACACTGTACTTGCTTGTATATACTCACTAAAACGAAATTCTTAGGAAGTGGCAACTACTATTGACACTCTAACAAATAGAAATGGACAGTGGCTGATTCTGAGCCAATCAAAATATCCTGTGTGATGGTCTTTTAATCTGACTGGTCGTTAGCACAATGATGTCACCCAGAAATGTGAAAAGACTTCTGCAGTAGGATACTTTGATGTATCCTTCGTTTGAAGGAGAAGAGGAGGCGAGCAAAGGATGCTAAATCTTGTCACCTACCTTTTTGGAGCAGTGGAGGGAGGGAGAACACATAGATCAGTTTCTGAGTTACAGTGGAGATTAAATTTGAGTATTGAAACACATCCATAGTGGATCATCAAAATGCCTACCTGTGAAAACAAGCTGAGGTTTAAAGTGGTTGCTTAAGTAGATGCAGAATTTAGTTTACCGCCCTCCAGTGGTGGACCTCCAACAGGTCCTACCGGTTACATATATTTTTAGTCTTGTGGCTACCATTGGTATTGACTGTGTGCTAATCCAATGATGTTTTATTTTGCAACAAGTGGCTACACGCAAATGTACAAAATAAAAAAGCAAACTCACTCTTTAGACAACTTAAGGTGCCTGTCTGTCATTCAGTACTGAAATCTGTTAGGGTTAGGGTAAGGGGGTTAGGGTTAGGGTTAGGGTTAGGGGGTTAGGGTTAGGGTTAGGGTTAGGGGGGTTAGGGTTAGGGGGGTTAGGGGGTTAGGGTTAGGGTTAGGGTTAGGGTTAGGGTTAGTATGAAATTTGGTGCTTACATTATGTAAATTAAAGCAAACGGTGAAGCGCCATATAACATACTTGCATGTTTAGTATAAATAGAATTGGGAGCAGCGTGACTGGACATCTTCTAGGGATAACTAAATCATTATATCGAACAGGAAAAATTCACACACACATTGCCATTGACGTTTGCACTTGTTTGTACTTGCACTGTTACCTGCAGTTGCTGATTAATTATATCATTTTAATAAGTCATTCAAATAGGTATTCCTTATATTTTGGACTTCCCATTCAGTCACACCAACCTATACTACTTCCATCTGATGGTTTTCCTTTGTGATTTTCTTCTATACAGTGTAGCAACATAAGTGCTTCCCTATCGAGTGTATTTTTTCACCCATGGAAAACAGAATATCACAAAATAAGTCTAAGTCAGGCCTAGCATTCCCTTACAAATTCATGCTTGATCAGCAGGAACACATAGGACTAGATCTGCTGAGTCAATTATTTTCATAATGAAAATTTTCCTATGTATGCGGTAATGGAGCTTATATATGTTACATGAGGCAAACCCAGTTCTGGTCTCGCTGGCAGTTCCACTCTTGGATTTTAAAGCCTTTCAAACCAGAGTCCGTCTCCAGGTAAATGGAAAAACCATCACTCAAATATAATTAAAACATGGTCATAATTACATCAGTCAGTAAGGAGATTAAGTTAATGGAATTACAACCGGAATGGGCCAGTCTTATTATATTTCGCGCATAAAGAGGTTCAAAAATAATGACAAATGTTGCTAAAGGAATGCTAACCCTTAGAAATCGTAACACTTGGAAATTGAAATGGGAAAAAAAACAAGGCCGCTTGCTCCAACAGAAATCATCGGCAGCGCTAATTCAATTTTAACTTGTTCGCATTTAATCCCTACTTTGTAGCACATGGAAGGAGGAGATTAAATGGGACTCATGCCTTCGCAATAGCCTATTATACGAAATACCGTATATTAATTCTGCTCATTGGTTGTAGCTAGTCAAGTGAGAAACAACACTGAATGATGAGCAGACTTAAAATATTTCTAAAATGCATAGCAATAAATCCGTCAATGCACTATTGTGCTCTGTCGTTTTGCAATTTGTTGCAGACAACCACCATCATTTTTATAATGATGAAAATAAATGTTGTCAAGTAACATATCTACCATATAGACATAGAGCATCTTTGATCAGGTTAATTGGCTAAATACTCCATGCTGCACCATGTATTTAAGATAATTGATCTACAACTTTAGAAAGAAGCTAATTTGCACAATTGAACTAATGAACTTACTGACACATGGACATGTCTACTGTGAAGACCTCTTTACCGAATAAAATGTATTTTAACATGGGCTCAACTGTTTAGGACGTAAGTGCTTCATTTTGTGAAATCTCGCGAATGTCTTAAATGCTGTAAAACAAGCTAATGATTGCATGATACATATTTGCAATTTAAATGGATTTACAAAACATTAAATCTTGCCATTTACAGCATGGTCGAGCCAGATTTCTATGACTACATTTAGGCGAACACATTCCTTTCGGATACTTCAGCGAGATCGGCCTTCAGTAAATGTTGTCACAGATGGTTTGCTGTTGTATTGTTGATGTTCCCTTTGGTTTGGCGATCCGTCAATCCCAGTCAGTGCACGGGGAAAAAAAAATAGCAATTTCATTGCACAGGTTTCCTCACAATGGACTTACGAACCCGTTAAAATGGCCTGCTTTGGCAGGTTTTTGATAGAACAGGTTCTAATTTGTGTGGAACAATTGTCCTCAAATTTGAGACTCCGGCCATAATATTCCTCAGGTCATTTGCTCATTAGTGCAGTTTCTGCAAACTGAAAGGGTGCAGGGGTGCGTGATAATGGAATTCTTGCACTGTTAAATTTTCAGTATTTCAGATGTTTCAATTCATTCAAAACTAAGCATGGAAGTAAGTAAAGCCTACTTCCCCTGAATTCAAAATTCTTTTACTGTTTCAGTTAAGAAATAACCCTAAAATGTAAGGTTTATCCTTAATGTTGAGCTGGCTTATTTTGAGAAGCAATATAGTACTGGAAGTGTGTAACTGGTGATGTTATTGATAAGTTAATGAATAACGAATTAACTTGTACTTTGAAAATCATCAGAAGTTAGTCAAGGGTCAGAAGTTAATCATTTGATCGCTACACATTTTATGAACGTGCAACATCATTTTATTCTGAATGGACCTCCCATTGGATTGTGAATTAAAGAGGGGTGGGGCATGAGGAATTCAACCTCAGGCTCCGCCTCTAAATGGAAACACACCACTGATTGGTTGAGAGTCACAGAAAGGTGTTCCCCTTCAGTCTGGGTGTTGGCCCTATGGTCGTCTGTGATCGTCTTGTTGATTTACCCCCCGTTACCAATGGGCGACAGCCAGCTCCCAATTACTGAATGATTGAGCAAACATGTCTGCTCTGCCGCTGTTGTCTCCTGGGTGCTGACAGGGCCGGGAGATCAGAGAGATGACAGGGAGAAATGGTGTGCTGCGAGAAGCGTGACGAGGTGCACAAACCCGCACAATATATTACAGCTGTTGTTTAATATGGACGGCCTTTTCAGTCATATTTCTGAGGGGCGAGTGTGTGTGTGTGTGTGTGTGTGTGTGTATGTGGGTCATTCCTTCAAGACTCATCCAGCATCCCCACCTGAACCCCACTAATGTTAAAAAATTTTTGTGAAAGGTTACCGTTACGTATGTTGCATAAGTAGCACATTATGGCAAATCCCTTTACATTTTATGCAGTGACATTTATTTCCATTTTTAAATCCTGATTCTACTATCACAGGGACATAAAGCCATGAAATATTCAGCGCAGGTTCACATCGTTTTACATGACGTAAATAAATAAATTAGATATGCAACCATACTTGGCATATATGACCCAAAGTACTGAGTTTTAATAGTACACATCACAACCATGATATTTGCTTTTCAAAATAGTTATGATAGTTATGATGACTGAACTGAGACATTTAAACTAGTGGAAACTAAATTAACATACATACACACTATGAACTGTTTTGTTCACGGTTATTTTCTTGTTGACAATTTGCACATGAAATCAGGAAAAAACGTTACGCTAAACGTTGTTCTTGGCGATCCATGTGTGCTGATGGACGAGGTTCAGTACACATGAAACGCCTCTCAAACGGAACAGCTTCCTCTGCCCTCCATTCCATATTCCACATTAGCATCTAGCCGCGGTTCCCCCAGCCTTAACGAGCCTGTAAAACATATGTCCGCTAATTTCCACTAATCACAAATCTGGAAGAATGCCATGATCGGCATTTGCATGTGAGAAAGGTGGTATGACCACAAAACACACATATCAAAAGAAAGACCAACTCCTTATCCCAAGTGTGTGATTTCAAAGTTCTCATGTAGCCATAATTTCCTACTCAGTAACTGCCGAAAGTGTGAATACTGGTGAAAAATAACATGCATTACTTATAGCATTTGGAGATTCATTTTTGCAAATGGGATGTATGACTTGTTGATAACATGTATCTCAAATTTTATAAGATGGCACTTGACACAATATCTAGCAAAATCTATGATTCATTCTGCATCAAGAGGCCCGACAAGTATGCTTATATAAAACTTACTGTAATTAAGTCTATCAGGCTTTTAGACTTCTTGGATGATTCAGGTATTACTATTAAATATTTGAATGTGTAAATAACTATAGTGTGTAATATCTTTCTGTAACTACAGTGTTAGTTTTTGTCATTTTTTGTCAGTCTTTGTTTGTGCCATAAAAGAATAACTACATTAATTCATTCCGTATCTCATTATTTCCATCATTTACTTTTACAACTGAACATTTAAACATTGAGTTGAAATTACGTGAAACTGTTCATCAAATGATGCACACTTTGTCAGGGAGAAAAGTGTGTATTTTCTGGCAGAAGAAAAGTATTCATGTAAAAAAAGTAGCCAAATACCTTACTATTATTATTATTATTATTATTATCATTATTATTATTATTATTATTGAATCCATCATTCTGATATGTTGCAAATGTCACAGAATCTACACATTTTTGTTTATAAATTTTTCCCTGTGTAAAAATTTGACACTTCTAAAATGGATGAAGTATGCACCGAGGCGGCTACGCTACACCCACCGGAGCACAGCGACGGCGCACACCCTGAAAAGGCACATTTCCCCGGGCTGGAGCGGACGGATGATTTATCGTTTAAGCCGACGTCTCGCAGAAGCGGAGGATCTGGCAGCTCGTCTCTCTGCAAGCCGCGCTGAATGATGACACGTTACAGGGCAGGCGGGCAGGCAGGCAGGCAGGAAGTGGCTGGCTCTGCAGTCCTGCCATTGCTCTCCTTTCCTTCGGTGATATATTCTGAGCACCCTGTCAGCTTCCTTTCTTGAGCCAGAAGTCTTTCCCAACCCCCCAACACCCCCCCCCATCCTTCATTTGTCCATGAGGACACAATATCAAAGAAGTAAGGCAAGCTGTAAGACACAGGATATCCTGTTGGTTTGTCTTGTACTTAAGGCACATTTTCATATTTTCCGAAGTCCTTCAGTAGTCATGGCAATGCATTTGGCTCATTAATATAAATGGCCTTTGAATATCATGAGTAATTGCAAATTTAAAAAAAAAAAAATTAAAGACAGCCCTGTTTTCAGCTTTCATTTTAAAACGGTCTAAATGTTTGTTTTTTGTCCTTCGCGGCTCTTTCTTCTGAGACGTCTGCATCTCGGAACTTGGCCATTCCCGGAACATCTCAACTCAAGCCAACGCTTTGACTTCAAGCTGAAAATTTTGTTGAAACGACATTAATGTAAAGCACCGGTAGTCATGTGGCTGTGACACAAAGAGCTTCGGTCTCTGTGGAGTATTGAAAGACATAGGCCTTGTCCTAAACAACATTAAACACGTTTGTCTTGTTTTTTGTATCCCATTGAGTTTGGCGGTCCGTTCAGAAGAAGAGAATCAGGTGTGCCTTAGGGATTCAAGCTCCATGGTCTGCAACCATGACAACAAATGTTCCACTGAAACAACTACAGGACAAAATCAATTGAAATTCAAGTTCATTTCACTGAATAGACAAGCACATAGTTGAAATTTGCTGTTCTGTACGTCTCTTGTTGTGCTGTGCACTCTGTGGAGACGGCACATCTCTTACTGAGTCCATCCATTTTCTTATGTTATCCTTCCGGAATTTTCTCCAGACTTCCATATAGCACTTACTTCACAATACTTCACACTAGCAGGGATAAGAATATCAATCACTGCTATGAGCTAGTTTGCTTTCCGCCTCTCTGAATGTCTGTACTATGTCACCCAAAGAGTCTCTGTGCTGTATTAAATTAACATAGGCCTTATATAAAACATTTTCCCTATGAAATAAATTAGTGAAACAAAACAAATCATAAAAATATTTCTGGTCATGGCTCCCCAAGCTAATTTGCTTCTTATTTCTCTAAGAGTCTGTACCATGTCACCCAAAGAGGGTCTAAGCTGGACTGAATCAACATTAGCACTATCAAAAGTATTTGGCCTGTAAATGAATTGATTAAACTAAACAAATAAAATATTTCTGGCCGACATCTATTATTCTAATTACTCTGGACTCTCTCTATCCTTCTTCCAACATATTTTTATTCCAGTGGTAGCATTCACACTCAAGACTTAAGTAGAATGACTCCTGTCCTGTGCCTGTATCATTTAATTCATGCTACAAGCCAAATTTGTCAGTTAGTTATGCTAACAACATGAAGGAACCATACCTACAACTGGTGAGATATGTAATGAGGTTTTGTGAGCCATATTAGGGTAGAGCTACACTCAGCTGTCAATCAAATCCATCAAATTAGTTTTTCTGTCCATAGCAACTGCAGTCTCAGTTTCAATCCTCTGAGTCACCAGTACTAGTTGATACCTCCTTCTGGTTCAGCCAAGCTTTATGCCCACATCATGACCTCCAGCTGAGTATTCATTAAGGCTAATAGGTAAATCGTGATCCGCAGATTACCAGTGCACTGTTTATGACACATTATGTTGAATGTATGTTACATCGTGCTGTATTAGCTGTTATGGCTCCTTTTTAGGTATATCTGTCAGTTTCTTGGCTGCCGTGTTTGTTTGTTTCCATACAGGTGGTTGTGAGGGTGCATCGCGTTGCTGGGCAAGCTGACCCGAGGAACTGAGGAACAAGGTTAGAAGATGCGAGGAGCTGTGAACGCGGCTGTGGTTGCCAAGCAACGGGACGTGAGGATGCCAAGGCCGGGGACGCCGAAGGCCGTGGTGGAGCAGCGACTCTTTAAAACGATGCAGGACCTTATAATAGCCGGACTCCATCGGTATCATGCAGAACAACAATTCGCCTGCTACTAAGAGCCATATTCCTGTTGGACTGTTTTTTTTGTATTAGTTAATCATTAACACTATTACGTTAACTAAGACACAGACTGTATCGGTAGTACTAATTTGATAATCAGAAACCTGTGAAAATATGGAGAAGGGGAATGGACAATGATACCACTGCGTGATTTTGGCAGCATTTTCAGTCTGAGAGTAAAATGTAACATTGTGAATGTAGATAATACGAGGATAGTCAACCCGTAAATAATAAACACAAGTTTTTTTTGGCTTAGTGTTACGACAAACTCCATCCTCTATGTTATTGCAACTTTGTTGGATTTTTGGGTTGCGACACGTGACATTGACATTCTCCATGGTGTAACGTCGATCTCACAGACGACACACTGCGGGACTGACCGACCATAGATCCTGACGGTGAAAGAAAGGAAGAAATTCGTCGACCACTGAGAGGACGTTTCCAAATTAAGTATACATCACAAGCATGAATGCTGACACATTTTGCTCGCACAAAATGATTTGAACGTTGCTTTATAATGAAACTAGGAATAAAATATAAACTACCTCAGCTGTCTAAATACTTTTTAACCTGTATCAATAACTAATATCTAGGCTTTCTCCTTGTGTTTAGGGAATTTCCACATAAAAGACTGTGTAAGTATACTTCTCTCCAGTCAGGGAGGATTGGCTGGCCGCCATGGTTTTCATACTGCGGTTTTCAAAAGGATCAAGGTGGCGTACAAAATAGTAATCTGCAGCTATATTATCCTGAGCCCTTCTCATGTCAAGTCGCACAGCGGGTATGGGTTTTGGTCGGCCTCTGGAAGGGAGGCCTGCTGGGAAACCCAAGCGGCTGCTGAAATAAGTGTTTGCGAGCCAGTGGGGGAACACTCTCCCCTGGATCAAACAGAAAGCCGTGACAGCCGAGTGATGAAGGTGCTTCTTTAGATAAAGCCCGTACGCACCATCGTCATGAAAGATGTCATGGTGAAGTCCGGGACGCTAGAGGTGTTATCCCAAATGTCCAGCCTCAATCCCCTCCCCCTCCCCCCCCCAAAAAAAAACGGGTCTACTATATCCGGCCACCTTATCCACTACCTCACCCTAAAAAGTACTTACCTTTTGATTCCCCATGCTGTCACAGCGAGAGCGTACCAAAGTAAACGCTCGGCTCAGCTATTTAGCCAGTTTTAATGAAAAAAATATCATTTTGTGGGCCATATTATAGATACAGTTATAACTGCACCGACAGTCTGTGAATGACTCATTGTCACAAACAATGGTATCCCTTTTTATTATTTTTTGGTATTGAGGGAACATAATGTAGAGACTTCAACTGATAAAATATTATCCATAGACTTGCATTTACGGTCATATTAGGCACAGCAGCTAGATGTCATTGTCCATTCACAAGACATTACAGAAGGTACGAATATGAGTGAATAACTACAATTTCTAGAGTTTGTTATCCCTTCAACCACAAAATTTATAACACTGGACTTTTTCCTTTTCCTATATGCAGGCAACTTACATCTGCTCCTATTTTTATTTATTTTGCCCTGCTGAGAGCAGCTTGTTTTATGTTTTTTTTTTTTGACTCGTACACCATAAAGCAGGTTGTTCACTTTAAATCAACATGTTCCGCCTTCTCAAAGAAAAACAGATGTGCTTGTTCTCATCTAACATTTTAATTTATCGCTGTATTTTCTAATACGTGACGCCATTCTAATACGCTACGCTAAGTCCAACATGTAATCAGTGCCAACAGACATAAACTTTGAGCTGTCATTCTTCTCATGTGCCTGATTAAGGGGGTAATTGAATGACTAACTGATATGATTGCTGGAATGAATTGTGTTATTGTTTGACATGTGGCTTGAAATGGTGGCAACGTTGACCCCTTTTGTGGCAGAAGACCGTAATACATGTAAGAAAAGGACCCAAGATTTTTTTTTTTTCCAGGTCACATCTTTTAAGTTTGATATGGATTATGCGCTTGGCACAGTTCCATTCTCAATATTCTGCTGACCTTGAGATTGATCCAAGCATTGTTTATTATAAATCAGTGCTGCATTGATCGTTTGATTAACAACATATTAATTTCTATAATTCATACTGACCTGATGTAAATATGATTACCACCGTAGCGTCATGAGTCAAGAGGACCATTTTCCCTCAAGCTGGTCTGGATTTTGTCACAAGTTTATGGCAGGAAATGATATCATGTAAAACGTTCCAGTTAGCTTCGCATTCTGCATTAGCATGTTTTATGTCAACCTTTATTAACTTTTTTGCCCTGTCATTATTGGTAATGTCACATTTTTAATAACATGTTTCAAAAGGTGTTATGTCACCCTTTATGAAATATGCCAGGCCATTTTTTTATGTATGATTTATAAAGCCATTATGTGTTATTGTATATTTTGGCTTTACAGATACTATATAAAGCCTTGATAAGGAACACTTACAGTGTTAAAGTGTGATCGAATATACATGTAACGTAATCTTGCCAGGGGTCATTTCCATCGAACTGTCTTGCATTGATAAAAGCATCCAAACATAATGCCACACCCAGAGAGAGCACGTCTTTGGAAACACCTACAATATATACAATAATTGCAAGCAGGCACAAATTTGGCATGTTCACTCATGTCCATTAAATATCCAGAAGATACCGTTATGTCATAACTACTGTAAATGAGAAATTCTCTGGAATGTTCTGTACTGTCTTCGTCAAGATATGAACATAACATTGGAAACAAATCAAAAACATTCATTAAATTGATTATTTTTCATTTCCATCTATTCCAAGGGCGTTATGTAAGCAAGACAAACTGTTTCACAGAAGAGGCAGAGACCAAGGCCATTACATATATAATATTTTTTTACATGCCCCTCACTGTCAGTTAGGGCTTCATTGCTCCCCTATTTTAATAACATGTTACTCCAGTCTTTCAGCAAGGAAATGGTTATGTTGACAACTTAATGTGCTTCCCATAATTCTCTTAAATTGTTCTGCTGGATTACAGCCCAGGAAATCTACTGAAATCCATTAATGCATGAACCAGATTAAAAGAGGGTTTTAACCCTTTGGCATCATTTAAAGTTATGCAATAGCTAATCATTCAGAGTGCTGTTGACTGTAGGATATCTCTCTTCTTACAATACGTTTGGGGATCATGTGCAAAGATTTAGGGTCAATGTACTGTAAATAAGATATTCATATACATATCATAACTTTGTATCTTCACTTGAGCTGGCAATTTAATGGTTAATGAACACAAAAATATGACGTGTACATGATTCTGACAAATGCCCAGATTCTTATGCAAATTCCCTTAATTTATAATAATTTAATTTATAATAATAATAATTTTCCTTAATATGCGTGTTGCAAACATTTTGGTTCAAACTGTTCTTCCTCACCATAGACTTATTGTTTCCATCCCATAGTAGCAAAATCTGAAAAACATTTCATCCTACTCTCTTCAATGCTTAACTGAGAGCATATTCTCATTAGATACTATACATATCACTAAATAAGTATTTCATATTTTTCTCATATTGTTTGCATTTTATGTAAAGTACCTTATAATCTTATTCTCAAGGTATACTTGTACCTCTAGAGACATTCACAATGGTAATTATATCATTTCAACAAATATAAATTAGACTAAGAGAACGAGAACTTTAAAACTAGATATTGTATATTGTTTCGAAGTTAGAAACTACCTAAATTGATTTTAATACACAGTCAAGATGATAATTCAGAAGTTTCATTAAATCTAACACTTGTAGGAGTACCTTATTATTTTCCCAAGGAGACTAGAGTTGGAGTATTTAAAAGAAGCCTTTGACCAAGGTCTGATGACAGAAACGTTATGTAATTGTTATTTATCCTTGCATGTCCCTATTTAATTGATTTTCCACACAAATGCTTAATTTCTTAATTTAAAAGAAATGGGTTTTCAAGTATAAGCTGCTACTTTCGAGGTCCTTTCACAATATCCAAATGAAGTTTTAGGACCAGACTTTGATCAGCCATTTCCAAAACTTTAAATTAATTGTCCATCAACCGTTCTGATGTAGACTCGCTCGTGTGTCTTGGATCGTTGACTCGGCGTATCACTCAGCTGCGCTTCAGCTTCAGCTTATGGATGGATGGCCTGAAACTCCCTGCTGAATTCTCTGCTACAGAGCAGACTTTAGGCTGCCTTTGATAAAGGCAAGTCATCCGGATTCTGCTGTGGCAAAGTATCCCCAAAATATTACACTACCACTGCTATGTTTGACCAGCGGTATGAGGTTCTGTGGAATGCAGTGTTCAGTTTCCCCCAGACGTAACAGGATCCACGTCGCCAAAGAAGTTAGACTTTTGATCCATCCATCCATCCATCCAAAGAACATTGTTTCAGAACAAACGTCCTGACACTTTTTTGGTAAACTTGAGATAAACATTTATATCCTCCCCGAGCTCTGATTTTCACCTTGCCACCCCGCCATGATTTTTTTTTTCGCTCGGTGTCTTTCTGCCCTTTTGCCCAATGTCTTTGCGATGACGGAGTCATGGACACTGCCCCCCCTTAGCCAGGGCAAGAAAGGCCTGATCACCCCTGGGTGTTGTTCAGCGGCTCTTAGCTACTTCCTGGACCATTTCACGCCTTGGTCCCGGAAAGATTTTGGTAGCCACTCTTGGAAAGATTCACTAATTTCCCAAACTTTCTGCATTTGGCCAATATGGCTCTGACTGTAGTTCAGTGGAACCCTAGGGCCTTATATATGCACTTGTAACCCTTTCCAATCTGACTGGCATCAACAACTATTTTATTGTGGTCTTCAGACTGTCTTTCATTGTGATATGAAATACCTCTGGAACAGGAGTGCTGGCAGTGTCCTTCGGATAGTAAGGGCTAAATTTAGATTCGTATTGGACAGAGCCTCCCTGAATCAGACCTTATGGTTTACCGAATTATTCAAACAGCTGATCCCAATTAACCCTTTATTTGGGTAGAGCTAATTTGGTAATTACTTTTTCATAAATGAAGATTACAGTCTTTATTACCCAGCACACCAAACATATGAAAGAAGCCCTGTCCAAATGTAATTTGAAGAATAAACACAAATGCAAAAATTCCTATAAAAAAGCAAATATGAATTTGACAAATTATTCTTGTTCAGATAATATATTTTATGTCATTCACCAGGCCTCCCTGGGCCTTATTCCTAGTTCATATAATGTTTTATTTTTGGGTACTTCCAATTTTTTCCAATTTGACTACAACTATATCTAACTGTAGCATAAACAGATTTGACATGATAACAGCTATAGTGCGGTTAGTACACCGCTTCTTAACACCATATGGGTTTGATAGGAAATACATTTCTAAAAAATATTTTCTGATAAGGAATGCTGTTTAACTACAAGAGCAGGCAAAGCAGAGCACCGGTTAAGAGGCTGCATTACAAAGCAAGTGCAAAGCAATTTTTTTTTTGGATTTTAGATAATGATTTTGGATGATCAGGCTTTACAATCTATGTGCACTGTGAGGCGGACACTTTTCAAATAAAATTTATCGAAAAGCTGGCTTGTTGTCACTGGCACAATCGTTTCAAGTCTGCAGTGCGTTATGAGGGGCACAGCATTGTTTGCAAACAAAACTTGGAACAGTTATTAATAATAAAACAAGGCATAAATCATGAAGAAGTACTTTCACAGATGTCTGGGAGAAAACAAACATTGTTCCGTTCCCATGCGGTTTATGCTTTTTTTTTTTTTTGTTTCAGGCCGCATAAAATGAAGTGCTATCAGCCTGCTTAGGATGATTCATACTGTTTCTGTTTAGTAGTGATGGCAGGGAGGGAGTGAAGAATTCTATCTCGAGCCTCTCGCCGTAAGTTTGCCGTGTTATAAAGACGTGGCGTCATGAATGTTGCAGAAGTCATGGGTTTCGCCTCAAAACTCAAAATGATGCTTGACCTCGCTCCGAATGACTCTTGTTCACATTTTAACACCATCCCTCCCCCCCACCATAAATTATGAAAATAAATTTATAAATTCATTTTCTTTGTATAAACCACCAGTTATCATCTATCGGACTATTCTTGGCATTCCCTCCTCCTCATCTTAGCCTTTCACACCTACCTTCTTCTTTTCATATTTCTTCCTTTATTTTATTTATTCGTTCATTCATTACCTACGTTCTTTGGGCCAGCTGGGGACCCATCACACCACAATGGTCAAATCTTTTTATGGCCCTCAGACTGTGCCATATGTTTCCTTTTAAGGGCATTTATAATGCAGGCAAATTTATCATACTGAATCTTGATTGGTTGACTTCATTCAGCAAAATTTCAAATGCAAGCCCACTGTTGAAATGTCTTTGAAATCAAAAACATTTTTTTTTTTTTTACAAAATACAGTAATATCATTCTTATGAATGCATATCTGTGGAAGTATAAATATGAATGCATGTAGCTTTACTTATATTAATAGTATTGTCATCTCTAAGGAGAAGCCCTCTTCTTGTTCTTGTATCCAGATTTGTTATCCTCCATTTAATTATAGCATACACATACAGCTTCCTTTGCCAATAGCTCGCTTACATGTTTTTAATAGATCGAGCCATTAAGCTAATTAGTCGCTACTGCTAAATGAATCTCTTTCTAACCTTGTGCTCCTTGGTGGCCATTTGGGTGTTGTATGTTAAGTGTGTGTGGGGCAGTATAATGGTAAGCATGGGAATAGTTTGTACAAATATCAAAGAATCATTATCCTAAGTGCCTGTCAGATCTATAAATGTGTTTCCCAGCATGCAATTCTTCTGCAAACAGGAAGCACAAATGCTGCTGTCTTTCTTTCATTGTGTACCAGATCTATAGTTGTCTTGCATCACTTGCTACATTTAATACTGTACAGCGTAAGTGATAGAAGAGCCAACTGTTATTTTTTGACCGCACCTAACAACAAAAACGAAAAGGCCTTAAGGCGTAAAAGTTACTAGTTGATAAGTTTGTCAATAAACTAAGAGATGAACGGCACATTTTGCTTTCCCACTTTCAGAATCACTCTTGCATACCTTAATTATGGCATTTACCAAAGGCAGGCATGAAGCTCTCCAACATCTATGTAAAGGTCAACACGGTATGAGAAATCACCACACTGTGATGTGATGAGAAATTAATGTTAGTTTATTAGTGATTTCTGTAATCCATGTTTTACCCTTATTGCTACTCTGATATGCAATGCATAATGAAGGAAATAAAAGTGTGGAGGTAAAACAGAAAGAAAGTTAAATGAAAATAGATTGGGCTTTGTTATCACAGCTCGCTGGGCAGAGTGATTTAAGTGGGTGACAACTGTTAACTGTCAGCAGTGCCTTTATGGCTGCTAAGATGCCATTTACAAAAATGTGAGTATCGAGTAATGTTGATACTCATAGAAAGAAAAGAATACACAAGCATTAAACCTAATAAGGAGTTTCATGTCTGCCACAGGTGGGATGGGAGGACCAGGTTGATTTGCCCAGCCAGGTTTTGCTTATAGGAAGGTGTGGGGGATGGCAAAGCACCAGGATAATTTTGTGCACCAGGGCTGGGGTCAAGTCCGTGTCCTGGAGGGGGTCCAGGGATCACTGCCATGGGGCTGCATTACTACACCTACTGCCATGGTGAAGAAGAGGAGCGTCTGGTCGTGCCACGTGTCCGTGTGCCCCAAGTGTTGCTGGCACGCTCACTTATCCTGGACACAGACGACACTGACCTATTCCTCTGACCTGGGCTTCACTCAAAGGCTGTTCTATTGAGCTTACCCCACATGTTAGCAGACCTGTCTGGTCCAATCACCACTGGCTCCAGTGATCCCCCCCCCCCACCCCTTCATTGATTGGTGGGATGTCTCCCACATTCAGCCTGGGGGCACCAATGCCTCCTGCGATCATGAACTTTGCCACACGCTACCCTAAAGCCATTCCTCTCCACATGGCAACATCAAGGTCCATTGGCCAGGAGCTGCTGCAGGCATCCACCATGTTGTCCTCTAAATAGCTGTATGGGAATCCTCCCTGTAGACTCCTGGACCTGCAAAGGAAAACTCGGTGTAACCTTAGGCAGTATGTCCCATCACCTCTCTCTGTGTGCCTCGTCAGCACTGTCGGGGTGCCGGGAAGGGGATCCCCACCCCTTCCCACATGCAGGCAGCACCAGCTCCTCACGCCACCTTTCCTAGCGTGCTGCCTCAGCACCTTGGACAGCACCAGCAGGTCCAGCAGGCATTTCATCGCCCCCACTCTCCACTCAAGCCTGGACAGCTCCACGAGGGCCCATTATTGAATCACGCAGCCAGTTATCTCAGAGCTAGAGGGACAAGACAAAACCTGTTCTGATAATTGGCTGCCCTCCCCACAAAAGACCCTCAGTCTTTCAGTTGGGGGGTTCAGAACTCCAAGGCAAATTAACCTGTTGTGCGCTCTCTCATTTCCTGACAGCGTAGTCGGCTAAAACCTGCGGCCAGAACACAGAACCCAGCACGGCTTCCGACCCCCACCTTACCTTCCTCCCTGCATAACACAGCATCCAAGTTTCTGCCACCGTGTTTCATTTTTTTGCTGGTTATAAATTCGTAAATGCTTTTGACTTTTGCCTCATCTGTGCCACGCTTCCATAGACCTGTGCTACAGGAACTACCACATTCCACTTCCAACAAAAAAAAAAACACATCAGTGTCTGACTGAGAAAATGGTCTGAGTGACCTATTTTAAAATGGACATTTCATCAGTGAGCAGTAATCAACACAAAAGCCCTTGCCTTCACCATTCTTATTCCAAGCATAACTCAGAAATGGAATGTTACCTTGTAACAATTTTCTGCTTCACGTTTTGCACTTCCTGCTGAGGAAATCACACTTTTTCTCCAAAAAAAGTGGTTAATCAAGTGATGCTGACCTAATAACTCTGCGATGCATGCTCGAGGAATAGACACAGCTGGAGTTTATACATTTTTTAATATGAACAAAAAATGTTACTGAGATTTGTCTTCTGCTGTGTAGACATGGGATGTGAAAGCATTGTTTGAAAGAATGAACCGGAATAATGAGATCAAAGATGTGGTATCCCTGATGCTAACTTCCCTGCTGAGGTGTATGTTGGATGGGGTGTTCACCATGGCATAGTATATGGACCTCTACTCATTAATTTTGCATATCACTCCGAACACATGAAACTGGTGTTTTTGAGGAAATGCTGTTAAAATGTAAACCATTTAGATATCAAATAATATTTGTGCAGAAGGTAAATGTAGCTTAAACTCAGAAAAGAGATTACTGTATTAGGTGTTCACATGCATTGATAGAATAACATGAATATGACTATTATATTTAATACTTTTAAAATATTGTTGATTTCACTGAAAGTTTAATTTAAAACGGATACAAATTATTTTAGCTTCAATCATCTGTTTAAATTATAGAATACATTGCTCTTTTTAAGACAGGAAGTCTACTTTTCTTCCATACTGGAAGATTGATTTGCAAGGTACATTCCAGGAAAACTGACTTTTTCGGGATGTAAGCCTTAATCATCACACACCAATGTGTAGTTTACATTTCAGCTGCAGATTAAAAATATCTTTACAACTATTTTTTTCATATGCGGGGATAGAATATCTTTATCGATATCTTTGACCAGAATGCCCTGGGCAAGCATATGAAGGCTTCAGACAATACATTTACCATCAGTAGCCTAGAAATTGTTGAGTCCAGTTTGGAATTTCATTTCTCCTCAAAAAAGGCTACAGTTAGGAAGCTATTTAAGCAACTGACTTGACTGAAGAATAAACACATTGTTTAGGACTTACAACTCTTTGTCTCATCATAGTTCTTGCATGTAAAACAGGATAATTCTTAGGATAATTTTGGTAATTTGTGACACAATTTGTACAATCTATATGAACATGCCCTGAGCTTGACTCGTTGAAGATAGAAGCAGTGTATTAAGTTTCACGATATAATCAGTATTATAGTATTTATGCACCAGTAAAAGCATGCAGGGACTCATGTTTTGCAATGTATCAGCAATAGGGACTAAAACACAGATACCGTTTACAAAGTGTATCTCTGCAGGGATATTATTTTACATCAAGCTGTGATGTATGAGGAGGCAGAAAAACTGCCGTGACACAGGCAAGCAATGGATATATACAGTGTTTACCGGTTAGTCAGTGTTAGAGGTACGAGTCGTACTTTTATCTTACAGGTAGATAAATGATGGGATTTATGAGCTTGTTTGTGTAAAGGTACCTGCAACGAGAAAGTTGCAAACCTGTACTCTTCTATCTGAAACGGTATAGCAGATGCAGTACATAGAGACAAAAGCAAAACGTCATCTCTGAAACGGAGCTGAATGGATAGAGGTTACTATTATCAGAAGCATACAAAACCCCAGCTTCAGAAAGTACCACGACGTATTTGTTCCATCCATGCACTGAAACGGCTGATTCTAATTAGCACGCCTCTTCAGCCAGGTAAATGAGCTTATTGATGAAATCACCTGTTTTAGCGCACAGCTTGGACAAATAATGGTAGTACTTTTACTTTCTATAGCTGGAGTTTTCCACCTCTGCTGATTATTAATATGGCGGCCACTTTCAAACGCCATACTTCAGTCACTCATACGCAATAGCTCTCTGGCAATGACCTGTAGCGATTGTCCATAGTCAAGGTCGTTGTTTGCATTTATTCAATGCACAGGTGTAATATACAATAAGCATTACGGGATTTGACATAGCCTTTAATATGTCCAAAGTGGCATCATTTCATTCATAAAATGCACAAGGCCTTGCAAAATAGCTGCTAAGACAATTGCACCGAAGAGAGTCGTATCAACTCTGCCAACTCCATACACAACTACAGCTACATAGATAACGGTGCCCTTGAAGTGACAAAATACCCATTATAAGTTTTTTTTATTTTGTAAGGTATTTATGAATGCTACACAATATACCACAAAATAAGAAAACATGATGTAGGTGCTGCACCAAAATGCATGGCATACTGGTGTATTGAAAATGCGGTATTCGATGAATAGTAGCGCAGAGAGTCATACAATTTATTTTCTTCTTTACGATGGTCAGAAGGACGCAAATTGAAAGATTCTCATTTCGTGGTGCGCATGAAAACCGTATCCTGCGTCCTGCTGAGTTAATTTCATTATCTAATACCAGCAGTGCATAAAATCAGTTACTGATGAAACACAAAATAAGATCATTAATTCTGAGTTATAGATTGGAAAAAATGTGAATCTATTCCTTTGTTCCCCTTGCCTGAGACCACATAAGTCCAAAGGATGAAGTTATTCATCACTCATTTATTCAGTTTTGTATTATTATGTATGACTTTTCTTTGTTCCAAACAGCCAGTTTTCATAATTGCACTACAAACACCTGACAAGATGGTATGGGCATGTTGAAGCTGGCTTTGTTCTTACTTGATAAAAATAGAAAACCTTAGGTGGAGACCAATCAATTTATTGAATATCGGTTTGAAAACTAAAATGACAGCCTAATGTTAACAGGTGAAAATGTTTGAAGGGTACGATCTTGAATTTTTTATAATCGTTTTGATTGCTTCTGCTTGCCTACGCCTTATTTAAAAGACTGAAATCACATTGACATTCAATATAGAGATAAAACACTTTTATACAACTATTCATATAATTAGAATTGATTAGAGAGAGAAAAAAAGACATTTAGTAAAATCAGTAATATTCAAAATAAAGTAATTCCATTGCGTTGTATGCTGATGTTGATCGCTGGGGAGATGTGGATGCACGGTATTTCCCAAAGAACACTTGTAATTTTAAGTTGGCCTGTGGCAATCAAAGTGATTTAAAGAAGCCAGTTTATGGAAGATTCCACTTACTCAGTATTTGCTGCTGCTGTCCAGGGTACTGAATGTCTGGCTCCCCGTTCTGCACAATTTCTGTCCACGGAGGTGGAACGGGAGTTTGGTGGCTCACATCACTGGGGAAATATTCTCCATTAATTACCTGTCCCAATGGCTTCTGGCCCTGGAATGGCTTACCCCCCCTTGGCACTTCCTGCTTTCCTTTGGAACTTCCTGCTTGCACTTGTCAGTGGGCTGCAAGTACTACGTATAAAACGTGTCAACGTAAACATCTCTTTCTCCCTCATTCGAAGGTCAATGTTGTCGGAAGGTTGGGAGATGTGTGGTGTATTGGCAGTGCAATCTGTGCAACAGATGGGAATTTAATATTAAATTCTTAAGATTGTTGAGGTGAGGTGCTGGATGAGGACGAGATTTTAATTTGAGCCTGTCGTGACTGTGCACTTGTCAAAGATGTGGAAGATTATAATATTTGAGAAGTGATCAGTAACGAGACGTAAGTGAAAATCTTGCGTGTTTACTAAATATTTATAAAGTTCATTCTGGCTTGGTATCATCTGTGCCTGATATGACTAAGTTATTATACTCGACTTACATTTTTGTGCAAAATAAGCAGTTATGATTCTTTGCTCTTTGTGTTAGAATATTTTAGGACTAAATGAAGATTTTCAAACTGGAACTATACTCATTTTAAAAGAAATAATTCCATTCATTAATATATATGAATTTGATTTTAATTATTATAACATGTTTAATTTCAAAAATTGGTGATGAGATTTCTTGAGTGAAGAGGGGAAAGTAACAGATTTGTTTGGTTGTTCAGTACCACTGGTCATACCTATTGGGTATCAAAGCCTTTTCATTTTTCAAAATTTGTGGCTGGTTTTTTCACATTCTCATAAATATCAATGAGAACAGGCGACTCTCTTCTGTCACTCTGTAATGGCCTTTCATCATCTTGAATAGTGGTTGCTCTGTTCTAGCAGACAGTCCCTTATATTTCCGAAATTGCTTCTGAGTTTAGAATGAAGGCCTTCATCCACAGGGCTAGTCAAGGACCATGACCTGGGACCATTGATTTAGACTAAGAATGTTTGCCAACCCATTTCTTCATGCATACCTAGTTTCCTCAAGGCCCTTGTTGAAGTTGAAAACATGGCTTATTGAAAGCATGAATTGCCACACAATTGCACAATCCCAATGGAACTGAATGCAGTCATCCATGTGCTGGAAGAATGGACTATGGAAATGTTAGCATGACCATGTCTTGGGATCTGGGATTCTGGTTCATCTGTGCTATAAATAATGAATCAATAGATGGATGACGTCCGAAGGCGTCTTTGGGTCCTTCAGCCAAGGACTCGCACATTCCAGTACGCTCAACAATTCAGAGAATTACAGTGTTTAATCTTCTGTCCCCTTGTATTTTCACTTGAGACATTTTTCCCGATTGAAAGGGGAAATTACCAGAAGAACCAACGGTCTTTGGTTATGGTCAAATATAGCTCAAAAAGACCCTTTCATTTCAACTGACAGAAAATTGCAAATGAAAAGAGTTCATTTGATTTGATAGTGAAGATAGATGGCATGGTGTAGGCCCAACCCCTTACCTTTCTTCAGAAGGAGGAACACTGAATACAAGATTTAAGAAAATGGTCTTTCTTGAATTTAATGGTCATGGCATTTGAGAGTCGAAGAGAGATATATAATTTCAGTATGATTTAGTGGACTAATTGGGCTTTCAACAATTACCGGATTGACTCAAGGCAAAAGTACCCTGTCTGTGAAATTAACGATGTGTGAAAGTGATAAACCCTAATGAGACACCACTGTTTCAGCTCCAGGAGCTCACGGTTACTGCTGATCATCCGTTCACCATTTTACAACATCCGTTCAGTTGTCAAGACAACAGTCCATGGAGAGGGCCAACAAGAGTGGATTTCAATATAAAAATGATGTTTAGATAGGATCATTACCACTGCGGCACGTAATCTTACTGTATTAGAATACGACAGGCATTTTGGTATCAATTAGTAGCTATTAGTAAATGGGTTCCTGTGTGAAAATATTAGTTCCACTATCTCTATGTATACATTTGAAAAACCAGGAATGTGAAGACTAGCAAACATGTTAGTTGCCTGTGAGACAGTACTATGACAGTCTGTCAAGTCAACCAAATGGCTATAACTAGCCTGCTTGCGGCAGTCTGTAGTCTAGTGGCTGAGGTTGGTGGCTCAAGCCCCTGTCCAGGCACAGCAACAGCACCATTGCTGTTGGGCCCTTGAGCAAGGCCCTTAACCCCACATTGCACCCAGGGGCGATTGGCCCTTGGCTAGCCTACTCAACTGTAAGTCGCTTTAGATAAAAGCATCAGCGAAATGACAGTAATGTGATTCTCATAAACTGCAATTGAGGGGAAACCAGAAAAAGACAAGTTACCGGCTCCTCAATTATTGACAACCTATTTATGGGAAAAGATTATGAAATTGGAAAAAAAAAGGAAATGAAAAAACAACAAGGACGCAGACAAGAGACCAGGGGAGGGTGAACCTGGTGTGTACGTTTTAGACGGTGGAGAAAAGATCGAGGCTTGAAGGGACCAAAGACAAACAGGTGAGTTCACAGTTTGTACGTTCTAATCTGACTTATCAGAACCCTTAAGAAATCCTTTACTAACATGTGCTGGGAGGACATGGTTGAGGGAGGTGTGAGATGTGAAGCTCAATTGACAGAATGGCATTATTTGGTGGGTGGGGGGTGTTCTCAAAACCTTCCTATTTCAGCTTTAATGCATAGACATAAATAAATGAAACATGAATTAAGCTTCAAATAGTTTTGCAGATTCTCTGTAAAAGTACAGTGTCATCATCATTCATAATTTAATTATATATATGATTATTAATAATATAGCTACAAGAAGTGAATTTTGGCCAGTTAAATTGCGGTTGGTCGTACGTATATTGTCCCTTGGTTGTCCCCTATGATTAATATACTGTAATTAATGTGTTGTTAATAACTGTATGCTAATGTTTCCATAATTGCAATGAGATCAACTCATAGTTATGATTTTCTTTACTGTCCTTCATGTCCTAATGTTGGAAAGATACACTGTATATATTTCATATACTTAATTCAAATTAGGTGATAAAACATTATTTAATGCAGTAACTTTCTGTTCTCACCTAACATGAAGGTCAGGGCAAAAATCAAAGATATGAAAAGAATTTATTCATCGGCCAATGAAGTCATGAGGTGAGAACACAGGTGTCTTTTGAGCACTGATTGTTAGAATTTCAAATGGGCTAGTACTCTGGTGACTGAAATTATTTGATGTCAATATGATGACATCAAAAGTCTAGACGTTCACAGTTATTTGATATCAGAATTAGTCAGGGGGAGATGTATTGAAGATTTTTTTACCCAGTTCTAGACCATGGCCATTGCAGTGAAGAACTGAAGCGCCTTGGGATTGCTTTGGCATATTGCTCAATAGCACCCCCTTTGGTTAATCGCATGTCGGCACTACCTGTGAAGGTGTAGCAGTACAAAGGCAAAACGACTGTGCAGCTAAAGAAGTAAAGATTATTGGAAACATTTGAGAAATTGATTCTAATAGTAGCAGTGGTAGAATGGGCCTACAGATATAATGCAATTGGCCATTCCAAATGAGGGGAGAAGTAAATCACATCAATAATTGAAATCCACTTCAAAAGTTTTAATTCGGGTTTCATTTACATACAAGAACAACATACAACTTCCAGTTGTGTTGTGTACATTGTCAATTTTTTCCTCAATATTCAAGATGCATTTACTAAAACCATGTAAGAACCACGTAAATATCTTTCATATTGTGTATTCAGTTCGCCTTTAGAATACGTTTCTAAAAATAAGTAGCATATCTTTCAAGGGTGTCTAGACTCAGGAATGAGTGACGACATGTGGTTGATAAACCTTTTGACGAAAGGACTTACTAAGTTTGTATTAAACTCAGATTGTATTCCTTAAGCACCCTGTATAATTAAACTTGGCATTATTTAGAAATAATCTCAAATTAAAAATGAATAGATTCTATCCAGTGACTGAGCTTGGTAAAATATTAATGCTAAAATGACAGACAGGAAGCGTTGCAAGTGCCTTCATTTGCTTACCTGATGCTACACATGATTTATATTTAATCAAAATGTAAACATTGGTTTCGCTGGTGCTGTGAAAAGTAGTTGGTGACCCCAAATGTGTAGCCCCTGCAGGCTTTGGAGCAGTAAGCACGAGAACCATCTGAGAATTTCCAGACTTAGAAATTCAAATCAGGTGATATCAGGTGTTTGAAGAACCTTCTAGAAAATGGATTTGATGCTCACTCAAGCCTTTGCTTTGACAGCCCGCAATAAGCCGACTCTCCTTATCCCCTGCTCCGTGAGGCTCGGTCTCCGAATCTCCCGATCTTACCAGGCTTCCATGATGAAAGATATCTTCGCCCAATGAAAAAAAAAACAGAACCCAAAAAAGAAAAGAAAATGGTAATCAGCCCGGTCCATTATCTCAGCCTGCATGTCCCAATGTCGTTGTTTCGTGGTCTTTTCAGAGTACAAAAAAGAATACTACATGCTTTTAATGTCCAGGGAGACGGAAGTCATTAGCTGGGGAGCTCCATCTGTTCTGTGGCCATCTTATCGACCTGCCTCAGCGCTCAGCCCGGAGCTGGTGTGCTAATTAGTCCACAGCGAAATGTCTTTTGAAGCAGGCCCAGCACCCACTTTTACACAGAATAGATGAATGAATGAAAAGATCGACGGATGAATGAAGGAATAAATTAATTATCTGTTCTCATGTCTTGCCTTAGTTAAAACCATGGATCTGTTCATTCTGCCGTAAACTTTTTAAATATAAAAACAACCCCCTTCGTCTTGAATCTGCAAATTTCAGTTGAATGTGTACTCGGGTTTGTATTTATGTTTTGTTTTACTATGTTGCTTTCTGTTCTGACCCTAAATGGCAGAAGTGAATTTTTGATTGAATTTTGAGAACACAATCTGAATCTGAGTCTAGATTTTGCGCCTTGTTTGCTCTGTTTTGCTTTTTCTTAACAATTTTATATTAAAGCCTAACAAAATTGGCCTAACTTTTTTTGACACTTTGGAAGGCCAGGATGTTAAAATGACTGAGTCATTTCAAAAGAGAATAAGCAGGCAAGCACTAGAGACAGCAGCCTATGCAGAAATGTGGCGCTTCTGAATTGCACCTTGATTGAAGAACATCTGAGATACCGGGCGGGAGGAGGAAGCCAGAATCCCGCGCGCGGGAGGAAAAAAAAACGAAATACCGTGACTTCACATGGAACATCAGAGTTGTTTTATGCATAGAATTATACAGACCCCTGCTAGCGCTGAATAAGCCTCCCGTTCGCAGACTATTAAATCCCTTAAAGCGTGACGACCACTCTCAAAAGCGTCTTGACAAATTGCCTCCTTCATGTGGAGCAATCAGTTGTGTTTCTCCGCTTACAGAAACATGAGACTTACCAAAGCCACCTTTTACAATATGCATGGCGTTTTCAGGTTTTGATCTTTAATTCAGTAACAGAAATCAAAGCCTATGAATCCTCATTCAAGTATTCAAAAAGGCAACTAGCTTACTTGATGATCTATATTCATGAACGATATATGGTCGTCTTATGTGATTTTTTTATTTAATGCTGAAGTGAAAGTATACCGTTAGCTGTGTTTCACTGTCAGAAAATCACCTCAGAAGTTAAAGGGGAAACCAGATTGCACATTGCCGCATGTTTAGAATCTCTTCTCTCTCACATCCACTTGAGGTCAGTGAAATGACTTGGCAAGTTCAATTAAAACAGAAAAACTCATTCAAAAATGCAACTATCCAGGGACGGTCATGGAGTGATGCCTTCGTTTCTGCTCGTCCCAAAATCCACTAAGAGAACAAGTTCTAGTCTCCTACCTGAGAGGTTACAGTTAAAAAGTGTTAGAAAGCAAATTTCTTAGAGACAGAAAAGAAAAGATCCAAGAGGAAAGGAAGACTAACAGTGTTAGAAAATGAATAAAACACAAAACCTATTGGGCCGGACAAGTGCCAGCTGTGACAAGCGAAAGGGAGTCATGAGACGAGATAATATGGTGGTAATTTGGGAAAGATTAGACCTCCTTGAAAACTAATACGCGGCTCTGTGGTATTGCTGTGTATTACATCAGCGTGAAAAGTAGGGAACAGGCTTGGATTTGGCCACCCACTGGAAAACAGCTCAAAGGGCACAGACAGCAAAAGTAAAGTGCCTTCAAAGTTATGTGCTAACAGTCATCACCGATGATACCAGCGCAATGATTATGCTTCTGTGTTCCGAGGGTACCTAACGTTTTTCCGTGGCATTCCTGGCACAAAGCACGTTTCCTTTTTCCTTCCTTTTGTTTTGCGGGGAGATGTTTTAATGAGGAGTCATGTTCGACCGGGCAGGCTTCAAAACTCACAGTCACTCGGAGTTCCCATCCTTTGGGGACTTCTGGGACAGAAAAACATGTCTGCCCAGTGGCACCATGGGTAGGAAGAGCCCCCAGGGGAGTCACTGTTCAGTTTTTCTGTACGACACTAATGCACCATGCACTGTGTTCTTTCGTTGTTCGGTATAAAAACCTCAGATGGAAGTGAGCAAAGAAAAAAAGAACATCTCAACCCTATTACTAAAACGCATACCATTATTAACATTCTGGTGATAATCCATTCTCGGAAACATGACACAGGATATATTGTCGCTTTTTTAACTTGCACCTGAGTGAACGGTCAAATAATTTAATCTGTGTGAAATTAGTAATGATCCTTAAGATACATGTGATTGAGGTCTTAATAAGTATCATAAATGTAAGTTTTATTTAACTTGTAAGCTAATTAGAAATGGCTCGTGGGCCTAGCTTGCCTGCTGAGACCATAATCAAGAATACAAAGAATACATAATCAAGAGTGCCTATGGTCAAATATTAAATAAAGACATGGTTTCTCAACACTCAAAAGTACTGTTTGTGAGAGACTGCAAAATCAATGGTGGAATATGGCTTACACATTGTCTACCTATAATAGGTGTTCTTTCAAAAAAGAAAATCAAAACTGCAAGTAAATAAAAAGGATCCATCGTCAATGTAAAATGCAGTATATCACAAAGAAAAACAACTAACATCAACCTTGGCAGACTTTAAGACGCGGCACTGAATCGTTGTGCTCGTAAATAGCTGCAACCCCCAATTGTAAATGGCTGTGCATATCTTTGGCTGTCAAAATTGTGGTTGTCGCATTCTCTTTGGGCCGTTCAGAATATGCTATGTAGGGCTGCTCAAACACCTCTGGAAGTTGAAAATGCTAGTTAGCCTAGCGTTCCATCTGATTTACCCCAGCCAGCACTACCAAGCCAAACAAATGATGCTAAATATTTAATTGTGTGTTTATGGCTCGTGATAATCAAATTAAAGAAACAAGCAGCAACATAATTGTGCAGAATACCATGTCATACAAACATGAAATATTGACTATTTTCAGACTGCATATGTGGTTTCCACCACTCCACGTAAATGTAGCGAAATGACAACCACCCAAGCATCGGTAAATCAGTAATTGGTTTCTTGGCTGTCCATAACATGAACCTGCTAGCTGACATAGAATGACATACTCAATAGGTATCTTATGGACTCGCTTGAAGAGTTTTCATGTACTACTCCTATTTGTTGGATTATAGGTAATGTGTGGGAATGGAATCCACATGCTAAAATAATGGAACGCCATTGGCTGAGGGAACCAGCAATGTAGTGGAATTTGAGTAGGGAAGGGGTTAATACATGAAACCAGGAAGCTGAAATTCACCCTAAAAAGCAAAAACTCAAGACCTACAGTACTGATGGAGGATGTCCTATCTCAGGTTTACCTCCTTCACACACTGTTGTGGAGACATCAGCTGGCTGTCAGCACTTTGGTATTCGTAAGTACAGGGATCTGACTTTTGATAAGTTGGACTGTTGGACTGTTTGATTAGGTTGAAGAAATAAACACAGCTTCGGCTCTTTAATTAGGCCAGAGAGGCTTGCATCACAACATAGATACGAGTGTGTTTTTGCAGTAAGGTCAACTCACAGCAAGATCAACAAAGGTCTTGTGGAAGATTAAATAATTCATATATCTTACATATTTTACAAGAGGGATATAGTTCATGGCCAGATTGCCGGTTTATCACATAAATGGCAAGATTATTGAATGTTTTAATTTATTTAAGTGTGGTTCAAGCCCTAATCTAGGTGCAATAAAAAAAATAAGAAGTGCAGCTGTTGGGCTCTTGAGCAAGGCCCCACCCCCAAATTGCTCCAGGGGGGATTGGCCCCTAGTTAGTCTAATCAACTGTAACTTGCCCCTAGTTTGTCTATTCAACTATAAATGCTTTGGATGAAAGCACCAGCTAACTGTTATGTAGTGTCAGTGTCAAGGGGAAGAACATCGAAAATCATGAGGGCGTATACCAAACTGCATCAGTGACGAGTTCACCAACAGGAACTGAGGAAGAGTTAACAAGATAGCTGCTGCAAACCACAAAACAACATCTTCAAAGATCTGCAAAAACAAAAAGCCAGTCTCAATAAAAACCGTGCACCTCAAGTTTCACAAAGCTGATATTTAGGGTAGAACTTCCGTTCAGATACCACATTCTTGTAACCACAGTGAATACGAAAACATTTATAAACTGGTTTAATGAGCAATGGAAGAAAGAAATATCATCTGGTGAGCCTTCTCATTGTTTGTTTCTATAAGTTTGGTCATGCACAGATGTATGTTTAAAGAAAGCCAACGGACATCGCCTGTTACCAGACGTTAAACATGGAAGTGGATCTTTGATGGTATGGGCAGCCATTTTGTGGGAGTCATTGGGTCTGAGTATTACTGTATATGCTAGAATTACGGCCAAAGGAATATTTTATTTGACCAGATACACCCTGTGACTCCGACAATGTTTCCTCAAAATGTTCCTATATTCCAAAACCATAATCCCCGCCCCCCCCCTCCCAAAATAAGGCCTGTAGTGTTGCTTTCCATTCGATTCCTCAAATTACATCATGCTCAATAAAACACACCAAAAATATTTATCACATGTCCGATAATCAATTAATAATTAATTGAATAGTGAAGTAGCAGAAGATAAGGTCTCTTATTTGAATTCATGATTGTTTATTCCATTAACTTCAGCTATAAAAGCATTTTATGAATTATTATTTAATGAGATTGGTTGTAAAGTTTAATGGCATTCGGAGAATAAAGCAAATTAGTCTGTTTTAATGAACGTGACATAAATCTCCAGAGAATATGTATATGAAGGAGTATTCGTCAAGTGTGACCAGGGCACCATAATTCCATGTAATACAATCAACATCTGCCAAGAGACTTTTGACACGAATCGAGGTTAATTTACTCATTAACCAAGTCTACACAATTAAGATTCAATAAGAGCTTTGATTACAGTTTTTTGAAATGTAACACCATTAATGGAACACAAAGCCCAGACAGGAGGATAATTTTTCATTTAGGCTGTATGTGCTTAAACGAGAATTAAATTGTGCACTTAGGTGCTAATACCTATTCATCTGAATATGTTTTCAAGTAGAAAATTGAAAGTGTAGAATGATTACCATTATATGTGCATAAAATGCTTTCTTTTATGAGATGTTGAAAGTGTCTTACAAGGACAATGGATGTTTATGCAAAATAGCATCTCAGAACAAGCAGCCATCGGTGACCTTCAGATTTCTGATCCATTAGGAAAGATTGGTACTTGGTATACTTCACTTCTTTTCAATGTGACTAAAATGGTGTGTTCTTCAACTACAAACAATGCCGAAGCAAATCATTTTCTTGTGCTATGTGCCAACATAACACTATCATAAGCTTGACATGACCTGTCATGAAAGTGTTATAGCTTTTGAAAATGTCATACTCTGTCATGATGCGTGCTCCAGCAAGAATAATGACACATCTTGACATAACAGCAGTTATATTATCTTAAGTTTAGCGTGTGACATCAGCTGTTATGTTGATGTGTGTCATATCGAATATCATTGCATCCATTTATGACTGTGTTACGGAATTTGTCATAACCAAACTAAGAGACTGTCATAACATTTTATGAAATGTGTAATGTCATACTTATGACAGTGTTATATAGGCTTTATGACGCATAGTTCAAGTAAAGTATGAATGGTTTAAATGCGGTTTCATGAATCCCATTATGTTGGAGCTAACCTTGGCTTTCAATCATTGACTTATTTGGACCAAGATTGTTTTTCCGTAACAAATGGATTCATCGGTCCTTATCATCGAATCACTGAAACTACATTTTTACTCGTCTCATTTATGGCTCAGTTGAACCTCACAGCTCCATCTCTAAAGTGTTTCCACAAACGCATGTCAATCTTTCAGTAATCGTGCTAACCCAACCAGCCGAACAGAATCCCCCCATCCGCAAAATGTCAGCGCGCCACACATACAACCAGACTGCCGTTTCAGGCCATTTGGGTCTCTGCTGTTTGTTCTCTTGCCCTTTTGTGAGAATGAGCCCCCCTAGGGACTTGAGACGGCAGACTCACCGACCATGTTCCAGCACAAACCGAAGACCCTCCCGCCCGGACCGCTTCGCCCCATCAACCCCAACCTTCCTCATACCTTACCACTTCATTTAGCTCTGGACAAGTTGACAGGACAGCCAAATATGGTTATAAAGCTATTGCAGCCACTAACATCTACTCTATAGCCGATACCAGCTCATGTTCCATTAATTCAGACAGTGTTAACTAGGCTTTTCTGTAGGCACTGATATCCTTACATTTCTGCCTTTGCTGAATGCTTTGTTTCGTAAATTGCCCTGGATGAGTGCCTGTTACATTAACGTCACATAATATAAGGGCTTTTATACAGCTGCTTTCAGTTATTCTGCTACATTAAGTGTTCTGTAATTGTGCCTTTTTCACTTTGTCTCTGTACATTCAAGTATCACCGAGAAACCGATTATGTGTAGTATGGTCGTTTAATATGTACAAGCTTACTTCCTGAAATCCTATTTTTTTTATAGAAAATATGTTTTCAGGAGCACATCTGCTCTATAAAATAAAAAAAAATCCACAGGTGCTCTGGGAAGGGAACAAAAAATTGTAGAAAAAGAGGAAATGCAGGCATGTGTGTGGAATTTTAAAGGTTAAAAAGCCTTGGATCATATTTATTATATGGGCTGGATCATATTTAAAATACAACAACATGCATCAGCCTCAAACAGGCCTTCATCAGGGTGATGGCCTTGTTTTTTTGTGGCTGATACGCATTGAGGCTGGTACGTATTTTAAAAATGATCCAGCCCCTAAAATAAAGGCCTTAAAACCTTTAAAATTCCACACGTGCCTGCGTTTCCTCCTTCTCTACCCATTTTTTATGTTGCTACATTTGTTCGAGTCTGTAATTTTGCTGTTTTGTCAGCTCTGTACAGTGAAGAGTTACAGAGACACCGATGTTGTACTCTTCCTGCATTCGAATTGTGTGCAAGGTTTCTCCCTCCGATCCCAGCAGTGGGTCAGCCTGTTTTCCTCGCCGCGGTTCACAACGGTGCCTGCTTCACGGATCTCCATGTTACAAGGTCAACCAGTTCATTACTGCAGAGGGAGACGCTGCATTATAGAGCTGGAGAAAATACAAACTGGGCAGCACACAATGAAAAAAAACCTTAGGTTCTTCTCAGGCATTGACAGTTGTATAGTACTGGCTTATCACTTCCATATCAAATCAATTCAACAGGGTGCCATATAATATCACCTCTCCTCACAGTTGGATAAAATGATTGCCATATATAACACTGGTGTATTTAGACAGTCGTCTTACTTTGTTCTTCTTCTACTTTCTCTAAAATCTCTCCTTTGTTAAACCCTTAGTGGGATCTTTTTAAAAGTACTCATGAAAAAGGCTAAGGGCCTTCGGGGTGGTGTAATGACGAGGAAATTCAGTAGATCTAACTCCTCTAGTTAGGCAATAGGCCTAATTATGTGTAACTGTTGAAAAACAAGTTAGAGATCAAAGCGATACTTACCCAGTTTCCCTCATGTTGTGTTTGTAACTTTGCTAACAGCAAGGAAGACATGAAAACTTCATAATATTTCTTCAAACATGTTACCATTGCGATGTCTTTGTTATTTTGGTGTTTTTGCTTTTGTGAATTTTTGTATTTTATTTATTTTCTGTGTAATCAATACGAAGGCATTGGTGGTGTTTATGTTTAATGAGGCTGCTATCTTGCAATAAGACTGAGTATTGTTTTCAGCCAATTAATTATGCTATGAATTTATATGTTGACAGTAATTTATTGATTGGTAGACAAACCCAATGCAACACAGCCATCAGGTTTTAATGTGAATGTGTCCTTTTCATTCATGAATTGCCATATCCAGTTTCATTCATTTTGTGTTATATTTCATATGCAATACTTAGGTTGCAGCAAATTAAACTCTGTTTCATCACACTTGGTTTGTGAGTTGACTCGAAGATGGCATGTGATAGGTGTCAGAGCTGCAGTAAAAATAGGGAAGACCAATCATCATGTGAGTGGGAGGAGTCAGGGCGGGGCCACCTCCCACTGAGGCTGAGGAGGAGATACATGGTAGGTGGGCTTAAACATAAGTCAATTTGATTTGAAAAAGAGGATTAAATAAATAAATTAATGCACAAATTAATTAATAAACAATATTAATTATTTCTGAGGAAGTCTCATTTCACAGGAAATTATGTATGGAAGTAGTCAATAGAAAATATACTAATTACCTCCTGAAGCTATTTTTTTTCCAAGGCCTTCCTGTGGATAGAGCTAAATAATGCTCTCAGTGTTTTAGCTGATTGGTAATCCATGGAAAAGCTTATGGGTCTTAAATTTATTGCCCTTCAGATTAGTTGAGGACATTTGCTTTCAGTCACTTTGTTATTTTGTTAGTTTTTCACTTTGTTTCTTTGAACATATTAATCATTTTTCACTTCTCAAACTTTTCTGCAATGGACTTCATGTTGATGAGGAAATATATGGCTTTTAATACCTACTACCAAAACCTTGCATACCCATTTATTGCATAATAAGGCATATAATAAATATCACTAATATTATAACCTCTGAGACAGGAATACATCAGGAATTTGTAACTAAGTGACATCATAACATGTATCTTTCATTGATCCTTAATGGCATTAATCTTGAAAGTGCGAGTAAAAAGACTGTTTGATTCCTCAGTTGATATTGTGTTAGCGTCTTTTTTCGAAGTTACATCACCTACAAGGCACCAGGTAGTTCTGAACAGTGCTGCTTCTAGGGATGGGGGGATTGGGGAGGGGACAGTGTTCTCTAATCATTGTCATCGGCCCCACTTTGCCCCACAAACCCCATTTTTAGACCGTGTATTCGGTGTGGCACAGTGGCAGGCACGGCCACTGTACTCTTGTTGAGTGGAAGAAAATCGATCAGAAGTTAATGACACTATGACATTAATGACATCTAGTTACCCATTTTTGAGGAAGGAGGAAAAATTAAATACAACAAACATTCAAAAATGTTGAACCATATATACAAAAAGCAAGCATAGCCAAGAAAAGGGACCAAAATACCACCTCTTACCAGCCTGGCAGGCTGTGGTTATATTGACGTCCTAAACAAAGGCAATAGCTTACACCTGGGCTGATTGTAGATCCCACACAGGTGAGTCTGCCTGTTTGTGATGCTGCTCCCGTCAGTACTCCAGCATCTTATCCGGTTTTTGTTTTGTGTTTGTTTCCCCCTTCTCTGTGCCATGTGCTTGTGTTCACGTTTCCCTCGTGTTTTCTCCATCCTCTGTTCCACAATTGATGGTTTCATTGTTAATTACCTTCCCTGTTTCACCTGCCTGTTTTCGCACCTGTTCCCTGCTTAGCCCTCGTTAGTTCTATATTTAAACTCCCTGTGTGTGTTTGTCTCTGTTGCCAGTTTGTTTCAGTGCTTTTCCTGTCTCACAACCTGCATTCTGTTCTTGTGTGTTTGATTATCCATGTATAACCCTGTCTGTTTCTCTAGAACTCTCTTTTTGGATTCTGTTTTTGTCTTATTGCTGTGTCTTTCTGGATTTCGACCATTAACCTGTCTTCCCCTTTTGTACTGTTGCCTTGCCTACCTGGTAGTGACCTCTGCCAGGACTTTGATTTTTGGATTTTGTATTTTTGGAGCTGGCTGATGATAAACACTCGTTTATTTATTCACATCTGCGCCTGAGTCCCTGTCTGAGCCCTGACAGCTCCTGTTGGCTCCAGGGCCAATGGAGGAAACAGGAAGACTGACAGCAGTCCAATGGGAGGAGCAAAGGGGCCTATTCCTCAATATAATTGGTCCCCCCAAAATTACAACCGGCCCCACCCTGCCCCTGCCCAAATATGAGATGGTCTAGTTCTTCCACTGCATTCTTACTCTGAAATGTTTAACACGGTGACATAAATACACATATTTTTGTGCTAGAACCATTTATTGGGTTCTGCTACTTCATAACATTGTTGCTGCCTTATTTTAAAGTAGGCTACTCTATTTTAGCTTTTAACTTTAGTTGGAGCTATTAACCAATGCAGAAATTAGCATTAATTGGGATCTCATTTGGACATTCTTTTTTATCAGCGACTCTCTGTCATTGGTCTCCTTTGTGAACTGTTTGTTCCGGCCCCTCTTTGCATTAATCATTATTGCTCCGAATACACTGCATTCTTTAGCAGCTCCCCTCTAAATAATTGACCATTTTCAGTTTCATCAATGTAGCATGTGACTCCTTTATATGTAATACTTTTGGTATCACTGTTACAAATGCTGAGAAGATGTGATCACATGCTACCTCTGGTAGCCAATCGGTGTTTAATATGAGGTTTATGTAGCATTGGTTCCACTCTATCCTCTTTAAAGCTACAATTATAGTACTATGGCCAAGACTTGAAGCTACACTCTTCATGAATAATTATTCCTAAACACCACACCCTTCACAAAGCTTCTATCTCTATGGCATAATAATCTGGAGTCAAAAAGTATTATTAAAATATTTTCATGTTTAATACATGTAAAATTTGAATTTAATTGTCCTATCACTTACTTGATAATCAAGAAATCTCTTGCTCTTCTTAATTAATAATGTTCCATTATTCATTTTTCTGTTCGCTTGTTTAAGTGTGAGTAATTCAGAAATGAAAAATCAAGTTTAATATTTGAGCTCATTGTTTCTGTAATTTTTGAATTATGCTGCATGGAAAATCTTAGTACAAGAAAGGGCTCCAAGAACTTAAATTCTTAATGTTACCTTTCTATATAAAATGAAAATACAGCCAAACCTATTCATGAAAATGATCCTGCTAGAAAGCTAATTTACATTATTTTTACATTCAGGCTGCTTTCAGAATTATTATATTGTGAAAACTTCCACAGTTGTTTCAATTGAACTTTAAGGGCTCCTATGACCACCACCTCACAAATGGTATGGAAATTTATTTTGAAAAATGATCTTTTGACATTTCTCTCAAGTTGGGTCTTTTAGAACTGATTTCAAATTCCCAGGGAAATAAAAGAGAAAGCAAGGAGGTTTTTAAAAATGAAGTTTGGGAAAGTGTGGATGGACATACTAAGCACAGGCAGCGAGACTGACTGCTCCTGGTGAGGGGGGGTGGGGAGGGGAGGGGAGGGGAGGGGAGGGGGGATTCGCAATGCTTCTTAAGTCCAAGCAAACTCCCTCCCTGGGTTTATTTTCTTGTGATTTTGCCCTGGGCTCCTTTTAATGGGGTGACGCAACCCTCCAAAACGGGCTCATTTATTCACTAAAGAGCCTCATTTGCTTTCTCTTGATCTAAATGCCCACAGCAATCTCTAAGACTGATAGGGACATTCACTGAGCAGTTGTGGAACTGACATGACCGGTTATATGTTGTACGATTCCCACTGGAACGGTAACTGACAGAAAATATTACCATGTGCCTAACTTTTTTTGGCTGATTTTCAGTCCATTTCAATAAAATACACAGATACTCTGGCAGAAGACGGCTCTACTGCAACACTCAATTGTTCTGGGCATATATGCATTTATTGGCTCATTCACCTTATATTTTCACCTTTGTTTTTGGTCAGGTATTTTAACTTTGGTTTTAATATCATTCATTCAAAATCACGACTAAAGATGCATGCTGTTCAGACACAACCTTTTGCCATTTATATGGATTATGGAAATAATTTGATGCAATGCAAATAATAGCGAGCATTTATTTTCCATAGAAAAATCAAAGCGACATGATAAACTGCTGATGGATGACGGCCAGAAGGTAGAGTAATTTGATCATGCCGAAATGGCACAGACAGACCTAAATGCGGAAAAAAGGGCATCTCCAAAGTCCGCCATCTGTATCCAAACCTGCTGAAAGCTTTCGAGAGGGAGTCCATGAGTTCCTAGGCCTTATCCGCAATACAGTACAGCACTCTAGTGGCCAAGAAGGGAACGTGTGTGTGTGTGTGTGTGTGTGTGTGCGTGTTTGTGTATGAGTGTGTGTGTTTGTGTGTGGCTGAATTCTGCAGTCAAACTAAGGCGCAAAGGTGCTTCGCTTCAATCCCCTGAGAGAACGCCTAACACAGGACCCCCCCCCCCCCCCCCCCCCGACCCCCCCCCAGATGTTAAGAAGCAATTTCAATTAACTATATTGTCGAGCTATAAGAGCGAACATAAATCTGCGCTCGTAGTTTGTGTCACATACTCCGAAGAAAGCGATCCTTTTAAAGTACACCAGGAATGAAGAAAGGGACACATAATAGCCATTCAAACGATATCAAAAAGACTTGATTAAGCATGACTGTGGTGGGGGAAAAAAGACTTGATGATGAATTTTAAAAGGAGAATAGCGATATCCTCAAGAAGACACGGAATGTAGCTTCTTTTCTTGATGATGAGATAATTGCTTACATGCTCGCTGATGTCTCTTGTGCAGCAGGTGTTTTTTAACACTGCATAGAAACTCAGTGTAAAACGCTAAATGCATCTTTGCTTCCTGTGGGTTCTGTCGAGGAATCTGTTTAAGTATCTCCATTCAGTGAAAAAAGTATCTTCTATGTTAACCCACTGTTAAACCATAGGAGTAGAAAGCAGCTACTCTTCCAAGTTGACTTGCTCCTTCCCAGTCCTTGATAAAAAAATATACATTCATGCTAAAGAATGTATAGATTGTGCATTGAATATTATGGACCTGGTAGTTAATTGTAAATTGGATCATAAGTGTTTGGGGGATTTTCCTTTTTTATTTGTTTTGTACAGATGTCTCATTTTTTTGCTACCCCATTCACCATGCCCGTGCATGGAAAAAAAAAGTGCTATGTAAAGTCCATTTTGATAGAAACTGAATTTGACCAGCGAATAAAAATCTCTTGAGAATAGAGCGATGGTTGCTCCTCTTTACAAATATGGCTGCCATTCTCAAATGGTGAACTTTGTAACTAAATAACATTTTGTTGTTTGACATTTTAATCTTATTAAATCAGTGTTGGGCTGCACCAGTAAGTCAAATATCAATATAAGTGAGAAATAATATCTCCGCAATTGTTTAGTTGCTCCATTCAGGGCAAGCTAATTTGGCTACTTGCTAACAAAGTATGATGCCATTGAAATGCAATTGTATATCGTAGGATGCTAAATTAGCTAAAAATAAGAGATATTAATACTTAAAGTAAACTGTGTAAAGAGTCCTGGACAGTTTACCATCTTCCAGGTAACTGAAGAGGGGGTAAGACTAAGGGGGTATCCAAAATGGGCTGAAATTTTATCTATTTTTTTCTATTTTTCATGATAAAGCTGTGATATCACTTAGGTGCCCATTGTTTCAGTGTAGTGTAATGGTTAGAGAGCTGGTCTTCGCCTGCCCAGGTTTTAGGTTCAGTTCGCAAGCAGGGCTTTGCTACTGTACTCTCCACAGGGTTTAGTCTGTGCTATCTCTTCTGGCACTTGAGACGCCATTCTTGTACTTTAGCACTCTGGTCCCCGGCTTAATGCACTTTGAGTAAGTTGCTCTGGATATGAGCGTCTGCAAAATGCCTATAATGTAATGTAATACCGCCTATGCTGTCAAAGGAACAATACATTTTCAGTTTCAAAGCCTGCAGGTGCCCAGGGGGCCAGTAGAGGTCACTAAAGAGTGGTAAGTTTAACTATCTTATCCCGTTTTTTTCAGAAGAGTACACATAATAATATTGGGTTTGCATGTTTTTGTAGTTGTTGTTTATTAGCAGAACATGCATGACCTAACACAATTAACTATAGTGAAAGTGAGCATCGCATAACTTGGCAAAGTGTCTAGCGACCTGAAGTGAGATGTTCCTTTCTGTTTTTTTTCAGTCTCATCCTCAACAGGTTGAATCACCTCATCACCTTTGCCAAATCACCTCTCTGACTAATGGAATGACACGGCCCTTATGAAGCAGTCAAAGCTGCTCGAGCGTACCATGACCGCCGGGCGAGAGTGACAAGCTCCCGATGCTCCGTGCATTCGATTAGGCCGATCAAGCGACACGCAAAGCGAATCAATGCGCTTTGCGGCACTTAAACGCGCCGCAATTGTCATAACGTTTTAGTATATCCATTTTCTGATATCTCTCTCGTCTTTTTTCACCCAAAGCTCTATTTCCTACTTCCAAGCGGTCAATTACAGTCATCAGACGTATTCATAAAAAAAAAAAAATGATGATGAAATATATAATCCTTTATCATCCTACTTTCAGACACATTTCCATTCTTGAATGTTTCTGGATTGGAACATCATGCCAGAGAAATATTCACTGCGCATTAGCGCTGAAATGAATTAATGTGAACGGAAAGCCTACAAGACCGTGTTGGAGCAGAAGAACCCGCCAACACTTAAAGGGATGAAAAAGCGAGGGGATGAAATATATTTTCAATTAAATCCTGCCAGACATAATTATCATTATCTTCTCCCCCTGTGGAGATACGCAGCACTGGAAGTCCATGCTCTGTTTTACAGGAACAGGAAATAGATATGAGATATATGGGTTTATCTCACTGCAGATGTTCAAGAACCAAAATAGGTTTTTCTTTCTTTTTCCTTTTGTTTTTTAACTGCAGACCTGCAGTTGCTTGTCCATGGTTCTGTCTCTCAGGCAAAACGATGTTCATTGTTCGGTTCGGAGCTGAATGACGAACGCATTTGCTTTGTGAATAAGGCTATAGAGGCCATGTTTGGTAGAATGGTATGCGTTTTAAACTGAGCCACAAAAATACTGGCGACGTTACCTCAGCTGACTGTTTTCTGACGAATCTGACCAATGGAAAAGCGACTGGGGGGAAATTAAAAGCTGTTCTAGGCTGCAGAAATATGAATTATATTAAAACATTAAACATTACATAAACACTATATTAAAACAATGAATGCATAGACACATGTATCTAATTATACACTTTCCACGTTTTCTCTAAATGTGGAATGCTCAGTCATACTCAGAAGCATTGCTTGAAAATACTGCGTCTGGTCAGTTCAGTAAAGAATAGACATGCATGCATTCTGCTCTGACACATCTGAGATCATCCTCATCTTCCTTTATCAATGCAGGCCACATGTTGATCTTGGAATAGAGGAATACACTTCATGTACAGCTTTTCACAGATGGACCGTTGGTTAGATAGCAATGAGACAGGAACATTCCCGATGAATTCTACCCTCCCTCCCTGGGTTAGACTAACACCAGTTTGTTCATTTATTTCTTGTTAAGCAAATGCATACTCCAATAGCCAAATAGTTGCTGCTGGTCCTACTGCATTGAGGGCAGAAAGGCATTGTTGAGTTTGTGGATTGGGCTGTCCTCTGGGATTTCTAGATGCTTTGTAGAATAAAGACAAGCAAGGGCAGTAATGACACCGTTCATAAAGTTGCAGAAAGATATGTAATCCTCCATCAAATGCTAGCACTATCAGGTAATAAATTCTTGGAAAAAACTCTTTTATGTCAAAGTGAAAACAGATTTCTACAAAGTAATGTTAATGAAACAAAAATATATAAAGAAATATAATTGTTTGCATAATTATTCACCCCCTTTTAAATTTAATGGTCTAATTCAATAGAGGTCCATCCAATTGGTGCCAATAGTCTCACAATTAGTGAAATGAAGATCACCTGAGAGGTGTGGGTGTGTCTCAAGTGATTGAGGTATAAAACACCTGTGTCTGAAGGGTCCAGAGACTGGTTGATCAGTATTCCTGGCTACCCTTACACCATGAAGACAGAAGAACACTCCAAGCAACTCAGGGAAAGGGTTATTGAAAAGTACAATTCAGGGGATTGATACCAAATTTCCAAGGCATTGAACATCCCCGGAGTTCAGTGAAATCAATCATCAAGAAATGGAAGGAATATGGCACATGTGTGAATCTGCCTAGATCAGGCCGCCCTCGTAAACTGAGTGACCATGCAAGTAGGAAACTAGTGAGAGAAGCCACCAAGACCCCTCTAACTATTCTGAAGGAGTTACAAGCTTCAGCTGCTGAGATGGGAGAGACTGTGCATATAGCAACTGCTGCCCGGGTTCTTCACCGGTCAAAGCTTTATGGGAGAGTGGCAATGAGAAAGCCACTGTTGAAGAAAAGATCTAATATTAGATCTAGACTAGAGTTTGCCAAAAGGCATGTGGAAGACTCCATGGTCAACTGGAAGAAGATTCTTTGGTCTGATGAGACCAAAATTGAGCTTTTTCGCCATCAGACAAGACGTTATGTTAGGCAGAAACCAAACACTGCACATCACCAAAAACACACCATCCCCACTGTGAAGCATGGTGGTGGCAGCATCATGCTGTGGGGATGTTTCTCAGCAGCTGGCCCTGGAAGGCTTGTAAAGATAGAGGGCAGAATGAATGCTGCAAAATACAACGAAATCCTGGGGGACAATCTTATTCAGTCTGCAGGAGAACTATGGCTTGGGAGAAGGTTTATTTTCCGGCAAGACAATGATCCAAAGCATACCGCAAAAGCTACACAGGAATGGTTTAAAAAGAACCAGGTAAATGTTCTGGAGTGGCCGAGTCAAAGCCCAGTCCACAATCCTATAGAGAATTTGTGGCTGGACTTGAAAGGGCTGTTCATGCCCGATACCCGCGCAACCTGACAGAGCTTGAGCAGTTCTGCAAAGAAGAATGGAGCAAAATTGCAGTGTGCAGATGTACAAGACTGATTGACACTTATCCACACAGACTCAGTGCTGTGATTGCAGTCAAAGGTGCATCTACTAAATACTGACTTGAAGGGGGTGAATAATTATGCAAACAATTATTGTTCTTCATATAATTTTTTTTTCATTGACATTACTTTGTAGAACTCTGTTTTCACTTTGACATTAAAGAGTTTTTTCCAATAAACTTTTGTGTGAAAAAAGCCAAATTTTATTGACCATGATTGATTTATGAAAGCAATAAAAGGGTAAAACATCCAAGGGGGTGAATACTTATGATAGGCACTGTATGATTGGCTGGTTTCCACTTGCCAATCACATAACTGAAACTAAATAATTCAGCTACTTCTTAAATCTGTCAAATGTGCCCATTGTCTATGCTTGTTTTTAGTTTTGATCCATATAATTAGATTCGATTGAGCTGTGTGCATTTTTTGGATGGGAGGGAGGAGTAGAGATCCATTTTGGTTACCATTTGAGTACATTAATTTCCTGAGGGAATAGATAAATGGAAAAACAAATCTAAAAGTCAAAAGGAAAAAGCAATGATTTGAAACAGTGATGAGGGTTGAAACCACAGCATGTTAATTCCTCCTCCCTATTTTTGCAAACAATTCAGACTGTGTAATTAGCAGATTGGTGTCAAGCATTACATTTTAATTTATAGAGTGCTATAGAATGTGACCGTTCACTTACTTCTTCTCAAAAGTAAGAGTGAAGTAAAACAATGTCCACAGAAATATACGCGAAGTAAACTTTTCAGTAGGGTTGACACATTCTTTCTCTGGTGGGCGGAAGGGTGATTGGCCCTCAGGCAGATAGATGGAGATATGGTCTCTGTCATGTAACTTAGCAAAGGAGAACGATCACAAGGAAGTGGCGAGGAGAAGAACAAGGCCGCGCACCATAGCCTTACTTTCCACAGACCCGTTTTTAGCTGAAGGTCTTTGGTACCTAAGGCGAAACAAAGGCATTCCTACAGCACACGTACAAAGTCCATGAATATGTCAGATATGAATGTCAAACTCAAGGTACTGTCGTTTGAATCGGAGCTCAGGCGATTCTGGTTGACGTAGGCGTGTTTATGATTTAAAATACAAAATATTGACTTTTAGCAAAGCATACTTCCATCCAGGCAGCTCAGTAATGTTTGTATCTCCTCAATATATTATACTTTAGGGAGCCATTTTTACCTCTTCAACTGTTACATTTCATCATTCCCTAAAATCATAAGGTTGTGGTTTAAACATTGTTATTAGAAAACAGGATCACACTGCCATATTGGGTAATAACGAAGCAGCCCACACTTTGCAAGGGGTTTGACCCAACTTCCTCTATTGTTTCACCAATACCTTTCTCTGCAGGGGATTTAAGAAAATGGCTGCAGCTTTGCTCGGTGCGGTTCAGGGTACTAATGGCTGGAATCAATGTGTATCTGTTCCTCTCCGTCTACATTTCAGCTGCTTGGGTATTGATTTCAATCTGAAGTCTCTTTGATGGTTTCCAGTTGGATTTTATTTTTTTTTTTTCTACTAAAACTGGTGGAAAATTCTTAACTTGTAACTTGCAGTTTTAAACCCAGGATGGGAATTCGTTGTTGAACCATCAAGCAAAGTATTTAACCTGACCTGTCTTTGTGTAGCTATCCAACGGTACAAAGTGGATAAGGGATACATTGTATCTGCAATGGGGTGAGTTTATGCAGGCTGCAGCATCTCCGAGACATACACAGGGAAGAGTTGGAGGCAAGACAACAGGGAAGTAATTAGCACGAGTAAGTGATCATACCTGAATGTGAATTTAAGCTTGAGAAGGGGGGGGACAGCATCCATTTTAAAAAGAGCATGTGGGGGGCAGGCCTGTTGAAACTACTCAGTTCAGGAGAAGCTGCTATTACAGAATACAGTTTGTTTGTGTCCTTTTTCTTGTGACCAGCTTTTTGTTTATTTTGGTGGATGGGCAGAGATCCAGAATAAGGATAATCTGCTTGTTCAGTAGTGTGAAAAGACTGAAAAAAGGCTGAGAGAAGATACTCGCCTTCCCAGATTTCAAATACAGAAGCCAAGACTTGGGCAAGACCTCAGGTTAACCAGTGCTGAAGTGCCTAATGTGTAAAAATACATTTGCAAGAGTAAAAATAAGAGCCCAAAGGAAATGTGATGTCAAGAGTACTAAATGGGATTAGTGAATTATATGAACCGAGTGGATTTCACCATGTCAACAAAAACCAGTGATTCAAATGTACATTCCTGTAATTTCGGAGTTATTTGTATGACGGGTTGAACAGACAGTAAATGTACCATCATATTTCTCAGCTATCAAAAGCCAAAATATATTTCCAAATATATTGCCGCATGAAGTCGACTGAAGCGTGAATACTGATGGGACGTATTTGCACGCGGTGAGTTCAAATTATATGATATGAATGAATTGTTTTATTTTGTTTGCAAATGTCATTTTTATGCTTACTTTAGGTCCGGTGGGAGCCCAGCAACTGCTGAGCTGGCAAAGCCGTAAAAAAATTAATATACTTCAAAGTGGCTTTTCAGCTAATGGGTTCATTACAGAGATAAAGATAAAAAACTAAAATGAAAATGACAAAAAAATAGATGGGTAAGATGCGAGTCCAATCAAATGAGTGCAGGCTGGACACTTTTATAATTGAAGACTGCGTTGTTGTTATAATTTCGGCTATAATTTAATTTGGAATGGGCCCTGGGATTTTTTTTAAAGGATCTCTATACTATACTGAGATAAAATTGAAATCAAATCTCACAGAAGAGAAACAGAGGTAGTCAGAGAGACCAAAAACCAATAGAGCTTGAATGAAGATTGAGCTGAACTAAAGCCAGAGTGAACTCTGTATGTTTTAACTCCTGGTGAAAAATGACTTTGTGTACGATACACTTCATTCTATTACTCTGTTAATGGCATGAAAGTTACATCACACATTTTTTGCTTAGTACATTTATGTACTATATATACACTACATATATGCCATATGTATCCTTTTTATAATGTCTTTGACTGTCCAATCCAATCCAATTATTAGACCTCATTTTACTTTTTTACAGTGAATGAAGCCGCTCCACCAAAACTGAATTCAATCTTCAATCCCAACACCCAACATGACCTCTCTGTTCTCCTAACGAAAAGTGGCTGACTCCTCCTTCCCTACCTGGTTATTTCCCCCAGTAATGACGCCTCCCAAGTAGTGGAACAGACTTCCCACTGATGTCAGAACAGCAACATAGTTGGATATTTTCTCCGACAGACTGAAATCTCTCGTCTTCAGACTGCATCTAAATCCTAATTGGGGTTTGATGCAGTGCGATTTTGGTTTTCGGTATGTTTTCTTATTATGGATTTTACTGGTTGTATTCATTTATTTATGAGTTCTGTTATAACTAAGAGTAGCAAAACCAATTTCCATTGGTGCTCTCGAGATGCTGCATACATATTTGCTGGTATGGAAAAATGGTTAGGCAAGACTTGGCAATATTGCTCACATAATCAGGTGGATGCACTTATGTTCTTCCACACTGGGTAAGAGCATCTATGAAATGACTGTAATGTAATGCAATATTTATACGTAAGCATTTTCTATCAGTGGAGCTTCTTACATTATATCAGGAGAGCTAACAGGCTAACACCGCCATCCTCTTAAGCACATGCAGTCATTGACTCTTTTTCTTCCTGAAGTCAACCAGCTGAGATGTGTAGCCAGGCACAGGAAACCAAGTCGATTGGAGCCCTTTACCCACCCCCGCCATCCCAGGGAACATTATGGCCAATTACACCTCTCCACATTGGATTTCAGGTCACAACACTGTCTAAGTCACAACTGCATTTTAGACCATTGGACTGCATCATAAAGACTCATATTTCATTTGGGCCTGCAATCCAAAAGCTCTGTTTTTTCGTATTTATGGACTTCATATAATTTGGGACGTTCATGTCCGTCAAGAATTGATTCGTGCAAAACTTCTGGGTGCAAGTCCTGATTTATAAACACTATTGCGAGCGCGCAACATATAGACCGATAATTTGGCGGAGGCCTATTTAGCCGACAGTCACGTACGAGCCCAAGCCTTGACAGGTTTTTGGCGGAAGTGTCTCCGTGAGAAACAGCTACACGTATATTGCAAATTAAATTGACCCACAATGTGCCTGTTGGGTCCTTTACAGAAATTGCGTGTGACCAAATGCCATTCTACTCGAGTGCGGAAAGAAATAGAATTTAAATGGCTGCCATCAAAAACAGGAACCCAAGACCGAGTCTGTACCCTGAGCTACATGTGTAGACATATTCATTTATTTTATCTGTTGCCAGCATCTCAAATGTGCAGGGGAAGGGGGAAAGGGGGAGTAATGACATATGAGCTGATAACATAATACATGTGGGACAAATCTCTCCATATCCATAACGCACATGACAATTCTATTACCGAACCTGTTACTACATTATTGTGGTAGGAACAATGTAAATTAGAAAGTCTTTGCTGGACGATTAATATTCTAGTCGCGACTCTGGTCAGGTCTATTAAATCAATCCTTAATCATTTTTTTTTCTTCGCTTTTTTTTTTTTTTTTTTTTTTGCAATTGCACATACAGTAATTACCTATCCCATTGAGTAAGTGAGTCTTTGGTTTAATTAAATGAATACCGCACCGTAATGGTAACGCCAGGAAATTAGGAAGGGAAATAAATTGAATAAATTATAGAGCTGAAAAAAGTCATACATATTTTTAGTCTGTGTTAAGAAATGAATCTCTGATGCCAAGATCCTTTGCCGTATGTGTAGATGAACCTAAAGCAAGGTTGTGGGCCAATCAGAGGAGAGTAGTAACCCAGCCATATTGTATGTGAGTGTAAGTGTGTCTGTAGGCAAATATGTGAAACAGTATTTAATCATTTCATAAGATAAGAAGAACTCTTTGGTCTACCGGTATTCAATGAGTACTTCATTAGCTCAGCGTATGACGGCAGCACCAGCATCGGGAAGCGCATCGCCAGAGTAAGCTGGCCAATCGGCTGTCACCTCACAACGTTCTGCTGAGGTGACAGCTGCTTGAGTCTCGGGAAAGACAAAAAAGAAGAAAGCAGGCCACGAAAACACCCTTCAGCCAAACAAAGGATAACGGGTTTGCTGACAAAAACCCGCTGAGATACCGACTCCTTTCACAATGACTTGAAGGCACGTACATGAAATCAAAGTCCCCTGGACTGAATTTGCAGGTGCTGTGCCGGTTTGATGCGGAAAGGAGCTATCTTGGTAAATACTTAACGCCATGACAGACTAACCAGACTCAGCAAAGCCTGTGAAGGCATCCGTTTGAAATCTGAAAAGGGGGAAACCAAAAAAAAAAAAAACATGAAAGGAAGAACCCTTAAAGGGAAAAGCTATTCACTTGGAACAGAAGTGCGTACCTCATGGTAACACATATGAAGAATAAAGATTGAAGTCGCTTTCTCAGCAAGTTACAGCTTATCTTCTATCTGAAGTATCAATGATAATCTCCTTTTTCACAGGGAAGGAGATAAACACTGTATGCCAGTGCTGGAAGACCATTGGGTCCACTGGTTTTTGTTCTGCTTCAGCTGAGCTATTCAGTTAAAAAGCTGGAATCAATCAACAATTAGTCTCAAACAAAAATTATCTAAGTTAAATCGATGTTCCAAGCAGGTATAAATAAGTTCCATAAATAAGTCCATAAACAGTAAGCATATACCCTACAAGACTGCAATATTCAAATTATTCCTCCTTATGCTATATGAATATTGCAAAAAAAAAAAAAAGAGCAGATAATTTAGTCAGTTAAGTGAGGCACAAAGAAAGGTTTTTGATCATTATTTTGTGACACCCGCAACACACAACACAAATGTAGCCCTTTAAGTTTGTTTTTGTCATATTGAATGAGATTCAAACACATTATTATTATTATTATTATTACCCATTATGGCAGTTCCATGACCAATTTTTCACTGGTGTGACTGCCAGAATGAGTTTTTCTTCACATTGATTATACAGAACCGCACACCTGCTGTGTTATTACAATGTGCACAGGAAGGAAAATATGATTAGAATTTGCATTTAACCTTTAACTCTACAGTATATCTGTGAATAATAAATTGTATATACAATGTATCATATAAGTTGTCACACAAGTCTTTGTGTAAATATGACAGATATATATACATTCAGGTACATGTCTATTGTATGGATTCTTCCATTGGTAGGAATTCTTTTGTACTTTCGTGACGCTTAGAGTTATTATAACGATATGTTATTCACAAGATGAGTGGCAATTTCATAATGGCTTTTCATGAATTTGCTGCTGGAAGGCAGGTCAGCGGTGAAGGTGTTTTTCATACATTTAAAGATACCTCAATTAATGCCTGATTACATTTTTCAAACGTCTCCCAGGCCTCCCTGCAGCTTTGGAAAGGTCAGTGCTGTCATTGGGTGATTAAGAGTTCAGAAACACAGCTGTTTTAATGGCCCGAGAGTAGCTGGGCTTGCTAAACTTATGCTCTTATTCATCACTAAAAAGAACAACTCTTTAAAGAGTATTTCCACATTCACCTCACTCTTTAATTATCCATCACCTTTTGCTTCATTTATTACCTACATTTTACTTTGATCATGCATTTCTGAACTTATGATTGTGGCCTTGTAGAGAATGTTCACTGACTTGTTTTTAATTTGGACTGCATATTAATTTCATTTCTGCTCTAACAAGCATAACCCGGTGTATTAAAATGCGCTGCTATTCTGCATGTTTTTCTTTCGATTTCTTTCTAGATCCTGAGCAGAGAAATGAAACAAAAACAGTTAGAACCGTGTGTCACTTTATGTGAACAGATAAGAAGTCAAAGCTTTCTCTGTGGGCAATGGTAATTTAGTTTCCTACGCCTCAAAAATGCTTTTAAATCAACAAAATAATCAGAGTTTAAATTCATTTGTTATGCTAAAATGTACCGAGATGGATTCTTGATTTGAAACGTTCTCCTCTGAGTAGGCCTCTGCCCATTTGACAAATACTTTACAGTAATATAGTTAATAAAACGTAATAAATACACAATGTAAAAACGTTTCTCCAGGAATAAGACTGTATTTTCAATCAGAAATCTTCTATTCAACATAAAATAAACTTATCTATTTAGCCACACGGTCGTTTTTTATTATATTTTTTATTTATTTTACAGTTCGAAAACTGTGCTGTCATCCACCTGCTGGCTCGTGCTCGCAGCAGACACGTTGAGATGTACTGCGCATGCGCAGTGCGTGCTCCGTCAGAGGTTCCTGCAGCAGCGGAAGAAGTGAGAATTCAAACTGTCGTGCATGCTCTGAGGTCCAATTTCAGCAAACTTCTGCGTATTTTTGGTACAGTTATCGAACGTCAAACGGTAAGAACTGTAATTATGACAATACTGCAGCTGGACTTTAAATCTGTTCTGGTTAGCGTGCAGTATTCATCCCGAATGGCCTTGATTAGAGGGGAAAGCCTCGGCATGCCGTAGTTCGTTCAGCTGGTGATAATGCAGCTCCTCCGTCGTACTTTTCAGTGCCGTAGTTATTGCACTGAGTTAGCATGGCTGCCTCCTCAGAGTAGGAATATAACTGTGTGTGACTCGTTTTAATATAGCATTTTTTTTCTGTAATTTAAGGGCTGATCATAAGATTGCCCGGAAGTTAAGTGTATGGTATATCTTAATGAAGCTAGCTCGCTAAACCACTTCAGAACGATTCATTTTCACAGTGACTATTACAGTCTGTGGCTAACTAGATTTGTTGGGTTGGTTTTGTATACAATGTTTTATGCTATGGATTCTATACTGTTGAGGTGTAACCATATGTAGTTAGTGTTTGGGTACTCACAAACCTAAGATGACCAAGAGTGTGTTGAATGACACAGCAATATGTCAAATCAATCGTTGGTGCATACCAGCTACCTTTTTCTTTCCATGTTTTTCATTCAGGTCTGAGGGCTAATGATGGCAGCCCAGCCCCTGATCAGGACAAAACAGACAGAGGAGGTGGTCAACGGCATATCAACCCAAGTGGTGTGCACAGAATTCAGCAACTACATCTTCGTAGTTCTCACACAGTATGGCAAGATAGGATCACTGATAACTGTCACTCCTGACTCCAAATCAAGTGACATCGGCACTCCCATGTTCTCCACGAAAGTGCTTCTGGGAAAAGATGAGGTAGCCTACCTTAACTTAAAATGCTGCATCATTATATAATATCGAATATCCTGTTCATATCATATATGTAAGAGTGGGATGACGTGTATTCATTTTCTGTCTTGTACTTTCGCAGGCCCTGACACATGTCTGTGCCAAAAACCTGGTAACGTTTGTATCACAGGAAGCGGGAAACAGGCCGGTTCTGCTAGGCCTGGCACTTAAAGACAGTAATATTGATTCCATAAAAGCCATGAGAGACTTAATCAAAACCTGCCAGGTTTGGTAAGATATCACAGTGGATGCCATGCAGAATCACCAAAGGACTCCATCGGCCTGTAGAATAAAACGTAATTCAGGCTTGATGTTAGTGTGCTGTGAGAGTTATTTTTTTAAGTTGAATGTTAAACGGTTTTGAGATGCCACCCTTTTTGTACTAAGCTTCTGCTGTAACTGTCATGGTAGGAGCTTTTTTTCAATGAAAATACGAATAATGATGCTACAGTGTCATGGTTATGATTTATAGTTTTGTTAAAACAATGTTTCCTTGTTAGGTGTTTTGGAGAAGGAAGTTAACAGTCCTTACAGGACCATTGTAGGAAAACATTTTTGGGCCCAGACCACTTAGGTGAATATATTTGCTATGACTCATCCCTTTTGAAAACATACCATGACTTTGAAATGTGCAATCGGAATGTCTCAACATATGTTAGGAAAATTCTTGTGTGGATAGCCGCTAGCGCAGTACATGTGCTATGTACAATGGTATGTAATTTTACTGGAATGAATATCTATGGAATGCACAGGATACTTCCTCTCACCTACACTCGTATGTAGGGACCCATTTCAACCCGCTGATACACAGTCCAGGACTGCCTGGTCTGTGGTTATACTCCTGAGTTTCAGTATGCTAACAGAACCTTGTATCCATGTTTCTGGAACTACATATTGTCCCAGCAGTGTATAAATCCCTTCAAAACAAGGTTTGTTTTTTGATTGTTATGTCCTTTTACTTTTTTATGGTTTGTTATCCTGTAATGACCAATAAAGTATATTTTAATAAAACTTCTGATCTGTGGCTCTATACATTTTATACATGCTCTGTATATTGTCATATTATCAATAGGTGATTTGTTCATTTTTAACAGGGGGGGTGGCCCAATGGGAGCACCCCCTGCCCCCACACCACCAACCAACACACATGTAAAATGGGGATGGCAGGTTAACAAGGGGCATGCATTTTGGTAATTTTGCTAACAAGGGGGGTGGCATTCCCCCCCCCCCCCCCCCCCCCCCCCCCCTCAAATCGCCTACTTTATATAATGTTATAGTAAGAACAAGGAAACTGAATGGATCGCGCACATTTAAAGCTATCAGTCATCCTCAATCTGCCGGTAGCCACTGTCACGTGACAGTGACGGTAGGTAAGTCACATGATTGGAGTTGCCTTTTTGCACCTGTTGCTTCATGATATTCTGGAACAGGTAAAGGGAACTATAATAAATTGACTTTGGGAGAATTTATTTAGTTATTTATTTTTTGCGATAGCTGACTGAAATACGAAAATCATTAGTTTTCCCGACTGATTTCAACGAAAGTAATCTGCTGTGGATTTAACCCTCCCTAGGTTACCGTCTAAACAAGGAAGTGTTGACACTGTCAACTCCGCAGTGTTAAGGAAGCCATTTCACCTATGGTACCTGTATTGCAGTCGTTAATAATAGAACTTTCAATTTAAACATGTTTTAAGATATGTAATTTAATGATAAGATAATTTGATGGAACTATGTGAGCTACAGTTTATACCTCCTGATTCAATTTGGCAATGTTTTTTTTTTAATCTGTTGAGCGCAAGCGAACACAAAGCAACAGTTCGCGAATTACTGTAGACAGCTTGGCTTCGATATATCACAGTCGAGTAAGAAACGTTGAATGTGAAAAATCCACACGGGCCTGAGATCAAAGTGTATAATTTTCCTAAATTTCAAGGTAAGTTTACATTATCTGTTGTCATTTCATAGAGGGAAACGTAGTATTTCTTTAATGAATTAAAACAAACCTGTACAGTATTCCAGTTTTCTTTATTGTTAGTCACAATAGTCACTCTATGTTGCAAGTGCAATGTAAACTTGTTGCCATTTGTGTTAATGCAGTTATATTCTTTTCCATGGAAATCACCCCGTCTTCTTTACAAGAGTGAAAACTATTTGCCTCGCAAATAGTCCCGCTAGTGATTTTTTTTTTCCTCAAACGCACTTGCGCCTCTCTCTCATTCCAATAAGTTTGTTGGCGAGAACAAAATGAACAGAACATACAGAGTAAATTACAAGCTTTTAATTATTATTTCCTTATTTAGGCTATCATGCAGTGCAGCTGCTCTAATATTGTTGTTCATACCTAATTCAGTGTACACGTTCCTTGGAACCATGCTAAATATATATTTCTCGCATGTAAAAACACTGTAACGTCTTCTCGCTGTAGCTTCTTTTCTTAGTGTGTTCTTTTCTTAATGTGTTCAAGTCATAACGAATATAGCCTATGCGTAAACGTAACTTTCTGCTATTTTAAAAAGATGTTTGTGTATAAATAAGTAGGGCATGAATCTGTGTATCTTGGGATCAGATTTCCTATTGTGTACCGTTCAAAAGCAGGGACACTTGATTTCCCACGGTTTATTTTACAGCATGGACTATATTGTATGGAAACTGTATGGGCCATATGTTTGAAGAAGAATATGCTACTTCTGTTAACAAAGCAATAAATTATACATTGTAATGCATGATGCTGTCACTTGTTCTGTTTACCTGGTATTTGCAGCTGTTTTTGGTTAGATGTTTATTTATGCCCCCTCACTGGGACAGCTGTTTTAGATGCATCATTGTTATTTAACTAAAAAAAGAAGATCATTAGTTCATCTTTTCAGTTCTATTCTGGGGTAATGGAAATTTCTGAAACTGTGAAGGCTAAAATAGTCAGTGTAAGAAACCACAGGAAATTATATGATTGCATGCACCATGCAAATAGCCTTCATCATCAAAATTTACAAGAGGTGAGAATGAATTGCTAGGTTTCCGTTTTTATTTTTCAGAAAAGAAACTAAGATTTAATGTAACGATGCAGCAACTCTGCATAAAATGTTCCAAAAATGTAAATTGATTATGCATGCTTGCTATATTGATATGATGTCCTTCAGGTATTAATTAAAATGTCATTCATTTCAGATGAATAGCTCTTTGGAGGACATGGTGAACGGCACCATGGCGATAGGCCTGGAGCCGGCGGCTGACGGTTCCACCGATGCCTACGACCTTTTGAACACGACGGACATTAAGAACGTGACCGTGGTCCGCTCAGGGAACAGGACCATCGTGAGCGACCAGATTTTCCTGAACACCACGTTCGCCCAGGCTTTGTCGGGCATGTTCGTCTGGTCCGCGCTCCTCATCACCTGCCACCAGGTGAGCTCCGTCCCTCCACTGCGTTGTCCGTTCATCAACGGCCAATCAAAATGGTCAGGATCAATCTCTTTCTTTCAACGGCTGTTATAATGGAGCATACTTGTACAGTACGTAGACTTGTAGTATCTGTTCGTACGACTGTATGAATGTAAGAATCATTATTTCCTTTAAAAACAAAACAAAAGATGGTTTCCGTCCTGTCATTGACTTCAATTCTTAAAAAAACACCAGAACTGGACAGAGAGCCAGTTACACCTCCAATGGACTCTCCTTATGTTCTACCTTCACAATTCATGGTAGGAAATCTCTTAGACCTTGACTCGTTTGCTATTATATCTTTGTGTTATGTTTATAGGTGTGTATGTAAAGTGTCTTCAGTCTACATTGCACATACCATAACAAGGTACAGTGGAGTAGGTCTTCACCAGATGGCGGAGAACTGCATTTTAGTGATGCCACTGACGTCTGAAGGCGGGATGAAATATGACACTATAAAAGGCATCCGCTGCTTTACCTGTAAGACGCAGTACAGTCTGCCATGGAGTGCCGGCAGAAATAGGAAGCGAGCAGGCGTTGGGTAATCTGAGCGCTGACATTATTGTTTTTCGCCACAGTCACACCACACCCATGCCCGAAGGCGGACACTCCCCTGAAGTGTTGTGGCTGAGATTTTGTTTTGAGACATAAAACTTAAGCGATACATCCCTCACCGCCGCAGGGCTTTACTGCGTGGTCACGTGACTCTGTCACCGTCCCCCTCCCACGTACCAACCCCTACCTCAAACCAACCTATGTACAAGCGACCACCTCATACCCTGTATTTACTCATTTTTTTTTCCTATGCCCAGTCATCGTTACAGCCCCATTTCATTGCTATAACATGAATTATGAGCACAACATTAGCAATCACATCTTTTCAAATGCGGGCGACTACCTGCTAATCCTTTCACTCTGCAATCCACCAGCCACTCTGCATAGTGATTGCGCTAATAAAGAGCTCAATTAACACATCTCGTGCTTGCAGACCGCTGGTATCTAAAAACTAGGATTCACCAACACTGGAGGAGTTGGGCGAGGCAGTGAATACTTGCTGACCCCAGTATTCCCGGCCACAGTTCCCATTGATTCAGTCAGGATACGATTCCGGAATGCCGGAGGGCCTCACCCTAATAAGACAGTGTTAGACCCATTCGCATGCCCCGTACTTATCTTTCTGTATGAGGAATGTGGTTGGGGCCCACACCTTATTCCACTCACCCCCTCCCCAAAACTCAGAGCCTGTTATTTTATTTTTTTACAGTTTTCATTTGTTCCCAAGCAATTGTTACTTCTTTCTTTTTGCCCTGTAATCATTTACTAGGCTGAACAGCAACTCCCCTTCAACCAATGCAAAAGGGAAATATTGAGCTGATTTACCCGATAAGAGTGCAAATAGAACCATGACAGTTATTGATTGGAGGGACAGTCAGTACCACAGTGGAAAATTCTTCAGTACTTCAGAGGGTACACAATCTCTATATTTTTATCACTTACAGAAAGTAATATGAGAAACTCTTCATTTCAAAACATTTTATGGAAGTTGGATGTTTACAAAAGAAAGTTCTTATCATCAAAAAGCTACTCTATATATTTAATGAAATGTCAGTTACTGAAAGCTATGGAAGACTTGTGAAGGGTCAGCTATGTTGTTATGGGCCATGGTACTGATGAGCCAGAGAAAAGTTCATGTCACAGGTCTATAGGAAGATTGGTCCCTAGACATTATATCTGTAGGTGTCTCTTATGGATACTCGACGAGCATAGAAGTTCATCACAGTACCTTCATTTAATTTTTCCTGAAACATTGGAATATCCCCTTGTTCCAAGTTTGTCTCAAATTTGTCCATTAAATTAGACATAAGAGAAATGTTCACATCCATAAATGGGAGGGGCTGCACAGCTAACATGGGGGCACACCTGAAAGAATTTTTCTGCTTGTATTTCTTATCTCTCCATGGTCACTGCAAGTGCGTGACAAAAGACGGCAGGTAGCAGAAGCAATATATAGCAAAGTTGCATAAGACTATCATTTGTTATGTAAGTGACATTATGTTCATTTTCTTTAAATTTTTCTCCCATTCTATTTGCCCGTTCTCTGCATTCTTTTTTTTTTTTTTTTTTTTTTCCCAAACTCATCTGGAATGTTCTCAAACAAGTCAGATATGGACTGGACTCCTGCCAACATTCTGTCTTTTTCTATCGATATTTCTGATAGGACCACTTCTCACCCCTCCCCTCAAGTCATGCTGTGCAAATCGGCTGTAGCTCCATTACAACTGCAGGTAAACAAAGCAAGTGCCACGATACGGGTGAGCTTGCCATAACCTTCGTTAGAGGACACGTTGTGTCATTATTAAATTATCTGTTTCCCCCCAGCAGTTAGCATTACAGGTTAAGTGGAACAGGGTAAGATAAACATTCTAGATCCTGTGCCTGTATACACATTTCAGTCAGTGAGTCGTTTTAGCTGTTATTAGAAATTGTGTAAATGCAAGATGGGTGTGATTGGGATTTTGTTCTCTTGCTACTGTAAATGGGAGTTGCCACGAGTTTTCTTGTTCTGTCGCAAGCCACTGAATCAGCCGATTTCCCCACAAAACTCCTCTTCATTTTGTTTTTAATTAGATGGCGTTTAAAATATTGCAGACATGGTTTCAAAGTTACATCACATCAGCGGTTCTCAGCCCCGATCCTAGAGATGGGATAATGTGTGGGTTTATGTTGTTACTTCGCACTTAATTTGACAATTACAGAACCTTATTTAACATTTGGTTTGAAAGATTGCTTACTTCAAGCTTCCTGCCCTGTAGTGTAACCCTGCTTCAGTCTGATTGAGAAATGGGTGTATTTCTATATTTCCATATGACTCTGCTTTCCGGAGTCGAATTGAGCTGAATTTTGTCCGCTAAGCAAACCGGGGAAGGGGAATGTTTTATTACTTTACATGTTCCCCTCCGAGCAAGCCACGTTCTACCTCTGTCTAAATAATAGATTTGGCTAATTATAAGGAACAGGAGGAAGTAGTGTTAATAGCAGTGATTACGCTGAACAGCTGTCCAGCTGTCTGCAGCCACAGGGTTGTGTGAGGCTAACGCATGCAAATCCGAGGATATTATGCAACCTCTAGAGCCGTGCGTCTTCCGTTGTGTTCCCTCCTTTTCTCCAGAAGAGGTGCAGAGTATTGTGTTGTGTTGAGCTTGCAAGTCAGGTCTGATGGTCAAGGTTGAGGAAGAGTACCTCAGCTCCACTTGTGTTCTGCGGTCACTGTAAATGGGATAGAGATCCATTGAATCAGCTGAATTATTCTCAAACCTCTTCCCTCTCGGTTTATGATTAGTGCGTTTAAAATAGGGCGTACAAGTTAAATCACATTGGTGGTCCTCGACCTTGGCGCTGTAGAGCCAAAGGTTTTGTAAGGGTTTTTTTTTGTAATCACTCAGCAGTTAATTTATCAATTAAAACAGTTCATTTCATGGTCGCATCACCTTATCTCAGCTCCCACATATAAAAATGAGTGAAACTGACCTTGATGTTAATGAAGAGACGGAACAGGCGTTCATAGTGAAAGACAGATGAGTTTAACTTCGCAGCCAGCTGTGGGAACACAAGCATGGTGCAAAATGATCAACAGGTGCAATGAGTGGTTCACATTTATACAGTTTTCAGGGGGTACATTTAACCAACCCTCAGTCACTCTGAAGGATGCCTGTACCCGATTGGGGTCATGATACTGCTGTTACAGGGTATCTCCAGATCCAGCCAGACGCTGCAGCACACCTTCACACCCTAATACACCCGCAAATGTATGGACATCACTGGTGTGTTCCCAGAACCCTTGCTGAACATAGAGTTGGTTACTCACAGCAGGGTCCAAATTTGTTACTGAAAACAAAAGACAGCACACCCTGTGATGTTGCAACACCAGGGATGAGAGGTACGCATCGCGTAGGCAATTCTGTACAAACGAAATAACAGAGCAGCATGTCAGACCAATTTAAGAAGCAATAAAGTACTGTCAGCTCAGAGTCCTATAAAATTTGTGGATTCAGGTTAAGGAGTCTCCTCTTTTCGCCTCCTCCTGCCGCACGACAAGGTTTTGTGTTCCTCCTGTTCTGAGTGAACCATTTTGGAGCGTGTGCGAGTGTTAGTCCATGCTTAGACATACACTCCACAGCTGTAACAAATGGAGTTTTATTGAGCTATGACGCTTAGTTTAATAAAAATGAATGATAAGCTGATGTTAAGGGACATTGGTCCAGCGCTCACTTCTGAGTTATCAAGTAGGTTTTATCCATTGCTAACCTGACTTGATGTAATGTAGCCATAGGGCCTGAGGCCTGCTGGCACATGGGGACTTGCTTATCCAAACTGTGTCCTAATTTAGGTTTGTGGTTCTCTGAGTTAGGGTTTGGTATACTGTGTTATGAAATATACTGGTTGTAATGGGGAGCTGTATTGTAAGTTAGAGCAGCATAGCGAATTTGCATCAGAGGTTTAGCGATGCTGTATATATACTTGCTATTCTGGAAATGTGGTTTCCCAGGTCTGGCACTCCTGTGCACATTATAAGTTTTATGCACTTATACTCTCCTGCTTTGTAAGCTACTCTAGATAAGAGCATCTGCTAAATGACCGCGAGGTAATGAAATAGACAATGTCAAGCTGTCGCCGGCTGCACTTTGTTTTCCAAGAGCTACATATACATTACAACTTCCCAATCTGCATGGCCTGAACGTAGTAGCTGGATGATCGTTCTTTCTCCAGTTCAAACCAGGGTAGGCTAGAGAAGAAAATGAGCATCTGGACCTAGCGTTTGATCTAAAAATGAACACCAGGAAAATGTGCTCTCTGTCTGCTTTGCTGCAGCAATTGACACTAAATGAGCAAATAGAGACAGAGCAACTCAGCCAATTTCGGTCATGTATCTCCACTGAATACACTTCAGTGAGAGATTTGGTTACTATCAGTGCCTAATCGCACCATGAAAGTGAACAGCAAGAATTTTAAACAGAAAGTTTCTGATTCGGTATTAACTGGTGAACAGTGTATGAAACGTATTTTGGCACTGCAAATTATCGCTATGACATCAGTCCCCTCCCTCACCAACAGCGATATTAGTATTAATTCTTTTTATTACACATTTTTGTTTTATCATCAGTATTATGACTGACCATTACAGTTTGTATTTCCGTTATGGTGTTAATGCAGTGAAACACTGCCCATGTTCCCTTTGATCAGAGTTGAAAACTGTCGCTGTGTAAATTTTTGTTATTAAATTGTTAAGGCGAGATTTATTGAAGCCGTGAGCATGTGTTAAAATTTTCCCACATGCAAATTCCGTGACATGGTTTGTGATTGGAGAAAATGATCTACCTAAACCAATCACGCGCTCTGTTTGTATTTTTGCACCACCGAAACAGTTTTTCACACACTGAATGCGTTAGTAAATTGGGCTCATACTATTTTATGCTTTCTAACCTCCTTTTACTTCAGTGCTCCCTTTTAATTTGGATTTTTTCTTTCATTTCTCTCTTTTCCTACCTCTGAAAATGTATTTGGGCTTGGTGCTGATCTTTGCCCAAAATTTTATGGCTCATTTCCTGCAAGTCCTTTTTACCAGCGGTTCACCACCTTCAAAATGGCTTTAAAACCACTTTCCTACAGAGGGTTAAGCACCAGATTTTAAATGTGGTACAGAATATGAGGATTTGGGTGTAGTCTCTCAAAAGGTTTGTGTCACATACATAAATACTGAATTCAATGTTTTTACTCGATGCCGTTGTTTGAGGAAACTTATTTCTTATATTTTCTATCTTGTCCATTTTACTGGAATTTGGAATTTGCACTTAAACATCCCTCTAACCAAAGTTATCGGTATTCTTATACACCAGTGTCTAAAAATCCAGTTAGTTGTAGCTATTGACCTAACCTGGTCATCTTGGAAAATGTGCAGTGGTGTGACTGGAGCAAAGACTGCAGACTCTTTTCTTGACAGGTGTGTGATTGTTATTCACTCACACAGCTACTAAATGCCCGGCATGTTCCAAATGTGCTTTTGCCCTCAGATCTACATGCACCTGCGGTCTTACACGATCCCGAACGAGCAGCGCTACATCATCCGGATCCTGTTCATCGTCCCGATCTACGCCTTCGACTCCTGGCTCAGCCTGCTGTTCATCAGCAACGACCAGTACTACGTCTACTTCGACTCCATCCGCGACTGCTACGAAGGTATACAACGGCATAAGGCCGCTGCCGCAGTGGTCTAGCCGCAGCGAGAACACCTGCTGTTGGGCCCTTGAGCAAGGCCCTTAACCCCACATTGATCCATTGCGACCGTAAGTCGCTTTGGATAAAAGCGTCAGCTAAGTGACGCTTTAAGATTTACATTAAGAAAATTGTAGATGTAATGTAATTTAAGAATGCACGATGAAGAGAACAGATAATTCAGCTCAACTAGGCTCGCCGTTTAACTGTTTAACAGAATTCCCTCTCCCTTCTCGAACCCTAAGTAGGTGAAGTGTCTTGCGTCTTCAAAATGAAATGGGTTAACGCAGTGTCTCTCTTCCGCCTCTTCACGCTCCTATTATGACATCACTGTGATGAATTCTATTTAATCCTAACCTTTATCCTGTCACATCCCTGCATACTACTCCCATGGGCCTATGAGAGAAGAGGAAAGAATAATGGGGGGGTATTCGATTTAACGACAGAAGAACTTTGGTGACATTTAAGCCAGCATTGGATTTGTACCCTTCTCCCACACAATCACCTTGGAAGTATTTGCATTGTTGTAACTGAAAGCTGATGTATTGCGAATTGATTTAATTGCATTTTGTGACCAAGTCGCTCAGCGCTCGAACTCCTCCCCTTTGTTTCAGCCATAATCGAAGCAGCGGTTGTAGGTCTGGGTGAACTCCGGCGCGAGGTATTGTTTGGTGTGGCCGGCGCATTGAGCGCGGCCAGGAGGAACTGGCCTAACCTGTTCCGTCTCTCGTGTTTTGTTGATGCCCATGCAGATAGAGAGTGCATTGTGCTCGGCGCTGCAACGGTGTCAAAAACCGCCCGGAGGGTGTGGTTCTGACCTCATTACAGTCTACTGGGCTCTGTAGTTCAGCCACTGTTTCAGCTGTGAGCTGCAAGAACTGCTCTTTGATTCAACTGAGATTCAACTGAGTGCTTATCCTTAAAAGAGCAATATATATCTCCAGAGTTAAACAAAAGCGATACGTTGAAACATAGTGTGACACACCAAATTACTACTAACTGTCAACTAAGAACAAAGTTTTTCATAATAAACGTTTTATTGAAATGCTGTATCACCTTAGGTATAATATCTAGTGTTTCAGCAGTGTATGCATACTCTGTCAGGGATGGGGGTGAGAATATTTGGGAAGGACATCTAAAAAAATTAAAATGTCTTTTAAATTGGGAGAGGGAGGTTTTCAAATGTGACCCCCGACGTTGCTGGTTTGATTGCCCATTACCCCACTGACACTATGTCCTTTTCCTCCTTTTAAATTTGAGGGGGGGGCACCGTGCCAAAAGTGACTCTGATGTCGGCGCCCGTTACCCCTCCGGGGTGATGGCCTCGCCCCTTTGCTTAGACTCTGTTTGAAATGTTGTCTGAAACTGAGAGGGACACTTTTGTTCCCAGAGTTTAAAGGGAAGGGGTAGCTAACCCCCCCCCCCCAACTTGCTCATCATTGTCGTCCATGATTTCTGCTTACTGTAGTTTCCTTTTCATGACATGATTTTACAGTTAAATCAACCATTTTACAGTAATCTTGAATGAATGAATAGCTTCTTTGTTTCGTTACTCGTTACAACATGACTGGCTAATCTGTATTGTAGTTTACAATTGCTTTATTCCTATTGTGTTTTAATTATGGTTTATTACGATTATGACACTGAATCCTTACCAGTTATTTTTTATTATGCTGGCACAGAAATTTCAGTTTGATACACAACTTTTTCCAAAAGCTGAGGTGAATCAAAAGGATTCAAGGGGATTAAGTATAATTTCAAAAGCGGAGCGTCGGAATCACGGAATGTCGCATGAATTATTTACTCGCACGTTCAAGGATCATTTTCAAGGGCCGAGATTGGATCGCGCGCGTTATTATATCTTTCTAATATGAGACTTTCCAACTTAACGGGCTTAGCCGAGCATCAGACCAAACGGTGGAAATGAACAGCGAGGGCCCGGTCATCTCCTTCAAGACGCCGCGCTGAGATTGGCAGTTGACAGCCCTTTGCTTTAGATCTGCCTAAGCCCACTTGAAATAGTAACAAAGGATTATAGGGGATTTTCGGGTCGGAGAGACATCTGAACCTCGATGCCGGGACAACTCCACACCCCGATGGGCAGAAAGCGTCGAGTTCGCAGCTCGGCTGGACGTGTGACGCGTTGCATTGTTCTTAATGCGCGGCCCTGCTGCATTGTTGTTAATTGCTTCACTTTTTAAGAAGCAACGTTCTTCCAGGTTTCCAAGGCTGTCGGATCTGGAAAAATAAGGACATCTACATTTTACATTGTAATGAAGTGAAACGTTGTTCATTTTAAAATAAACCTTGGGAAAGTGTTCAGCTCTATTTTGTCTTTGAATTACTAAATTTGTCATCAATAATGAATAATAATAATTGATGCTGATTGTACCTACCCAGACCTACCAACAAGGTCAAACAACAAAATATGATAACAATTAGGGGGATACATATCAATCTGTTTAATAATATAAATAAAATAAAAGTAAGGGCTTCATTTAAAACACTTCTTAGAAAACTTTTTCTCTGATACTAGAATAAATAATAAATTGCATGACTATTTATCGCATACACACAATCAGTTTTGTCCAGCAATATGCTTTTTCTATTTTGACTGTAGGAAAGGCTGTCCCAAAATGAATGTTTATTTTATTTTTTTTATTTTTTTTTTAACAGCATTTGTCATTTACAACTTCCTGAGCCTGTCCTTCGAGTACCTGGGAGGCGAGAGTGCCATCATGGCCGAAATCCGGGGCAAGCCCATTGAGTGAGTGACCCGATTCCTCCACATAACAATAGGAGCACACCGCTGCTTCCTGCCTCTGGTGACCCAACACCAGGTTCTCCATTTCACAGCAAGCTAGGCCGCCATGTTACACCTCCTTATCTTCATAATATTCCTTTGCTCTATAAGTCTGGGTTACCTGTTTCAGTACCTAAGTCTTGCTTTCTTCCATATGTTTTTTTATATTTCATTTATACAAATGGTTTATGAATGTCACACTTATACTCTAACTATATAGAGTATTTATTCATGGCTAGTTTTATAGCTAGCTTTTAAGCACCTCAACACTAGCTTGTTTTGTGATATGGTCTTTGACTTGCCTTTTATAGGTTATTGGCTCTCAAAAGATAAGGTGTTGTATTTTACATGTGTCATGTTTGTTTTTTTTTTCTTGAGCAGAATAGGCTATTAAAAATGCAAAAAGCCAAATTTGAAAATGGCAGATTATTGTTAGCGATAAGGAGCATGTGCAGTGATCCTCATTGTGGCTTCATCTCCATTTCAAAGCATGACTCAGATGTCAGAGGTTGAGTATTTATATCTGGTCTAAGCCAAGGGTCCCCAGTTTTAGTCTTGGACAACCACAGGATCTTTTGGCTTTCAGTGTTACTCGGTACACAACTGACCAATGAAAACAGCCGATTGCAGTTATCTAACCTTCTTCCTGGGTCCATATTGGTTGATATGTGAAATTAAAATCAGACTTTGTACATTGCCAGGACCAAGGTTGTAGACCTGTTATGTAACTACTCATTTTTGTGTCAAACAAAATATTGACCGCACCCACACCGATATTATGTGCGAACAAAGTGTTTTGTACAAGATGTAAAGTTCAGAGTTCATCCTGAGACGCACAGACTAGGTTTGGGGATTACTGATATCAGCTTGAACTGACAACTGAAGATGAGACCTCAGAAGATGAGTGGCCCCTCCCCTCTGGGAGGGTCCCGTTATACCTGGACCAATCAGATGGCAGCTGAGATTGAAGTCCTTTTCCCAGTTGGAAGAAAGCACCACTCTCGTGTCTGCCCCTCAGTAACTGCATGGTCAATATTAATCCTATTACTTCCCATTAATCCGATCCTGTTGTTTCCATGCCCTTGTTAGTGGGAAAGAGACGCATCCCCCAATCAAATTCTTTCTTGATTATCAAGCTAACAGTCATTGGCTGGTCCTTTTTTTCTGCTCCACTTTAAAACGTATTCTGAAAATTTGCAGGGGGCAATTAACTGGTAACCTCTATAACAAGGTTCAGTAGCTCTTGTAATATAATTTTAAAATTTGCCAGTATGAGGTCATCTTACAAAAATGACTGGATCAATTACTTGTTATAGCTCGTTGCTGAAATAGTTTATTGAGCACTGCTGAAAAAGAACTGTGAGTGAAAAATGTAGGACAATGTATTATGGGAAAAAGCATTAGGAGGTGCCTGTATCATTCATGATGTCCAGTAAATGCGTAGCTTGCTTTTACAATACCTGTTTATGAATTGCATCATTTTGTAATTTGAAATATATTTTATTGGCTTGAAATTGTGCAAGATTTGAGAACTTGTTGAAACAGTTAAAAAAGACATGACCTGACAAAATTTCACTTTATTTTAGGTCAAGCTGTTTGTATGGGACTTGCTGCCTGGCTGGGTGCAGTTACTCAATTGGATTCCTACGATTCTGTAAACAGGTTCGTTTCAGTTTCCATCTTATCACTCATTAGAGGTTTCATTATCCATTAGCATAAATGAACCGGGGTTGTTTTCGGAGAATTGATTCAAATTACATCTGGTTCAGTCTTCTCTGAGAGGACAGCTGCAACAATTATCTACCGTCATTTAGGAATGACAAACCGTGTCATTCCGTTGACCATCACAAACTGAAAAACGAAGACAGAGCAACACTTGAGGATAACGGAGCCTGTCAGTCAGAATCCGCCCTCAGACCGTATTAGAATTCTGCGAGGTCTTCCTCGCACGGAGCAGATAAAAATTGCATTTGACAACGATGTCTGGAGAACATTGAGCTGTCAGGAGCTGAATACTTGATAGAGAGGGAGCACAGATAAACACACAGCTTGGTATGACAGATCTGCTACGTGCAGGATTTTTCAAAAGAACATCCGTGCATGCCTTCAGGTAAATGTATCCATTCAAATCGGTATAATTCAATTTATCCATGGGTTTTTAGAGCAGAACAGCATGATACAAACACTGACGCAAACACCATGTACTTCAGCTCTGTTTCTCTGTGTAGTTTCAGCATACATTAGGAATAGCAATATTTCCTGCGGTTATACTTTGAAATTGATCGATTTGGTCCTTTATATACCTTATTCACTTGTGCGGCTTGCAACACAAAAAATACAGTTGGATTTGAAACAGAATTCCAATTACGCTCTTAATATCACCGACAGGGGATAGGTTCTTCAAGAAGAAAACAGACATTGGATGTTGGGGTGATTTTCAAAGCTAGAAGTCAGAACATAAGGGCTCATTTGGTTTTTATTAAAGAGCTACTTCACAAAATCTCACAAAAATACTGCTCTGGTGACATTAGATATTGAAATTCATGAAGCAGAGAGATGGGAAAATACAGTAGAAAATAGAATAAACAGAGTATAAAACTTGATTCAAATGACATCTGTGAACTATCTCTATGACATTGCATCTCGTAAAAGCATAAACGTACACTTTTCCTGTCCATGCCAATCCATGTACCTGGTATTGATATCGGCGGTTATTTGTGTGATTCAGTCAAAAGGATTTTGTCTCTTTCCATCACACACCCATAATACACCCATGGTCAATGAGCGTCTGCCTTTCACTTCTTCAGTAGGTGTGTATAATAACTTGTTGAATAATAATAAAAAGAGATATTGTATTTGCCAGCTAATCTACCTGAAACCCACAGCACATTTTCATGCATGTAAGGACATGTAGTAGTTTGAAAACTGCCAGTGGCGAGATGGTGTTGTTGAGTCACGTGTACTAGCTAACATTTTTTTTTCCGTTTTGTTCGCTCATCCCGTGCGTCCAGGCCACTCTGCAGTTCTGTGTGGTGAAGCCTATCATGGCCGTCATCACTATCCTTCTGCAGGCGTTCGGAAAGTACCACGATGGAGATTTCAAGTGAGGGTCACATTTCGCTCTCTCAATGTCTCGCACTCACGTACAGCCATGCTCCTGAGAAACATAGACAGCAAACCATTAAAGTTTTGTTTATACACATTGTGTGTGTATTGGTTACATAATGAAGTGCTCATGACTAACTAAGATGAGATGTAACAGCCACAACATTAAAAGTCAAAGTCATGAACCTATGTCCTGTCAAATGTTATGTTATTGGTAATTAATTTTATTAATGACATGCATAGTAACTGTACACAGAGCTTGTAATCGCTCCAGCTAACCATATAATATGTACTTGAGAAACACTTCATAAGTGTAACGGTCGTTGACCTTTTGAAGTTGGAAAATGTTACACTGAATATATTGGAAATTGTGATCAATTGAATGTATCTTTACTGAAAGACGATCTTCCCGTCGTCCTTTTTCCCAGCGTGACAGGAGGATATCTCTACATCACCATCATCTACAACTTCTCCGTCAGCCTGGCCCTGTACGCGCTCTTCCTCTTCTACTTCGCCACCAGCGATCTGCTGAGGCCTTACGAACCCGTCCTCAAGTTCCTCACGATAAAATCCGTCATCTTCCTCTCCTTCTGGCAAGGTGACTCTCTGCCCTTTTGCTATGAGATCAAGTAGGGTTTGCACTCAGACTTTTTCACCAACCAAATATTTTTATTTGGTCAAGATGTCTGAAGAGGATAGATGTTACATGTTTTAGTATTCAAACCAAGTATTGCAATGGGAAGACGATACCCATTTGTTCTCATCATACCGATGGCTGACGATCATGTGATTTTTATGAAGACATAGTCTCCACTTATTTTGCTTTCTTGTCATGTATTGGGGGTTAAATCAGTTGCGTAAAATGTTGTATCATTTGGAATCGATAATGATTCATCAAATCAAATTTGAAAGTCACAATAAAATTCCCCATTCCAGCGTAAAATCCCCCATTCCGACCTACTACTTTCGGATTTAAGTTCCATTCTTGCATGCACACAGACATCATAGTTACCCTTAGTTTAGGTTTGATCTCTTCTATAATGACACGTGGAGTCAGAACAGTGTTTTCTCCAAATTTTGAGACCAGACCATTGTGGCGGCTGGGAGGGGGAAGGGGAGGTGGTTGAGTGTGACTAAGCGTTTGGTTTCTGGCCCCGCCCCCCCAGGCATGGTACTGGCTATCCTGGAGCGCTGTGGCGTCATCCCCGAGGCTCTGGTCATCGACGGGCACGAGGTGGGGGCCGGCACGGTGGCAGCGGGCTGGCAGAATTTCATCATCTGCATCGAGATGTTCTTCGCCGCCATCGCGCTCCGCTACGCCTTCACCTGTACAGTGTACCAGGTGAAGGCCGAGACACCAGGTAAATACATCGCCACTCCTTCAGATAACCTTAAAATACGCCCCACGCAGGGGGGATCATCGGGGAAAAAATTTGATCAATTAATCAATTATTAATAAGACATTGGACAGAATAGAAAATTGTGCATAGGATAAACTGTATATGAAAATAATTAATTCACATATTCATTCATATATTAAGTTGGGACCAGAAAAAGCAGCCCTAGTACAATATCTCTGGTTGGGATCAGGACACGTTTCTGTGGCAAGCCTTGAGTATTTAAAACTTCAGGAGGAAAACTTCAAAAGCAACGTATAGACGTTAAACTATTCAGTGGTGTAGAGGTTTGACGGTCCTCCTCCGCTAGGCTTTGCGGTAAAACTCTGAAAGAGAAGAAAAACTGCAAGAGAGAAAATGAGAAAACTGAATAAATTACTAAGATGACCGAGGACGTCGACATTGCCTGGTGAACATAGCCTGCCCTCACGGAAACTCTTCGGTTTGAAGTCCAGCTTTTTGAAGTACTTCGTCTCTGCTTCTTTACTTTTGGAGAGCGAACGGAGTCCACGTCTTGTCTAATCTCGGTCCAGTTTTAAAACCCAATAACTCGGTGGGGTGCGCGTCGATATTGTTACAGAATGCACATCCTTTCCGTTCTCTGATCTCAAGGGCTGACGGGAGGAGCAACTTAAAAAACAAAACAAAAAACAAAAAAAAAAACCTCCCTGGAAGAAAGCCGCGTCTTGCCGGGTGGTTCTGAGCGTGCCTGCCAAAACTCCCACTGGGATTATAGCGACTTCTGGCTGAGAGGACTATTTCAGGGCACCTTGCAGAGAGATGAATGCCTTTCGCTTCCTCTGTTTTTCTGAATGGCACAGAAGCAAAATACCTAAACGCGGTAGTGGATATACCGACGTCAGCACCTTTTTTGCACAAAAAAGAGGAAAAACAAAAGGCTGGGGTTTCAAAAAATTAAATAAAAAATGAATCCCACCCCTCTCCATATCAATCATTTACATGCGTTCCTTCTTCTCCTCACTGAAATCCCATACTGGCTCTGGGCCATAAGACAAAATAATAAAATAATTTTAAAAAAATAATAAAAAGAAAGAGAATCGCTAAGCACTGTCGGTGAGTGGAGCGGTGAAAGTTTTCTTTATCCTCCTTTGACCGCTGATGTTCCCAGCTTCCTGTTTCGTGAGCATCAAAAACCCGTCTCCCACCAAAACGACTATAGAAACATATTCTATTAAAGGTCATGTAAAGAACACACAGTTCATTAATTTGGCTAGCAGATGTAATTCCAATTTAAGCAAATTGTACTGTATGCTTCAATTCATATAAACTGTCATTCAAATTTGTCTTACAGAACTTAAGTCAAAATATTTCTTAAAATATATTGCACTGAAATTTTGTAAAATAATTATGCATTTATAAAACTGCGTAAGTAGAGAATTATATCCAAAGTTGTTATTTTGGATGTCTAATGCGTTCAGTATATTTCTGTAGGTCATGTGACCTACTTCATAAATTCACCTCTATCATGTGGTATAAACTTCCTACAGGTCTTCACAGAATAATTGACTGAGAAAATCAAAGACTAAGCATTCAAATCTACCTGTACAAAACTGGGGAGAACCTACTGGCTTTCATGGTCTCAAAGTCTCTGCTGGGTTTGTGTTTGACGTACGGGCCGAGAAAGCTATTCGCAGAAAGAAAACTTTCCAGTGTCAGGGAAATGTCAAGACCGTACAATTCTTTTATTTATGGAAGCCTCAGCTGCCAAAAGCACCTCCTAGCAATTCTTTTAGAGGCTTTCACGTACGCGTAGATACATGCAAGCCAGCTGAGAGGAGAAGCTTAGCAAAGCATGCTTAACCGACACCGTGATCTCCCCCCACGAACAAAACCATGGGTTGGACCCCAGAGGCCTAAACCCCAGCCCTGACCCCGAAACGTGTCTATTCCCTTCATCTGCACCACCGAGCATCTGCCATCTTTTGTTTAGGCATCTCAGTTCTTGTACAAACGTGAAAAAAAGCGGCTAAGAGCGGAGGGAACTCCGCGGTCCGCCGGGGGGGTTTTACGCAGAGGGTAGCGAGAGCATTTCCCAGGTGCTCGTCTGTTCCAGCCCCATCCTCGCCACGTCCACCCTCGCTTTCATCCATCAACGCGGCGAACATCCCGAGCCCAAGGGAGCTTTAACAAAGAGTCCTCCCTGAAGCAGGCCAGAGGGTATTCGTGAGAACATCATTTTGTACGTCCAACTTGCTTTAAATGCACTTGTGCCTCCCTAGGCTGGCGAGGTTTACTGAATTACATTTGTCAGTTTTTTTTCGTGGCATTTGGCCCAAAAAAACTGTATGAAAAACAACCCCCAAGTATTATCCTACCCTGAAGATATTTTTGTTTAAATGCCTTGTCAGTCAAAGCTGTACATAGCAGTTTTATTAAAGGAAAAGACTGTGTTTCTCCTCTTGGGCCAGAATTTGCAAGATGTCAGGTTTCATAATGAAAATGTTAGCTGAGGAACTGAGAGGAGAAAAAAATTCAATGACAACAACTGTATGATTCTATCTGATAGCTCAGGCATTGTGCGCAAGCAAAAGGACAGTTGCTGTGTCAGCGTTTATATAGCTCTGCCGGCTGACCTGTATCGAAATATGGCTGATGTCTCAGTCGAATATCTCCTGGGAATTGAGCCTCAGGAGTCATCGAGTTTTCCCCGTTCACTGTCGGCTCGATCATTCTTATTGGTTGAGACGTTTGACTGACAAGATCAGGGACGCGCCGCCATTTCACAGATCCCCGTATCATTGTTTTTTGCTGTGGCCCATCGGCAAGGAAATCTCTGTCTCCGTTCGCTTTCTTCAGTTCACTTTTCCTCGTTTCCTGACACCTGAGCTCTGTTTTCAGCCAATTTGTAAATACTTCAGTGCCTATTTCAAAATGTACGCCCCGTGGAATGTCCTAACCTGAGAATGGCTTCCTTTCACCTGAAACTTGTGCTCTGAATTTACAGCCAACCTGTCAATACCTCAGTAAAGTAATATGGAGTAAGAGCAGATGTTATGTCACGAATAGCAGTATAGCTAAGGGAAGTTACCTGACACAACATAAAGTGGACAACCAACAACCCCCAAGCCTTGAGGATAGTCTTGACAGCCACAAAAACGATCTGTCCACCTTTATCGTGTTAAGACTCAGATAAAACCAACTTGACTGTGTATCCATCTGAAATAGTACTTCGCAAATAGTACTACACTTGCCCACATACTTAATTTTGCATATAATTCCATATTTGATAGGGTTACCAACCAACAGTGTTTCAGGATCTAGGATGTTATGTTACATTATGTTACAGTTATTTAGCTTTTTATCCAAAGTGACTTATAGTTGATTATACTGAGCAAGGGCCAATTTCTCCCTGGGGACAATGTGGGATTAAGGGTCTTGTCCAAGGGCCAATTAGCTGCACTGATCTTATTCACTATACTGGGGCTTACAGCACCAACCTGTTATGCAATGTCTTTGTTGTTTGTATTTGTTTCGCAAGTGATGATATTTATATCATGAATTTATATCAAGTTTCATATTACCTTTATGAAATTGGTCCATCCTCTGATATTCTTACAGTCTTAGAGGATATATGATATATCTATCATATCTCAAGAGGAGTCTGAAAAAGAACATTTTAAATTGATATCTTGTATCGTTCCACAAGTTAGCCATTCTGTCATGAAGAAATGACAGTTCAATTTCTTAACTTTTCTAGTTTTAACACAGACTCATATTCCTTTAGTTTTTCTTTGTTGTTTTGGAGTTTGGAGCTGTTTTGTTCGCACTGCATTAATAAGTGAATTGTTGGACAGTTGACTTTGAGGATCTTGACCTCGTGCCAGTGTTGCTGAATGAGATGATAAAAGTCTGTCATTTGTATTACAGCTGACTGCTTACAGCAGTCAATAAGGATGTTAATGATATTACTATAGCGTACGATTTTCTCTTTCGGTGTGCTACATCATTCATTTTGGCACTGCAAAGAGGAAACCAATCAGCTACACATTTTATAATTCAGATTTCAACACGCAGACCTCACTGAAGATACACAAAGTGGTGCCATGCCATTTACTGGAGTTAGCGTCGTATTTTTAAAGCTAACAGGATGGCTAAATTGATTCACAGGGCTCCAGTTCTTACTCTTTATGCAGATATCTTCATATAAGCCATTGTTTCATTCTGCACACGCATGTGAAACACCAAAGAGCGTGCAAGAAAACGTATTACAATCATGGGGCTCTGGGTACTGCTGTGATCCGGTTAAAACACATACTTTTGATGTTAAGAGTCAGATCAGAATGATTTGTGTCTACACTGGATTTTTTTTTTAAAAAAGAATGTTCCAATTTTACCCAAATACAACTGAGGATAGTATGTGGTCCAATGATGCTGAAAAACTAAAATTTCCTTTCTTTACGTAATGGGCATGTAAATCCAATTTACAAAAGCATATATTTTGAGAACTATTCACTTTCTAGCTACTTAAATTAAACTATGTTTCCTTTTATGTTAATTTGTATGCATTAACTAAGAATATGAGTTAGCTTGCTAAAACATGTTTCATTTTTTTTATTAATGCCGCACAAAATAAACCAAACTTTTCTTTGCATAAACAGAGAACCCAAGTGACACGTGTGATAACTGTTTGAAGGGTAATTCAAAAAGAAGAGACACAATTAACTGTGATTCCCTTAATGTAAACACAGTTTCTGCCGGAGGGGGGAGGGGGGAGGGGGGTGGGAGCTTGTGTCTTGTCTTTGTCTTTGAGCCAAAAATGAACATTCTTCATTTTCGAAAAACAAAAGAGACGGAGTACATTCATTTCACCTACTGCACCACCGAGATAGTACTGTTTACATCTGGGAGCGTAGTCTGGGGTAGTAGACCAGAAAATGAGCTAAGCGCGCAGTTCCATACGCTTGTGTTCAAAACGCTGAAGAACAAAAAAAAAAAACCTTGAATAGATTTTGAATTATCTGGTAGGTGGCACTGAGATCTGTACCGAAATGGTAATGTTTGGAGGAATTCCACAGAGTTCGTTAAGCAGCCGTTAAAAAAGAGAGGATATTTAGCAAAAGGTTATAGTGGAAAGACAGCTCAGAGCACGGAGGTGCTGATTTGTCGTTAAGACTTTCTGTCCATTATTTAACATTCCCGCTGAGTACGTTGTCACCGTCAGTATATAACATTGCCCCCGGCAACCGCGAGGAGCCGGGCAGCAGCACAGAGGAGGGGGAGTGGAGGGTTGGGGGTGAGTGTGGGGGGGGGGGCTCTCTGATGAAACCGCTGCACCGAAACAAAAGCCCACACTGCCTCCTGCAGTCTGTCCGCAACGTTTTTTCCAAGCAGTTGTTTGTGAATGCGGGAACGAGACAGACAGCCGAGGGGGAGGTAAAAAGTGATACACACTCATCTCTTACATTCCGGAGAGAGTACAACTTATAAAACAAGACTTACCTCTTCTTATTAGAATTTTATTACAATACATATTGCTTTATTTAGTATGGACATGCACACTTTTTTAAAAAATGCCATCATATATATTAGCTTTTTCTGCCCATTCCTGTTTTTAATGTTGCTTTTGTGATTGAAGGGAATCGATGTGTTCAACTCGGTTGCTAAGCAAAGCAAAATTTTGTTAAGGGCAACAAGGATTTTTTCTTTCATTCAGTTATGCATCATGTATCGTGAGAAAACTTGAGGGCCATTGCATTATGAATGAGTATAATTTGAATTTGAGGTCATGAGCTTGCATATCATACATGTTCAGTAGATGCAGGTTAACTCATTGAATATTCATCGATCTTGAATTTATTATTTTAAATGCGGACAAAAGTGGGGCTTCCATGAACTTTGCATAGTTAATTCGTAATCTTAGTGGAAAAAAACGTATTCCACATGAGGTTATAGACCGCATGTGTCATGTGTTTGAAGTTCGTATGTTTAAATCTCTTGAATCTGGTGATCTGTTTTGAAGGGGAAAAATTTTGATCGGCGGGAATCTTGGTAGGTGGTTGAGCCTGTGTTCTTTTCTTGTCAGACAACAACGCTCCAATGCAGAGCATATCCAGTGGGCTAAAGGAGACCATAAACCCCAACGACATGGTGCAGGACGCCATCCACAATTTCTCCCCTGCCTACCAGCAGTACACCCAGCAGTCCACACAGGAAGTGGTCCCGCCCAGCCAGAACGGCAGCAACGTCCTGAGCCCCGGTGGCGGCTCCAAGAAGAACGACAAGATCATGCTGATCACCTCGGACGATGAGTTCTAGGCAGCCTGGCCCCCCCCGCCCCATTCCAACCTCACCCGTGACCCCTGACCCCTCACCCCTGACCCAGCCAAATAACTGCCATTGTCTGCACTGGAGGGTCATCTCTCACCTCTACCTCTGATCTCATTTTATATACCTTCTTTAACCCGTTTTTGTCCATCTGTCCATTTCTGTCCCTCTCAACGACTTCCTCCGCATACTTCTGTCACCACGGTTTTTTCGAGTAAAACGTGAAAAGCGGTAATGCATGCTCAGATTCATTTTTAAAGAGAAGCAGATGACACGGTCAGGTTAGACTGAATTTGTCATGTAACCTATTGCATCTAATGTCTGGTAGGGAATTCACATCAAAAGCTGAACAAATATGAAGGAGAGATGTTTGGCTATTTTACCTGTTTAAGGCGAAAGTCGTCTTTTTTTTTCCCCAGTTCAAATCTGAATCGTGGCCGATTTTCTGGGTAATGAACACAATAGTCACTGAAGCGGAGCCTTTCCTGTACCACTGGTGAGAATGAAATCTGTACAAATAAAGCTAACCTTTCCGCAGTAAAATATTAAAACAACAGGCCCCCTTCTGGGACCCTTTGAGCAGCAAATCCCAAAGATCACATACTGCTTTAAGATGGAGGCTGACAGCTGCATATGAGCTGGAAGTCGATGTGGTTTTTTCCACTTCATAATATTGACTGTAGTGTCCTTCCATGACATGGGCAGATGTTGGGATTTGTGTACTGAGAAGTAAACGCGGGGCAAGATAGTATGGCAGTGTCTTGCGGATTTATTCATAAACCACTGCGCTAAAACACTCCACCCATTACCATATATGGCTGTACATACAAACTACTTCTCCCATGGTAAAGATTTTTAATGTCATTATGATTTTACATGTTTGTTTATTATGTTTTGCCTGTAGCACATATCCTGAATTTTTTAAAGGAAATAGGCCTGGCAGCCATTTTGGCTCAAGCAACAATGTGGTCTTGCATCTAACTGTTTGAAAGACACCAAATGTTTTATTGTCATGTGTGTTCTCACAAGCATTTGTTTGTTTGGAATTAGTTTATATGTTCGTTCATGAGTTACTAATTACTGCACATCTTTGTGGGTCACGGTAAGCACTCGGAACATTTGAGTCTGTACACTGTAAATTAATGTAAATATGAACTTTCATTTATACGTTTGTAAAATATTGTATATAAAGGCGGTTCGCACAAGGCTTTCAGAGATGCTCTTTCAGTATCAGTGTAAGTGGGAATGGATAAGGAAATTATTTTACTTTAACTGTGCATTTATACAGAGTCTATGTATGCGCGAGGAGTTGTTTTGAAAGACATGTTGGAGTACTTCCATGTAGATGCAAAGCTATCCAAATTCAAGTTATTTTCTGCTCTGTCATGTAGAAGTATTTAATTATGCCATTTCTCTTCAAAATGTACACAAGCATAGAAATTGAAATAAAGATGTCATTTTCCTTACTTTCTCTTATGTATTTCATCCTTCACAGTGTTTTATTTTGTCTTGAGTTTGAGGGGAAAGAGAATGAATTATGTCACTTTCGGAGGAAAATGTCTACTGGGCTTGTGGTGCTACTCTATACTACAGTCAGGTACTGTATCTACTTGACATTTGAAGTCAAGGATGCACAGATAAAACATTTTTTTTCATGAGAAAAAAGTATTTATTGAAAAGTACAATAAAAATACAGGCACAGCAGATTCGTATTTACAGCAATAATTTACTTATTTTCAGTCTGAACCTGAAATAGAAAATGATTTTTGCACTTTTGCTCATGAGGGTGGTTTACTATCAAACCGGAACGGATGTAAATGAAATCCAATAACTTACATATCACAAAAAAAGAATAAAAATAAAAACCAGACAAAAATAAATACAAAAAAGGTTCAAATAAAATACATAAAAACAGAATAATGAAGTAACACGATAATGATTTTGAGCAAGACATCTTCTGTCAGGCATTTTGCTGTTTTCCCATGATTCTCGGTATTTACAGTCACTGTCAGCTTTAATGCAATATAGAGCATTATTTTGCTTGCCTCAGAACTACAGAAAAATACTACCTATATTGTGGTCGCAAACCTATTGCTAAACTCCTATTTATGTATAAACGATTTACTAACTTCAATACATAAAATCTCTTAATTTACTCACTAACTACGATAAATATTGTTCTATTTTTCCACCCAAAACCTTTCAGTTTTAACATTGTCATATACAAAATATTTCTCTACAGCAGCATACTTCATATGTCTTGGAGCTTTTATATGTTTACATGGATTTATAGGTGAGTATGCTCTACACAGACCATATGTGTTTAAACTTTCCTATGTGCATTCATGGCAGATAGCTTTGAAAACTGAGGGAAAATACAACAAATATAGGATAGATTTTATCTATGTTTGCCAGAAAGGCTACATAATATAGGAGAAAAGTACCCACTTTTGTCAATATGGTCAAACCCATTACCCTTCCCAGCCTGTGAACCCTATTGATTTAGAAACTATAGACAGAGTAAAGTCAACACACACTTAAAGAAATTCACCTCTACCTTGTCAGGTGCTCTCGTTCCTATTCGAATGCCTGACAATGTTGGCAAAATGCTAAAGCTCACTGTGGAAGTGTCTCTTGGTTATTTTTCCAATGGGAAAAAAGGAATCGTGAGTTGCATGATCCTGGCTGTCACGGTGCAGGATGTGAGCATGCTTCTGAGCATGCTCAGTGGTGTGCATCCTACTCACAATCTGGAGAGAATAATTCTGTAGTATATGGTTTGCTAACGTCCTCCCGGTCTGGAAATACACCTGAAGCATGAGGACGAGCTCGATTAGACATGAAGGAACAGACTGGATTACTTTGAGACTAGCAGACAATATACATCTGTCAAGAACCCTGTAAACATAAAGGAAATGATTTTTCTCAGGGGTTCATTTTCAAGATTGACCACCAGGTGTCAGTATTGTACATAAAATGGATGCTTTGCAAACACATTCCTTTTTTATAGTGACAAAACAAGTCATCTGTTTTCATGTTCTGATCCCACTGTGAGGAACAAAAATGGCCATGTTTATTTAATGCAATGGGATCCAGCACAACAAATCACTGCTGTGAATCTGGCTTGTAACACACAGCCTTACAGAGCTGTCTGATGTTGCTTGATAATGGAACAGCACGAGATGGATGTAGGACTCTATCAAATTAAGTGCATCAGTGACAATCTACAGGAAAAACAGCTTTTTTTATATATGAAAGCTGGTTTGTAAGTTTAAGTAGGAGACATTTTAGATGCTAAACACCAAGTCAAATAGACATGTAAAATGCATCTATATATCAAAGGCACCTATAGATTTTATGTTGCATTAGCATTGATTCACAGCACTACGATTTATGCCTTTAAAGTACTGCCCTTTAAAATGAAGGCCCACTGTCTAATCAGCTGCTTTTAGGGGGTAAAACAAACTGTGTGACTGCACTAAACAAGCATTAATGCTAGGACAACCTTTAAAACGTACTGAGTGATTTCCATCAACCCCACCCACGCCACACAACCTTTCTCCTCCAGAGAAAATGTATGTAGTGACAGACTTAAAACGAGCCTCTTGATGCTCTAACTGTTACATCTGCAACGTGGTCTCTCGTATCAATATATAATATTTATAGTCTGGTTTGTGGATTCAGTAACAATCGTTAAGTAGTTCTCAAATGTCTTTATGTGTAAATACATGTTCTGTGCCCATAGCAGAATGGACAAAAGGTTACCAAAAGCAGCATTCCTTGTCATATACATATGAAAAAAAAAATAACATTACTGCCAAATGCAGCGCAGTATTTTAAATAATATCACTATTTTAAGGGGGGTAGTTACAAGAGCATTCGAGTCAAGGTATTTTGTGTCCAAAGAATACAAACAATGAACAAAAAGACAATACAAAATACAATTTCAACATAAACATACATATACAATGGATGTGGGAATACAAAATGGTAAAGATAAGAGCACAACCATGACTTTGATTAGTAAAAAGCAGTAGGGCCAAAACAGCAGCATTCACCCTTCGTCCATTACACTCTGCAGTTCAGGGATATTTCACCAGGGGGTGACAAACACTCATTTTTCAACCGAGCAAGAGCGAACCTCAACGCCAGCTATCTCGTTACGGCTGATCAACGGCAATAAATAAACAAATAAATCATATTCAACCGTTGATCTACATCATACTATACCAAGGGCACACACAGATAAGCACCTGGTCCTGTTTACTGCATATGCAGGTTAAATCCAGTTCGTAATCCTTAGTCATGTAACATGAAAAATATATTTTGAAGTCTTAAAAATCACTTTGGTGAAATGACAATCAAAGATTTAAGTTTAACTAAGAATTCTAAACAAATTAGTAATTGAATGGAGACTTGATGCAGTTGCTTGACGGTGACTTTTACTGTCAAATGATGTATGATATTGTCAACGACGTGTTCCATCTACTCAGTACATATATATCAGTGCCTCCCATTGCTCACTGCACAGAATTTATAAGACAGTAGGCCAGATTTATCAAAGTCTTGAGCACATGCAGTTTGAAGGACATGACTTGTGATTGGCGCAAACGAATTACCTCAACCAATCACAGTCTTTTTAACTTGCGAATACTTTGCACGTACATAAAGGTGGTACTAAATCAGGCCCACTGTATATTGCTGTAACCGCTCCGACAGAGGCATGTGGATATGATTTTGAGTGATTTGAATATGTGAAATTGATTATGGAAATGAGAAAAATTAACTTATCTTCCTCGGTCATTTCAAATCTGTGACTAAATGGCGGTTTGACTCACGCTCTTCTGTTTTTCTGGATTGAGTTTTCACATTAAGGTTCTCTCTAAGCTAACGTTCTTGTCTAAATACTATCGCGCTATACGCACGTCACACGCTGTATTTAACGGTTCCATATCTGCTAGCGGCCCTCGACTGGTGAACTGGCGGTAGGAATGGTTTTCCAAGGACGGAATTCTACGCCACTGCGTGGCTAGAGTATTTGTTAGGAGCTCCTCCGTTTCCTTTCACGGTGAAATTAAACTACACAAAGCCGTTTTAAAAAATCTGTAATATACAGGTAATAATTGGACTGCGTTTTACTCCTCAAGCCAGCACATCTTATCACTTTATCCAATATGGACTACCCACCATGAGATATGGCATCAGTCACACGAGTTTAGAAGAAGAAATAATCATATAAAAGCAAGTGCCCATCTTGTTAAGATAGCGTACATCAAAAGATTTATTTTTTCCCTAAGCCATCATTATTTTAGTTATAAAAAATAGATCACACTGAATTATAATAAGATTCAAACAGACCTTAATTCTGATGTAAATTTCAGAACGCAGACAGGTCTAATTTAACTCTGAGGTGCTAAAGTCTTCCTCTGGTTATATAATATCTGAATATTTAAAAAAATATACATATCCGTGGCAAGTGCTTTTTTGTATTTTTTTTTTATACTGTGACTTAACAGTCATTTATTAAGTGCCATGCAATGATTATTGTGTCATATTTGTTAGTTTTGCCAAGCCAGCTTCTTTATCTATAGCTTTCATTGTGACAAATTATCTCTCAGCAATATAATATATCCACTTCCAAAAGTATGCAAGTTGGTTGTATGTGACAATCAAACCCAGGGAAAGTGACTGGTTGGATGTTTCCATTCATATATATTTAGAGCTATGGACTTTCTGTGTCCTACGATTAAACGACGCACTTTCCCTGGACATTTCAAATACATGCTAACACGCTTCAGAAATATTTGAAGCTCCAATGAGAAATACACATGAAAATGTAAATTGTAGACTACTGACATGTTTCAGAGAACGGCTCTTGTGCCCTTTTGACGTCAGTGCCATGCTGGTCCCTCCCTCTTCTCGTTTAGACCTACAGTAGCCTACAGTAAAATGTGCGCCTTTTCGGACAGCTTTTCGGTCGGCATTTCATTCTTTACAAACGATTTCAGGTCAGCAGACACAAAAACGGTTAGTACTACCTATCAATTGCTCTATCTACCCTACTATAACGATAATATATTATTTCCGTCTCTGTTGTAAAACTAGATACCACAAGTCCGTTCAGACCTGTCTCAGCCCAGTGCTACCCTCTTAGGTCATATCAAGTATAGTTTTGCTATTTAATAAGCGCATGGATTTGTGGGAGTCTGAGTCATGGGGAGGAGCTTAGGGGGTGGGGGGCGGAGTGAGAGGGGTGAAGGTTACGAGCATCTGGCTTCTTCTGTTGGTGCTGGGGAGGGGCAGTTTGTTTTTTGTTTTTTTTGCAAAGTGTGTGGATGGAGGTTTATGACACCCTTCATCCGCCCCTTCCCTACTTTTGCAGCCTCTGATACAGACCCCGCCCCCCTCCGCCTAGGAAGGGGCGGAGAAAGGGGTAGAGCCGGGCCCACGGTTGGCCGCTGACTTGACGATGGTGATAACGCTGGTGGCGGCCACCTTGCCTCCGGGGGAGAGGGCGACGGTCCTGGCGAAGCACTGGAGGGCCTCGTACTTGGCCCTCAGGGTCTCCAGCTCCAGCTTCATGCTGGCGTTCTCACGGGCCAGCTTGTCCACCTCCTGCTGGAGCTCCGTCTTCTGCCGCTCCAGCTCCTCTTTCTGCGTCACACGCTTGATGCGGCAGCTGGCGGCGTAGCCACGGTTCTTCAGCGTCCGCCGCCGCTGCTTCAGGCGCGCCACGTCCTCCTTGGTCAGCCCGCGGAGGTGCTGGTTGAGCTCGCGCACCGACATGGCAACCAGTTCATCGTCGCTAAGGGCCGGGGCATTTTCCCCACCCTCCTTCTTTACCTGACCGAGGGAGGGAGGCGGGGAAAGAGGTTATAAACTTTAAAGTGAACATATGTCTCTTCAATACGACGGTGCTTTGAGCCTGTAGTATAGTGACCAAGGTACATGACTGAGAACCCTTAGGGTTGGTGGTTCAAGCCCCAATCTAGCCACAGTAAGTTCACCGTTGCTGTTGAGGGGGATTGACCCTTGGTTAACTCAATCAACTCTAAGTGGCTTTGGATAAAAGCATCCACTAAATGACTGTGATGTAATAATTTTAACATGCACTGTGTTGCTCAGTTTTCAGATTCTCCATCTCTATTAATTCCTTTCCTCAGGGACAGTTGCCCATTGGAGGTGAGTCCTCTTGGCCATCAAAGCAGTTTCTGATGCTAAGCTAATATTTGTTCTCCATTTACAAATGAACTATCCCATCTTCTACCAAGCTTTCCTATGAATATTTGTATTTAAAACCTAATGCATGAATCATCATGTGGTATATTTCCCATGTTAGCATATGGGGTATTACTGTAAATGACTGTTTGTGAGTTCAGATTTTTTTTGATTATTGCAGACCTTTGTATATTGTACATAGACCTGCATGTACTAGTTAAACTGCTGCAAAACCAACTGCCATAGAATTTGACAGATTTAGTTATATACTGGGCTATTTTGCTTTGTTATGTGGTCAGTCACACACACTCACCTGTAAAGCCTTGCTTGTTTTATAATGAGACGTCATACCCTGCGTTCATTCAACTGGTCCGAATCCTTCAAAAATGGAGCTGGAAGGTGAAAATGAGAGACAAATGCTATTAATTTAACAGTAAATTAGGCTGTAAAAGCAGACTGTACTTCTTCTCAAATCAGTGGACTGTAGAAGACAGTTAAGATTTACAACTTAAGTTTGACACAGCAATAGAAACCATTTAGGTGTACGTTGACATCCCCATAATGTTTTTGGCTGCACAGTAAAACACTATTATAGTACCTGACTTATTTTTAACAGCCTTGTAAAATTGTCCAATGACACTGCAATAGCACAAAGCTGCCAGCAGATGCCAGTGTTATGCTGCAAGACACATGCCAGACAATGCCTGCACTGTCAGGCTGAAGTGTTCCTGCATGCGGTTCGCTGGACCGTCCTGAGACAGGAGCAATAATAGGTCACCACGCTCGCCACAAGGCTGCCGTCTCTTTGTCTCAGCTCTCATCCCAGGATATTTTTACAAGGGAGGCTTTTTATAGACTTCGTTGCACCAGATGATTACAAGCTTTGGAGATGGGCCATGCTGGAAACAAAGTGTTCACTTTGTCTTTGGAACAGAGAGCTGTTGTCAACGTTCCTCTCTGGGACCCAATCTCTACTGTCAATATGAGAGTGCTGGTATGAAGGATGGGTGGAGAAGGGGGTGTGAGAGTGCAAATCACATGACCATCCAAATTTTATGCGGGCCACATTCATAACCCTGGGGCACACCCTGTATTTATTCCAAGCCTATAAGAGCTCAAAGGTTTGCAGGGTAACACAAGATTAACTAGCAGGTGGTCTGAGCTGAGGGAACTAATATACATACTATATTAAAGACAGGGCCAAAATACCATATATAAATACAGGAAAAACATACCAACACACTTACAAATGAGTCCACATAAGCTTAAATGAGGTTTTAAAATTAATAGTGATTTTGATCCTCTGATGAAATCAATGGTGTCTTCCAGTACTCAGAGATGCAGTAAGATTTATCCTGAAGTAAAGCCTCAATATGTTTTTCTCACTGTCTTGGGGCATTTGTTTTTCCTTTACACAAAACAGGAGACCAAGAAAATTGTGATGGAATCTGAACCAAACAAATGTAGAATTAATCTGGTCCCTACAGCATGACCAAGTGTTGATTATGTAGTCATAACTTCACAGTTTTTAGTGCCAAAAAGCACTGCTCATGTAGAAAGCAACTAATACCACATGTCTTTAGTCTGCATGTCTGAAAGCTGCTCGGCCATTGGTCAACACGAGTTAAGAGTGACAGAGACGTACAGATGTAGACCATCAGCTGTGAATGTACAAATGCAATTGGGTACATTATTCACGAAACCATGACTTACTTCTTATTATTTAAAAGGTCATAATGACCTTCACTACCTTTTAATGTTGGCTAGTTCTTTTGAAGAACCCCTTAGCCTTGTGTCATGATCTTAGAGTTTTGATTTTATAGTGGTTTTCACAGAAATCTATCTCAAGACAATGAGAATGATTGGGATTTTTATCAAAGTGTATCTCATGATAACATGAAAGAGTTCAGTTTTATATAAATGAGGAAGAGTTTGATATTACCAAGTAATTTCATCATGCAGGTTTCATCATCAAGATTCCCATATTACTAAAGTGTACGTGTAAAGACCACGAAAAACATAACTAAATAAATCCTAAAAATATCTGGAAATGTGAAGTTATAAATCTTGTGATCTTAAGATACATAGTCAATTTCTTAATATTTGAGAATAATGGGATGATTGTCCCAATGTCATCGTATCAAAACACACCCAAAAAAAAAAAAAAAAACATTATGACTATACAATGGCTTTGACAAACTCGCAGGTATATCAAAGTGCAAAAAAGGTCAAATATAAAACTGTCCTGCGATGCAGAGGTGGTACAGTTTAGCACACGATCAGAGTGGAAAATTCCAGAAGCTAAAGTGTCACAGAGACATAGTTTCCCCCGCACGGTCATTGTTGTATTTTCTGCTTTGAGACAATGTTCTTTATCGGGGTGGGGAAGGGGGGGGGGGGGGGGTTCAGCACCGTAGAGCCTGAAAGATAGATCCTGTTACAGTGGGCTATCCTGGCCCGTGCTACATGTCCTTATTTAACTCAACCTGTTATATTTAGCCCGGCGTGATGACGGCCGAATTCTGCCAGCTCGACAATTTGAGTGGAGACAACATTAGACAGAGAATTACTCTTTCAGTGGACCTCTGAGCCGTACTTTAAGGCAGCCAGAGGATGTGATTTTATCGGTTTATTATTCATGTGGGAAGCTGCAGTTTGCCCATATTCCAAAGCACTAACCATCCCCATAATGTAGTGTGCATTATATTACGTTACATTATTTATTTGCCCTGCTGATGTCCTTATTGGAGCATGACTTGCATATCTAACACACAGCTGGATACAATTCACTTATTCTCCGAGCTCAGCGCTTCACTGCCACGCAGCAAGAGGCTGTATTTTCATCTTCTGGATATGTTTTGAGCTTATTACTGTGTTCCCTCTACAGAGATACTAAGCTTTATAATTTCAAATTCTTACATCAGAGATTTGTTTTTATAATTTACTTATATATATAAATTTGAACAAGTATTTCACAAGATTAATAACATTATTTAATGTCTAACAAATGAAAATAGTGTCATTTATGACTGTCCAAAGATCATTCTTTAGTTTTTCTCCTTTTTTGTTGTTTTTGGTTCATATATCATATTGGATTCTTAGCTCTCGTTTTCTTGCAGGTTTACACAATCGCTGACGTCTTTGTGAACCGTAACGTGGAGTTACACAAGAAACAGTCTGTGGAGCCGTGGCAGTTAGAGAGTCTATTTACAAGAGTGGTGTCTGGCTCATGTATTTTACATGCAAACCCTCATCCCTGCAGTGTCAACGCAGGAAACGAAATTCTGCCGAAATCCAGCTCTAATGGATGTCCGTGAGCACCAGGAAACCATTACTTATGGCCTGTGGTTTTTCTACATGTAATCAGTGACATGTGCTGAAATACAATCACCAATAATTCATAATGAAAATGCATTCCAGGCCTGTCTGCGTATGAATTTTCATGGATATGGTAATAGAGAGCAGTTCCCCCCCAGAACTCTTTAGGAGGCACCAGAGAAATCGGCCGATCGTCAAAACGGTCTTTGGCAGAATGTTTACATACTCATGAATGGCTGTGGCTTTCATTGAAGCACCAAGTCATCCATCTGGTTGACCTTGCGTAAACCACATCAGCATTGCATGCTAGCTCATATCCTTATGTCACCATTAGGACATGGATAATTCTGTAACACATATAACGCAGAGAAAGAGAGAGAGAGAGAATGAGAGAGAGAGATAGACATGCGAGAAATGAGGTAAAACAATGTTTTCTTCTCATTATAATTAGTCGTTAGCCATCCAGATCCAATTACATAGTTCCCTCGGATACTTTTCGGAACTCCTAACTCAGCTCCTCCGGTAACTTTTCCGGAGAAACGAAATCGTTCTCAGTTCCGGGAAAAAGGGAAAAGACTGGAATATTTGTGTCACGCTGTGGGCGGTTCGGGCCAATCCGAATCTAGCCGTATGGAGGCGGGGAAGAAAGGGAGAAAAAATTCCTAGACAGCAGCTTGGGCTCTGAGGGTGTGCTTCAGAAAAGGGCTGCATCAGGACAAGGGGGGAGGGAGGGAGGGGGACATGGAGGGGGGAACCCATGGTGCTTTTCCAGGCGAGACCCCCAAAGCCTCCAGCGGAAAAATACCCTCCTCAAACGAGGGGCCTCAAGTGTTGCTAGTTTTAGTGGCTTCCTTGTTTCCCAGGAATTCCTTCAGCGCGTATGCTTCTTTTGCTAACAGCGCTCGGCTTGGGCTTTCCAAACAACCCCCTTCCCTCCCCCTTCTCCTCCTCCTCCTCCTCCCTCCCCTCGAAGCTTCTCTCTACCTCCTTTGAGAGGAAAAACATGAAAATCCCAAAGGACTGAGTCCCTGCTTTTATCATGTATTCTACAGAAACAACAAGCACTTTTTGTACAGCTCTGAGCTTCATGTAACCCACTGCGTGGAAGATCTCTGCAGAGCATTGCTTCCTCAGTCAGACTTCAGTCAGTTTTCTGAGGTATGAGGAAATATGTCAAAAAGATACTCTCAGAGAAGTTATTTGGGGTGGATGATACATGTGTATCTCTCTCACACACACACACACACACACACAAAACAAAGCGGGGACCTGCTTCAGTTGATTTAGGGCTGCTTTAACTGAAAACATACCTGGGTTGTGTGACAGGGGGGTGTGTAGACTAAAACAAAACCAAGCAAACGTTTAGTCAGATACACTTTATATTTAAATGTCTGCTATATCATGGCGACTGAATACACATAATCCAAAAATACAATCAGTAAAACAAGTTTAACAACTAACAGGTAAATGTTTGATAACTGGCTCCAAGACCAATCCTTAGTGTACTCTAATTCCCATAACACTAGGGGGGAAAGCAAACTGTTCAGCACTATCAGTAGCCTAACTGATAAGAATGTATACATAATTTTGATGTCTGCCAGAGAGATCACATGATCAGATCCACTTCCTTAAAAACAAAGGCTACATTGCGACACCGTACTGAAAATTGCATGCCAAACAACTTCACTGAACATTACAGGGGGGTGAGATGGAACTAAAGCAAACATGGTAGCCGAGCCCTCGCTGACAACATATCAGCGGGATGGAGCAGCCTGTAGCCTAGTGGCTTAGGTACATGACTGTGACCCTTGAGGTTGATGTTTCAAGCCACGAGGCCCTTGGTTCGCCCACCTGTAAGTCACTTTGGATTAACGCATCAGCTAAATGACTGTAATGAATGTTGGTGTGTGGTTTTATTAGACATAGACAGAGCACTTTAGATCTCATTTCTCCCACACACACCACAGGTTGCAGAAAAACAAAATGGGTGTGGTTCAGTTTCGGTTCCTCTCTAGGCCACCCTGATTGGCTGCGTTCCTCGTGGTCCTCCCGACCATACTGCCGCAGCGCAACCTCACCAAGGTCTGTGTTTGAATACAGGAAGTAGACCGGGGTTAAAAATAAAGATGGTCTGACGGTCACGGGAAGGTGTGACAGTTGCGTCACCGCCCACTACCGGGTCATGCTGCCTACATCATGCGGGTGGGTGATGACACAGAGAACCCGTGTGGTACCCGGAGGAGCTGACGTGACACAGCACCGTGGGCTTGACAGCGCGACTCCAAGCCATGCTGTGCATTACTGCACCACAGAGTCCTGATTTTCCACACAGCTATCCTTCCTTTACGCACTCATACTTAGTCATGCTAAGAGCTAATAATAACCAAGGCCTTCCTATTTATTTACATTCAAAGAAATGCATTGAAAATGACCAAAATATATTTGGGTAGTGTGTAGAGAGAAGTCACATGTCTGTGATGCAGCTCTGCTATTGGTAGGTACCAGTGGAGATCCACCATGTTGAGGCTAGGGCTAGTCACATAGCAAGACTGGTAATATTTGACTATTTTTACACAAAAGCAAGTACATTCTCTGTGAATAATTGGGTTTCTTGTCTCTTTTCTTTCCTTTTTTTCTGCATACTTGATGTCTTAGCACACCTCCAAACTTGCCATTTTTAATGCCTACTAAAAAAAAAAATAAAGCACTCGTCTTTACATAATGTTGGCTAACTTAACTTCGCTTGTTCATAATCCCTGTCGTGAATGTAAAGCATTAAGTTTGACTACTGAAACCCAATGCCAAATGCCAGAGTGCGTTGGTTGTTTTTTTGCTAAAAAAAATCTATATTACTGATATCACTCGATCACCCAGCCCTAGATTACGCAACAATCGGCTCAGCCTCGTTCGGAAAAAAACAAGGGTAAGCTGGTAAAACTCTGTCATTGCTCTCTAGTGACCTCTCCCTTTTGGCTGAGCGCCTGCACCTTTGCGAGCTAAACAGATGTTGACTCTGCATTCCTATTACAGAATAGGGATAGCACTATGGGTGTAGCGTCCACAGTGTGGAAAAGAGAAGGCTAAGTCATAATGTTAATCAGACGAGTCACATGTGTGGTAGCTTTCTCATTGGTCTGTGGATAAGGGTCCTGGGGGTGGGGCTAATGACTGTTGAATTGTAGGGAAAATGAAAGATTTATAAAATGGTTGTTTCGCAGTCATCTAAAATGGACAATAAATAATGGGAGTTCGGCTGAGGTGAATATTATCACTAACACTGAGTGAAATTGCATAGCTTCTGCACCTCAGCAGTGAACTTGATGTAGAGGTTTGCGGAGAAAGAGGTGTAAGATCCATTAAATATATACAGAAACACAAGCACTTCCAGGTCACATCTGCTGTCTGTCGTGGCCCTCCGATGGTGGAATGAACTTCCCGTGGAGGTCAGAACAGCAGAGACTCTGGCCACCTTCAAATGCTGACTGAAGTCTCACCTCTTCAGGTTGCACCTTTCCCCACCCTTCCCTTGCTCTTTGTAATGTCTCTGCACTTATCTGCACTTGTGTTTAACTGTGATTTGTTTTAACCTTGGTTGTTGTTAATTTTCTCCTTAGATAGTCTGTAGGGGAGTCCTGATCTATTTGGTCACCTTTGGCACTTGGAACTTTACCCCTGTCTAGGGTTATCTTTGCACTTTTTGTACCATTCTTATGCACTTTGCCTTATACGTCGTTCTGGATAAAAGTGTCTAACAAATGCCTTTAATGTAATGTAATTTAAAGAAACAATCATATGTGGTTTGATCCACCTTATAGTAAGAACGATATTGAAATTTACTTTGACACAAGGAAGACAGCCCCTCTTAAGCTGCCAGATGCAGTCCATGGTTGTAGTCCATACTGTACTAGGGCCCAATCCACACAGTGGAGTAAGGCAAGATGAATCTTGCAGTAGCCCGTGAAAATATTAATAAAATAATGTTGGATCAAACATCCCTTTGGCTCAAATTTTCACTGACCCAACAATCAGCTCTGAGCTAAAGGGAGAGCCAGGCCAATATGATTTTAAAAAATATTACTAATAGGCTTTACAAGCTTTTAAGTGCATACTGGTAGTCATAATCGTTCACCATTAAGTCAAAAATTCAGTTCCTCTCATGGCAACCTTTAACCTACTTATATCCCTCCGAAGCAGGCTAGAGTTCAAACCCCAAGACCATAAGACGGATAAAAAAAGAAGAACAGTCAGGAAAGACGGTCCGTCCAGTCGGCCACCAAACTTGCTCACCGTGCACTTAGGGACTAAAACCGCGGACGCATGGGCCCAAAACTATGCGACCCACGTCCGTGGTGTAAGTAAACACGTCTGGCCCCGCCCACGCACCGCCAACCGCGCTCCCGCGAATGCGCGGAATTCCAGCCAAGCGGAGCCTCGCTTAACCTTGACAGAGAAACTCCAGACAGCGAGGCTCTGAGATCAAAGCGAGACGAGGGCTTACTTCATCATCTCTGCTCGGTTCGCTGTTTGGTCTTACTTGCAAACGTCAACAAAACGATCATCGGCAGTGCGCGCTGTTTCTTTTTTTCCTCAACAGTTTACTGTCTGCGTTGATCCTCAAATGAGGGGCATAAAACAAACTATTTTAAGATGAAAAAATAATCGGATATAACACAGTGTAGCCCTTTACAACATCATATTGTGTCGCAACAAGGTCTATTGCCGCATGTTTCACATTCTGAAGTACATTTCATTCACAATACATCAAAATACGTTGATCAGACCTTAATTCAGACTGTCTTGCAATTTTTTATATCCAGTTTATAGCAGGATTATGTGCATACTACACTTATAAAGTCAAATTAAATGGGGCGTTATCATCTAGCCAGAATTTATTTTTATTTCATGGTAAAAGGTTCTGTCAGTTTTTATTATCATTTTCATTTAAGATATTTCACTTTGCTGTTAAATCGTTGTGCAATCAACCTCAATCACAGAATGACCTTGTATTTAAAATCTGTAGCAGAAAAAACATAAACAACCAGAGGAATTTAAACTAAAGTTCAGTTTCACGTACCAGCCATACGCTGTAAATAGTTTTGTTATTTACTTGAATGGTGAACTTTTAACACCTAAAAGAATATGTGTAAGATAGCTTTGACACACAAAATTGTATTGGCAGGAAAGTAGCTTTTTTTAAATCACACCCCTTTTAAGTAAAAACATTTACATGGAAAGTATTAACAAGTTTCAGAATTATTTTCAGTTTTGACATTTACACCTTGACATTGATCAAGCAGAACAGGCGTGTAAACCACAGTTCTTATGAACTAATTGCAATTAGTGTGATATGTATGGTAGTGTAGCGGGTGGATAGAGAGCTAGAATGCCAACATTTGCGTGGAAACTATGAACAAAACTAAAAAAAAAAAAAAAAAAAAAAAAAAAAAAAAGCCATCAAAACGACCACACTATGAGAAACATGACCCCGGCTTGTTTTGTCATGGAAGAATGAACTTGAACTTAAAACCTCGTGTAAACAGCCAGGCAATTAACATGAAAAAAAAACTAGACTTTATGGTTGGATTTAACAGGAATTACATATACGGCTTCAATTTATTCCCAGATTTTCGAGTGATTGTTAAAGTATGACTCCGTTTCAGTCAGTTTCAACCTTAACATTGAGGATCTGTGTCAGAGCTACTGTATTCTTCCCTGACACGTCATAATTATCCGACTGTCACTGACAGTGAAGAAGAAAGTTGTGCAAGAACTTGTTACCTAAGTATTCATAACCTCTCATAACAATTCTTCACTTGAAGCTAAGGATAAAGTGCACTCAGAGCAAATTGAAACGTGCTATTGTCTCTGGCTTGCGATTTCTGTGCGGACAGGAAGGTTAAAGGAACCCCCTTTCCCTCCTCTTAAGGTTATATTTGCTTTACAGGTTTTGTGCAACATTATGTAAAGACGGCACATAGCACAGCCGTGAGTCACGCTGTTTGCCGTTAAAGGGCCGAGGACAGAAGGCAGGGAATCACGCCCTTGCTGGCTGAAAAAAATAATCCTGTGAAATCCTGTTTTTTTACCGGACGGAAGGAAAAGACTAGGGATCCGTGCAAAAGCGGTCGGTGTGTCCACCGCGGCCTCGCTAAGGGGAAGAGGAGAGGAAGACATCTGCCCCGAACTACCTTCCAAGTAGAGTCACAAGGACTGAAAGGAATGCTAGGTATTTAAAGAACGGAGAAAATATTGCCTATTTTTTACATCAGGGGAAGCCGGTTCACAGAAATTCGCATGCACCACGAGAGGTTAACGAGTGCAACTCTACACTCGTGAGTGGCATTCGGTTACTGTGTTTTCCATCTGCGCTTGGTTCAGGTGGAGTTTGGAACTAATCCAGTTCAAAGAGTTTAAACTGAGATGATAAAAACAAACGTGGCAGTCAAAAAGACATGCCTTTTTTCACTGGTCTGTACATGTTTCTCTGGTATGGTAAAGGGTGAGAAGAATGTTTCATTGGTCAACCAGACTTCTGCTGAGCTTGTATATGATGTTGCCGGCGGAATCTTTCCTGAATGCAACCAAAACGCCCAGACTAATCTAAAGGCTTCCCATACACCCCTTCCACCGCGCCACTAGACTGCAAAGTAGCGAATAAATTGGTCTCAGGTCCATTAAGACATTTGCTTAGACTGGGAAGAACAACATGCAAATACGGGGAAATGTCTGAAACGGCTTCATGTTGAGTACTGGAGAATAGAACAAATAGCCATCCCCTCATGTTTGGACACGTTGCAAGTCGACAGCAGCGCTTTATTGTGCAAGCCTTCAATGTTTTCTAATGTATTATACAGAAAGTAGTTCACAATGAGGCTATAGTTTAAGTCATTTTAATGACTTGTTGGATGGGGTATCTGTATAATGTGGAGGACCAAAAGATTTAAAAAAACAGAACTATCAAAATAAATACACGTGGTTATTAAATAAATGAATAGACCAATGTTTACATATTCATTCTAGTGTTTATTCTTGCGTTTAGTAATGTCCAGTGTGGGTTTAATGACCAAAACATGGTGGGCAGAGTATAGTAACGTCTTCTGTGATTCAGTCTATGGGTAAATTACTCTATCACGTAAACTGTGCCTTAAGGATTGCTTGGTTTATGAGTGCATTTTTAATAAGCGTTCATTTTAACGCCTTGTTGATGTGCACCTACACATAAACAGACAGTAGGCTACATTTCCACTGGTACCATCCGCCGACATTTGAGGGCTTTTAACTTTTTCCAATGCACCGCTCAAGCCTTGATGGAACAATACTGTCACATACCGCAGGGCCGTTTCGATAGAAAAAGAATGGGAGCACCAAAACTAAACCTCGTTTGGTATTGTGACAATTGTATATCCTGGAATATAGCCTACATTAATACGCCTTGCATTACATTGTATTTTGGCCATTTCGCCAAAGGTTTTGTCCATTTAAATAGAGCCCCAGGTCATAGTGTCGTTTTTAACCATCACAGCAATAACTAGGCTAACTTTGCTATAGCTGTATCCGTGGTAGCCAGCTAGCACATTAACATGACGAGCTAGCAGCTTTCCCTGTCCTGGAGAACAATCTGATAGCAATAATACTACAACTATCAAAATTGTACAATAAGTCACCTCACTAGAAGTTGTATTTGATGGCAGCAATTGGCTTCTGTGGGTTATAGAACAGAAAAGCAATGCAGGCCTACAGATTATAATATTATATCATTGTTATTATAATTATAATAGCTACTGAGAAATATGTATTTGTAACTATGAGGTAATGTTTTTCAGTGTGAGAACGTCCCTCCGACAGACATAGGCAATAGTCACATCGAAAAACGTTACCTCATCTCAACAAGGTCTTTCAATCTAATGGCAGCGACAGGCTTCTGCGGGTTACAGATCAGGCCAGCGATATACCTATTGTTCATATTGTCCCATATACTGGGAAATATGCTTTTATTTTCTCTTTTAATCGTGCATTCAGTCATGTATCATTCCAGGTCCCCCATAGAACAATGGCTAGTGTGATTTGTTCAAATGAAATAAGACAGGTGGCGTTTGTGATGGTTATTTTTGGAATTTCTCAAAGAGTGTGATAACGTATCTAATTTCAAACATCGGCCATATGGTGTTTTTAGCCGTGCATGAGGTACTTGTCAATCCTGTCCTGTCACTTTCAGAACAAACGTTCGTTCATGTCTTTAAAACCACATCGAGGCAGAGGAGTTGCTAAACCACATCCACTAACTTGACCTCATGTCGGTACTTTCATTGTGAATTTGGTCTCTTTGAAAAAAGGTGTGAGAATGTTTCACATTGGCAAAAGACATGCACGGTGTGTCTCTTATGGGTCTGTTTTTACTACTTAACGTTTTGAAAAACGATATGCTTACTACGGGAAAGCACGAGTTGTCCTTGCTGCAAAAGCACCTTCTCAAAAAAGGACTGAAACAATGCGCTAGGGGGTCGCCACAAGAAACACCTTGCTATCTGTGACTCAGAGCTCGTTTTACAATACGTCCTGCAAAATGAACTCTGGTTATCCTACGATGTCAACACTTGTTCTGAAAGCGAAGCATAAACTATGCGTTTCTAGTCCAGATTAGTCCATTGTCGTCTATGGCCGGTGATCCTCAGCGGCAAGGCAACAATTTGCTAAACCTCGCAGATGCATGAAAGTTGGAAACCCGGCTATGCTGGTCCAACCTCTCACTAAGCATGGTCAGATAGGCGCCTGTGGATGCATGAACCTAGAATATGCTGGCCTCGTAATCCACTGACGGCATGGAAGGAATGTAGCAACTAGTGGTGTGACTGCACTGTAGCATGTAAAGAAGCGAGATTAACCGTCACATGAATCGCGTTCTTCACCCTGGAAGCAAGGAAGGGTTTTTAGCTCGAGACTAGTTTGGTTGAGGTCGGTTTGGGAAAAATGGGAGAAATCTGGGGTATAAGTGAAAAAGAAAATACGCGATGCAAACCTATACTGTAAATAACCTCTCAGTCAAAGCCATTTCTGATGAGAACCTGTGTCCATTTCTCTCACATAAATCACAATGACAGCAAAGGTCAAACAGCTTAGAACGTGATCTCCATCCACAGTCACAAAGTCAGCGCAGAAATATGACAATGGCTTTGTGTATGTTCTTCCCTTTTTCCTCTCACTGCTTCTCGTTTCACCAAGTTTAGAAATAAGGATGAAAGTCTACCTGGCAACAAGCTTTTTTTTTGAGTAGTGCCTTCTCAAATTCTCCCTCTCCCCCTATCAAACGGCGATGGATGCCTATGCGTTTGAGACCTGATTGGATTTCATCTTGCCCTCTGCCAGAGGGGGCTGCGTTTTCCAAGCATGGAGAAGCAGAAGAACACACCGGAGAATTGAGGCCAAGAATCCACTGCTCATTACTCTGACATTACTCTGTGCAAGTGATCAATTCGTTGAGTAAAGATAGGCCAAACATGTATAATAAATACGTCCTGTCTGCAAATGGTCCGCAGCATCACCTCAAACGGCTTTCGCTACACTCCACGCTGACTCGAGCTATGTCGCTAAAATATCTTCAGACGCCCCTGCCATATGATCCATGCAAACAATTAATACACAAACTTTCAGCCAAAAAGATCATTCTTTCACTTCTAATAAAATAGAAGGAAAACCCTGCCACCCGCCAACACAGAAATGAATCATGCAACGAAGTTATGACTCATCATTCCGACAGGGGCGTAGTTCCTTGCTAGGTCAAATACATTTTGACCACAACTAAATAAACTATGAGAAGTGTCTGTCTTTAATGCGCTCCAGTATAATGTAGTGAGTGCCGATTCCAAGCCGTTTTAAATGATTCAAAATCCCATTTACAGCTGACACGATTAACTCTTTGTTGCAAGGTTCCGTTATTGCAAATATTTGGAAAGCTGTGATCCAACATGTGATACTCTTGCTGTTTCAATAAACTCTGCCCAATAAGCTCAGATAACTTTGAATTATTTTTATGAGTAGGCTAATCAATGAGACTGACCTGAAATGGTAAGTGCATAGTGCACTTCACTTGTCTTGCAGAAAGTCTTGACATTTCAATGCCGAGCACTATAATGAATTAATGTGAGTGCCCACATGAGTTTCAATCATTGCCTACTGTTTATAATTGCGATTTCATACATAATTTTCTTAACTTTCATCACACTGTGTATACAATTACCCTGACTATAATACACATTCAAACCTTTAATTAGAAAACACGTCTATGTATGATTCAAAACTCAACCATCATCGTCATCATCATCCATGAGTTATTCTGTTTGACAAGTCAGTTACTTTACAACGAAATCCAAAATTGTAAACTGGTTTGCAATGTTTAATCGTCTGCAAATGTTCTATTAGCCGATAATACCTCTTAGGCTACTAAGAAGCTTATAAAACATAACTTCCAAATACTACCGAGGGTTTTGTTCAGACTGTTGATCTATTTTTCACTTGTTCGCGAACAGTCTACATTTCTGCGTTGCTTTTCAACACAATCATGTTCAATTTCAAAGCCAACACCACGCCTCCCGCTACAGACACACTCGGTTTACGAAAACGCGCTACCCCTACATTTCGCATGGTCTGAACAGTGGATGCGGCGCGTCATATTTCATTCTTTATGGCCGACCCCTTTCCGCTTTCTTCTTGGTGGTCTCCTCGAATACCGTGCCCTTTGTCCTAGAATTCCCAAAAGCAGACCACGTGTTGTTTTCTTATGGCGTAATGTAAAAAAATAAATAAATAAATAAAAATACCTTGCCGAGAATTCGCAAACTAGCATTAAGTAAACTGTTGAAGCACTACGATAAATTAAGTTAAAACAATACGGAAGGTAAAGTAAGTTTTTAAATATATTTTTTTTTTTATCCCACTGTATGTATGATCATGAATCGATTAGTTTGATAAAGTAATTGTCAAAATATTAGATTAAATATAAAAAGTACATTTGATGCATTTTAAACAGAGTCTATATCTATACGAGCTAACTGCTTGAGGAGATGATCTGAATTATTAAATAGGCTAGATACGACACTTCTAACACGTGTTCATGCGAGCACCCGACGATAAAACATTAAGTTTTGCTGTCAGAAAACTTTTCGAAAATACATTCTTTGAGTAACTTCATAATGGCCATCCCACTGGTTTATTTATACACGTTAAATATTATATAACCCCAAACTCTACTCATAAATCTTTCCAGGATTATTACAACCGTCACCACATAAACACCAGCACCTACACCAGGAATTTCAAAATACGATAACTATCAAAAAAGCTCGTACACCTTACCTTGTGAACGCGGGTAGTTTGGTCGGGGCTGCGCAAATCTCGTGCTGTGATCGGTTACGTGCCGGGGTTTGTTGTTACAACCGGGAGACCGCTTCCAGCAACCGAACCGAAATGTATCCCAAATCTAAATTAACTACAAAACAACAACAATGTATCAACATTCCACTCTCTGCTTCCGCAAGCATTCACGTCACCGATTCCTCGTGACCGCCCCCTCCATTCATGAAAATAACTTTGTGCTGACGTCAGGCAGGCGGGAAACTAGGGGAAGCCAGAAATAGCCTGGGGGCAGTAGAGGCAGCTGGTAAATACTTCAGGAGAAGTCAATACAATATTTAGTAAGTCTTAAGTTGTCGGAGTTAATGTGCGTTCATTAATATCAACCTTCACACAAGAGCTGCCATTCGACAACTAGGACCACTAGTTCAGCACACATTTTATATTTCTGCAAGTTGTATCTGATGCAGGGTCGAATCACCAGCTTCGTTGGGCGACCTGAGGATTGTGGAGAACAGTTGCTTGTGACATCCACGTTGCCATACGGCAGTGGAGATGAACATGCAGTTGCAACAGAATTTGACTTGAGGGATCACTGTTGGTTAACGGTTCCCCGTGGAATTACAGGCTTTGGTTTTTACAGAAAAAATGCAATACAGAAAATTATCTTGAAACGCAAATAAGCTCCTTGTCCATGGGTAATAATGCAGAGCAAGCACGTGCTGTCAGCAGTTACCCTGTGTGAGATACGTGACCGTTTTGCGGTGGACAGATCCCACATAAACGTACATTCAAGGAGGCCCTGCTCGGAACAAGATACAATTTAGAGAAAATGCGACCATAAGTGTAGTAGTAGTACGTTAAAAACACGCGTTTGTTGTTATTTTTCCACTGATGGTATTTGGGGTAGTAATGTCAATATGACTTTTTCAAAAAGCTGCTGTACGCGTTCTGTCATGTCCTGGCATCCAAACCGCTCACATCCACCTTCCACTTGCAGTTGTGATATTTTCCATGTTATGTCAAGAGAAGTTTCTCCTGTGGTGGAGAAACAGAGCAGATATAAGCTTGAGAGCACGGTCTGGAATGCAATCGTGCAGTAATGCAGTAAATTCAGGCTGTAATAACTAAGGAAACGGATCAGGATAGCTGGAGATATTTTAATACAGTCGTGGACACCTGTATTTCCACTGAAAAACCGTCTAATAAAATTGACACGGGTGGTATTTCCTCGTGAAAACGTGCGATGTGGTTGCAGGAATTTATTTGTAAAATGTTAAATGAAAAACAAAAGTGGTGAGTTACTAATACCGAATGCTACATTCACGCCAAACTAATTACCACACATCAAAAAAAACTCTTGCCACACACCATCATAAACCGGTATGCCGAACTATCACTCACCGCAAATAATAGTAGTACCGAGCACACAGTAAAACACAGTGGGGGGAATTCCACAAAGCAGCACCACGGAGTTAGCCTGGCAACTTTGGTAAATATTTTGGCAAAAAAACAAAAAAACAAAACGGAGGTTCTCTTCTAACGGGATGTCATAAAATGAAATAAAAAATACCAAACCTAAATTGGCGTTCTTCCTTTTTTGTGAAATCCCTCCCAAGTGTATCATAAAGCTATGTAACATAACTTGCTAATTTGGGTAAACATGTCAAAGTAAAAATATTTAAGATGCTACTTTTGATCACAAACAGCAAGTTATTACCTGTTATGGTACATTTTGAACACACGCTTGTTTCATAAACTAAAAAGTCTAATTGTGTTCATAGTATTTACCAATGTTAAGTGGATAACCAGTAACCTTGCTTTGTGTTAGTAGCTCAACAAGAGCGTACTTTTGCCGATCATTGTGCTTTTAAAAATAGAAAAATTCACTAAGTTATGCTATTAAATCATCACAGTATTTTATTGTACTGAAAGTTGGCCTTTAATTTTTCTTGCTACATAAACAGAATAAAAATGGCACTGGCTGCGGTGTGCTGTTCTGTGCTGGTCCAGCCCTCTGTCCTCGGGGTATGGGCACTAAGGGAACATATGACATCACTCATGGCAGAAGAGGAGCGCTCCGACAGTGTGAGAACAAGTTGTCCCTCTCATGGCCCATACTTGTCAACATTCTTCCAGCTTGGACTAGATGATATGCTGTGATGGGAGACAGTAGCACAGGGAATATTACGGGGTAATTCAACCAATCACAGAGCTGCATACCATTCACCTGCTTGCTCACCAGCACCACCTGTGGCCACAGCCTGCCAGTGCAGTGAGGTGTTGAGGTTAGGAAACTGGGTTTGGGCACCCACTTCCTCCTGTCCCCCTGTGGTCCTGGAGGTTTGGATTCCTATACCCCTTAGAGATATGCTTTGCCTGAAACTGCCATATAAACTTATAGTTAATTATATTTGGAAAATATAATTTTACAAACATGTATATTTTTATGGTAAGAAATGTAAAAATCAGGGATTTCTGGAGTTCAATCAGCAATTATAATAAAAAAAAGCTCTCATGAAACGGCAAAAAGCAAAAGCATTACAAATGAAACGTCTTTTTTTGTCACATTATAGTTATCCTCCTCCATTCTCTTTTTTGCATAGTCCATTAAGGGTAAATATTTGTCCCCTGACCAATTTCCTCCTAAAGGAACTGACTAACTTGTGTGGAGTTCATCCTACCTGGGCATAACGCCAGGATAGCCTTAGCATTTTTTTTTTTTTTCAGTTTAACAGTAATTCGACCAATGAGTCATCACTGCTCTGTTTTTAAACAGGCCACAGTGTGTCTAATGTCTTTTGGGATGACAGAATATTTAATGTTCTGCACATTCAAAGTTGAAAGAATTAAGCCTTATTGCTGAATGACAAATAATAAAAATCTGTATTCTTTGCTGCACATTCTGATTTGTTTCTCCAAAGACTTGCTTTCATTACCAAAGTTTGTGGACCTCAAATCTAGATATGTGCTATGTGCAGTTTTTTGTATTGTTGACCTGCTTACCTGAATATTTCCCCACATTAAGAGAAAATTTAAAAGTTTCCCATCTGCACCAGGCCACTCATCCTATCTGATTTTCTTGGAGCAAGGTGATTTTAGATTTTTTTAGAATCCCTCAGAGAATTTGTTCTTGAAGGGAAATTTCTGAGAAAATGTGTCTCCCAGATGGTTCGTTCTGTTATTCCCAAGTATTCACCTGGTCCATAATCACTGGAATTTCAAACATATTAATGTCTTCATTGTTTGTGACAGCAGATATTGAAGGCAGCTGGACCTGGAGGCTGTAGGTGGGTTGGAAGAAACGAAAATTATCGGATGACTGTACTTCTTACACAACCACATAAAACAAACTGATTAAGCACAGAGTTTCTGTCTCCCACTTTCCTTCCTGGCAAAGATGTTGGTCTCTGGAGTACCATCAGTGGAAGTGTGGACTCAAGGAAACTGATGGCACTTCAGGATGTGGTGACTAAAATGAGGTCTAGCCAAACACTCCAGTTTCTGTTTTCTCATCTACTGTGACATTGTGGAGGAGTTAGTGTCTTTTAAAAGTATGTCAAAGGGGTCCTTGGCCCATGGTAGGTTTAACTATATGATACCGATTTTACATGAGGTTCCTTACAAATGATACCACGCTGGCCCTTCAGGTAGGGGGCCAAGTGTGGCGCTAGCAAGGCTACCATAGAAAAATAACTCATCACAGAGACGTGTCCTTTATCCCAGTGGTCCTCACTCATAGCTCTGGAGAGCCACAGGGATTGGGCTATTTTTTTGTTACTCGGTACTTAATGGCCAATTAACGCATTTGATTACCCAGTTAACTCTCCTCACCTGGTTTCTGGTGTTTGGACATGCAGGGTCAATGTCAGGTGAAAACAAAAACCAGCATGCACAGGGGCTCTCCACGGCCAGGATTGAGACCCAATGATTTTTCTGCCGATTGGTCTTTTGTGTATTATTATATTTTTTCACAGCATATGGACATGTTTTTGGGAGTACAGTGAAATGACATTGGTAATATGAACAGCTGGCTGAATTTCACCCCTTCCTGTCATATTTCTGTCATGCTTTTTAATATGCCAAGGGACATTGAATATGTAAGGAACATACATCTCGATCTTGTCATTTACTTTCGCTTACACAGCAGATAATAACATTCAATCTCAGGCAGACAAAAGTGCTCGATTGGCTTTTTCCAAATGTCCGCCGAATATTTATGGTTTCTGATGACATATATTCGGGTGCCGCTGTGCTCCACAGAAAGAGAAAGCCCATAGCTTGCAATATTGTCCTTCGTCATGTCTTGTTAGGTCTGTGTAAGTGTTCGACTGGATGTGTTTTTTTAATTTCTGTAATATGTTGTCACTTTTTGCACTTGTGACTTTACTTCCCGCTAAGATTTTGGCGCTGCTGTCCTTGACTTGATTCGCTTTGCTTTGTATGTCGCTCTGGATAAGAGCATCTGCTGAATAACTGTAATGCAACGTAAGTCCATTCTGATACCATCGTGTGTTGTGTTGAACAGCTTTAAATGATCTGTAACCACAATCCTCATGGCGAAAACAGAAGTTGCGTCACTGTGCCACCATAAAGGTCAAAGCTATTTAAATTCATATGCAAAACCGTCATAATTTGTCATAATTTCCAACAAACTCAGTTGTTTGCATATGTACCAGATCGTATTTGTTTCACATGTTTGCCTATGTACCACAGTGAATTTGTTTTACATGCCTCTTGCATGTTAGACATTATCAATGTATTGCATAACCAAGTTCCCAGAATTCCCATCCCTCCAGGATTCTGTTAACCATGTGATGTAATGTGGCTTGCCCTTTTTGAGAGTGGCACCATGGGAGACTGTGGTTTGACTGTACTGACCACAAGACTCCCATGCATGTTTTTAGTTTCAGTATTGGTCATCTTTGGTAATTTATTGCAAGAAAGTCCCAGAGGAGGTAGAAAAGTAATTGGAGAAGGATGCGTAAAAATGAAACCGAAGGGCTATGATTCACTGTCTCATGACCTGCAATATAAGAAGTATGAGGATGCTTTCCTCATTTTACAAGTATTTTATATAAGATATATGCAATGTGATAATATAATTTGTGACTTTTTAACCCTGATCAAGACCATAGGGGAAATTCATTCAAATTCAAGTTTTTTTTTGTTTCCTCTAGTTTTTTAAAATATGTATTTCATTTTTTGTGTGATCAGGCTTCTCATTGTATTTGGCCATGTGATGCAGAGCTTGTGCCTTTAAAATCTTCAGTCCCCATCTGAACATGACGTTCAAGAGAACATAGCAGTAGCAAGGAGATAAATGTAAGTCAAACTTTTTTCGAAGGGAAAAAGTGGAGTCACATGTTATGTTGTAGTTATAAGCATTAAGTTGGATTTTTCTCTAAAGATTGACTGAGCAAATATTTTGCAGTCCACCATCAGTACATTATATCAGCCATCCCACTTCACGTCTCCTAGAGAGCGAACGATGGGAAGAATCATAATAACCAACAACTGGAAAGGAGGCACCTAAGGCATTGAACCCTGTAAAAATTGGGAGCAGTTGCACCACCCAGTGTTTATAGGAGGAACTACAACTCATAGACTTGAGTCTTGTCCAATGCCAAAGCATTTAACTAAACGAACAAGTTTTCTGTACAGAAAGATGAGTTACACACATATACAAAGCATAGAATCTCTATAAATTTGCAATGCGCACTTCCCTTCTCCCCTGAGTACAGAGCAGTGGTTAAGGATCAGTATTCAGGTGGGGCACCTGAATTAAATCATCATGTGAATTAAGTCACTAAATGTCGAACTGCATAGCTGCTAAACATGTGTAACAGCAATGCAGCCCACCCAGAAAAACGGCCTTTTCCAAGCAAGTTAGGAAATGAATCATTTTATGTATTCAGACATCCACTGATGGTAGTTGGCAAAAATACGGGTGGCAAGAACTAGAAATGCACAGATTACTAATGGATCCATGCTGAGGTATAATATGAAATTAAATGATTTTTCAGTTTCACATAGTGACTGTAACCAAGTAAACACATTCCCCCGTACTTTCACCCCAGTATTAAATTCACATGTTTTTCTGTGTGCCGTGCGGTGTGAGCTCTGCGGTGTTCTCCTCGGAGTAAAAATGTTTTGTTTTCGTTCGTCTGGCAGACCCAACTGTGTCTCATTCCAGGCCTTACATCATTTTACAACACAGTGCTGGGGTGTTATTTGGAAATCCTTCTGCGTTCCATAAGAAAAAAAAAATAAAAATGGAATTAAAATATTTCAGTGGCCACAGTTCTGCACTCATAAAGTGCCAGAATTCACGTGACTGAATTTGTCGTGATAGAGGGTCATTCTCACTTGCTGGGCATTATGTATTTCAGACCTTATAATTATCATTTTTTCCATACAAAACACCATTGTCTGATTTCCCTTTGCTGTTTTTCCTTCATGAAACGGCCACGAGGCTATACAGCTATACAGAAGATAGCCGTACTTTTTTTATGTGTGTGAAAGATGTTTTGAAGCTTAACCACTAACCCACAATACAACTCAAACAATGCAACCAGATGTGTCCAACTTACTGAAAATGATCAGACGTCATTCTGGTGTCCTTTCTGACTTTCTGGAGAATTTTTACACCTCGTTATTACAGAGACTTCTGCTGTGCTGCCACTTCTGCGAAGATTCACTGCTGTCCAAAAGTTTTTCCACTTGCACAATGTAGCTCTGACTTAGGTTCGGTTGAGCCTATAGAAATGTCTTCGTAGATCTTCCCAGATAGGCAACAATAACTTTTTTTCTGGATAGGAAAAATAGAAATTCTTCAGGAAATTCTCTAGTTTATGCCCCTGGAACTTCACCGTAAGAGTAAGTGACAAAGTTGGTCAGATTTGTGTGAAAAAAGGCTTTACAAGGAGTGCTTCAAGTGATCAAAAAACAATCACAACTGATCTCGAACCAGGATAACCATTGTAGTGTATAATCACACAAATGATAAAATCCAACAATGTGGCACCCGTGCAAGTTACATAATAAAAAACTTTTTTTATGGTTTTTATGTGGTCATATAAGCATTGAAAAATAATCCACTTCTTGTGGCTCATTGATTTGTCGTGATTCTGATTTTTAAATGCTTATCCGTCCATCTAAATATCATTTTGTGTAACTTAACTAACATGAGTGCCTGGATATTGGGCTTTTTATGTCACCTCTTTGCTAATCTAATTCATTCCATTTTTGCTCTTTATCCATCTTACAACCCACAAAGTGTCTGATGAAAGATGCAGAAAATCAGAAAAATTTCCTGATTATGTTTCAAATGCTGTGTCATTTTCTTGCGACTCTGACAATGAATATAATACTAAAGTACAGTAAGGTATATTTGACATTTTTACATTATATCTTTTCTAAATATATATTATGTCATAGAAATAATATTACTATGTGAGTTTAGAACAAGACTATTCTATTCAGGAATTATTCTCTTAATTTAACCAGAATTAATGAAGGCTGAAGGCATTCCTCCTCCTGCTGTCTCAGGTCAATTATTCACTTTGTACAGGAGTTTAGCTTTGCCAGGGTGTGCTGCTGAATATATAGACTAAACATGAGCTGTTGTTTTGTGATGCTTGGTTGCTGGGGCGAGTTCTTATGACTCAAATTTTTCAATACTGGATAAATATTGCCATTTTACAGTCTGCCCTATCCCAAATGGACTAAGGAACTATACTTAAATTGAAACTACATCTTAGCTGTTTACGATTGTTCCCTCCCCCCGTAAAGCGCACAACTTTAATTAAAAGCTATTATCAATTGTAGCCCACAGCACATACTGTTATTTATTGCCAAAGTCGACCACTACCAAAAGATCATATTCCTTAACCAGAAATACTCCAACTGGTGATTTAACTTCCGTTTTACTCAAACGAGAACATTGAGGATGCTAAATTCCGGTGGATTATTTCCGGGGTAAAGGTTAAGCAATGGGTGAAAAATAGTAGCAGCTCTGTATGTATCAATCGATAGAAGGTAGTTGTGATCTAAAACAATAACTAGCTGATCCTCCGTAGGCAGGGTAAGCACTAACCCATTATCCTTGTTTGAATATGACTACAAATCTATCTAGTTCCGTAAACAAACCACTACTTTTGTTAGCTCGGTTGCTATCAGCTGAAGGTACTGCAGTTAGCTGCTGATGTGAGCATAGAAATACCATATGCTAGCATAGAATTGCTTCGCTTTCATGCAAATAGATCTATGTGTAGCAACTCTTTTTTTCTTTCTGGTTAGCAACCGTTATGTTAACTTGTATTTAGCCCCTTAGACATCAGATTGTACGACGTGGTTCTTTCCTCAGCTAACATCAGCGAGCGAAGGAATTACGGACTTACGCAGTAGTTAGCAAATATTGTATAATAATGTAGGTTAGTCTTGGTTCAGTTTGAAATACAAACTAACGTTGAATGACAAGCTTTGCTCCAGTTACTGTTAAGTACTACTTCATGTGATGTATTTGGGTCACGCTGATAAATGAACTCGTAACTGACATTTCTTCTCCTTTATGAAAGGTCAGCTAGCTGATTTCGCTACAGATCATCATGAACCGCCCCAAACCCCCCACAATACGGCGCCCAAGCACCGCAAAACCTTCAGGTATGCGAAATGAATTAATTTAAACAATTTTGGAGGGCAATATTTATAGAGATGTGCATCTGAAATTGTTGCTGCGGTTCTTGAGTTTGGTAAAGGCACTTGACATTATTGAGTATATCCATAACCTACTTATATTTGCTGTTTTTCTGAATTGTTGCCACTGTTCAGGTCATCCGCCTCCTGGAGATTTTATAGCTTTGGGGTCTAAGAGCCAAGCGGGTGAACCCAAAGCCCCAGCAGTTCTCCTAAAGCCTGCATCCACGGGACTGCCCCCTGACCGAAAGAGAGAGCCCGCATCATCCCTGCCCTCCTCTTCCGGTCTGTCCAGTCTCTCCAAGCGTCCGAAACTTTCCACCCCTCCTGTCAGCGCTCTGGGACGGCTCGCCGATGTGGCCGCTGTGGACAAGAGGGCGATATCGCCCTCGATCAAAGAGCCTTCGGTCGTGCCCATTGAAGGTGAGAGCTTGGCAATCCATTTCTTTCCCAATTTGATGAGATAGTAGGAAATTACTGAGATGGACAAGATGGAGAACAGAACAGGACTAATGGAAGTGGGACTTGAAAGGACCTGAAAGGCAACAGTGATGAGGTGCATAGTGTCCAAAAAAGCAGCTTGATGTTGCACCTGTTGTACAAAGTAGCCTTGCAGTAGACAATGAGACAACCAAACTCCACCTCCCTCCCCCCCGACTCACGATTGGTTCCATAGACAAAGTCAAGGCAGCCAATAAACGACTGTCTCCTGTGTACATTTGATTGAAACTTGGAGCCATCTCCAAATGTCTTCAGTGAGCTTGTGAAGAAGCGTCTTTTCAGTGACGTTGTGAAGTCATTAAAAATAGGTGTATTTATGCTTCGCGTTTGGAATTTATATGTATGATGTTCCCTGCAGTTCCGCCGGCGGGCCTGCTGGACGAGATCGAGGCCGCGGAGTCAGAGGGCAACGACGACCGCATCGAGGGGGTGCTCTGCGGGGCGGTCAAGCAGCTGAAGATGAACCGCGCCAAGCCGGACATCACGCTCTATCTGAGCCTCATGTTCCTGGCCAAGATAAAGCCCAACGTCTTTGCCACTGAGGGAGTCATTGAGGTCAGTGTCCGCTGAGCATCTAAACAGCACAAGCTGCACATTTGTGCAGTGATATAATCTAAGATACACTATGGATGCACAAGGCACCTAAATCATGTCTCTGATGGCTATTGGTAAAGTTTATGCTTATTCTCTCTCACTGCACTCAATCCTTGAAGAGAACGTTGAAATACTAGCCCAGCTAACTTATCTCATTTCAGTGTTACGGCTTAATATGTTAACTGGTCATTGTAAAGAACATTCTGATAAGTGTGTGCTGGGCTGTAAAGACAGTATCTAGGAGTTCTTTCTCGTTTGTGATTCTATAGGCCTTGTGCAGTCTGTTGCGACGGGATGCCTCCATCAATTTCAAGGCCAAGGGAAACAGCCTGGTGTCCGTGCTGGCCTGCAACCTTCTGATGGCTGCCTATGAAGAGGACGAGAACTGGCCAGAGATTTTTGTTAAAGTGAGAACCAGTAACTTTAACTGCAGGGAATGTGATTAATGGTGCCAGTGTGGTGTAGTCTATGAGAAGCTGAGTTTGCAACTCAGAGTTTTCAGGTTGTATCATCTGGTAGGGGAACTTCACTAGTATCCTTCATGCAAGATACCAAATAGGCCTGTGGTAAATTGTCTGCTGTGCTGTAAAATAAACTGAACTGTGCAGGTCTAAGCTAGCATATTAAAGATGCAATTTGCATTGTAAGGAAATGACATGTCGATCGTGTCCAGGTCTATATTGAAGACTCTCTGGGAGAGCGCATTTGGGTGGACAGTTCCCACTGTAAGACCTTTGTGGATAACATCCAGACAGCCTTCACCACCAAGATGCCCCCAAAAAGCATGCTGCTGCAGACGGACACGGGCCGCTCTGGCGGGGACCTCAGTGCTGGTACGGACCAAAGATGCTCGGCTTAACTGTCAGAACTACAATTCCCAGCAGACAGGCTGAATATGGAGACAGAACTGCTGGTGGTGTGTTGCTAGTTCTCCAGAGCAGGAAGTTGTCACGAGGGTTATGACTGGATGATATAGCATGTGATTTATGTTGTTTTACAATTATAACACTAGGATGTAAGTGTGGTGTAATGGGTTGGGAACTGGCCTTTTACCTCAGAGGTTGTAGGTTTGATTCCCAGATGGGACATTGCCAGTGTACCTGTGAGAAGAATAACCTAAATAGCTTCAGAAAACATCAGGCTGTATAAATGGATAGCTGTGCAAGTCATTTGAAATGAAATGCACTTAAACACACAAACAGGGTTTTTACTTGATAAAGAAAAGTAAGTTCCCTTCTGCCTTCCGTTAGGGAGCAGCCCTCACCCCTCCACTCCAGATGAAGACGACAGCCAGACTGAGCTGCTCATCGCAGAGGAGAAGCTTAGTCCTGAGGATGAGGGCCAGGTCATGCCCAGGTAAGTCCACCTTCCTTTTCTACTCTCATTCCCCTCTGCTGTTCGAAGTTGCCTTTGAAGTTCATCTGTGTGTTACCCATAACCCTGCGCTGGAGTCCCATTATATGACATCTGATTGGCTGTGCCATAGTATACATTTGTATAGCGGTTTATCTTGACATCCAGAGCGCTTTGTTGTGAAGGGGGGAAGGTCACCTCAACCAGTAACAATGTGTAGCACCTGGTTTGGTGAAGCACAGCATCCATTTTGTGCCAGAATCCCCACCACACATTAGCTTGAGGTATAAAGGCAGGGAATCTTTGAGCCTGTTATACTGGGGCTTAGGTGCCCAGATGGAGAGAGACAAGTTGGGAATTATGCCAGGATACGAGGTAACCCCCCCACTCTTTGTGATAGGTTCCAAAGGAATCTTTAATGACCTCAGTCATTCAGGATGTCGGTTTAGCAAAAAGAAACACACCGCTAGCTGAATGTATTTTATATTCTTTTGCTTCCTTATGTTAATAAAGAACGTTGCAGTAGGAGGACAGGCCTAATGATATTGTCGAATCCAAACTTGAGTGCAAAATGGGGTGAAAAGTACCCCTTCATGCTGACGAGATGCTGGTTTTCAGAGACTGTCGTTTGAACGCAGGTACGAGGAGCTGGCCGAAAGCGTGGAGGACTACGTCCTGGACGTGCTGCGGGACCAGCTGAACCGACGGCAGCCGATGGACAACGTCTCGCGGAACCTCCTGCGCCTGCTGACCGCCACCTGTGGGTATAAAGAGGTGCGGCTGATGGCCGTGCAGAGGTTGGAGATGTGGCTGCAGAACCCCAAGGTGAGAGGCAACACGTGACCAGCGGCCAACACAGGAAACGGTATCTGAGACCTGAGGGAAAACAAGAACGAAAGTTCCCCCCCCCAAACAAAGCTGCCTTCCTAGTTACGTTTACACTCAGTAAATCAATATTGACTAAAATGGAAAAAAAAAATGTTTGTTTTGTTTGTCTATGTATGCATTATGTTTTATTTATTAGTAATCCATTCGTTGATTGTTTATTGATGTATTTATTTATTTAATGTCTCTAATGTATCTTTGTCTGGCTTTTAATTGTCTGTTGTGTCTTCATCTGGCTTTTGAAAATTTTCTTTATGGTAAAGTTATAATATGCAGTTCTTTGTGCTCCATAAAGGAGATAAAAAGTCAGTAGAAAAAGGGAACGTTTAGCGTAAATGAGACTAAAAGGGGCTGGTACTCCGCTGTAATGACATAGTTCAGCTGCCGTGACACTAAGGCAAAACATGTCTTCTGTCCGCAGCTCACCCGGCCTGCTCAGGACCTGCTAATGTCCCTCTGCATGAACTGCAACACCCACGGAGCGGACGACATGGAGGTGGTGTCCAACCTCATCAAGATCCGCCTCAAGCCTAAAGTCCTGCTCAACCACTACATGCTCTGTGTCCGGTAAGCTTTTCATGTAGAGCTGTTGTAAATATCTAACGACTGTAAGGCTACTTACTGAAGTGAACAGTATTGTTGTCGTAGAACTGTATCATTAAATGTGATAATGACATTTAAAAAAGGCATCCCTGTGATGGAGTTTTATCTTGTGGATTTTCATAATTGTTAGTATGACGGGTGTGCAGTGATTATGAATTTCACCTTTCTTAAACCCCTACCCCAGGGACTTGGGTGCCACGCCTGCACCGCACTGCATTTTCTCCCTCTCAGATCCTCCCTTTTTTCAATTTTTTATTTATTTATTATTTTTTTTTTTGCAGGGAACTTCTCAATGCCCACAGGGACAACCTGGGCACCATGGTGAAGCTGGTGATCTTTAACGAGCTGTCCAACGCCAGGAACCCCAACAACATGCAGGTCCTCCACACCGTGCTGCAGCACAGCCCCGAGCAGGCGCCTAAGGTGAGGGGAGGGATGTCCACGCACGACTGGGTTGGCAGAAAAACGGTATCGTAGTGGTTAAAACGGTAGTAGGTTCTTGTTTTCAGAAAGTTGCCTTGAACAAATCTAGGACTCATTGTCAGACTATTAAATGAGGCAAAAATGGCAGGATAGATTACTATAATGTCATGTAAGATAATACACCATCGTGTAATGTAAGATAATATAACATGACATTGCATAGCATACATTTGAGGGGGAATCTTAATGCGGTTAGTTATAGAATGGTGTGGGTTCATGAACCCTGTGGTGGGTGGAGCTAGGATTTTCTCAATCATTGCTTTGTTATACAGTACAAATGAACAATATCATTGGTTTATGTCAGGGAGTTGCTGGTAGCATGTGACATCTCTGTTGTTTTTGAGCTTGATGATGCCTTAGTTGCTGATGACGAGCTGTAACTCGGTCTTCTCTCTCCATCCCCGCCCCAGTTTCTGGCCATGGTGTTCCAGGACCTGCTGACCAACAAGGACGACTACCTGCGCGCCTCCAGGGCACTGCTTAGGGAGATCATCAAACAGACCAAACACGAGATCAACTTCCAGTCCTTCTGCTTGGGCCTGATGCAGGAGAGGAAGGAAGCTACGTACGTGGAGATGGAGTTCAAGGTCAGACCAGGCTATGATAATACCCCGAAATTTAGAAACCACATAAAACTCTCCATAGATTTACAATGAGTTAAAAGCTTTGTAGTGTAGCTAGCTAAACAGGTTAGCGGCTACATTAGCGATTACATTGATGTCAGCTAATGTGAATTATCCTTTGTGACTCAGACACACCACTGTTGACCTGTGAATCCATGCTAGCTAATGTTAGCTAACATTGGCTAACTGGTTATCCTTTACATTACAGTAAACTCACCCAAAAGATGGATTACAAAGCACACATCACAAGCTAACCGACATGCATCCCCATTGCTAGAGTACTACACATTTGCTAATGCGTGACCCCCTACCCTCTCCAGGATTGTAATAAATACTGGCGGTTGATGCTGATCTTGATTTAATGGTGTCTGTTCACGGACACATGCTAAGGTTGTCTCTGGTCTCTGCAGGAGCGCTTTGTCATCCAGGTGACCGACCTGCTCACCGTCTCCATGATGTTGGGGATCACGGCTCAGGTCAAAGAGGCCGGCATCGCCTGGGACAAAGGAGAGAAGAAGAGTGAGCGCTGAAAATGATCATATTTGTATATGCGGTGCTGTGTTCATTTGAATGATCTTTCTTGTGGCTTTTTCCCTCATGGAAATGTAATATACCTCAGTATATTGTAAATATATTGCAAATTGTTGCTATATATTTCCATTATACTTCAGTGTTTTCTGTTTTGTTTAAGGTGCTGAATCTTAGCTTAGCTTTGTGTGTCGTTGGACATTTTCACAGGTGACAAGTGACTTTGAGGTTGCTTAGTTACGTATGATTTTTTTTGCGGTGCGTTTCAGATCTGGAGGTGCTAAGGTCCTTCCAGAACCAGATTGCCGCCATCCAGAGGGACGCTGTGTGGTGGCTCCACACTGTGGTGCCCACCATCAGCAAAGTGGGGCCTAAGGACTACGTCCACTGGTATGGGTCAACCCGAAACAGCACAGCCCAGCACAGCCACTTCATTTAGAGTATCAACTATGGTGTGCACATACAAGCTGCCCCAAATACAGAACTTTCACCTTTTTATAGGAGACTTGGATTAGTAAACTGAATTCAGTATGTTTAAATGATTAAATTTAGGAATTCATATTGTATCTTGAAGTTCTTATCCTGTGAAATGTTAATAAATACCATACTATGTGTATACTTTACAGAAGATCAGCTGTTAATGCTGCATTGGATGGGAGTCTCAGTTAAGCATAAAAACGTTGCTATGTCAATTATGGCAAGATTTAACATTTATGCAATTTCTCTCCCCCAGTCTCCATAAAGTCCTGTTCACAGAGCAGCCAGAGACTTACTACAAGTGGGATAACTGGCCTCCAGAGAGCGATCGAAAGTAAGACTCCACAAGTATACATTATAAGTTGATCATTCATTGTAGCCTGAGTGTAGGTCAGATGGGTATATGACTGAATCATAGTGACAGTTTGTTTTTGTCTGTGTGTGTGTGTCTGTAGTTTCTTCTTACGTCTGTGCTCAGAGGTACCCTTGCTGGAGGACACGCTGATGCGTATCCTGGTGATCGGACTGTCCCGCGACCTCCCCCTGGGCCCTGCTGACGCCATGGAGCTGGCCGACCACCTGGTGAAGAGAGCGGCTGGTGTGCAGTCCGACGGTACGGCCCCTCCCACTCCAATGCCCCACCCCCTCCCCTGCCCCACCCCTCTTGTGCCCCTCCCTCTCCCCTTCCCCACCCCCACTTCTGCCCCTCCCACTCACTTGTCCCACCCCCTCCCATGCCCCTCCCACTCCTATTCCCCTTCTTCCTCCCACTGTCACTCAGATCCGTAAACCCAGCCTGCCATTACTATATTGATTCCACAATTGGATTATGGCAAGATGTTTAACAAGGTTAAAGTGCTTTCTATTCCTAATTTGGAAATACAAATATATTTGGGATACAGGAAACAAATTAAGGCATACATCTAACTGCCAGATGGTAATGTAAATGATAAATCAAACTAATAATAACAGAGTATTTGAACAAGTGTCAGAATCCTTTATAACAATATCATGTATTATGTGGCAGGTAGTGGGATGGTTGTAATGAATAAACAAGTCCATGTAGTTATGGCCTAATTGCATTTAGCAGGTAGATTGAATTGAACCTTAATTTTTCTCCTAGATTTGGACGTGTTGAAGGTGGAGAGAATCCAGCTCATTGACGCAGTGTTGAACCTGTGTACATACCATCACCCAGAGAACATCCAGCTCCCAGCAGGGTAGATCTCCCTGCCTTAGAATCACATTCATTATCAGTGATGAAGGAGGGAGGTTTCAATGACCCGTAAAATAGGAGGAGCTACCATATAGTACCAGTGACTCAGTTATTTGAACCAATGACTACATTAGCTGTGGCGAGAAAAATAGTTTTGATTGGTGCAAAAAAAGTCAATGATTGAAACTTATTGTAGCTCCTCCCCATTGTAGTTCTGGAAGCCTCATGTGAAGCATCGCTTCTGAATGTATCTTCATGCCTTTACTTTATTTGTATGTCCGCATCCATTTGTCATAATGTAAGGGTTAGTGCAGGGATGTATTGATTGTTTTTTTGTGTGTGTGAAGGTACCAGCCCCCAAACCTGGCCATCTCCACTCTGTACTGGAAAGCCTGGCTTCTGCTGCTTGTGGTGGCTGCCTTCAACCCGCAGAAGATCGGTGAGTGTCCTTTATTTGGCGTCATGTCTCATTTACGTACAGAAAAGGTTTTAATGTGAAAATATGATCTCTGAAACTCGATCTCAGTGATGAAACCCAGTGATGTTTTGCTTCATTGGGCAAAAATGTGCTAAGCACAGCACGATATATACACATATGTTTCACTGTGAGCAATTCAGGAATTCTCCTTTTTCCTTTTTTGTGTAGGTCTGGCTGCCTGGGATGGCTATCCCACCCTGAAAATGCTAATGGAGATGGTCATGACGAAGTAAGGCTTTTATTGGTTTATTGTTATTATATTTACAGTATGCGTTTTTCTGAGTATGTTCTATTTTATCTATTACAGATTGTCTTATAGCCCTCTGAATGGGTTGTTTTTGTTGTAAAATAAAAAAGAATATTCCTTCAAAAAGATGAAAGTCCATTTTGATATAATAGCTTTTACACTTAAAGGCGCAGAGTGTGTTTTGATTGGGTCTTGTCCTGTTTGGTGGATGTTGGGGGCGGGCCTACTGACCTGTGTCTCTGTGCTGGGCAGTAATTACTCGTATCCACCGTGCACGGTGGCGGACGAGGAGACCAAGACGGAGATGATAAACCGTGAGCTGCAGATCTCCCAGCGGGAGAAGCAGGAGATTCTGGCCTTCGAGAGCCACCTGGCCGCTGCCTCCACCAAGCAGACCATCACCGAGAGCAACAGCCTGCTGCTGTCCCAGCTCACCAGTCTGGACCCGCAGTAAGAGCGCGCTGTGGCACAACGCTCACATGCATGCATGGCATGCATGCACAGATATAGCTACCAGATACACGTGCATACTCACAGATCTACTGCATGCATGCACGCACGTGTGTGCATATACACAGAGTAAGAGCGTGATGTGGCACAACGCTCACATGCATGCATGCTCGCACAGATAATGCTTCCAGATACTCCCGCATACACACAGATCTACCGCATACATGCATAAATTAGTGCATGCACACACATACCTGAGCTCACACACCCATACACTCAAACACACACGCACATACCCACAGATCTACTACATATGCGTGTAGACACATTCACAAACACACACAGATCAGATTTACCTTATGCACATATGGGCACATTCATGTATATACCTATACAGTCATTCGCAGCGTAGCAGGCAACGTCCGACCGCATATATATCGGTGGTCCCATAAGGTTATAATAGAGTTCAGAAATCCCGATCGGAGAACGGAACGTAGCGGACAGAACCTATTTAACCCATGAATTACCTTGCCAGATACATTAGCTGAAACACAGTACTGTGTATGGACAGTATCTTGGCCGCTTGCATTAAGCGACGAATACCTGTATTCTCACATAAGCACACATGCACACACTCTCTCACATGCATTAAACCGGAACAACAAAACGCAGTCACACCCATGGCTACGCACTCGCGCACGCCCGCCCACTCACTGAGGCTTCCAGTTCCCTTAGCTCGTCCCTGTGTTTGATCTGGCGAACGGTCTCAAGCTCATCAGCGGTGATTCACTGCACTCTAAGCCTCAGTGACTCACGGCTTTCCTGGGATGTGCTCCATCACATGCTGAGCTTGTTTCGTTTTCCACACGCTGTCAGATGGGCTTTCCCGTCCGCGCCAGGATATTTATGAAATTAATCAAAGTGAGTCACCCGATGCTCAGAGAAAGCGGTTTGAAGGACAGCAGTGGAATATTTCGATGGGAGATTTCCACATATTCTGAATTTGGAAATTAATGAAAAGCAAACGCATGAGAAAAACCAAATAGGGGTATAAAAAGATCATATTGCCATGGATTTGATAAATATTTGTACTTTGAATAACAAACAAATGCAAGTTTATTGTTTTTCTTTATAAATGTAGCTTGGTGACCTCATTTTTCTAATTGCTGAAGTTGTCAAACAATGATGATGGGAAAAAAATCCATCACTTGTTTTTCATTGTGACTTAGAGTTCAGTGTTGGTTGAATCTGTATGAATTGGTCAGCATGAACAGGCTGCTAAATCTTTGTTTGTCCATAGGGGCCCCCCTCGAAGACCCCCGCCCCTCGTCCAGGACCAGGTGAAAAGTCTCAACCAATCTCTTCGCCTCGGCCACCTGCTTTGCCGCAGCCGCAGCCCGGACTTTCTGCTAAACATCATCCAGAGACAGGTGAGCGCGCCTACATTTCCCAGCATGCCTTTAGCATGTCAACCAATCTCAGCTCTGAAAGCTTCACCAGACCGTCTCTCCATCTGCTTCTCCTCCAGGCCTCCTCCCAGTCCATGCCCTGGCTGGCCGACCTCGTCCAGTCCAGCGAGGGGTCCTTGGACGTGCTGCCCGTGCAATGCCTGTGCGAATTCCTGCTCCACGATGCCGCCGATGACTCTACTCCGGTCGAGGACGAGGACGAGGGAGAGAGCAAGGAGCAAAGAGCTAAGAAAAGACAAGTATGTTGTTTTCCTTTCTAAAGCCGTCTGTAAACAAGCCCGCGTTATATATGTATAAAACCAAGCGGAAATGTAACCACATCTTTCCAAAACAATCAGTTACAAAATGGTGCCCCTCCATTTTATTTTTCCATAACCCAGAGGCAACAAAAGCAAAGGCAGCTCCTCGGACGCCTCCAGGATTTGCTGTTGGGTCCTAAAGCAGACGAGCAGACCACTTGCGAGGTCCTGGACTACTTCCTGCGTCGACTCAGTTCTTCTCAGGTGGCCTCAAGGGTGCTGGCCATGAAGGTATGTCATAACATGACAACATCCTGGCTACACCTAACACTTTCTCAATATTAACTGCACTCAGGCTTCATCCTCAGCTGTGTAGACTGTTCATAACCACTCTACGAACACTTATAAACGCATGCCAGGCATGCTAGAAACTTACATTCAAATATCCACTCCTCATTTCATCTGGTTTCATTGATTTCTCAGGAACTCAGTGAACTGGAAAAGCAATGCCATTTGGTGGATAACTTCACAAGCAGGATATCTGGGCCACGTTTGTATATATGCATGAACTTTCATCGAGGCACATTGGAAATCTTTGTAGGAGGAAGTCAGAGAATTGACTTTGACATTCCGTTACTTAATTCTTCCATTCATGTGCCCTGTTTGGATCGGTCTTGGGTCTTTGTGGAACTCCATTTTAAAACTCCAGAGATATGATATATAGGTATAAAAGCTGTATGATGACCCAAGTGGGCGTACAAGAGTGTGTCATGAAAGCATACTTAAGAAATACACTGTGTTCTATGAACTTACGTATTACCCATGATCTATGTCAAAGTACAGTGATTTTGTTTTGGGGCAGGGCCTGTCTCTGGTTCTTTCTGAAGGGGGGCTGCGGGACGGTGAGGAGCGGGACCAGCCCATGGAGGAGGACTCGAGAGACGCCGAGCTCCTCCCGGGGTACCAGTGGCTCCTGCAGGACCTTCCCAAACTGCCCCTGTTCGACAGCGTGAGGGGCATGACCTCCAGCGCCCTGCAGCAGGTTAGCCCAGCTAAAAAATCAACATGATCACGTACATTATCGCACGGTGGTACTTTCCATCATAATTAGAGTCTACAGGGTCGTTAATTCGTCTAATTGAGTCATCTTAGTGATTGTGCTTCAAAGGCTGTTGGCCAATCAGTGATGCTGGCATTTGTCAGCTAAATGATGAAATGACTATAATGTAATTTGTGTTTGAGTGGCTGTTTGTTTTGGGAGGTCAAGGAGCTAGGCTGTCATTTGGAAAGCCGTAAGTTTGTTTTCTTTGTGAAACACTGCTGTATCTCATCATGCTATGCTACTCTTCGTTCACCTTGCAGTTGATGTATGGACTGTTCCATTGGCTCATTAACTTGCTAAGTAATCAAGGTTTTGCTGAGTATTTTTTTTTATATCCTTCCTCAAGGCCATTCACATGGAGACAGATCCTCAGACCATCAGCGCCTACCTGATCTACCTATCCCAGCATGCACCAGTGGAGGAGCAGGCCCTTCACAATGACCTCGCTCTGGTAAATAGCTTTTTCCTCTGGCATTTTCTACTTTTAATTGCTTTTAGTCTTCAGGCTGTCTCTATGTTTCCTTGAACTGTCATTGTGTGGTGGTATTATTTATTTCAGCTGGTATGTATTTTCTTGCCATGTCGCCTTTTTTGTTTGTGTTACTGTTCGTTTCAGTGGTATTGCTGTGCGTTTTTTGAATTTGCACATCCCATGACAGTGTATAGGAGGCAGTGAAACTTCATGGCTCAGGAGCTGGACTTGCAAATGAGAAGTTGTGGGTGCAAGTCCTATGTAGGACACTGCTGTCGTACCCTTGAGAAAAGTGCTTCTCCCACATTGCTTCAGTAAACATCCAGCGTAAAAATAGACCATGTCGCTGTAGATGAGAGCGTCTGCTAAAGGCCTAAAATTGACTGTAACTGTATGGAAAGCTCTGCACAAACGAGTCATGCTGATTGGTCCGTCGGCTTCTCCCGCAGGACGTGGCGCGTCTGATCGTGGAGCGCTCCACCATCATGAACTGCCTGTTCTGCAAGCACTCGTGCCGCCCTGAGTCGGACGCCGTGCTCTCCGCCCTCATCTCCATCTTCTCCTCCTACGTCCAGAGGATGAGGAAGACCAAGGAGGGGGAGGACCTCTACAGCTGGGTGAGGGGAGGCCTTGTGATTGGACAGTTTTGTTTCTGCCACAATGACACAATGAAGATATTATATGTGACAGAGATGGGTGAGGGTTGGGTACATCTGGTCTGAGGGGAAGTCTTAAACTCAAATGGTTACAGTCCAAAACCGCTGCTGATTTTAAGCCATATCTTAAATGTTAACAGGAATTGGTAGTTAGATGGTTTTGCTGAAATGTTTGGAAAATATTACACTATTCATCATCATGTTATTAGCATTAGCAAACACATTTCTTGCCAGACCCAGGATAGAACATTCTCTCACTCTTTTAGTAGGTATCATCATCATGAATAATAATTAAAACAAACCTCTTGACCTCAGTTTGACGTTTTGTGCTGTTGAAGCAGCATGTGTGGTGGGGGAGCTAATGTTTTGCTTCCTGCTTTAGTCGGAGTCTCAGGACCAGGTGTTCCTGCGGTGGACGACGGGAGAAACGGCCACCATGCACATCCTGGTGGTCCACGCCATGGTCATCCTGCTGACACTCGGCCCTCCCAAAGGTCTGCGTGTTTCCTGTTTAACCTGCTGCATAGCAACCAGCTCCGGCATTTGAAATGTAACTCTTATGAGAGGGTCTCTGAACTGCACTGTCCCTTGATGTGATTCTAAGAATCGCTTCACTCGGTGTGTCAATACTTGACTTGTGTGAACCAATCAGAAGTGCTTTTCTCTCAACAGCCAATTAATGTTCATTTGATTAATGTTAATTGATCAAATAATTGAGCTATGGGTTCTACATGATAAATTAAACCTCAGTTCCTCATCACTACTCTGAACTCCTTTTTCCATATCTCGAATATGAATATGTGCTGAGAATTATGTTTGGTTCATGGAGGATACTGTATTCCAACATTAAGCAGTTTAAAATTCTTTGTGGTATAAAACAGAGGATAAAGAGGAAGTGATGTCATACTGTCTCTCTGACACCTGCTGGCATCTTTGAGCTCCTAAGCCTCTGGCCATGTGCTCTGATGTGGTCTACCCAATGAGAAAGCCCAACAGGGTCTTATATACAACATGAGTGCCGTTTGACAACGTATGCTTGTGTGTTTCTCATCAGGGGAGAGCGATTTCTATAACCTGTTGGACATCTGGTTCCCTGATAAGAAACCCCTCCCGACTGCCTTCCTCGTGGACACTTCCGAGGAAGCCCTTCTGCTGCCCGATTGGCTGAAGCTCCGGATGATCCGCTCAGAAGTCTCACGATTGGTTGATGCAGGTATGGCTCATAACCATTTTAAACCATAAACAGAAGCGCATTTGCATTGATCCTCAATAACCTCTAAGTCATACAAAGACATCTCAAAAGAGAGAATCCATATGTTGTTGTTAAACAGGATCCAGAAATGGCTTACAGACTGGAAAACGACATTCAGTATAGTTCACTGTATGTAATTATGTGCGACAAATAAGAATTTCAGACCATTTCATGGTAGGAACTAAATGAAAATGTTCAATTTGAAAGACCCTGAAGTGATAGTTGATCAAAGCTTAACAGGATCTAGGCATTGTGCTGTTGTGATAAAAAAGGCTAACAGCATGCTTTTAATGTTTACACGGTCATTAGCTTAACTTGTGAAAATGTATTGATATCAACTTTCATGGCGGGTACCACAGTGCAAAAACATAAGACTTGACATAAAGGCACACGACATTCTGAATGCCGGTCTTTGCCAGCGTCATGTATGTAGAAGTACAGAGGTCTGTTGGTGAAATGCCGGGCCTTATTGAGAGGATGCCGTTTTGTGCCCCTGCGCAGCCCTGCAGGACTTGGAGCCCCAGCAGCTCCTGCTGTTTGTGCAGTCTTTCGGCATCCCCGTGTCCAGCATGAGCAAGCTGCTGCAGTACCTGGACCAGGCCGTGTCCCACGACCCGCAGACCCTGGAGCAGAACATCATGGACAAGAGTGAGTCCCGCCATGCTACGCCACGCCATACCATACCAAGGGGCCCAGTGCGTTTTTCGCCTCCCGCCTTGGGGACGCCTCGCCAAAACCAGTCGGGATGAGTGACATTCACTCCCTAGATCAAAACGTGTTCTCCGTCCACTGACATCTGTAGGAATCACAGAGAGAGAGGCAAGCAACATATATGCAGTGAGACCATTGGTTCCAATAGATGGCAACCTTTTTTCCCCAAATTCAGGTGAACCACATCTTTTGTATACAGTTTGTACCTTTGTCACTGGTCGAGCGGATACACTTCAGTCATTTTGATTTTAGTCAAGGGGTAAGCCGACATTTTGGCAATTAGGCCTCTTGTTTACTTAGCCATAGGAGAGAGAGCAGGCAGTTGTGTAAGTAGTCCCAAACATTGGACATTGATAGAATCTCACCCCCTGTGACCGTAAAGTCAATGATTTTCTAAGTTACATACAGGCAGCCCTGAATCACTATAAACGACTAATCAGAGGCACTAGAAGGTAAGAGGAGCGATGTACGGTTCCCGGAACTTTCCATAGACTTTCAGTCATCGTGCTAACGCTGTGTTGTGCAGTGCTCCGGTTCTATTGATACCTTCATACCACATGCACAAAATAAAAACTGATGAAAAGCTCTTCAATGGATATATTGACAAAAGGGCTCAATTATAAATGTATCCCGTTAAGCTTTGATGTCTTGCCACGCCTATTGAATTGAGCTCTATCAATCCCTGTACTACTGAATGACGATTCATGTCGGTATATGACTATGTGCGTCTTGTCATTAGATTACATGGCTCACTTAGTGGAAGTGCAGCATGAACGAGGAGCTACGGGGGGCCACACATTCCATACTCTACTCAGCGCCTCTCTTCCTCCTCGCAGAGGTAAGGGTCCACATTTTGTTTACTGTGTAATATGTGTACAATATTATTCATTTAGTTACATGTATAACTGACTTTGTGTAGATCTGGTAGTTAGCTGGCACTTACTTCCTAGAGTTAATACCTACATTATCTATTTCCTCACCGTGGCTTACAGTTTACGATTTACTGCCCACGCACAGAGCAATTTAGATTACGTGAATTGCAGTCTGCCTTCCGGCACTTTGTCATGTAAGATTGCGATTATAAGCCCTGTTACTTAAGAAAATGAGTGTTTGATTGAGTCCGTCTAGGCTTGTCATGGTTCTCATTGTCTGTAAAATGTCTTGGACTTGTCAAGACTGGATGTGAACACCTTCAGGATCTTTACTTCTGTTGGATTATGGAAGTAGAGACGTTTGTGCAGTGAATATACTTCACTATTGGGGAATAGTATTTTAGCCTCATCAGTTGTATGTAAGAGATTGAAATTTGTAACGGTATTGCTTTTACAGATAGCGCGGAACTGAACCGGGCCAAAGTCACCGTGGAAACACCCCACAGCGCTGTGAAGATGAGAGCGGCCAATCAGATGTCAGTTATCGGGCCTGATGATGACCTGACTGGTATCCTTCTCCAGGTACTGATATTCACATCAGAAATATGACCTACTGTCTTACACTGATATTGGAATTACTAATTATGTTATATACATTCTATTATTCAAAATTTATTTGGTAAAAATGTAAGAGCAATCAGATTAATCGTCCTGTAAAAGAGACTGATTGTCCAGTCTCGTTTTTAAAAACTGCTTTGAATTTAGAAAAACTCTGTGTGAGAAAGGTATTAGTGTGTCAATGAAAAGTGTACCTATCTTTTTAACTGTTTAGCCAGAGGCTGTATTTGTGAAAACAGCATAATTATTTTAAATTTTAAGCCTCATTGGTTCTCATCACTTCTCGAGACAGCTTGCAGACAGTAAATATCATGGATAAGACAGTTTCTAAATATCGTCTCCTCAAGCTGCATGCATGTTTTCCCACTGTCAATCAGTTTGTTCGCACATGGAGTGAATCATATTTTCATGAATAAATTTTGAAGCGTGAAAAACCCTGCATTCCTACACATGCTTCTCACTCCTATACATCAGTAATCCCAATAAAAGTGAATTATGTTTGCACAGCACATTTATTTTACTTATTTTTTTATTCTATATATCATGTAATTAGCCGTAAAGTCTCACCAAGATTGATTTTATCTTCCAAGATAGACTTTGCTCCGATTGCTCTTTTGGAGCAATTTTTGCTGAAGGGCTTTTGCTGAAAAATAAACAGTGCGACAACACAGACGTCTATTTAAAATACACTTAGAAGACGTTCTGTTATGGAAATTAAATATATTTCTGTAAATTTAAATACACCAGTGAAAATTCTTGTAATATATTCTCGGTGTAATGCATTCTATTCTGTTTCAATTTTGGAAATAAGATCATCATCTGACTGTGTTCAGTGTTATGTTTTAAAATTACCCAGGGACATGAGGTCATTGAGTTTACTGAGTCACTCGCAAGTTATTGCTGTTGTGGAGCTGTTATCAGTCAGCTGTAGACAGTTTTACAGTATTAGCGTTTTTTTTCTCTGTAATAGCTGCTGTTTTGCTCAGCCCTTTGGGTCTCTGTAATTCAGTCATTTTCTCTCAGGGCCGTGTGTTGGCAGTGTTTAATTCTGTGTAATCGTGACAGAGCTGTGTTCCGTGCGCTAATCTCCGTATCTGGTATTTGAAATATGTGTGCCCCCGCCCCTCAGCTCTTCCCGCTGAACGTGGACCCGCGCTGGCCCGGCTCCCCGCCCCGCCAGCTCCTCCTGTCCCTGCAGCAGGCCCTGGCCCAGGAGCTGTCCCGCGTGCGGCAGGGCCACGTCCAGTCAGGGGGCGTGGCGGCCCGCCTGCTGCAGGCCCTGGCCGCTCTGCTTAACTCCGCCCACGGGGGCGCCCTGGTGATGGCCATGCACCGCAGCCATGCTGTGTCCTGCCCACTGCTGCGCCAGCTCCACCAGTACCAGGTATGAACTTACTACGGTGCTAACTCCATTAGCACAAGGTATGACTTCACTACTGCACTAGCTCCACCAGTACCAGGCATGAACTTACTACGGTGCTAACTCCATTAGCACAAGGTATGACTTCACTACTGCACTAGCTCCACCAGTATCAGGTATGAACTTACTACGGTGCTAACTCCATTAGCACAAGGTATGATTTCACTACTGCACTAGCTCCATCAGTACCAGGTACGAATTTACTACTGTGCTAGCTCCATTAACACCTGGTATGAAGTTACTACTGCCTCAGATCCATTAGCATCCATTAGCTGCGCCAGCTCCACCAGTAAAGTACAAAATAGGTTCTCTCTCCACATCGAGTGTAGTCATTGGTCCAAAGCAGTGGTAACTCCTCCCAGTTTTATTTCATTGAAACCTCATGCCCCCAAAATAGGTCTTTGGTGTATAAACATATACAGTGTTTATTCCTGTGATTATTCTCCCTGTTTCTCACACTCGCATGTCTCTCTCCCTCTCTCCACCCACCTCAGCGCCGAGTGCCCCAGGACACCACCTTCTCCTCGCTCTTCTTCAAGATGGCGGTGCAGATGTTGACCTGGCTGGAGAACCCGGCCGTGGAGCCAGGGCCGCTCCAGGCATTGCTGAAAACCTTCGCCGCACAGTACTCCCACAAACACCGCCTCAGCGACGGTGAGTGGCCTACTCTGGGGTATGGGAAAAGAGTGTTGACACTCTCTGTAAAAAGGAAAAAAGAAAACGATTGGTTGACTTAAAAACCAGCTTGCCAGTTAACACACAATTACCCATGTGGTAATGTTTGGGAAGGGCCACTCCTTCACACTCGCAATTACCCAAAACTTAAAGTAGTCTTTTAAAAATAGTTCTTAATCAATGCCTCTGCCATCTTTTATACTGGTCAATGGAGGTATTTGGTTTACAATTGTTGGTTAACCCACATTTTGTAGTCGTGACCATCTTATATGCAACTAACTGCATTTGAGATGAACCATAATACAGTGCGTAGTACTTACATTTACATTTCAGCATTAGGATGTATTATCCAGACCAGCATGCAAGTAAGTGTATTGAGAAGAGCAGAGCTGGACTTAGAAAGTGTGTTGAGTCCCTGACTCTTCCCAAGTCCGTCGTTACCTCATGTTTGTCTCTCTGCAGTGCGCTCCGGATTCCTCCACTTGGCCGAGGCCCTGACGTTCGGGCGGGACTCGGAAGTGGCCGCCAGGGCCGTCATCGACGCGCTGAGGGCCGGGGAGAGGTGCAACGCCGAGGCCGAGCTCACCAGGAAAGGTACGTCCTGGCTCCTCCCTCCTCCATTGTTAAATGCCATGCGTCACGTTTGCCACACCCTCTGCTTCTCCTGGAAAGTGTCTTCAGTCGCTATTAGACGTGGTTCTGTCTTTACATCCTTATCGGTTATTTTCACTAGCTGCAATCCCTGCCAACATTATGGCGTATAAATTAGGGAAATGTCCCGACCCTTTAACCTAAATCACACAACGCCCCACACCAAAAATGGAAAAACAAATGCTAGAACAATATATGAAACAGTGTAAACAATACCTTAAAATTCATTGTTCCTGTCAACTTAGGAAGCCTCGATGAAAATCTAATCATACAAATTTAGATTGCGGACGTCTCTTTAGCATACGTATCTGTTGCTGTGTGTATGCGAGAAAGCCAGGTGTTTTGCAGGGCCAAAGAATATTAGAGCAAAAAAATAAAGCTTCCAACTCAGGTTGCGAGGAAATGGTTGTGTTGGTTTCTGTGAAGGAGTTATTATTCAAGTTTATACTTCAGGCAAGCTGGTAACTGCAGCAACTAGCAACATGCTTTTCACAGAAGTTTCTCACACAGACATGGGAGATTAATGGAGAAAGTAGGGTCTGTCATTGTCCATTTTTGGTCATTATTGTCCTGTGTCTGGACCATTTGTCATGGGTTGCTAATTGTGCATCGTTAGCAGTTATCTCTATATAAATTGTTGTTGGCCTGTAGTAGCTATTATCGCGCATTATCAGCAGTTACTTCATGGTAGTAGATGTTACAGCGCTCGACCTTTTTAGGAGCTGTGCTACTTTGTGTTAATTCCGTGGTGTCCCACAAGTCTGTGTTTATCGTGTGGTTATCTCTGTGTCTGGCATTCGAAAAAACAAGGTTTCACAAAAAAGCTGCGAACTAGTGCCACAAAAGCATATGTCTGTGTTCATATATTTATTTATTTTTTGTGAGTCTCAAGCAACCACAAGTCACAGATCAAAGGCTTCTCTGCGGAAACTGGTCGCGGTAATTCCAGACGACAGCGAAGTAATAAATGTTCATTTTTTCGCGTTTAGGTTTCTTTGGCTCACCCCATGTTTGTGCTGCTTTGGGGAAACCCAATGTTCCACAGACAGCTTAAGCTACGTTTGTTTTGGAGTGTGACCTATATTCAATAGTGGCGGGAATGAAACGAAGTTCACTATGAGAAAGTCTTGCAGTCTCACAAGCTAACAAAGATTGTTTACAGTCGCCAAGATCGGCGCATTAGCGACTTGTTTGTTTTTATTTTTCAGTGTTGCAGGGGCTTGTGGAGGTCAAGTCCCCTTACCTGGAGGAGCTACTGTCCTTGCTGATGACCGTCGGCACGGAAACGGCCGACACCACCGCCACTGGCCCTGTCGCCATGGTGATCTCCCTCTTACTTCAGGAAACTGAAGAGAGAGCTGTCAAAATGGAGGTGGATTCCAGCAAGTAAGGAGCCACCTCGTAGCGAAACGTGTTTGTTAAGATGTTCATAATAAGGCATGACTCTGCCGCCTTGCTTAGCGCGGTATGCGGCTCTGTTTTCTGTTACTCAGTGTCTGGCAAGGCGCGCGTCGGAAGGAACATGGAATACTTTCCTAAACATCATTCTGTGTGACTTCCCTGTGGTTGTTTAAAGTTTGCTTTCAAAACATGGAAGAGCTGAATCTTTCCATCACACTGGAGTCTATTTTGTTCGGAAGAGAAAAGCTGCTAAAGAGTTTTTTTTTTTAATCAACTTTGTCATTACCACTGAATGTGTTGTGTGTTGCCTTCATCTGAGTGCTGCTTTTTTTCCCTACTTTTTTCCAAATATTTAGTTTTTCTAGACACCCAAACCCAGATATGTATTTACACGTCCAGTTAGTCAAAGGCCCCAGATAAACTGAAAGGCACATTTTTTTTTTCTGTTGATAAACTTGTACTGTGATCTGTAATAATATATCGGCTTTGTTAATGTAGCACACGATTCTCTAGTTCTCCATCAAAATAAACTCTCTCCTTTTTTGCCCCAGCTCCGAGGTGACCAAGACTGGGTCATCTTCGGGGCTTCTTGTTGATTGGCTGGAGCTGCTCGACCCCGAGGTGACCTCTGTATGCCCAGACCTGCAGCAGAAGCTGCTCTTCGCGCTGAACAAGGTGATTTTCTACCCTCCGCAGTCTGGTGCAATGAGTGGGATATGTTTTATCAGGCATGTAACGTCCTTCGTTCCTCACTCTTGCAGGGCAAAGGGACCCAGCTCGCCCCAGCTCCCTCCTATAGGCCCTACCTGCTGGCTCTATTGACCCATCAGTCGAACTGGAAGACCCTCCACCAGTGTATCAGTGCCATCCTTAGCCAGCAGAGGGAGCAAAGGTGAGCTTTTGGTACACATATACGCCAGCCCTGAGACTTATTCTCACTGTGCTGAAAACCTTTTTACCCGTTTGTCAGTTCCATTTGCAGCCACCAGATGGGAGCAAAGGTGAGCAGTTGGAACACATGTTTGCCAATTTTTTCTCGTTTGTTTTCCTAGGCCGTAAGCCTTTTTAAACCTTTTTGTCAGTTCCATTTGCACCCTTCACTCACACGCACTTAACGGCAATATCAATGGCACTGGTGGTGAGTTTCAGTGGAAGCATCCAGATGACATTTAAAGTGATAGTTCCAAGAAAGGTTAGCCAAAGTCGTAAGACATCTGAGGGTGACTTTTTCATGGAGGCTGGACGATTCTTTCTGCTTTTTGGAGTGTTTGAGCACTTGAAATGTTTATGTCATTGATTGGCCAGCGTTTGCCTGCAGTGCACTCCGTTAAAATCCTCTGCCCTAAAAAAAACTTCTGAACGTCTGACACTCCACCAATTAAACACAATTTTTTCAGCGTGTACTTGTGTTTGATTGGTGGAGAGTCACATGCTCCCAGGTGAAGTTTTCAAAGACAGAAGAATCAACAGATTGGACTCCTGCCAGTGTTTCTGTTTGTAGTGCCTCAACTTGCAGCTGATAGACTGCAAGAGAAACACCAACACCCTTAGATACAGTGGCCTTCCAAAACTAAAGCTGGGGAGCCCTGATTTAAAGGAAAATGACATTGTTTTTGGCTCATTGTTGTAATTTATCATTGCGATATTGTGAGTTGACTGTGGTAAACGTATCACATTAGCTTTTATAATGCCAGAATAAGACGTTATACGGAAAACAAATAGAGATTAGTTCCAGTAAGTCTGAGTTGGGCTTCCCAGAGTCAATGTACAAATTCAGAAACATCTAACTGGACAAAGGAGGAGGAACTTTGACTGCCTACTGTCAATCACGGCAACACACAAGCAGCTACCATAAGTAAATAATGCTTTTGAAAGTAGTCCACATGAGATTTTTTTACATTTATTGTAGTGTTTATCAAAATGAGGGATTACAACAATGAGCCAAAAACAGAATTTCCTCCTGTCAGGAGTCTCCAGCTACAGTTTTGGAAGGCAGCTGTGTCTGCAGGTGTTTCTGCTTTTCTTTAAATCAGCTGCCAGTTTCGCCTTGGAAACTGCATGTGAACTCTTTAGCGAATCATTGGTTATACACATCAAAGCCAGGAAGGATCTTCTGGACTAGAGTTTTGAGATTTCCTTTGATGTGACTTAGATGAAGTGCTGTCGGGCTACATCCACTATTTCCACTCTCCTGAGGGCCACGATCTGCTAACAGAGGGAGCAAGAGTGCTGCGTGGCTACTTAATTTACCTTAAGGCACTGAACGAATACAGTCATTATGTTAGAGCAACATACAGTTTACATATTACACACTGTCCATTCATATAGATAGATGTTTACTAAAGCAATTCAGGTGAAGTAGTTTGAGTAAGGTTCAAAGACAGTGCCTTAGCTGGGAATCAAACCTGCAACCCCTGAGTCTCAGGACCGGTTCCTTAACCATTGTACTACACTTTTTAACTTTCACTCAATTGCCACCTTAGTTTATCTGATAATCTTTCTGTTTCATAAGCGGGTGATGAAATGTGTAATGAATGCAAATTCGGTCATGTTGTCAAAACGGGAAAGTGAGTAGTGGTTTGATGGACTGTATAAATGGAGCATGGCTGGTCTTAATGCAGTTAGCATGTCCAGCCGGTTGTTGCTTGTATTGAATTCATGAAGGAGGTGTGATCATGCGTTTTGGTTATATTTCTCAGGCTGGACCCCTCGTCCGCCCTGGACTTCCTGTGGGCCTGTAGCCACATCCCCCGTATCTGGCAGGGCCGGGACCAGAAAACCCCACAGGTGCAACTTTTTTTTTAACACAAACACACACACACACACACACTGGGTGATATAGCCACACTGATAATATCAAATATTTTTTGAGCACAATAACAACTATCTCCAGCATGCAGTGTTGGGTTTCTTTCACTTCTCTTTTTTTCCTTGAGTCATACTTGATACAGTATCGCCACCTTTTCATACATCAGAAGCCTTTTGAAATCCTCCAGTGAAAAGAACACCACCCCTATCAATCTGGTATGGGTATGACAACTAATCCGTGACAGGGCCATGTAGCGTCAGTGCAATAGGTAAAAAAGACACATCGCTCTGAGGATTAAATGCAGAAAACCTCAGCCATGTCTTTTTCAAAATTAGAAGATAAGTTTGGTTAACCGTCAGCCAGTAGATGGGAGGCGTGCTTTTTCCCCGTAAGCATTTTATATGGCCTCTGAAATTTGGAGGGATTATTGCTTATTACTTACTGTGGATTGCTTATTCAGTATGAGTAAAAGGGAAAAAAAAAATCTGAAGAAAAATTAACCCAACACCTTGTGTGATAGTGACTATTGGACATGAAACTATTCAACATTATTGGGTTTGGATTTATCACTTAGAACTACAAATATGGCTTCACGTATTTGTTATTATTTTGGCGGCAGGGGTTTAGTTTTCCTTTTTTTTTTTTCCCCCAGAAACGAACGGAGAAGTCCGTGCTGCGGCTGAATCCGGACGAGCTGATCAGCCTGGTGGACCTGATCCTGTCCGAGTCGGAGCTCAATGGCCACGCCCCCGCCCACGGCGACGACGGCCTAGACCACGCCTCCTGCTCCCTCATCCAATCACGCCTCCCCTTGCTGCACAGCTGCTGCCACGGGGACCTGGAGAGCGTGAAGAAAGTGTCGGAGTACCTCATCAACTGCACAAAGAAGTGGGGAGACAGGTACGAGAGTGTCATCCGTCATGTGCCTTCACTTTTACTTTGCTAAAATTTATTTTCTTATGTTGTGTTGCTGGAATTTTATCTTGTGTTTGTTTATTCAGATGTGAAATTTTGATCTGTACGCTCTTAGTTAAGCGCAAAGCTAACGAAATCCCAAATATGGGTGTTTTTCATTCCTTTATACGGTTGAGGAAATGTAATATCCATAGCTATGAAATGAGTGAATTTCTGTTCATCGTTCTCGTTCAGTTTACAAGTTTATGCACTGAATGTTAGACCTAAGAAATAGGGAAAAAAAAAAGCAGCAGGATCTGATTGTTCTCTTCTATGTGATGACAGTTTTTGCACAAGACATTTTGCGCATTTAGCAATATCACACTGACAGAATAAATTGCATGGGTGTAGGGAATTGATGCAGATATCTTCTTCCCCATATCTTTGTATCTTTTGAAATACTAAACCACATTCTTATGTTGTTTGTATTTCAATTCAAATGTGATGCGCTGCTACGCAGCACTGTATGAATCATCCAATCAGATGTAATGTGCTTTTAAGTTTTCTCATTCCTCGTCGTCATCGCTCCATGGCAAAATATCAACTGCCGTAGCTGTAGCGGTGCATGATTACATGGCTTGGCAGCTTATCTGACAAATCTAATTCAGTTGTGACAAGTAGGTGTTTTGACTAGAATTTTCTAGTGAACGTGGCCTAGGAGCTCAGGAGCCTAAGAGCTCAGTCAGGATGGCTGTGCCTCTGTTGTATCCTGTCTGACTCATGAGTACAAATTCATTGTGACGCCTGTGTTCTGAGTATGGCTACAGAATCACTGTGAGTACTGTGTGCTGTGTACAGTGAATAGAGAATCACTGACTCATGTATTCTGAGTATAAGTATAGAATCACAGTGAGTGCAGTGTGCTGAGTCTGAGTATAGACTCTCTGCGACTCTCATGCTCCGCATGTAATGAGTAACAACTCTCTGTGACTCCTGTGTTATGAGTGTAATGCATAAAGGGTTATTGTGACTACTGTTTCATAAGTGTAACAACTATAGACTCCTGTGACTACTCTGTTATCAGTGTAATGAGTACAGGCTCTCTGTGACTCCTCTGTTTTCAGTGTAGTGAGTACAGACTCACTGTGACTCTGTTTTCAGTGTAATGAGTACAGACTCACTGTGACTCCTGTGACTCTTCTGTTTTAAGTGTAATGAGTGCAGACTCACTGTGGCTCCTGTGACTCCTCTGTTTTCAGTGTAATGAGTACAGACTCACTGTGACTCCTCTGTTGTCAGTGTAATGAGTACAGACTCACTGTGACTCCTCTGTTTTCAGGGTAGTGAGTACAGACTCACTGTGACTCCTCTGCTTTCAGGGTAATGATTACAGACTCACTGTGACTCCTCTGTTTTCAGGGTAATGAGTACAGACTCACTGTGACTCCTCTGCTTTCAGGGTAGTGAGTACAGACTCACTGTGACTCCTCTGTTTTCAGGGTAGTGAGTACAGACTCACTGTGACTCCTCTGTTTTCAGTGTAATGAGTACAGACTCACTGTGACTCCTCTGTTTTCAGGATAGTGAGTACAGACTCACTGTGACTCCTCTGTTTTCAGGGTAGTTAGTACAGACTCACTGTGACTCCTCTGTTTTCAGTGTAATGAGTACAGACTCACTGTGACTCCTCTGTTTTCAGTGTAATGAGTACAGACTCACTTTGACTCCTCTGTTTTCAGTGTAGTGAGTACAGACTCACTGTGACTCCTCTGTTTTCAGTGAAATGAGTACAGACTCACTGTGCCTCCTCTGTTTTCAGTGTAATGAGTACAGACTCACTTTGACTCCTCTGTTTTCAGTGTAATGAGTACAGGCTCACTGTGACTCCTGTTTTCAGTGTAATGAGTACAGACTCACTGTGACTCCTCTGTTTTCAGTGTAATGAGTACAGACTCACTGTGACTCCTCTGTTTTCAGTGTAATGAGTACAGGCTCACTGTGACTCCTCTGTTTTCAGTAATGAGTACAGACTCACTGTGACTCCTCTGTTTTCAGTAATGAGTACAGACTCACTGTGACTCCTCTGTTTTCAGTGTAATGAGTCCAGACTCACTGTGACTCCTCTGTTTTCAGTAATGATTACAGACTCACTGTGACTCCTGTGACTCTTCTGTTTTAAGTGTAATGAGTGCAGACTCATTGTGACTCCTCTGTTTTCAGTGTAATGAGTACAGATTCGGTCCTGTGTAAGTCCTTTAACTCCTCCCTTTTCAGCATAATGAGCAAAAGGTGCCAGAGCCTGCTGCTGCAGATCTACCTGCACTTCCCCGAGGTCATCCAACACGTGACTCTCCCTGACGCCACACTAAACAGCGAAGGAGCCGCCGAGGGCAGCACCTGCAAGGTAACATCACCTTAGCGATGGGGCGGGCACTCCGCCGTTTCAGTCCTATCAGCTGAATAAAGCCACACAATATTCTCTCCGAGAAGGAGGGCAATCCTTCCCATGACGACATGGATCACAAAGCTAAACAAAACAATTTACATCAACATTCTTGTCACATGGCCAAGAACGTGTGAAAATCAGAAGATAAACACACTCAGTCGACCAGTGTCTCAATTGTTTAAGTAACGGTGGTCAGGCAAATTATTGTTATCTGGATATTATGCAATATGGCCAGAGCATTTTAAGACCTTCACATTTAAATCTGCAGAACTTTCACCAAGAGTGCTGTTTAACCACATTCTCCTACAAGTTTTAAACCGCAAACCTCGATAAGATGACAGTTTACGCCATATTCTCCAGTGCACAGCTTAAGTGTGTCAGCCGGTTGTTTCTCAGGATTGATAAATGTTGTTTTCTCTGTGCCTCTCAGCTGGACGTCCTGGTGCATCGCCTCATAACTCTGCTGGCCGACAGCGGGGACTCAAAATCGGCAGAGAGCCGCATGTCGGACGCCAACCTGGCCTGCAGGAAGCTGGCCGTGTCACATCCTGTCCTCCTGCTCAGGTCACAATCACACACTATGAGCCAGATTTGTCAAAGCATTTAGAAAATGTTTTTTCCCACATACAATTTCAGTGACGAGACTTGTGATTGGAGCAAACAAACTAGCTCAAACCAATCACATACCTTCTGAGTGTTTTTGCACCAGCAAAACAGTTTTGTGCACACTAACTACTTAGGTAAATCAGGGTCTGTATGCACAGATCTGATTTTGCACGCTCCTAAAACATCTTTGTATATCTATACTGCACTTTGTACCTACATAGACAAACTAACATCACATACTTTACATTTTGTTTGTAGGTGAATACTCATTGAATGCACATACTACATTTTAGATGTACAGTACGTGTTACTCTTCGCTCATATTCAAAAGTCCGAGACATTCAAGTCACCGTTTATACAGCGGGATCCAGAAGTCTTGAGTCCACTACCGAGAACTCTTCTGTTTAATCATTTAACAAAAATTAATACACATTCTAACAATATGTCTCAAACAAGATTACACAATGTTTAGGCAATCAGAGTCAAAAAGTTAGCATTTACTGGAAGTCAGAATTTCTCAATATTCTTTCTGTCCAACGTTTGTCTTAATCACGGATTGTAGACCCTGTTTGGAATTGATTAGAGTTTTCCCAGAATATTATACCGGAAAGTGTCTTGCAATGTTACAGTATGTTTTGCTTTTTTCATTTATGTGCTACATATTGGCCAAAGATGGGTTGAGGGGTTGAGGTCTGGTGACTACAGAGGTAAAGCAATGCAAGTCAGCAGTCTGGTGATCTTCCATGTAATTCAGATAGGACCTGGCATAGTTTGGGTGCATGTTTCATGTCCTCCTTCAAAATGAGTCCTCCTCCACACATTGTTAGACAAGAAGGGATTCAGGCCACTGTTTTGATCACTCTTTAAACTAACTGCAGCAAGGTGTCATTTTAGCGTTAGGCTTTGGGTCTTAGAAGCAGATGCTGCGATGTCTCGTATAGATGTTAGTGTGATGTACTGATATACAGGTAGTTTTGGTCACTTTTGGTCCGCCTGGTCTTGCTTTGGTTGAAAGTGAATTGGTTTGTGTAAATCTCCCCAGAATGCCTTGTACCTCCCTCTCATAAACTTTCAGTATAGCTCAATTTTATATGAGAATTTCTCAAAGATTTAAAAAGTGTTGATTTATATCAGCTCTAACTAATGTATTCTTCAATAAGAAGTATCAGCAAGTTCAAAAACATATTACTTTTTGATAGGTAATGACAACAAACAGTCCTTGGTAGTTGACTCAGACTTTTAGACATCACTGTACAAATACAAATGACACATGCTCATAAACTTTTACACGTATGTATTACACTTGATCTCTTACGCAAAAATGTGACATCTTGTCTGACCTCTTACAGGAAAACTAGAACTGCAGGCACTATTCTGAATGACTGTCCCTTGGTTTGTAAAACACTGCTGCTACAGCCCTGCTGTTAGCCAGCCAGTCACTAAGAGGCGCTATCGTTTTGGACTTGTATGAACGAGTGCCGTTTGCCATTCCAGGCACTTGCCCATGATCGCGGCCCTCCTGCACGGACGCATCCACCTCAACTTCCAGGAGTTCCGCCAGCAGAACCACCTGACCTTCTTCAGTGACATCCTGGCCATCCTGGAGCTGCTGCAGCCGCTAGTCTTCCACAGCGAACACCAGAGGGCGCTGCAGGACTCCCTGCTGTCCTTCATACAGGTCCTGCAGGTGGGTCAGCTCGCCGAACGTCAACATCATCAAACTTTCAGTTCTCCAGCATCTTCAGAACCCCACCTCAAATTGCAAACGCTTTTGTATTTGGAGACCGTAAACGTACCACCCAAAAATGGCGATGTTAGGGCTTAATGTTGGTAATTCTGATGAAGAACTCACACCAAAACATCAGTAAACTTGGTATCATTGGCTCTTATTGCATGGACTATGTTCCCTTTCATAATTACTTATTTTGTTTCTTTTGCACCGGAAATAAATGATCAGCTGTGCAGATATCTCCTTTTTTTCGGAAATGTTTGCTTGAGAAATATTTACTTATGGTAAAAGACCACCTGACACACTTGTTTGCTCTCTGTCATACAGCGTATCGGAAAGCATCCCGAAATGGAAGAGCTAGTAATCACATAAACAGCTCCTCTTAAAATTCTTCATAAGTCTATCTTATATCTGTGTGTAACCCGTAGACGGCCATTAGCCCCTTTCGTCAGCTCCCCCGTGTAATCCTCCCAGAATCCCTCCCTCTCAGTTTGGCCGACCTTTTCCTGAACTTTGGACCTTGACCGGTTTGCTGTCGTTGACTGTCCCCTCCCGCAGAACTTCCGGAAGTATTCCCGCCAGCTTTCGGCATTCATCAGCAAGTTTGTTCAGTTCATCCAGCGATACATCACCCACGACGCCGCCACGGCCGTGCCGTACCTGCAGAAGCACTCTGACATCTTACAGTGAGTCCCCCCAAAAAAAAAAAAACCCTTCTCCACAAGGGTCGCAACAAGCCACAGTTAACTCAAGAGACTGCATCCTTATCATTACATTACATTACATTAAAGGCATTCGTTAGACGCTCTTATGCAGAGTGACTTACACGGCAAAGTGCGTATGACTGGTACAAAAAGTGCAAAGATAACCCTAGACAGGGGTAAAGTCCCAAGTGCCAAAGGTGACGGAATAGATCAGGACTCCCCTACAGACTATCTATGGAGAAAATTAACAACAACAACAACCAAGGTTAACAACCAAGGAGGGGCGAGGTTCAGCCTTAAGAGGTGAGTCTTCAGTCTGCGCTTGAAGGTGGCCAGTGTCTCTGCTGTTCTGACCTCCATGTGAAGGTCATTCCACCACTGGGGGGCCAAGACAGACAGCAGACGTGACCAGGAAGTGCAGGAGCTGAGAAACCTGTCAGTGAAGACCCGCTTGTTCATTGCACATTTGCGCATTTAGGAGATACTCTTATCCCGAGTGACCTACCAAGGCTCATATGAAAGGTTAGCACACCAATCACGGTGCACACCAAATAATTAGTGCCACAGCCAATCACGACATTTAGAATACCAACCTTTAGCATATTACTACATGCTCCAGGAGGTGCCAGAGGAATTATAGGTACATTAATTTGAGTGAATAGCGAGAGGAAGAGTAAATAGATGTTCTGAGTTGGCGATTGACAGATGAAGGTGTAGCATAAACAGATGTGTTTGTAGTGTGTAGTGGAAGATGGCGAGAGATCCTCTTGTCCATGTTGCACCAGGTGCATTCCATTTTCGATTTTTTTTTTTTGGGGGGGAGGGGGGGTCAGAAAAAAGACATGACCACAAAAAAGAGCCATTTCAGGAATTCCGTCCGCGATGGTATTTATAGCGTTGGTAGCGTTTGCTTTTAGTTGTGCTAAATGTTTACTTTGCAGTTGCATAGCTGAACAGATAAGGAACTGGGCTTGATTCCCAGTGGGGTCACTGCTGTTGTGTCATGCGGTCATGAACTTCAGCTGAATTGCTTCAATAAAATATCCAGCTGTACGAAATTCGAACGTACAAAAAAACGTTGTAATCCGCTCCTGGTAAGCGAGACTTAAAATGTAATGCGTTTAGCAGGTGTACTTTTACAAGTTTGTTGGACAAGTGCAGAGGGCGATGTTGGTTGCAAAACACAATTCATCAAACGTGGATGCTCACACTGGATTTAGTGTCAGGAAGCGACCGCAAAGCAAACTGGAAAACTGGAGACTCATGGGCTCACAGCTGTGGAACTGGATTCTCGTATGGAAATGAAGTAGATGTGGGAGGTACATTCTGAAAGTGTGTGTGTGTGTTCCAGGAGCCTTTCCTCAGAAAACCCTGACTTGGTTCAGCTGAAGTCTCTGCTGGCTGGTCTGACGCTACCCGTGAGGGCCGGGCCCACGGAAAGCGCCGCCGACGATCGAGAAGGTAGGTTGATATGCACCTACGCACCTCCGTTATTCGCTTAAGGAAAATCAGTTTAGGAAACATGGGCTCCATTGCCCTGGACAAGTGCGCTCTTTAAGCAAATCTCAGTTAGGCTAAACCACCTTTTTGTATTGTTCACTATTGGCATGGATTTATAAAATAAGAAAAGGCGGTCTTGCCTAACTATATTACATTTTTACCAAAGTATGCTTCGCTTCTATGGAGAAGTGCTCTGTCAGTTATTTTAAAATCTTCATTGAAAATGCAGTGCAAGAGAAGTGTCTATGTATATGGTGGGGTGGACTGGCTAATTCATGATATTGCGTGACAATTGTGACATTTTTTAAAAAAATGTGATGTATTGTAATTTAATGTAATGTTTTAATGTCAGCTGCTGTCCCCTTTCCAGGCCTCTCTCAAGAGATTCTGCATCCCTAGGGGAATTTACCTGGTTAAATATTAGCTAGATGAAATAAAAACCTAGTAACAGTACTGTCTTGTGATACCTTTGGATAACTAATGAACCCTGTCATTGTAAAGTGCCACAAAATTTAAATATCACAGTGAAAATGTGACATTTCCATATTTTTTAATCAGTGGGAGTTCTTGCATGGAGGCCATTGTTTTCTGCTGGTTTATAGTCCGTTTCAGTACTGTATTTGAATCAATGCACGTGGATCCCACTGCCTAAAATGGCTGCCGGGTGAAAGGAGATGATAGAAACCGCAGCTCTCCGGGACTTGACTTTGAGCAATATGAGTGATGTGTCTGGGGTACACGCCTGTTTGAGGGGGGTCACCATTGTGACAGATACTGACGTCCATCTCTGCGTCTACCTCAGCAGCCGATTCGTCGACGGGCTCCCTGCCGTTGGTCAGCATCTCCGCGTCTACTCCGCTAACCGCCGCCGACATGACCAAGTACCTGAAGAAGATCTCCAGGGGCGAAGCCATCGAGGGTGAGTCACGGTTGCAAAATTTGGAAGAAACTCCCCTTCCCCAAATAACGCAAATTTGTGAGAAATTCACTGTTGCATCCTAATGTTGGATCTGTGGCTGTTTCTGAGGAGACAGGATAGGGTCTATCGGCAAGTTTTGCCAGTACCACTTGCCATTTTGACATTCTTTCAAAAAAAAAAAAATTCCCAACCTAAGTTGGACTTCTCCTCTTACAGATGTTCTGGAGGTTCTCAGCGAGGTTGATGAGAAGTCCAGAAGAAGCCCAGAAGTTATCCAGTATTTCACTGTAAGTCACCAAATCAGTGCTCTCCTGTCATTGGCTCTCAACTTTCTTTTTGGAAAAATCAAATTGTTGGATCTTTTTAAAATGAATGCTTTCAAATGCGAGACCTTTTATGAGTCCCTCCACAATAGTGTCAGCCATGCATAGTGGGTTTGGTTTCATACAAAAGTCAAAATATAGCAGCACCAAAGAAAGCTGTAGCTTGTATCATGTCCATATACTGTCGGCCAAATGTTGCCAAACATAACTCAGCATACAGTCTTGGCTCCAAAATGCATCAGTTTTACTTGGACTGTCAGGGGAATTTGAGTGATAATATAATGCAGAGCACTACTCTTTTTCATTTCCCGTTTTGCCTTCATGTTGTTTAACGGGAACCAGTAAAAAATCAACCAATAAAAACGTAACTTATTCTTTTTAATGATAAAGATCAGGAACAAATATATATTCAATTTATGTCCAAGTGAAAAGCAGGACTTGTTTACGTGTCTGAGCTCGAATGTTCACACACTAATGTGCCTGTGCATTTCTTCCCAGATGGTTTTGTAAATAAAACTGACAATATTATTAGTGTATATTCAGGATTTTTTTGTTGCTTTATTTGGTTGTGCTAAGCTCTACGCCCGTCACGTCTATGCGATATCGGGTTAGCTTTGGCTAACGCCAGCAGATCCAAAATGGCTGTATCGGCTCCCTGCTTCCTCTTCGTTATTTTCACATCTGGCGATTGAGTCCAGGCCAGAAACGACAACAGTTGTCAGTCCCATATATTCACATTTTGCCTTTTATCTTACATTCTCAAACCGCTGTTCTGCGAACCTGAGAGCGAACCATCAAGAAAGTGTTCTGTTGGAAGGAGAAAGCTCTGTAAACAAAGAAATGTGTACAAAAAGTGGTAGGCTCATATTCTGACATCCGCAAACATCTGTGGTCCACAGAACGATCTCCAGAGGTTGATGAGCTCCCCCGAAGAGCTCTGTCGCAACATGGCCTTCAGCTTGGCTCTCCGCTGCATCCAAAACAACCCCTGGTAAGCGTGGAGCCATGCTCGTAGACCTCCAAAAATATCCATTGCCCCCACGAGGACCCGTGACTAAAACAGGCATTCCTTTTTTTTTTTTTAAATTGTTTTTCCTTTGTGACGCAGCATGGCCGCAGAATTCCTTCCCACGTTCATGTACTGCCTTGGGAGCGGCAACTTTGACGTGGTGCAGACAGCCCTGAGGAACCTTCCGGAATACGTGCTGCTCTGTCAAGGTAAACGGACGAGGACGCACGGACTCTCTCTCCTCCGGGAACGGACGACCCCTCACCCATCCCTCGCCTCCCCTTTATGTTCCTCCTTTCATTTTCCTCACTGGAAAAATACCTCTGATTGTTTATTGAAGTTATTCATAGCACGTTTTGTTAACATTTCACTCGCTTCTCATTGGGTAAAAGGACACCAGAGAATGTATTCTCAAAGTTTCAATAGTCTAATAATTACTGGTTGTATATGTAGTAACATTTATTTGTAATGGAAGTGCTTTTGGGCCCCTCAACAAGGCCCTTAACCCCACATTGCTCCTAGGGGGGATTGGCCCTTGGTTAGCTTAATCATCCGTAAGCCACTTTGGATAACAGTGTCAGCTAAATGGCAATAATGTTAAGTAATGTAAGGAAAGATTATGTTTTTTGGAGAACTGTAGTGAATTGTATGCCATTAATGACACACATAAACTACGCGACAAAGAAACAGCCGATTGAGAAAAGAATGGACTAAAAAGACCTTTTCACCAGCGGAAGCAGGTATCGAAATGCATCTTCATTTCAAAGTCATAAAAGTCACGCTGTTGGACCCCTGCTGAGGTCATTTGGGCACCTTCACTTTGTTTTTTTTTTTGTTTCTTTTTCCAGAACATGCCGATATACTGCTGCACAAAGCCTTCCTTGTGGGAATCTACGGCCAGATCGACACCAGCTCGATGATCTCGGAATCGATGAAAGTTCTACACATGGAAGCAACGACCTGAACGACCATAACGACCCTTCCTTATTTTTAGTTCTCTCTGTTTACCTAGGCTTCAAGTCACCTGATCAACCGTTTGGCTGGACAAACCAAACTGATCAGTTATCTTACTGAAGCAGATCCCTAAGGTATATTTTCAGGTGTGCGCTTTCTTTGTATTTTTAACGACGTCTGTTTTTATAGAAGCTGGAATGACAACTTCATACAAGGAGTTTGATGCCATGTTAAAATCCCCATAAGATCAACTGTAGGAGTAGATTTCTCACTTTTTGTTGTAAGTGAAATCATTCAAGCCCCATTTGATATCTTGGAGTAACATTTCTGTACCCTGAAATAGCTCTTTACATACAATAAATATTTCTTTGACCTCAAATTAAAAATTATGTAAAGAAAACATAATTGTCGCTCTGATGTTTTGGTCATTGATGGTATCTCCAGCTACTGTATTTCACAAATTGAATGCAAGTACATTGACTCAAGCTGCGATATTTAATTTTGAACGTATGTTCTCTTTACATGGATCAGCCATTATGAGTAAATCAATTTAAATCAAGTTAAATTCAATTAAAATGTATTTTATTTACTAAACCCCCGATTTAAACATGCAGTTTGCTTCCAACAGAGCTATTGTAAGTCATTGTAATGTTTCGCTCAACTACATGTGTGTGCTTGGTTTTGGTTTTGGTTATACACTACAACAGTATTTTAAGATGTTTTCAGAAACCTAACCAAGCAGATTATCAATTACTTTTTTGGACTGGCACATTCACAGACAAAACTGAGCCTTGAGCTGGACCAGAATCCAAGAACACTGTCGCCAAGTACCCATTTCATGTATGCATTATGTTTTGCCGAGCACACCTGTAGGTCATTTAGTTTGGCGAATCGGACATGAATGACAGCGTAACACCCTCCACATCTCCTGGCAGTCTTTAAAATTTGTGAATTTGGAAGAGCACAGTTACGTTTCAATATGAAATAAATTGTCTGTCTTGTAATTTGATAAATACTCGGTGAGCTACATGTTTATCCTGTTGAACGCCTGCTGCTGGAGACTGCAGTTTCACCTACAGTATTTTCCGTGGAAAAAAAGGTGAGCGCTCCCGATTCATAATTCCCCCTTTCAGTGTTTTTTCAGTGGAAAACGTTACGTGGAAAATAATTATTTGTATGTAACTGAACAACCTACATAACCCCATTGCCTTTCTGTTTTGTTTCAACTTCCTTGATTAAGTTGAGTGTCATCTTAGCTTCTAATTTTTGGTGAGCATAACGATTCATTAGATTTTAGGTAAATTAACTAAATAAAATTACGGATTTGATAGACAATGAAGGTTTAATTAAAACTGACTGAGGAACATAGACCAAAGCACAACCATGCATTTCAAATTTAACAACTCGATTTACTCCCTTTCTAATAATTTCTGACAACTTTGTCACCCATGGGCAGATAGTACATTTAATTTACGACGATTTAAAGTAAAAAAATCAAACATTTTTTCTGTCAACCCATTTTCCTCACTTTTGGAGGTAAGGCTATAGTCTTATGTCTTTTCAGGATAACACATACATCTCATTTACTCCCTTTCTAATCATTTCTGACAACTTTGTCACCAGTGGGCAGACAGTACAGTTAATTTACTAAAATTTAAATAATAAAAAAAAAAGAATTGAAAACACAATGAAGGAGAGGTATCTACCTGCAGTATTTATCCTCCATGCAGCATGACACATCTTCATGATGTCGTAGTCACACAGACCAATCAGCTTGATTGTGGTGTTTCAATGGTTGGAGGATGGTGTGACTTAAATTGCTTCAGACACTCCCACTGTTATTTCTTGAGCTAACTTAACTGAGCAATACATAGAGCTGGATTCACTCCTTCTCACTTATCCGTAAACATGGTTCTTGGCTGTTTTTTGACAAACAAAATAAAAATACAAATAAAAACAAATAGAAAATGAGTGTGTGGAATGCAAAGACACAGGACCACTTTACAAATGCAATAGAACTGTAAATATGTTTCAACATGTGCAGATTTCACACTATCTGTGAAACTGATCCAAAGTTTGTGTTGAATATGATCAGCTGTTCTGATTTTGGGTTTAGACTGATATTGTTAAGAAATGGGGTCATTTCTCCCCCATGGAACATATATGTGGTTTCTTCCACCATTCTCAACATAGACATGTTTCATGTATCCTCCTGGTTTTGTCCCAAACCTGGTTTCATGCCCATGATTTCAACTGAACTGAATCCATAAAAGAAACATGATACATTAAACAGTATTGTTTAAGTGTGTGTTTTATCTGACTTGTGCATTTACAAGTGTAAAAATTACAAAAGAAAATACAGACACTTGGGTTTCGACTGTGTTGCTTTTATTTTAACCGTACCACTTTCCAAATGTAGGAGGGGTGTAAGGTATGTTTTATAATGTGTGTGTTAAGTAGTTCTCGCTGTTCTGATTTTGGGTTTAGACTGATATAGACACATTGTTTGGAATTGGGGTAATTTCTCCTCCATGGTACATGAGTGTGGTTTCCTCCCAGATTCTCAACATTTGCTGTAAAAAAAAGAAATTAATCACATTTTAACTTTTCAAGTTTAAAACTTGTAAAGTCAGGGTGAAACCACTCCTCTGATTTTGTTTTTCACATGAAGGGTGTTCAAACATCTTTTCTGAAAACATGGCAGGGTCAAGTGTGTATGGGTCTTCCCCCACCAACCTGTGAATGAGTGCGAATGGATCTATTCAGAGGTAATTAACTCATAATTAGGTCAAACAGGAGATGAGGAGTGCTAAGTCTCTACTTGACTTCCAATAATATTGTTATCTTAATGAGGCTATCAAAAAACAAAAACCTATTGTTCTCAATCCTGCTGAGCAAGTCATCAAGTTGGCTTTATTTTTTTATTACTTATCCCTAAACTGGCTTCATGCCAACTATTTTAACTGACTTACAAATAAAAGCCCAAAAAATGATAACTTAAACAACATTTTTATGCGTGAGTTGCATTTTCAGGTGTTAAAATACATAGACACTTAAGACTTTGCTGTGTCACAAGACCACTGCAGAAAGGTAAGAGGGGTGTCAACTATGTTTTATAATGTGCAGATTTCAAACTATCTGTGAAACAGAGTCAAAGTTTGTGTTGAATAAGATCAGCTGTTCTGATTTGGGGTTTTGACTATTACGGTCACATTGTTAAGAATTTGGGTAATTTATTCTCTTTGGAACATATATGTGGTTTCTTCCCCCATTCTCATTCAATTTACAAACATTTAAATAAAGTCAGACAACGTTTTCTTCTGTGTATGGAAAACATAGCTGATTTATGATCATTTAAAATAAAAAAAAATAAAAAATGTATCTGCCAACCCGTATTTCTAACTTTTGGAGGGAAGACAATAGTTTTATGTCTTTTATAGATTTTCATAAAACACATTGGTCTCATGTACCCACATTCAAAGAATTCCTGAAACTTTTTCTTGTGTGTTTGGAAAATATAGCTCAATCAATATCATTTAAAGGAAAAAGATCAAATATTTTTGTCTCAACATATTTTTCCATATTTTAGAGGTCTGATAGTCATTACTTTTTGATATGTTCAGCAAAACACACATTCTATTTTCTTCTTAATATTCAGAAATGATTAGAAAGGGAGAAATGTTTTCTATATGTTCTGCTGAAAACCCTGAAAAGACAGAAGACGATGGCCTTACCTCCAAAAGTGAGAAAAATGGGTTGACAGATTTATATTTGATTTTTTTTACTTTAAATTGTAATAAATTAACTGTACTATCTGCCCATGGGTGACAAAGTTGTCAGAAATGATTAGAAAGGGAGTAAATGAGATGTATATGTTCTCCTGAAAATCGAGAATAGACATAAGACTATAGCCTTACCTCCAAAAGTGAGAAAAATGGGTTGACAGCAAAATATTTGATTTTTTTGCTTTAAATTGTAGTAAATGAACGGTTCTATCTGCCCATGGGTGACAAAGTTGTCAGAAATGATGAGAAAGGGAGTAAATGAGATGTATATGTTCTACTGAAAATCGTGAAAAGACATAAGACTATAGCCTTACCTCTAAAAGTGAGAAAAATGGGTTGATATAAAATATTTGATTTTGTCCACTTTAAATCGTAGTAAATGAACTGTACTATCTGCCCATGGGTGACAAAGTTGTCAGAAATGATTAGAAAGGGAGTAAATGAGATGTATATGTTCTCCTGAAAATCGTGAAAAGACATAAGACTATAGCCTTACCTCCAAAAGTGAGAACAATGGGTTGACAGAAATATATTTGATTTTTTCACTTTAAATCGTAGTAAATGTACTGTACTATCTTCCCATGGGTGACAAAGTTGACAGAAATGATTAGAAAGGGAGTAAATGAGATGTATATGTTCTCCTGAAAATCGAGAAAACACATAAGACTATAGCCTTACCTCTAAAAGTGAGAACAATGGGTTGACAGCAAAATATTAGATTTTTTTACTTTAAATCGTAATAAATTAACGGTACTGTTAAAGGAGCTCAGTCTAATACTAGAGCTACTGAGGTATTTGAGACCGGAATAACCTGGTTGACGCGCCTCGCCTCGGCTGCTGCAATCACACCGTACTGAACGAATGTCCCCGCTGTTCGTCGAATTGCAACACAGTGGGTTTATTGCTGTGCGATGTCCAAAACAAAGAAGAAAACAAACAAACAAACAAAACAGCGGCATGAATGAGCGCCTCCGCGCCACGGCGGTCAAAAACCGTTTGCCCTTCCGGGTCAAAGCCTGACAAGGAGAGTAAACAATGCCCCCTATATGCACCTGAGCTCCCCAGGTAACAGCACAGCGACCCCACACGTACACTGAGTGAATTACACCAATACCCCAAACTCAACCCAACACATTCAGCTCCTATACACTGGCCCCTAATTGTTAATGGCAGACCGACATAACAATTCAAAAAATACAACAAGAAAGGAACAAAAAATGTGTTCATACAGTTACATTAAAGTACAGTACAGACCAATCTATACTTCATGTACCAAACAGAGTTTTGTCACCGGCCTTTCAATAATGTTGGCCTTTGTCTGTAACTTCACAGAACGCACAAGCCCTTGCTTATCTGGAAAAACTTCCAGAACTCTGCCAAGTGGCCATGAACCACGTGGAGCTGAAGAATCCATGATCACCACGATATCTCCAACTGTCAAACTCCTCTTCCTCTCATTCCACTTCTGCCTCTCTTGTAACAAGGGCAAATACTCCCGTATCCATCTCTTCCAGAAAAGATCTGAGAGATACTGTACTTGCCTCCAGCGCCTTCTCACGTACAGATCATGATGTTCAAACGCTCCAGGTGGCAAAGCTGGTTTTCCTCTTAAGAGAAGAAGATGATTCGGCGTGAGAGGTTCCAGATCATTAGCATCCTCTGAGAGCTTGGTGATTGGACGATCGTTCAAGATGGCCTCCACTTCACAGAACACTGTATGAAGTCCATCATCGTCTAGCTTCTGCTGATGCAGGACAGAACTGAGCACTCTTCTCACCAGGCGGATCATCCGTTCCCACACCCCACCATGGTGTGAGCCTGCTGGTGGATTAAAGTTCCACTGAATTCCAACCTGTGCCAGAGCTCCTTGAATCCTGTCCTGATTCAAAGCAGTAAGCGCCTCCTTCAGCTCTCTGTCCGATCCAATGAAGTTAGTGCCGTTGTCTGATGTTAGACTCATCACCTGTCCTCTTCTGCTGATAAAACGCCGCAGAGCATTGATGCATGCGTCCGTGTCCAGCAAAACAGCCACCTCCAGATGGACAGCCCTGCTCGCCATGCAGGTAAATACAACACCATATCGCTTACAGGTTGATCTTCCTCTCCTCACCTCCACTGGACCAAAATAATCCACCCCTGTGTTGGTAAATGGTGGAAGATCAGGAAGGATTCTCACCTTTGGCAGGTCGGCCATTTTTTGTTCCACTGCTCTTCCATTGTAGCGTCTACAAAAGCTGCATTCACCAATGATTTTTCTGACAGCTGCATTGGCGTTTGTTATCCAAAATCTCCTCCTCACCTTGGACAGTGTGTGAGTCCGTCCACCATGTCCCAGGTTCTGATGCACATGTCTGAGAATGAGCGTGGAAATGTGTTGGTCTTTGGAGAGAATGAGTGGATGCTTGGCTTCCTCGGGCATTGCTCCTCTGCTCAATCTTCCCCCGACTCTCAGGAATCCATCCTCCAAACCTGGATCCAGCCTGTATATGGGACTCTGTCGACTCACTGACACTTTCCCAGATGACAAAGCAGACATCTCTTCACCAAACCTCTGTCACTGACAATAGCGAATTATGGCGCCCTCTGCTCCCAGCAACTCATCCAGCGTCAGACTGCCACTTATGGATGTTGATGCGACTCCCTTTCTTTCAGTCATCCTTGAACTGTGCTGACTTCCTTTCTCCAGACAGTTAGCCACAGAGGCCTCTAGTTGATTCCTCTTGCGACTCTGTGTCAACAACATGACCTTTAACCTCAGGATCCAGGCAACAGCAGTCTTGAGCCTCCTCCAGTCAGAAAAGTAGGCAATGAGCTGGCTGGTAGGATTAGAAACGTCACACACGCTGATGGTATTCACCATCACCTCCTTTCTAACCTCTTGGTCATCGGAGTCTACCGAGACGTCCAACACAGTTTCAGGCCAGTCCTCCTCACACTTCCACAGAAATGCAGGCCCTTCCAGCCACCTGCAGTTGCTCAGAAAATCAGAGACCTTCATTCCCCTCAATGCATCATTTCTCTGATGGTCGAGATTCTGTTGGCCACGAACGTGTGAAAGCGTCTGTCCTCATTGTTAAGGTACTTCAAAACTGAAGTGCTGTCAGTCCAAAAGACCGAGTCCTTCACCTGGATGTCCAGCTCCGCCTTTAACAACGAGTCCATTCTGACTGCGAGGACAGCTGCCGTCAACTCCAGTCGAGGAATGGTCACAGCTTTCAGTGGTGTGACCCTGGCTTTGCCGAGCAAAAAGGTGACCTGGATGTTATTTTCCTGATTTAGCATACGAATGTACGTTACAGTTCCGTATCCTCCCTCACTAGCATCGGCAAAGTGATGTAACTGGGCGTGCTTGATCTCTCCAAACCCCACCGGCTTGATGCACCTTCCCACACTGAATGCAGACAGCTGTTTCAAGTCCTCCAGCCACCTTTTCCAACGAGGTAAAATGTCCCTGGGCAAATCGTCATCCCATCCACAGCCTCTCCTACAGAGCTCCTGTAGCATCATCTTGGCAGGCAAGGTAACTGGTGCCAGGAAACCCAACGGATCGTACACAGAGCTGGTGACTGACAACATACCACGTCTGGTGGGAGGCTGTTGTTTCATTTCCATCCTAAACCTGAAAGAGTCAGTCTCCACACACCACTGTAGACCCAATGCCCTTTCCAGTGGCAGGTTATCTTGGTCCAAATCCAACTCCTTCAGGTCCTTGGCCCTTTGCTCCTCTTTGATGGCCTGCAGCACAATACGACTGTTGCTAATCCACTTTTCCAGGATGAAGCTCCCTTTCTGGCACAGCGCAGTAAGATCCTTTATCATTTGGATAGCTTCTTCTTCGGTGGCCACGCTCTTTAAACAGTCGTCAACATAAAAATTCTGCTTAACAGACTGCACCACATCATCCATAAACTCAGACTGGTTGTCATCTGCAGTTTTCCTAAGCGCATAACTTGCACAGCTAGGGGATGACACGGCGCCAAACAGGTGTGCAGTCATCCGATACTCCCCGAGGTCCTGAGTGATGTCACCATCTGGCCACCAAAGAAAGCGGAGAAAATCTCTATCCTCCTCAGCAACTTTTACTTGATGGAACATAGCTTGAATGTCACCCATGAAAGCCACCACTTCACTCCTAAACCGAAGAAGCACTCCAAGCAATGAGCTGGTGAGGTTGGGACCTGGCAACAATTCACTGTTCAAAGATGCTCCTTGAAATGTAGCTCCACAGTCGAACACTACACAGAGAGATCCTTTCCTCGGATGATGGACACCATGGTGAGGGATATACCACACCTTCCCCCTTTCACCATGTAGCTGTTGCTGAGGCACTTGCTCTGCGTAGTTCTTACTGATGAGTGTGTTCATGTACTCAGCGTATTCCTGGTGCAAGTGCTTGTTATTCAGGAATTTTCTCCTCAAGCCCTGGACCCTTTGCTTGGCCACTGCAAAGTTATTAGGCAGACAAACATCCTTGTTCCTATAGGGCAATTTCAAACAATACCTTCCCTCCTGAAGTACTGCTGAATTCTCCATGATTTCCAGGAACTTGAGGTCTTCTCTGGACATTTCATTCTCCTTTGTGGTCTTCTCATTAAACTCATGATTGTACTGCTTGACCAGCATTTCTTCGAGCTTACACACAGAGATCCTGTTCACCATTGCCAAGGGCAGATCCTCTTCTGCAGCACCACTGTTTCCATTCAGTGGTCCATTAACTACCCACCCAAGCACTGTTTTAATAGCATATGGGCCATTCCCACGACTGTTAATGACCTCCCAGGGCTCTAATATCCTGGGGGCGTTGGTTCCAATTAACAAGTCGACATTTGCTTTTATGTTTGGGATGTTCACCTTGGACAAATATGACCATTTTGCCAGTTCTTCAGCTGTTACCATGTTATTAACATCGACTGGCATTTTTGTCTGTGTGAGAACCTCTGGGAGCACATGAAAGTCATTGCTGTCCAGATTAGATACCTCCAAACCAGTCAATGAGTACGCTGGAACCACTGTTTTTTGCCCCATCGTGCTCAACAGGAAGTTGGTTTTTCTCCCTGTGACATTCAACTTCCGCATTAGATGTTCTGAGCAGAATGTGGCCGAACTTCCTGGATCCAAAAAGGCATAGGTTTTTATGATGTGATTTCCCTTTGCACTTTTGACCTTCACAGGCAGGATGGATAACACACACCGGTCCTGACCGGCCCCTGTATGTCCACATGTTTTGGGTGAAGTTGGCTGGTGAGATGTTTCAGACTGTTCCGGAGCTGGTTGCCTTTTAATATGAAGCACAGTGGGATGGGTTTGACTACATATTTTACATGTCAAGCGGCTTTCACAGTCACGGCTCATGTGTCCCTAACGTAAACATGCAAAACAAACCCCCTTTCCTCTCAGAAACAGAATTTTTTCTTTGTGCTTCTTTCCCTTGAACTGTTTGCAGTCCTCCAAAGAGTGGTCCTGAGCACAGCAAAGGCATTTGGCCTTTTCACCTTCTTCTGGATCTGATGTAAACTCTTCAATTTCATCAGGCACTTCCATAGACGTTACGGTGGTGGCCACAACATTTCCTTTCATTTTGTTTCTAGGTTGTGCTTTAAACTCAGAGGCAGTCTTTATCCCAGCAACACCAGATGACTCCTGTATCTCACCAAACAAAGGGTCAGACAGAATCCTGACACGACGTTCAATAAACATGACCAGATCAATGAAGCAAGCTGGTTGATTGGTTGTCTCCATTATGTCATGAGCTAAGGTCCGCCACTGATCCCTCATTTTGAATGGCAACTTGGACACAATGGCTCTTATATTTACTGGCATATCCAGTTCCCGCATGTACTGAAGCTCTTCCATTACATTGCAGCATCCACGCAGGAATAAGGAATAGGCTTGCAGTGTTTTCACATCCTCAGATTTTATTGTCTGCCAGGCCAGAGCCTTTTCCATGTAAGCACTTGCAATTTTGTACTGATTTCCAAAATGTTTCTGAAGGAGTTCCTTTGCCACTGCATAGCCACGCTCAGGGGCCATGTGCTGGCAGCTACGCACCAATTCACGTGGCTGTCCTCTTGTAAACTGCTCCAGATAGTACAAACAGTCCGCTTTTCCTGCCTTTTCCTCAACTCCCTGCTCAAAGGCCTTGATGAACGTCCTGTAATGGAGAGGGTCCCCTTCAAATGTGGGAATGTCTCGTGGTGGCAGTGACATCCTATGCTGTTGCTGTACCAGAGTTGCTGTTATTTCATTTTGCCTCTGCATGATGCTAATTATGTCGGGTGGACTTTGACTGATGTATGGGTACTGTGTAGGTTGAGCAGTTGTTGCTGATTGATGTTGACAACGCAGTGATGTTCCAGATGTATTTACTTGTTGCTGTTCACTTTGACTGAACTGATGCGCTGAAGCAGCTTGAACCCATTTCTCCGTTTCTTTGGGTCGCACGTCCTTTAATAGAGTTTTGTTGGATGGAAGTGACCATTTTATTGCTTCATTTTGTTGTGTTGATTTCCGTGTTTCAGGGTGGTACTCCTTTGCCATAGGATTTAACGGGTTGACATATTTTTCCAGTTTTTTCCTTTTCTCCTTTTCCAGATAGGAATTCATGCCATTGCTGGATGCTCGAGAAGAACTCCTCCACTCAGAAGCGTTTAATACAGCCAGCTTAGCAGTGGATGCAGCAATTTCAGCTTCCAAATCCAGCTGCTCTCTTTTCCTTCTCAGCTGCTGTTCCTGGTCCTCCAAGGCATGCCTCTCCTTTAAAGCTGCAGCGTGAGTGACAAGTGCTGCCTTTTCTGCCTCAGCCGATATGGCTGCAGAGGACGTACTAGATTTTGCACTGTTATGGCTCCTGTGACTTGAACGTTTACTAACATTTGAAATGCTGTCATTAGGATTGATGTCATCCATAACATTACCATTTTCATTTTCATTACCTTCATCACATGAAACCCACACTTTTGTGTTAGCAATACACTCATTAATAGGCAACATTTTGGCCTTAAACCATATTTCCTGTTTTTCTTTTTCTTCACATGGCAAAAGACCCAACAAACGATTATGCATATTTTTTACTTCGTAACACACTTCAAACAAATCCTCAAGAGCACTCTGCACCTTTGTTTTATCATTATTTAACATCAAACCTTGTATTGCCTTTCTTATGCTTGCTGCTGTAATTAACTTAGCTTTTCTGCCAGATTGCAACCTGTCTATTTCATTGGCAAGCGCCTTTACAGTGAGTTTAACCACTCGTTTTTGAGTTTGTGTTTCAACACCGCCAGCCACACTACTGAGTTTATTTACAGTTTGCACATGAGTCCCGGCAGTGTTAACTATGTCCGACGCAGCGTCGCGCTTCTGCATAATGAATAGTCAGTTGATGAACAGTCCACGCCCGCAGCAAAACAAAAGAACGACACAAAGTTTATTGTCCCCCACGCTTCGGCGACCAATGCATTGGGTTTATGCCCGGCTATGTGTGCACACAATTTAAATGGCCATTTACCGGTGTAGCGCTACACATACCTCTCCGACCGTGCGTTGGGCGCCGTGCGATAATCCGATGGTCCGGTGATCTGGTGCTCCAATAATCCACAGCTGGCTCAGCCTCAGCCCCGTAGCTCCGCCAGCATCACCAAGCCCTCGTCAAACGCTCTCAAACCTCCTCGAAGTCCAAACCGCTTCCAGCAGCTCACTCGTCTCTGCGCTCAACTCCGTTTCGTACCGAACGTGCCGGAGTGTCCAAACGAAGTTCCAACTGGTGCAGGTTTTTGACTAATGTTAAAGGAGCTCAGTCTAATACTAGAGCTACTGAGGTATTTGAGACCGGAATAACCTGGTTGACGCGCCTCGCCTCGGCTGCTGCAATCATACCGTACTGAACGAATGTCCACGCTGTTCGTCGAATTGCAACACAGTGGGTTTATTGCTGTGCGATGTCCAAAACAAAGAAGAAAACAAACAAACAAAACAGCGGCATGAATGAGCGCCTCCGCGCCACGGCGGTCAAAAACCGTTTGCCCTTCCGGGTCAAAGCCTGACAAGGAGAGTAAACAAAGCCCCCTATATGCACCTGAGCTCCCCAGGTAACAGCACAGCGACCCCACACGTACACTGATTGAATTACACCAATACCCCAAACTCAACCCAACAAATTCAGCTCCTATAGGTACTATCTGCCCATGGGTGACAAAGTTGTCAGAAATGATTTGAAAGAGAGTAAATGCGATGTATATGTTCTCCTGAAAATCGTGAAAAGACATAAGACTATAGCCTTACCTCCAAAAGTGAGGAAAATGGGTTGACAGAAATATATTTGATTTTTTTACATTAAATCGTAGTAAATAAACTGCACTATCTGCCCATGGGTGACAAAGTTGTGAGAAATGATTAGAAAGGGAGTAAATGAGATGTATATGTTCTCCTGAAAATCGTAAAAAGACATAAGACTATAGCCTTACCTCTAAAAGTAAGAAAAATGGGTTAACAGCAAAATATTTGATTTTTTCACTTTAAATTGTAGTAAATGAACTGTACTATCTGCCCATGGGTGACAAAGTTGTCAGAAATGATTAGAAAGAGAGTAAGTGAGATCTATGTGTTCTCCTGAAACTCGTGAAAAGACATAAGACTATAGCCTTACCTCCAAAAGTGAGAAAAATGGGTTGACAGAAATATATTTGATTTTTTTTACATTAAATCATAAGAAATGAACTGTACTATCTGCCCATGGGTGACAAAGTTGTCAGAAATGATTAGAAAGGGAGTAAATGAGATGTATATGTTCTCCTGAAAATCGAGAAAACACATAAGACTATAGCCTTACCTCAAAAATTGAGAAAAATGGGTTGACAGCAAAATATTTGATTTTTTCACATTAAATCATAGTAAATGAACTGTACTATCTGCCCATGGGTGACAAAGTTGTCAGAAATGTTTAGAAAGGGAGTAAATGAGATGTATATGTTCTCCTGAAAATCGAGAAAACACATAAGACTATAGCCTTACCTCCAAACATGAGAAAAATGGGTTGACAGCAAAATATTTGATTTTTTTACTTTAAATCGTAGTAAATGTACTGTACTATCTGCCCATGGGTGACAAAGTTGTCAGAAATGATGAGAAAGGGAGTAAATGAGATGTATATGTTCTCCTGAAAATCGAGAAAACACATAAGACTATAGCCTTACCTCCAAAAGTGAGAAAAATGGGTTGACAGCAAAATATTTGATTTTTTCACATTAAATCATAGTAAATGAACTGTACTATCTGCCCATGGGTGACAAAGTTGTCAGAAATGATTAGAAAGGGAGTAAATGAGATGTATATGTTCTCCTGTAACTCGAGAAAACACATAAGACTATAGCCTTACCTCTAAAGGTGAGAAAAATGGGTTGACATAAAAATATTTGATTTTTTTACTTTAAATCGTACTAAATGTACTGTACTATCTGCCCATGGGTTACAAAGTTGTCAGAAATGATTAGAATGGGAGGAAATGAGTTGTATATGTTCTCCAGAAAATTGTAAAAAGACATAAGACTATAGCCTTACCTCCAAAAGTGAGAAAAATGGGTTGACGGCAAAATTTTTGATTTTTTTACTTTAAATCGTAGTAAATGAACTGTACTATCTGCCCATGGGAGACAAAGTTGTCAGAAATTATGAGAAAGGGAGTAAATGAGATTTATATGTTCTCCTGAAAATCGTGAAAAGACATAAGACTATACCCTTACCTCCAAAAGTGAGAAAAATGGGTTGACAGAAAAATTTTAGATTTATTTATTTTAAATCGTAGTAAATGAACTGTCATATATGCCTTATGGGTGACAAAGTTGTCAGAAATGATTAGAAAGAGAGTAAGTGAGATCTATGTGTTCTCCTGAAACTCGTGAAAAGACATAAGACTATAGCCTTACCTCCAAAAGTGAGAAAAATGGGTTGACAGCAAAATATTTGATTTTTTCACATTAAATCATAGTAAATGAACTGTACTATCTGCCCATGGGTGACAAAGTTGTCAGAAATGATTAGAAAGGGAGTAAATGAGATGTATATGTTCTCCTGAAAATCGAGAAAACACATAAGACTATAGCCTTACCTCCAAAAGTGAGAAAATAGGGTTGACGGCAAAATATTTGATTTTTTTACTTTAAATCGTAGTCAATGAACAGTACTATCTGCCCATGGGTGACAAAGTTGTCAGAAATGATTAGAAAGAGAGTAAGTGAGATCTATATGTTCTCCTGAAACTCGTGAAAAGACATAAGACTATAGCCTTACCTCCAAAAGTGAGAAAAATGGGTTGACAGAAATATATTTGATTTTTTTACATTAAATCATAGTAAATGAACTGTACTATCTGCCCATGGGTGACAAAGTTGTCAGAAATGTTTAGAAAGGGAGTAAATGAGATGTATATGTTCTCCTGAAAATCGAGAAAACACATAAGACTATAGCCTTACCTCCAAACATGAGAAAAATGGGTTGACAGCAAAATATTTGATTTTTTTACATTAAATCATAGTAAATGAACTGTACTATCTGCCCATGGGTGACAAAGTTGTCAGAAATGTTTAGAAAGGGAGTAAATGAGATGTGTATGTTCTCCTGAAAATCGAGAAAAGACATAAGACTATAGCCTTACCTCCAAAAGTGAGAAAAATGGGTTGACAGCAAAATTTTTGATTTATTTATTTTAAATCGTAGTAAATGAACTGTAGTATAGGCCCATGGGTGACAAAGTTGTCAGAAATGATTAGAAAGAGAGTAAGTGAGATCTATGTGTTCTCCTGAAACTCGTGAAAAGACATAAGACTATAGCCTTACCTCCAAAAGTGAGAAAAATGGGTTGACAGAAATATATTTGATTTTTTTTACATTAAATCATAAGAAATGAACTGTACTATCTGCCCATGGGTGACAAAGTTGTCAGAAATGATTAGAAAGGGAGTAAATGAGATGTATATGTTCTCCTGAAAATCGAGAAAACACATAAGACTATAGCCTTACCTCAAAAATTGAGAAAAATGGATTGACGGCAAAATATTTGATTTTTTTACTTTAAATTGTAGTCAATGAACGGTACTATCTGCCCATGGGTGACAAAGTTGTCAGAAATGATTAGAAAGGGAGTAAATGAGTTGTATATGTTCTCCAGAAAATTGTAAAAAGACATAAGACTATAGCCTTACCTCCAAAAGTGAGAAAAATGGGTTGACAGCAAAATATTTGATTTTTTCACATTAAATCATAGTAAATGAACTGTACTATCTGCCCATGGGTGACAAAGTTGTCAGAAATGATTAGAAAGGGAGTAAATGAGATGTATATGTTCTCCTGAAAATCGAGAAAACACATAAGACTATAGCCTTACCTCTAAAACTGAGAAAAATGGGTTGACGGCAAATATTTGATTTTTTTACTTTAAATCGTACTAAATGTACTGTACTATCTGCCCATGGGTTACAAAGTTGTCAGAAATGATTAGAAAGGGAGTAAATGAGATGTATATGTTCTCCTGAAAATCGAGAAAACACATAAGACTATAGCCTTACCTCCAAAAGTGAGAAAAATGGGTTGACAGCAAAATATTTGATTTTTTTACATTAAATCATAGTAAATGAACTGTACTATCTGCCCATGGGTGACAAAGTTGTCAGAAATGATTAGAATGGGAGGAAATGAGTTGTATATGTTCTCCAGAAAATTGTAAAAAGACATAAGACTATAGCCTTACCTCCAAAAGTGAGAAAAATGGGTTGACGGCAAAATTTTTGATTTTTTTACTTTAAATCGTAGTAAATGAACTGTACTATCTGCCCATGGGAGACAAAGTTGTCAGAAATTATGAGAAAGGGAGTAAATGAGATTTATATGTTCTCCTGAAAATCGTGAAAAGACATAAGACTATACCCTTACCTCCAAAAGTGAGAAAAATGGGTTGACAGAAAAATTTTAGATTTATTTATTTTAAATCGTAGTAAATGAACTGTCATATATGCCTTATGGGTGACAAAGTTGTCAGAAATGATTAGAAAGAGAGTAAGTGAGATCTATGTGTTCTCCTGAAACTCGTGAAAAGACATAAGACTATAGCCTTACCTCCAAAAGTGAGAAAAATGGGTTGACAGAAATATATTTGATTTTTTTACATTAAATCATAGTAAATGAACTGTACTATCTGCCCATGGGTGACAAAGTTGTCAGAAATGATTAGAAAGGGAGAAAATGAGTTGTATATGTTCTCCTGAAAATGTAGAAAACACATAAGACTATAGCCTTACCTCCAAAAGTGAGAAAAATGGGTTGACAGCAAAATATTTGATTTGTTTACTTTAAATCGTAGTAAATTAACTGCACTATGTGCGCATGGGTGACAAGGTTGTCAGAAATGATGAGAAAGGGAGTAAATGAGATGTGTATGTTCTCCTGAAAATCGAGAAAACACATAAGACTATAGCCTTACCTCCAAAAGTGAGAAAAATGGGTTGACAGCAAAATTTTTGATTTTTTTTGCTTTAAATCGTAGTAAATGAACTGCACTATGTGCCCATGGGTGACAAAGTTGTCAGAAATGATGAGAAAGGGAGTAAATGAGATGTATATGTTCTCCTGTAACTCGAGAAAACACATAAGACTTACCTCTAAAGGTGAGAAAAATGGGTTGACATAAAAATATTTGATTTTTTTACTTTAAATAGTAGTAAATTAACTGTACTATCTGCCCATGGGTGACAAAGTTGTGGGAAATGATTAGAAAGGGAGTAAATGAGATGTATATGTTCTCCTGAAAATCGAGAAAACACATAAGACTATAGCCTTACCTCCAAACGTGAGAAAAATGGGTTAACAGCAAAATTTTTGATTTTTTTGCTTTAAATCGTAGTAAATGAACTGTACTATGTGCCCATGGGTGACAAAGTTGTCAGAAATGATTAGAAAGAGAGTAAGTGAGATCTATACGTTCTCCTGAAACTCGTGAAAACACATAAGACTATAGCCTTACCTCCAAAAGTGAGAAAAATGGGTTGACAGAAATATATTTGATTTTTTTACTTTAAATCGTAGTAAAAGAACTGTACTGTTTGCCCATTGGTGACAAAGTTGTCAGAAATGATTAGAAAGGGAGTAAATGACACAACCAGTCATGGCCGGACCTAGAGGTGGGTAGGGGTTGGCATTGCCCACCCAAAACTTAGCATTGCCTACCCAAATGGTTGATTGTTGTTCAAGAAGGCAGAAGCATGTTTATATATGTCAGAGTAGTTACGCCCGTTACAGAGTCTTATAGCTAACATTTCTGTCAAGTATAGGCTTCTGGTAACCTATCGGCTATACTGTGCATTTTTTTATATGCTGTAGAAAGAAAATTATGTATTGGTGAATAAAAATTGCCCACCCCAAACCTATGATTGCCCCCCCAATTCAGAAAATCTACAACCAGGCTTGGTCACCTCTTTTTCCAGAAAACCATCCTTCCCCTAAATGTTTGCAGTTTATGAATTGGACAACCCTATTCAGCTTTGCCATTCATTTGATTACATTTAATCTGCTGTTTCGTAGCTTTAGAATTAGCAGAGTCAGTTCTATCCTGGAAAATGATTTTCCAGTCATGTTTTCTTGATTATTTCCATCCAATAGCAGTTGCTGATGCTTTAAAGGGATTTGATGATCAAGATTTTGCTGGTTTGTGTCACATCCGTATTTGTGCGCTCATTCATCTATATCTTTCATCATGAATTCCAAAAAAAAAAAAACAGTTGCTCTGAAGGGGACATTCTGCCATGAGGTTTGCCTCAGTTTCTGCATCTGCTATACTAAGCTTTCGGTAATGGGAGATGACAGAAGCATTTTGTTCTGCTGAGGCAGAAAAAGTCTTCTTTTTATGATTAATTATTTTTTTTATTAATCAGCATGTAACACAGTGACCCACTGTGCAAGTAAAATTGACCATATAACCAGACGATAAAAACACATCCCACACACACAGGCACACACTATGCATACTTGTTCTGTGAAGCACCAATTTATCCAGTGCATAATTTGCTGTTCACCCTTGTCTTGTGGGTATTTATGTGTGTGACATTGTCATGCTATGATAATGACTCAGTAAACCACAATAAACATTGTCACATTTTGTATTCATAAGAATGTTTCCTTCTCCAGTCTGTAGTTTCTGTGTGTCCCAACAAAAGCTGTATGGCAGTGTTTTCTATTTGTCTTGGCGTGTAACCCAGTGGTGGTCAATGTGGATACATTAAGGCACAGAGGATTTCCATTGGTTCATCCCAGGTACTGGGCTCAGGTCGCACACCACCGCATCCAGCTCCACCTGGAATACATGTAAAAGACCTCTGCATACAGAGCCGGGGTGTCCCCTGAGATCCCTGTACTCAGTCGAGCTGCTCTAGGTCCCATGACCTCCAAGGGGCATCACAGACAGAAACAAGTCACAAGACTTCCAGATCTGCAGAGTTCATATCCTCGGGCGCTTGAAACCTGTTCCAGTATCATGTCGCAAGACCTCTGGAACTCAGTGAGGGGCCCAAAATCCCCAGGCGAACCTGGTCATGCCCTGCACCCAGACATCAACACCTGGTAACTCGCTATAGGTTGGTGGTACGGGCAAAATTCATGTAATAGTCTCTTTATGTCTGGCATATATGTTAGTGTCGATTGAGTTCCCTTCAGGTTCGATACCCCATGTGGATTCCAGTGCGGAACGAGTGGAAATCAGTTACTAGGTCGCAACATGCAGGGGATGAAAAGCGAAAGAAAAGACGGTGATGTAAGCACATATGAGTCAACTAACCTCCTTTCCTTCTTAAACAATGAACTCCTTCCTTCAAGGAAGTCTGACAATCTGGGTTTCTTGAATAAATATTATTATATATGACTATTCCAAATTATGCTTCATTTATCATGTTCCAATCCCTGGATCACATTCGACCAGGGGAAAAAAGGGAAATATGATGCCTTTTTCACCATTCCTTGTGTTTTACCCCCTGAGCCAGAATTACCGAGAAGAGGGAGCAGAGGTCAAATCACCAAGGAACTCCAAATAGATGTAAAGTTGCTCTAATTTGCAGACTAAGTGGCTGAAATATTCTCCTGGATTCGTGGGAGGCGCGATGAAGCTGCCTAAATAAACCAGAAATGTCTTTTTTGCGCATGTGGCCTCAAACGATGACATTTTTATTCGACTTGGGTGTTCTTCTGCGGCTTATTCAGAAAGCCAAGCTGCCTCGAAGGACTCCATGCTGATTGGTCAACTCGTGGCAGGAGGAAGGTTTTGCACAAAACAGGAAGTTTATATACAGCGTAGAAGGTTTATGAATGGTGCCAAACAGTGCGCAAAATCAACAAACTGGCAGGCAGATATCTGAAACTAAATAAAGTGCTTCACTCTCCTCCTATACTTGTGTGGATTGGTCCAACCAGCTTTTTGAAGTCCCTCTCTGCTCGTTCTCCTTCTCTGTTGAGTGGCCGCACATAACTTCTTCATCTCTGTCTCTTTACTTACTGTCGTTGTAACGTTGCCAATGTAACCAAATCATCAATCTCAGCGGAAAGAAAAATAACTTCATCTTACACCGACATGATGTTGAATCAACAAAATCTCGAGGGCTAACTACAACTTGGTTTGTAGACGACGGTTTAAAACAACACCAGCGGAAGTCTAAAACCAAGTAGATCACCCAGGGAACTTTGACCTTTTAACAAAAGGTCATCTATGGCTGGACTTGACTATTGTGAGACCATAATTTGCATTAGTTGGTGGTAGTAGTAGTAGTTTTACTAGTGCTTCGCAGTCAAAGACTGAATTCACACACCAATTTATAATCAAACATTAAAAACTTTTCAAAAAACTCAACTGTTAAAAGAAAAGGAAGCAAAATGACATGTTTCTTCTGATGGGTTTTCGTGAAGCCCATTATAAAATGTTTTGCTGCCTGCTTTCAAAATGAAAAAGCTGATACATTTAATCCACAACGCTGCAAGCTTTAGTTGATACCCTTCTCTCCTTCCATTACAGGCTTTACTTTTAAAACCCCACCCTCTCAACTTCATTTTACCAAAAGACTAGATCATACTTGTACATTACAGACCTGTTCGAATACATATTTATTATTTGATGAGGTCAATGAAGCAAATTGTCTGTTGGGAAAAGTGGGAAACTTGTTGAATACATGAAAATGAAACCAGTTTGTAATGACAAACATTTATTTGGAAATGCAACCCGACGGACTGTTAACAATCTTGTCATGTGATTCACTGATCTTTCCTTACGATTAAATTATAAGAAATGAAGCCAAAGACTGTTCATCACTAGGCACATGCAGATTCGGATGAAAATTCGTACTTTTTATCTGAGACATGTCTCATGCATATTTCAGCTTTGAAGTGCAAACTTTTAATTACTTGCCATGTAATAAAAAGTCATGCCATGTGATCCACTGACCTGTCCTCACGATAACAGTACTATAAATGAAGTCATGGGCTATTTGTCACCGGACGCATGCAGATTCGGATGAGAAATGTTGTTTGTTATCTGAGGCATGTCACATGCACAGTTCAGCTGTAAAGTGCAAGCTTTTTATTTATCTAAGCTGTATTTTTAAAGAATAAACACTGTCAGATTTCACAATCTTGGCCAATGCTGTAGTGCCATCCATAGAGTGGTCAAGCTATATGCATGATTCTCCGAGCACCCTAGTCCTAGCATAAAAAACAGACCTTTTTACAAGTTCACAATTGTGAATAGTGAAAGGGGAAATGGGGAACAATATAGAAAGAATAAACACAAGGGAGCAAACATAAAAAGTGCCCACAAAATATCATAAACTAACTCACACTTGACAAAAAGAATAACACCTGACTAACTATTCAAAACTAAAATATCAAGGAAATGGAGCCTTTCAAAGCAGTATCCTTTTCAGAGTTATGTTTGGGGGGTGTCAAAAAACACTCCGCATTCCAAAAAAAAAATAAAACAAATCTTCGGAGGTGTTTTCATTTTATTCATCCACCCTCCCTTTGTTTGTGCTTCAAGCTATGGGCTCAATGCCAGCGATTCTTTGTCGGTGGAAACGGAGCATGACTAACTGGAGAGACCGGGTACAATGAGGCGTTCCCCAAGGTAGGGGTGTGGTCGGAGGTCAGCGGAATTACAAACTTTGTATTTATGGGGCCTTGTTTTTTTGAACAGCATTGTTGGTAGGTGTAACCGTAGGTGGTACATATCCTCTGAAATTGATAGCTACACCTACTCAGGCATAAAATATTGCATATTTTAGCTGTCAAGTGATTAATTTTTAAGACTGAACAGTATAACTTCACAGTATTTGTTGGGGGTCTCCTTTCCTTTCCACATTTCAATCCGCATGTGTTCTCTGTGGCTGGGTTTTCTGACCTGCAGTGTCATTCCCTTTTATTAATTAGAAATACCTTCAGAGTAAGTTAGTATAACGAATAAAAATGAACCTAGTTGACTAGCTTGCAAACTTCATGTGTGCTAGCGAGATAATTTTCTATGAACACTGCCTTTTAGCCAGGGTTTGCTGGAAATTCTGATATCTGTAGTTTGTTCTTTCTTTTTCATTATTAATGTGTACATATTTAGTTTTTGTTCTCTTTCTTTCATTTGTTCTGTCAATTTGTCAAAGAGCATCCCATATCATTGTGGAGTTTTTTTTGGAAGATTTTTTCCTCTTTCAATTACTTTATTTACAAATACTATGGCATAGTTTATGAATCAAGGAAACAAACACTTAGTGCTATAAAACTCAATGGGCTTTCCAAAGTTTAAATGCATAAATTAAAGTGAGAGGTTCTCTGGGATTCTTCCTAAACATACATTCTCACAACTTAATTTGAAAAGATTTCTTTCTTGAAAGCAAAAAACAAGGACTGAGTTTTTATACATTTCCATTCCGGAAAAAATAAATATATATATATTCCCCAGGGAAACAAAATGTTGATTAGAAATTCCAATTCAAATGTAATATTAACATATCAAGTATGATGTCATCTCTATTAAACTGGGCCATCAAAAATATTTTGGCCTCCAACCAATCACAGATATCCTTCTAAAATACTTGGGAATAAATACACTGTATAAAACATAATGATCTTTGGTCTCTTTTTCATCATTACATTGGAACAAATTGGCCCTTTAACAAAAAAAAAACCAACCGTCACCACAACATCCAGGACACTGAATATGTGACAAACAAAAATGAATAACGAGGCAACTTAAATCAATTCCTTTTTTTTAGTGATGCAACACCCAACAAAAAAAAAAACATTTCCAAACAATCAATCTTAATTCAATATTAATTTAAATAATAGTCCATTGAATTGTCCATTAGTATCCAAAAAAAAGGAGGGAAGAACTCACACATTCCCAAGTGAGGCTCTGGTAATCCACCAAACAATGCAAAAACAAAGGTTTGGTCTTACCCAAAAAATGTCCTCTTCTCTGGGCTCAGTAGTTGAATCCACAGCATCCAATTTGGCCAAGGTAATCCAACGTATCAAAGGGTCCAGTAAGAGAGAAGCAACCAATTCAGTGGGACTGGCATCAGGCCCCAAACGGGAATTCTCCAGCCCCTTGTCAGCCTCTCCGGTTAGCCTTTCTTGGTTAGCCTCCTTGGGTCCCCCTGTCTAACCCAGGTAGGTATCTTTTTCCACTTCCTGTCTCCTCCCCACAGGAAGACACCCTTTTTCTATCAAATTAAAAGTCCTTTTTTTTAACACTACATGACAAAAAAATAAGTTCCATCAAACAAACCAAGATTCAAAAGACAGAAAGAAAAAAAACTGATATGGAAAGAAAACACAAAAAAGAAACATTGTTAGGTCACTCAAAACCAGCTAAAATTATACAGTGGATCCTGTATAGGATGAAGTCAGCCCCCCCTTACTGTCACCTCATCTGAGCACAAAAACCCCTATGTGATCAGTGGAGTGCATGCATATGTATGGGCGATCTGATCTCCTATTTGTGGCTGTGTCACAACATGTTTGCGAACAGTAAATTACACTGTTGAGACATGTTTACCGAGTTAATCACTATTGTCTGACTTGATACCTGCTCCAGGTCATAGTGTATCTGGAAGGCTGGTCTGAGTGCTGAATCACCATTAGCAATCAATCCTGGTTACATAGTAAACATTGCCACAGACAGTGTAATTTCATAAGCACATTATCAAAACGTATGTAATGATAGATTAAAGGATGTTAGCTCATTCAGTGGAGGGAAGTGAGACATTTGGATAACAATTTAGTTTGGGTGCCATAAAACTTCTAATAAGCACTGTCAAAGGCTTAAAAACAACTGTGTAAAATCAACTCGATAAAATCAATAATTTATTTTAAAACCACAAGCACACAAACTACAAGTGGTAGTCCTTCCATCTTCTCTTTCTCCTGCCACTTTTAAAGGCTTCAAAATCAATTACACTTGACTTCACTCAGTCAGGTGTTGCCAATTTCTTAATTGGGTACAATTATCAATGGAAAAACTTCAGGGAAGGGCCAGTCCTTCACAAGCACATTGGTAAGAAATTCTTGCAGCACCCAATCTAAACAGTTACCCATATATTACAGCCAGTTCTCTTGGGATGAATGTTAACGATTCTTGTCCTGACTACTCTCTCTGTCTTGCTCCTTGAGTCCCGTTACTTTAAAGTTTCAGCTAATGCTTTTACATATCCACCCCCAGAACCCTCTCTTGAGCCAGAATTACCTTTTGTGAGATCAGTAAGTTGATTCTCTGTTGTTTCAGCTATGGCCCTGTTTTGTCTCCGCTAGGTTCAGATACACTATCCTGATGATGCTGTGGCAAGCATTGTGCTACAGCTGAAATCTGAGATCATGTTAATTGGAGTTTTTCACCATCTTTGGATATTCATGTTGGATCCAACTTGTTTTTCTTGGGTGGTGCAGGATTTTTGGTTGGCAGCCATAATAGAAAATGTAGGTCATAATTTATCTGAGGTTTGACATAATGTTACAATATCAACATTCCACAAACATTTTATGAACAGTACATTGTTCCACACAAGTTCTGTTAAGGTCACAATAAAATATTCCAGGGAAACAGGAACATGAACAAAACTAACTAACAAAAGTTATGTTCCTGTGAACATATTCTGAGAATTCCAAAACTGTTAGCTGGGATTATGCTGAACGGGCATTTGGTACCGCTGATGTTTGTTAGCATCATGGAATTTGTTTTGTTGCTATGTAAGTTTGTTGCCTTGGTATCATGTATATATGCCTCTTGGAGTGCTTCAAGTTCATCTTCTTTGGGAAATAACATCATTGTGAATTTCGGGAGATGTCCAGAAAGTAAGTACAGAATAAAGAATGTCCACGATAAGCCTACCCCCATATATTCATATACGCACAGTGGACAGAACAATTCTGTATAAGGGCTACGTTATGCTAAATTCAGGACAGCACACACAGAGCTCAAAAGTTAGCCTTTACCCTATCAGTCACCTTACTGGAAGACTGCATATCACATTGGAGTATAGTATCTAGAAAATCATCTACATTCCACCAGTAAAAGGCAGTTCCTTTATATAAGCCCTCGTGTTTGAAAATCTCATTTTAAAAGTCCAAAATCCAGCAATTTGGGAATTTGGAACTCATAAAATAAACCCATGTGAAACAGTATGACCAACAAGTAACATGTCTCTGCTAAAAATTCTTTGGCAACATGACAGCGAATTCAATCAACTCAGGAGACTCTCAGATCCACACAAACTGACATGGTTTAGTCATCTGTGGAATTGCAGTGTTAATCATGACTGTTGATCATCATTGTTGGCCTCTAATTATATAACGAGATCCAAGCTAACTCAGCCAATGATGTTATATTTCCTTGGTATTATGAAATCTTAACTTTAGTCATTTTTATTAAATAATTTCCATTTCCAGATGTTTTAGAAATTGAGTATCAATGGTCTGGACACATTTTAAAGCAATATACTAATGTGAAAATAAAATTTAAATTTTTAATATCATGCATGTTAGTAATTATATTTTTGCTCCATGACTTATGCGCAAATATACAAAAATATATGTTTTTTTGTAATATAAAAGTAACATTACAACTGGGTAAATAATATTATTTTATCATTTAGTTAGGCCTTTACTCGTGGGATGATACAATAACCACACAATGCATATTGTTGTCATAACTGATAGCCCTTTCGCTGCTTTGACTTTTTCAACCCTTTGGGCATGACTACTCCAGCATATACTAGGTAGAAATACGGACGTTATGAGCTTATAGCCTTCAATGTATTCTGGTTTCGGGGTAAGCAGAAGATGATGTTTCCGAGATCCTGCACACAAAGAGTGTTCACTCAGTGAGTAGTATGTATACAATTTCTGTGATTTATGAATGAATGACAGAGGAAAATGTATTTTTGGTAATTCGATGGTTTAATCGTTCAGTAGCTGACTTTTTCATGCGTTTCCTCCCTATTTACTATCAATGAGGAATTTCTAACCATTTTAGCAAATCCCTAAGACTTTGGATACGTCTTAATACTTGCAAAAAATATCCTCCTTCCCTTCACGGCCCTCTCTCTCCTTCCAATGCCCTAGTATTGGATGAAGGGAAGAAAATGAGTCGTATAAGGGGAAAGGAGGACACATTGCTCAACTATTGGGACACACCCCTTCACTGTCAGCACGGAGGAGGACACACGTGTGTGCACTTTTTGAAGATGTCTGTCGTTTCTTTTCACATTATTGTCCACAAACGCAGACTTGTGCACATGTGAATCAAAGAAAAACACTTAATATGACGTGCGGGTTACTGAAAAACGAAAAGACGTGGATGGGTCACCGATAGTAGAATAGTCCCAGGTTAAACTCGATAATCATTGACGTCATGCAGAGCTGTACACGTATTGTAGAGGGGGAAAGAAGATGAAATGTCTATTAATGACATGTAATTACTTGCCTGTTCAGCAAGCTGAATCATGAAAGCATTTGACAACGTCAGCTGTATAGAGATTTGCGGAATGTTTATCACTTTCAGGCGCGGTGGAATGTATGCTTGCATGCCTGTACACACCTGTGGTTGTTATCTCCCACAGAAAGACTCTTGGCTCCACCCTTGTCTTTAGATCCTTGTGAATCATTTTCTTTCGTGCATGAGTTGCACTTAGCCAGTGTGAAATATCCATAGCCTCATCGTGCCAGTCTAAAGCGTGACAAACGTTTAAATTGTGATTGCGTTTTGTGTGTCATCTTTGGTTTGACATTAAAATGGCTCGAGATCAAAGGTTTTGCTTGTTGTCCATGATCCGAAACTAAACTTGTAATCCCACTAACTGCTGGATACAGTTACAAGAGAAATAGGTGTAGAAGCTTTAATGACGAGACAAATATTTGCCCGCATTCATGTGATAGTGAACACAAGATTGTATTTTCGGACACTGAGGGTGCAGTCCAATCAGTTAAATTTTATGCCCTCGAAACCTTTCCCAGCAGACTTCACTCGGGAACACTTGACACTCCACCAATTGAATGAAACACAGTTATTTCAGTGTATACTTGTATTTGATTGGTGGAGTTCCACATGCAGCCGAGTAAAGTTTGCAAGTGATGTTTTCGAGGATAAACAGTGGGACACATAAGACAAGATGGAAACAACGACTTGAACGTGATGATTCTGTGACATTAATAAAAGGTTTTTAAATTTCTTGAGACTTCGGGAATTTCCACAGTTTAAGATAATGCTTATCACATTTATCATATATCCCACACAATATTTTCTGCCTACGGGTCAATTCAAACGTCAATTTATCTAAGAATACAAATCAGAGCTGTCACGTGGTATTTGACATATTTAAGATAACAATTCAGTTCAACCATACTGGGCATTTGGTTGCGTCTTTGCTTTCTTTAGTAAAACAAACACCAGACAGTGAGTTTATTTAAAAGCCCTATATTTACTGACGTAAGTACAAGATAATATAGTTCATGATCATGAACTCACATTTACATACAGATAAAGTAAACACAAAAGATATTTATTTAGTTTTCTATGAGAAAGTCAATATGAAAATGACCATAAATCATTTAGTTGACAGATCAGGGTTATCTGGAGAGTGGAATCCACAAATTTCACGCTTAAGCCTATGATTTAAGACTGCATCTATTCCAAAGGAATTATATTTGTTTTTCCAGTTGTACCCCCCTGTATTGAAACAGAACATTACTCATTGTTTTTCTAGAATATAATTCATAGAAACACCATCACAAATGAATGCTTTTTACCATTTTTATCACTAAGATTAATACACATGGTTTATGTTACTATGACAGAGGTCAGGGTGAGCTCAGTGGCTGTTTCGTTTCTTGTTCTCAGAGTAAGATAGATGTTTGCATGAGTTATTCCTGAATCAAAGTGCTGAATTGTATGCTTTACAGCTGGTGCTGCTCACTTTCTCATCTCTCCCAGAAGTGGAGGGACTCTGGAGAGGCTAACTGAATTTTTAATGGTAACTCAATACCAACAGACATGGATAAATGCTTAGGTAACCAAATGTTGCCTTCTCAATATGTGATATTTCTTCATTTCTTGTTTTACAGTATCCTTGCATAGAAATGCTGGAAATTGAAACATTTCGTGCTTCATGCAAAAATTAGTGCGTGTAAACCAAGGGGTTTTCTAAGGATTTTCGGTCATTTTGTTAATCTACCCATATTCATAACTTAGAACAAGTGTTGAATCTGACCTGGAGCTTTACTTATACCCGTCTTACAATTATATGATATGTTTCAAAATATTTAACAATCAAGCAAGTGTTAACTTGGACAAACTAAGTCCATGCAAATCAATGGGCCTTTAATTGTGTATGTACAAATATTTAGTCAGACACTTCAGTGGGTTTTATCATACATGCATTTAACAAAGTTGAAATCTCTGCTGTGTCATTTTGTATATCTTGTGTGAAAGAAGATTGCATGTGAGATTCTGCCGATATGCGACTTTTGTTTAATTGACTCTGAGCTAAGTGGCAGAGCAACACTAGATGTAGATTTATATGATGGATGTATTTTAGTTGTGAAGGTAGTAAAAAGTTGACTGGCTGATCACTCTCTTTCATTATTTTATTGAAACTCACAGAGAGCATGAATATTTTGGCTGAAAGCCAAGCTCAGTTTTGATAAAATCTAAAAGTAAAGTCTACCAAAGTTTATTATTATAGATTATAGTTTTAGGCAATGCACCATCTCCTTTGCATGGGTTTTTTTGTAAATGGGGTACAGATTCATTGTCGGAGGGTATGTCCTCTTTTGCTATGCCATATGGATGACAAAAGACCGTACTCAAATTAACATTCCTCAGGATCTGTGTCACTTGTAAATACAATTCTGAGAGCTTTACTTAGCTCCTCTTACTTAAAAAAAATGTCAGATTTGCATCTTTCCCAGTGGCTATTTTCCAAGTACTCAAATCCTACTTAAAACAAGCTCTTGAAAACTTAATGCCATCATGGATTTTAACTCAGTCTAGAATGGTTGGAATATTGGGGGCTATTTCAACATTGGTGCAAACTGTTCCTGTTGTCCAACTAATGCCTCATTCAATTGTTTTTTTGCTCCTTAGCGATCCACAGACATTCTTCCCAAATGATGGCTTGTGTGGGTGGCTTTCCATGAAATTTTAACCCAGATTATCACAGGGAATTAGGGAGAAACCGGTGGCCAAGCAAACACCACGCAATGGCATCTGCTCTGGGCATTCTGGGAAAATTCCTGTGCCTGCCTTTTGGGTGGGAGGGATGGAGAGCTGGATCCTGATTGGCGACACAGTGGAAATAGAGCTTGTCTGGAGTCACTCTGAATTGTTGTTCTTATTTGTGGGAGGCAAAGCAAGAGAACTAAAGCCTATTACCATTTGTTACCGAGGCAAAGTAGCCTGTTTTGTTTCACTTCAAGCTGAGCATTGGCTCATTGTTCCCTACATCTGAACATTGAAACATTAGCCAAACTTCAATATTTGTCCTACACTTCAAATTAAGTTCCAGACCTCAAAAAAATGATTTCTCATTTGTGGCCGCAAAATACCTCCTGTCTTTTTTAGGTTGATGGGTCCGTTGGCAAAGACACCAAACAAACACATCTATCTGTGACCTGACGATCAAAGTGATGGCCTCAGCTTTGGCTATGTCACAAGTCCGTACTGGTTTATTCAAAAACATCTTTCTGACCAAGTGTCCTTGTCCCCATATTGCCTCGATTGTTAAAACACTCTATCTACTTTGATGATTCAAGAGCTGGTTTGATTAATAGGCCAAAATGTTTTTTCCCAGTGTAAGAATTCTGTAATGAAGATGCCGTCATCCTTATTTACGAAAGGAATTAAAACAGCAAACTGACTAAAGAATATTTATAAAACCCGTTATCATGTGACCTCTGGAACTGAATTGTTAATTATTGTGTTTCTCAAGGAATTCCTCCAATAATGACACTTTTTGAAGCATTAGTAGATTTTTTTTTTGAAGATGAACTTGTCAACAACGTCCAGATGTGTGAAAGGCTTGATGTTGCTAGCTTAAAAGGCTTTGGCTGGAGTTTGAACAGCTGTTGGAGAAAGTGGGAGTGTGATTCACAGGAACCGGTGCCCATTGAGCTTGGTTCGGCCCGGCCCAGCTGTTCGCTGCCCTCCATGAGCTGATCAAAGCTGTGCTCACGGTGACAAACTTTCTCATCACCTGTCTGATGCAATTATCAGCGGGGCGTGTCGTGGGTAGAATGACACACCTGCGTTGCGTTCACACCTGACAATCACGGGACGAACATCTGAGGGATCGCTTCGGCTCCGTCATCAGCGCCGGAGCATTAGCTGTTTATGCGGGGAAGTGTGCATGTGAGTGTGTGTGTGTGTGTTTATGAATATGAATTATTGGCACCATATCAATATGTAGATATGAATCTGTGTCTGGTGAAGTGTAGGTATTTCTGTCTTTTAGAACATAGATAATGAGAAAGAAATACATGACCACATTTTGGTTCCTTGCCTTCACAGCCTAGTGATATTCCTAATTATTATTTATAATGTAGTACAGGAAGTACGCTTTCCCCTCTGGTTATTTAGATAGGTTCACCTTCACGAATTTCTGTTCATATTTTTGTGTTTATCTATTCAGTGAATTATTTCCTTTATTCTAGTCAGTTTTCTTCCTGTTTTTCTCTGAAAAACAAACTAAAAAAATTTACAGACTGTAGTTTATGGAACTAGCTGGAAAGGTGACACACCTGCTCACTAGCTTTACAAACAGGATAACTACATCACATCTGTAAAATATTCAAGAATATGCATCTTGGCACTTGGGAAATTGTTTAAGGAGTAAGTATGAAAATTAAATTTGCCTATCAAAATACAAATACTTTGACCGAAATGTACATTTTCATCGTTGATCAACACCATCAAACGATGGGATGTGTCATATCAACTAAAAAAAGTCAAAGTGAGTCAAGCAATCTTTGAATTGAGATTATGTAGACTCATTAGCGCAAGTGTGTCAAGTCATTTCCGATAAGAGCCAGTGTGGAGACCTAGCTCTACAGCATCCAATCAGTTAAATGCCTGACAAATCAAGGTGTTGATTGAAGACTGTAGTCCTGATTTGCAAATGCATTTAGTATGTGCAAAACTGTTCCCGAAACAACAAGAGAGCATGTGATTGGTTGAAGTGTTTTATTTGCTCCAATGACAAATCATATCACTGAAATTGCATGTATGAAAATGTAAACATGTGCTACAAACTTTCAAAATCTGGTCTTGTGACTATGATCGGGTTTTGTATTGGCTTGTGGAGGAAAAGGCCAGCATTCACAATAACTCTTCAAAGTGTTAATTACTTTCCTTTGATTAAGTTTCTTTCAGAGTCTCCAGAAAAAGGAGTCTGGCTGTGAAAATGATCTGATTTCAAAGGTAAAGACTCTTTGAGCCTAAACCATTGGCAATATCCCCTCCAGTCCATTACACTGGCTAGTTATATTATTTTACTCTAACCAACAACACAATTAGAAGGACTGGATCGTACTGAAATTCAAGTCTTTTATTATTTATAATTTATTTTTGAATATTTTTCTTATGGAATTTTGAAATAATGACCTAATACTATTTAAAAATCACAGATTGAAATATTGAAATGTCCACCAATATATACCATTTCATTTATTGTAATATTGTATTTGTTAAATAAGGATTTCCAATTGAATGCTTTAGGTGGAGTTTGCATTATGTGATTTTGTTATAACCAGGCTTTTTTTAGCTACTATCCAGCATTTCTACAACTCCATATCTGTCCATCTCAATATAAATCATGATACACACAATTTGGGAGCACAGGCAAGCATTCAAGCGTGTTCCATCTAAGCGCCCCATAAAGTTAACTTTAAGCAAGGACGAAAGGTGTCTTTGTCATAAAGTGGAATGTGTATGCGAGGTGGAGTTTTGGGGTTGTGTGGATTGATGTATTTGTTCAGAAATTGTATCCACCTCCCTTAATCTCTCCTTCTTCCCAGTTGATGTAGAATTCCTTTCAACACCTTGCCCCCCCCCCCCCCCCCCCCCATCTGACTGAAGAGGGAGGGGCCTTAACAGTCAACACCTGGCTCAGGTGAGGCAAGCCTCCAGCACAACTGAGCGTGCTCCTCAGGAGTTCAGATCATCCTCATTCATCCTGTCTCTCAGCGGACTCCACATCCATCCTGTTTTCCCGGATGAATGCTTATTTTATAGCTATTTCCCACATTTATGTATTTTTTTTCCATCCAGCAGAGTTTTTTTAAATAAAGACAGCCAATTTGTTGTTTTATGTGCTAATTTTCTTTATTTGTGGTGTGAGATCCTGTCTCTTTTTATGACCCAAAGGACAAAATCTCAATAAGAGGATATTTTCACTATCTATTGGATTGATTTGATGGTGTGCAACTACACCATTACACTGGCTTAAATCAGTGCCCAGTCTACCACTATACTTCTACCCTCTTGGTACACTCTGTTTTTATGTGTCTGGATGTTATAACGCCAGGAAACCAGGACAATGTTTTACCCAGATCAGCTGGTTCCTGCCTTCCGGCCATCCGTCTTCTGCCCGACTACACCATACCTCTTGCCCGCGTTCCCTGTGAGCAGACTGGGTTCCTTGCATTTTCCCAGCTTGGTGATCCCTGCACCGCTGTTCACCTACGAAATCTTGCAGGGTTACCTGCAGGCCGAGACCGGCAAGCAGGCTGTGCTGACCACACATGCGTCCTGTCTGGTCGACTTCACAGAGAGCGCAGGTGAGTTCTAGCCAGTCAGGTGCTTCTTGTATGTGTTCATAGAGTCAGTGCTGATGGGCAAGGAGGATTAGTCAATCACAACTTAATTTCTGGGGCTTTCAAACAATTAGGTGTTTTTAGAGCAAAACACTGGATGAACTATCTTTTATAGGCTATCGCCATGTATAAGTACATTTTTATAATAAATGTGGGATCCCATAATATTATGAAAACACACATTTTATGGAGAAAATGTACCACTAATTTTCTCAAATGTGAGAACATCTGAACTGTGAGAACATCTGAACTGAAAATGCTGGATCGACAAATTGGCTTAACCTAAGATCTTCATGCACTGCTTCTTGAAGTTGACTAAGACGTAAATTGTGTCTATAAAATAGATCGTATTTATGCTGAGCTTACTGGCCATTTCTTCTTTGATTTGATTATGTGCTGCAAGACAAAATAACACATTTATACTGGCGAACGTTACCTCATCATCAAAGAGGACTTTGTGAAATCTCAACTCAACGTATCACCTATTGCAGAGCCTTTGTGTTGTCCTGGTGATGAGGACCTGTCTGTCGCAGATGACCCACGGCCGGCCAAGCAGAGGCGGGCTCGAGCCAACTACAGCAGCTGGCAGCTGGAGTTGCTGGAGAGGGCGTTTAAGACCACAAAATACCCCGACATCTTCATGAGAGAGGCTTTGGCCCTCCGGCTGGACCTCATCGAGGCCAGAGTCCAGGTACAGCATCTTATTATTATTATTATTATTATTATTCGTAGTAGTAGTAGTAGTCATAGTATGAGTAGTACTATTTTTATATTCCCAGAAGCATGAACATTCTGAGCAGATTTATTAAAGATGGGAGTATCTTTAGACCTATAAATGGCTGAAAATTCATGTGTCATTTGATGAACAGATGGTGAATTGATCAAAATAAAAAAAAAACAGGAAGCACCATAAAACATCCATGAATGTGCCTGTCATTTATAATTATGCCTGTGTCCAAGAGTCGCTGGGTGTAAAATAGTTAGACTACCATGGAAGAAACTCGGAAAGCGATTGAAATAGCGCAAACTGAAGTTCTTTTGCCATGATCTTATTGTGTTTAGACAAGCATTCACACTCTGGACATAGTAAAAACACAGCCTTAAGAACTGTAATACGAATTCTTCTCACAAGTGAACAACACAACACTATCCTCTGAGGAGATTTGAGTGCAAAGTGAAAATAACAGCTGAGCTTACATGGTTCAATGCCCTGGAATTATTTTGCTTTATTAAATTTGTTATATATTGTCATATATGTGAATACAGAGAGTGGTCATTTGGGTTTTAGGAATAATTTAAGTATATGCCTCATGTGGTTATGATGTTGTCACAACAGTCACCTTTTCAGCTTCTCTTTTTAACAATCAAAGCTAAAAAATGGTGATGCTTTGCTGGCCAAGCTGTTTTTAAGATAACTTGCCATGACCATTCTTGGCAAGTTTAGACCCTCCATTTGTACTGAATTTACATAAGTGAAGAGGCAAGTGGCTTGAATAGTCGGAGATGATTGATATTTCAAGGAAGTAGCTCGTTTGGTTTGATGGGACAATTCATCACTCTGATACAAGTGAATTTTTATCTCGCTTGGCCATAAGACCTTTTCTATATCCTGGCTATTCTGCTTTTGTGGCTAATAGTGTTGTTTACCTTGCATTGTAGCCTCCGTGGGTCTGTCCCTGAAATTTCTTGCAGACAGTAATCGCTGACATATCCATACCTTCCTCCTGATGAGTGTTTTGATCTGTTGCATGTGTTTTGTATTTTTTCGAGAAGATCAGGATCTACTGTTTCATGGATTTTGCACAATGTTCCTGAGTTGTAAATGATTCAAAATATTGATCAGTGGTTATGATTTTTGCTAATGCCAACAGACATCATCATTGGAAGATTATGTATTTTTAAATCTTCTGATTCTGATCTTCTGGATCTGATTCCAATAATTGTGTTTTACGAGACTGAGATCTGGATTTAGCATTCAACGGATTTTGTGCTTTCAATTTGTTCCAGAGTTGTTACTAACAATTCAAAATATTGAGCAATAGATGTGGTGGTTTTTGTTAAAAGCAACAGACATCTGCTTTGGATGAATACATTTAAATATGATTCAAAGGGCTTTGTTTTATGAGATCTGGATTTAATGTTCAATGGATTTTGTACATAGAATTGCTTTTTTTAGCACAGTTCCCTGACCAAATCTCTTGACCTCTGATATTGGTCTGGTCAACTTCAAAAGGAATTTGATTGGGTTAGGGGAGTTGTCAATGAGTGTAGACCAAAATAACTTTAAAGGCCATTGGATCAACCTGCAACTAATTAGAGAAACACGCTGTACGATGTTAAAAAAAAGCAACATACTGACCCACAAGGTCTGTACCACATATGTACAACATATTGTAGCTTGTAGGCATTTCTGTTTATGATTTGTTGTTTTTGTGATACGAATTTAAACACAAAACTTATTTTATGACACACAAAGGAAAAGGCAGCAAATGAGAAAAATGCTCAAGCTGACTTGTAGATTTATTTTGTCACATTGCTAGTTTAATGTTACAGACATGCTAGTTTACTGTCTTCTAGCTTAAACATGACTAAGGTATTGTACCTTCAACTTTAACATAGCCTACATGAATTTGAAATGAGGTAGCTTAGCTTTACTTACCATTTGTATGTGATGTGAATGCAGTCAACAGCGACCACCATGAGGATTTCTTGACAGACAGTTGATGCAAGTATGATCCACTGCATGTCATTTAGCAACGTGGACTCTGGGCTACAAAAACAAGCTGACGACGTCCACCAAGGACGTTACACATTATACATGAAATGACTACTGAGATAGCAGTAACCCCCAGATTTGCAGCCTCTCTGATCTGGAACTCTATTAGAGCAACCAATGATTAAATACTCAATCCGTGCCATTTTCTTCACTACCAACGGAGTTAGCTGTTGTATCAAACTTCCGCTTAAGCAGAAAACTAATCAGGTCTAGAACATTCATTAAAACAATGAATCAGTTTTATATAAATGTAATCCAGGGTAATCTCTTTGCTGGGGGTATAAAACATGTATGTGTGTGTTATGGAATAAATAGGTCGATAGGTCATGTGCACTGTTATGGTGTTGGATATTTATGCAGTTGCTTTGCTTGCTGAACTTGCTTTTCTGGCACAGAGGTCATGTAGAATTCTTCAGTTCTTCCTCATTCCCCTTACTGTTACCGATTGATGCTATTGTCACTGAAACAGTTGCGGTTCCAGATATCTGTAGATTTGACAGAGGCTGATAGCAACACACTTTGTTTACAGGGCAAATGTCCCATTCTTTGTATGCCATGCAATCTCAAAAAAGTGAAAGTTTTACAAGAAAATAAAACTTAGTGGTCTATACTTAACCATAGATGGTGAATGAGGCAGGGAATATGCCTTAATGAACTGATCTCAGCTCTTAACATCCACCAGTTTCCATATATCAGAGGAAAAGAATATGGAAAATATAAGGCTCAATGAATGACCCAAGCTTGCATCGTGTTAAAATAAGGTTAGAGAAAAAAATAAAGAGCTGAACCATGTTTTAAGCAATCTTAACCAATCAAGACACTGAAACTGGCCAAAAAGCAACATGCAGAAGGGGGTTGAGAATCTACATTTGAGAATCTCAGTATTAATATCATTCAAGCTATTATTTAATCCAGCTCCAAATTCTACAGATATATTTCTTTACATAATAAATATTGGCATGAACTGCTTCCTTATAAGAGGAAGAAGAACTAGTCAGATGTTCACCAAGCATTAAAACTGACAAAGTACTTTACAACAAGCTTTTATTTCACTCCTCTGTGACAGTACGACCCCTACAATTCCTAACCCCTGCTTCTCCATATATGTTTCTGCAGGTGTGGTTTCAGAACCGCAGGGCCAAGATGAGGCGACAGATGAAGGTGCAGGGTGGTCTAGGCGATGGTGAGGAAACTGTGGATGGGCCTAGCCGCAGCAGCCTGGATGCATGTAACTCCGAATTTAGCCCCACAGAGAGGGAGGAGGGGACAGGAAGCCATCCATTGTCCAGGCCCCATTCCTCTCTGGCCCCGCCCACTGTGTTTGCCACGCCTCTCCAGAGTGTTAGCACGAGGTACTGAGGAACAGGAGAGGGGGGTCTGGGCCAGGACTGACAGGGTTATAGGCATGCAGCTTAGCCATGCTACACGCTAAGGTCAGGGATCTCAAGGAGGAGAACCATTGCACTCCTGCCAAGTTTGGACATGAGCACATGGTAGCTGTGGGATTGGACAAGGACAGCGAATGACATACAGACTCCCACCACCATGTAGCCTCATCAATAGCCTCTTCCTCAAACAGGGATCCACCCAATGCATAACCATTCAACCTCCTACTACAATGAATGAGATCACAACTTCTTCCTCAAACATTATATTGCTTTTAAATGTGTACTTCTCATTCTTACTTTCTCATAGTTCTTATTTACTATCTATCTTCAAATTTTTATATATTTAATGCAGTTATAGGTGGATCAGAAAACTTGAAACAAAAAAATATTATTACATAAACAATATGAACAATATGGTACACAAGGCTGGGTGAATTACATAGTTTATACAATATCCGTGCAAGTATTTTCAGTACATCCACACATTTCCTGAGGAAAATTTGAATGGTGAAGACATCCACACATTTCCTGAGATACTGCTGCTTTGAGACGAATGTACACCTTAAAAAGTATTTGCATGGCAAATAGGTTTTAATCATCAGCATCTCCATTTATCTTGAATGTGTAGTTCCCTGCTGCACCTCTCTCAGACATGCCTATGAATTTAGACATGGGAGTTATCTAATACACAGCTATTTATTTTCCATTGTAGGCCTTATCCTTCTTTGGAAGATGTAATTACAAAATACTCATAAGATAAAGCTGTTTCATATTATCGGTGTCATGCTATGATAATTTATATGTGGACAATGTTCTCTGAAGATAGTCTTAAAAGGATCATAGTCAACAAACTGTCTAAAATAATTATCCCATCTGTATTTTCCCATACTATTTATAGATGTTCATTCCACAAAATTCATTTTTCAACACCTGACTTATTGAATAAATATCTTTTTAGTTGTTTTTTCTCCCTGCATTTTTTTTAACTCCCAATCTCAGGCAGATGGATCTTTCAACAGAACTTGAAAATAAATCTTGTGGGAAACCACCATCTCCATTGCTCTGCAGAGATTTGCAAGACTCAATGACTCTTTAATACCCTGTTTCATTATGGGGCCACTTGTAAAAATAGTGCAGACTTTCCTATGGAACATTTTTCCCATGTCTATGTTTCAGGAGAGATTTTGTCTGCGAATGTTCAATATTTATGCAGTTGCGTTATGCAAAACATTAGTTTTGAATTTGTGAGCAAAGTAAGTTATTTCATAAATCTGTTCCAAAAACTGGGATGGATCAAATTAACTCCAGGTCAGTTATTATGGCAATTTATGCTCTGATCACTAGCAGGTTTATTTCAACTAATCTTGAGTCAGGCTACTCATCACAACACCTGCCAAGTCAGCATGAAGGTAGATAGTTGTCAGACATAGCGTATAGTTTTATTGATGATTGAAGCACTAATAAGTTGTGAATCTTTATGTTGGGAGAGGGTGATTATACATCGATTAGATGTTTTATTGTTTTTTATAATAAAATATTATATTTATGAACCTTACGATTTTTCAACACAATTAGTAATTTATTTGAACATTCTCCAGCCTCACACTTCAACCTTTACACATTGTGTATTCGTCCTCAGTTCAGAACAGATTTTATGAATTTACCTATTTTTCCCTATGAATATTTTCCTTATGTCTTATAATAATAATAAGATAAATAATAGGGTGCCTGTTATAAACAATGTACAATTATCAGTGTAAACAATGTCAGGGTGCTGAGCTGCAAAAAGATGCAAAGTGCAAAATAAGTACAGGCTGTGAGTTGCATGATGGAACAGAGACGTTTGCCCGAGCGCAGCCACTGAAACAGTTTGTGGTTGGGGTGGCAGGTGTCCTTGATGATCTGGTTTGCCTTGGACCTGCACTGCCTGGTGTAGATGTCCTGGAGGCAGGGCAGTGCTGTCCTGGTGATGCATTCGGCGTATCAGACCACACTGTGTAGGGCTTTCTTGTCCTGAGAGCTGCAGGTGCCGAACCACTGCAGGCACTGTTGCTCCCAGAGAGCATAGACCCTACTGTGGTGCAGTAGAAGGATTTCTGCTACGCTGTGGAGATCTTGAGCTTCCTCAGCTGCCTGAGGGGATTGAAGCACTCCCTTGCCTTCTTCACCAGGGTGGAGATGTGTGGACATTGTCAGGTCCTCAGAGATGTGAACTCCAAGGTACCAGTAGCTGCTCACTTTCTCCGTTGGGTTCCTGATGACCCTGAGTCCACCACCATATCCTTGGTCTTGGAGACATTCAGGTCCAGGTTGTTGTCCTTACACCATGATGACAGCACCTCCACCTCGTCCAGATAGGCTGTCTCATTGTCGTTGGAGATCAGACCTACCACCACCGTGTCATCCTCAAATTTCGCAATGATGGAAATTTGGAACTGTGTGTGGCTATGCAATCATAAGTGTAAAGGGGGGAGAGCAGTGGACTCAGTACGCAGCCTTGGGGGGCGCCGGTTTTGAGGGTTCGCGAACTGGAGTTGCAGTTTCCAATTTTCACCACCTGCGATCTGTCAGTCAGGAAGCTCTGGACCTAGGAGCACAGTGAGGAGCTTAGCCCCAGGTCCCAGATCAGTCTGAGGGGAACTACAGTGTAAAACGCCAAACTGTAATCAATAAACAGAAGGTGCGCATAGTTCCCTTTTTTGATGTCCGGGTGGGAGAGGGTGGAATGACTCTTTAATGAGTCTCTCAAAGCACGTCATCACCACAGAGGTCAGCGCTGCAGGGCGGTAGTCATTTAAGCGGGCCGGGCTCGTCTTCTTGGGTACAGGGATGACGGTGGACATTTTGAAGCATGTGGGGACTTCTGAACGGGCCAGGGGCAGGTTGAAAACAGAGGTAAACTCCGGGGCTAGCTGGTCAGCGCGATTTTAACACCTGCCCAGGGATGCCATCTGGGCCAGCTGCCTTCCTGCTGTTCACTTGTCTCAGAGCTCTCCACACATCATGCTCTGAGACCGAGAGTGGGCAGTCTTCACCGGTTATGTCGTCCGCTACAGTTGCGCTAGCGCTAAACACGGTGATAGCTGAGCTATCAGTGTTAGCACTCGTGCTACTGACCTCGAAGCCTGTATGAAAGGTGTTTAAATCTTCTACCAGTGAGGGGTCCAAATCAGCCAAGGTGTTTGTTTGATGCCACATGCATCTGCTATTGCAGTCGCACAGCTGAGTTTCTGCTTTGTCACTGTACCGCGTCAAAGCCGCTTTCACCACATTTCTGAGCTTGAAGGACACTGTTTTGTACACTGACCAGTACTGAGCTTTTTGTTATAGGCAGCAGTGCTTGCTTGCAGAGCCTTGTGGATTGTGTTAACAACCAACGGTTTCTGGTTAGGAAAGACCTTAACAGCCACCATGGGTTCACCCGGAACAGGTCCCATGTAAATAAACATGACCCTGTAAATACAATTATTTATTATCCTCTTATCATAATTTCCCCACAATTAAGTAACATTTTCCACCGACACATTATCCAAATGTACAGATTTACCATTTGTTTTGGTAAATGTTGAATGAGTGGACTACTTCATACAAACTCATCCCATGCAAATTCACACTCTTTCGCTGCAAGAATGAAAATGCAAAGTGAGTATTCAAATACTTATACAAAGCTTTTTTTCACTCATTCCCATGGTGCGGCCTATTATCTGTATCTGTGGCGCTTTACTTTCGCCATGAGCACACTTCAGTTAGGTCCAACTTTGCGCTGAGCCGTGTGAACTAATTTGAATTGTTCTGGAATGGACCGCTTGAGCTGCTGCATCTGGTTTGTGCAGCCCAGCTCTGGGTTTGCTAAACTGTCTCTCAGAATCCTTCCTCCTTCTGTGACTCACAGAGGAAGGAAGTCTGCAGGCTGTTAAAAGCCCCACCATTGAAAAACAAAGAGACTGAAGACATGCACAATTCACCTCTCTTAAAATATTACATTTCACTGTATAATTGTCGAATTATTATAGAATCACATCACTTCTTTGACAATAACAACAACGATAAAAATTATTACAAAGTATTATTATAATTATCGTTTACTTTATTAGTATTTACAGCACTTTTACATACAAGGTTTTCAACCCCAAAGTACTGCTCATGATGTCAGTAATGTAATGTATGCTGGAGTGCCTCTGATTGGCTCACAGCATTTGTAATGTGTGCAAGTGCTAAATGTTGTGCTTTCAAAACCAGGAAAAGCCATTGGCCTGTAAAGGCCATATCAGTGAGCGGACACTGCTTTTTCACCTGGTAAGACAGAAATATATATCCATGAGTCATCAGAATAAATACGGAATTTAAAAGTATGTTGTCTAATTATTTGGCACAGGGACTAGGGCGTAACCATGCATCCTTTGGGGGGGGGGGGGGGGGTCTTGTCCCCCCAGTACTGAGAACATACCAATCTGTTCCCCCGAATATACAGTAGAAAATATGTTAAATATGTCCTGGTTTTATGAACCCTGTCAACTGATCTGTCTCTTGTTATTTATTATTTATTTTCAATTTAATTTTGTTTGTTAAGGAAAACATAAGTGTGTGACCCTTAATTGTGCTAATTTTCATATCATAGAATTGTGGGAAATGCACTTCAAAAAATCCCACCCACCCCCATGTCAATACCATGGTTACGCCCCAGCACAGAGGTAACATGTATAGGGCGAAAATCAAGGGTAGTAAAATGAACACATATTGAGAAACAGGACCTAAACCCACTGAGTGCAGTACCAGAGAGACCAAACCAGTTATCATGGTGATGAATTAAAATACCATCTACATTTAAATACATAGTTGTCAGAAACAGAGTGCAGTTTTCTTAATGATCCTTAATGATCCTTAATGATTAAAAAATTCTGGTAAACCATTCAGTTCTGCTTCATAGGATGCCTAAAGAGTCCAACAAACAGTGCAGATATTTCAATGGTACTAAATTTGAGAATAACAGCAAGATATTCAAATACTGAAAATGATTAAAAAAAGACATTTATTCACTTGTTGCTGAACAAGACCATTTAAAATATATGTTTTGTTAGTTAAGGGCCTGACATCTATCATTAGGTGAAATGTGTTGTATTCAGGTTCAGATGTTGTATTGTTTCTAACAGGAAATTTAAAAAATCAACACCATTAGAAGGCTTCCTTTAAGCGAACGTGCATTTTGAGATTATTTGTTCTAGACAATGTCACATTTTACAAACCCTTATCAAAGCAAAGCTAATATTTTAAGGATGATCGCGGTCCATCAGGGCACTGCGCTGTGAGCGACCCATGTTGAATATCTTTGACGCTTCCTGGTTTAGAGTGCTTTTTCAGATTATTGTGTTATGCCATGTATCTGGGCCAATTTGGTTGATTGAAGTCAGTTTGGGTGAAGACTTGCTGCCCAGAAAGTGTCTCAGCGATTGAAAAAGTACAAGCGCTTGGCAGCTCACCTTTGCACGGGGCAATCTTGAAAGCAACTGAGGAAGCTCCAAAGAAAAAAAAAATCAGGCATCTGAGATTACCTTAGAAAGTTGTTTTGACATTCTGTTTAATTTCACCGAAAGCAGTTGTTTCAACATTGTATCGACTGATTTATCATTTCATGACATGTTAATTAATTTTTATTGTTTATCTATTAGCCTGCTGCGTTACAGGCGTATATCATATTCACTTTAATCATTTTTAAATCGTTCCAATTTTTTTGGAATTCGGTTTTTTATTTTTAATTAAATTTGGCTGTTTAGTAGACAGATAGCATGCAGATAACATGAATCTCCCAAAAAATAAGTAGCACGCTTATCCTACTCTCAGCTATTTTGCAGAAGCTGTTGGGGGTGGCAAATGTTTTGTGTTTTTGAAATTGGTGATAAAAGGTAATCTTCGAGTGAGCAGCAGCAATAACAAATTGCTGCCCCACCTAAGAGTCTGAGAGGACAAGAGTCTGCCAGAAGAAGGAATAGCACACTTTCAAACTTTAGCCGAACATTCTACACACTCAATCGCTAAAAAGCGTAACAGCTGGACCACTGAGGAGCAAACAAGCTCACTCCTCCCTCTAAGTATACAAAGACCGGTGGTCAATGTAGCAATGTAGTTTCAGGTCAGTCGTCGACATTGTTTTCTGTCTTCAGGATATCAATGTTTGAACTAATTTTTAATTTGAAACATAATAAAGCACGATCACAGGAATAACACTGACTGTCACTCCCCTCCTCTTTTTTTGCCCCTCCCACTTCACCTGGAAGAACAGGGTAAGGTAAATTGCTATGTAGGTAAAGAACTTCACTTTGAAAACAGTGGCGCAACCAAATTGCCATTATTTCACGGAACACTCCAAACTTTCACAAAGATGCGCTTTTTGGAGAGCGCATGCCTCATTATGGGGCCAAGCCTCCCATTGCTAACTTGTAATTATAACCTTAAAAGCCAGATGTGGCAAACTCTGGTTTCAGAAAGTATTACTACAATAACATTTTATCTTGTGCACTACCATTGGTTCTATTTAGCTAAAAAAAAGTGGTCGAGGAGTTGTGCTAATTAGAATAAGCTTGTTCAGTCAGAACAAATACGTGACAATATTTGTACGTTTTGAAGCCGGGGTTTTTCCACTTCTGCTTGAGACTGACCCATGTTAGTTCAATCGCTGCAATTTTTAAACATAATCAAGACACAGTTTAAGAACAACAAGAACGGACTGACACTTTGCAAATGCAGAAGTTCTATTCAAATGGAACATGCTTCGTGAAATAATAGTTATGTGTAACACTGATATATGATATTGATATATGGATTGATACAAATGTTTATTGGTATCCAAAACCGCCTCAAGATTTGCAGATACAATATATACATGTCTTTGCCTTTCATTCCAGATGGATTCCGAATAATTGTTTTACATGTGATGCGAAATCGGCTATGAGTTAATATGAGCTCATTTCCAAAAACTGCAACGCCAAAAACCAATATCATGAATATTTATACACTATCAAAGCAGCATGTGGCGTGGATTCGGAATGTTTTTTTTTTTTGCAAGTAGTAGTGGACTTCGTAACCAACTAGATCCGCCCAGCAAATTACTTCCTTTTCTTCTCCATGTAAAACGCATATCGAAAAGACACGCAGCCGCTCAAGGTCCAAGGCATGGTTTTATGGAATTTAGCTTCATAAACTTTGATCTAGAAGACGACAGTGGAAGGTAAATGGTTTTAAACGTTTCACTTTATTTTTGTTGTTAAAATGGGTGTTAATGTAGATTACAGTAGCTAGTATGTATTCGTTGTTCTATAAACCTGGACGCGTATAAGGAAATGGATTTCGAGGAAAGACTCGCTGATGTTACGCAAGAATCGAAAGGGTCTTAATGTGTATTCCCATTGCAAACAGACCAAGTTAAGTCATGTTAAAGTTCGGACACGTTGTTATATGTTTCAAATATAAGACTAACAAATGAAATATTGTTCTCACTTGTTTTTTTAACGTCGAAAACACACATTGAAATGTATTGCTGGGATACTTTTTGCTGGTATCAAAGTTGGTAACGCTGCAGCATTGCCTGTCAACAGACGAGCAAAAGAAACGACGTTCCCAATAGCTGTTTTAAGGAATTACATAGCACCACCATGACACCAAGGATTAAATACCTACACTGAAAATATACGATGCTTAATTTTATATTTAACATGAATGCAATGACCATATTTCAATGTGTCATTAATATCTCTATAGATTCAAGCACGAACGGAACATCGTTCCAGTCATGAAGAGAGAACGGTCAGCTCTCATATCATGCATAATTCTGATATGTTTCAATGGATCTGTTTTGCTGTCATCTGGTGAGTTTTGCATTTTGTTCTTGTCTCGTCACTTGATCGTTTAATTAATCGAACTTTATCTTCTTTATGGAGGACAATTATTTCCATCCGTGAAGGGCAAGGGTCGATCACAGCCGTTGTGTACTCATTTTTCTTGTTTGCGTGCAATATGCAAGTATTAAATACACAGCTTTATGTCAGCCATAAATCACTGGCAAATACTGTAACTTATTAATTTACTAAAATGATTCGCAATGCAATGGCTTTCAAGGGTTGTTTTTACTGACAGCGTATTTGCATTCGTTTTTCCAGCACGTTTGAATGTTCCAGATATAGGTTGCTTTAACGACTATTTAACAACAATGGTTTGTCACTTCACCTCTGAAAAGCCTCTCGACTGCAGTGGATATATCTTTGATGTTGTTTTGCAGGACCCTGAACTACAAAAGTAAGTTGTCCCTTTCTTAATTCGTTGGTACGTGCGTTTGTGGAAGAACAAGTGTTTGATTTATTTGGGGACAATTCAACTTGGAGCTGATCGACTTTTGTCCATACTATCAGCACAATTCATTAGCTCTTTTGATCATCTTTATTGTGTGAAAGACATTCCCCAGGATTCAATCAAGCGTCAATGCATTAAGGAAACATGCAATTTAATCAAATTTAAATCTTTTAAAGGCAAATGCTGTTATATTTTAGGATAACAACAACAGGGTACAACGGATATGTTTTGTTGTCTCCAGTAAAATAGAAAACACTCAGGAAAGCCTGTATGTTGTAATGTAAAATCGTTTTATGATTGAAATGCTAATGTTTTTTGAACGTTTGTTTGATTGGGTACCGACCACTGTTTCAGTCTCTGGAGTTTGTTGTCAGGATTGATTTAACATGTTGCTGACTTAGCTGCAGACACTCTTAACGTCATTGGCTGACTGCTGCTACTAAACGTCATATATAGGCAGCTAAGCCTAAAGTGTTCAACAGGAAAAAGAAAGTCCGCTATTGTAAGCGAAACTGAAACAATCTGAATACTATGAGTAACATCAATATCAGGCCTATGACCTCATAATAAAGCAAAACATAATGTTCTCCGAACTTGAAAATGTGAGACGCCAGAATGAATACACAGGAAGCGCAGTGATACCGTTTAAGGAAATTGAGAATGAAAAACAGTAAACCAATTTAAATAAAATGTCTCTTGGAAAAATGGTGGCTCATGGCCGTGAACTTCTACTGCCAGAAAGATTTTGCGGAAAAAAAAAAACAAAAAACAAGTGACGGTATGGACAAGAGTCGATTTGGTTCAGGACCTCTGTTAAATAACTTTAATAAATGTATTAGCACATATTTTATTATTTGCTTATATGTTGTGGGTATGTGTGGTCCACTTTGGTATAATATACATGTTATGGGTGTGTTTATGCATGTAAGAAATGAAATATATCATATGGGACTTTGGTAACTGTTGTATGGTGCTATAATGTATTTATTGTACTAAATATCCTTATTTGCAGGCATTACCAGTGCACTTTAATGACATTTTATGATACCGTTTCCAACGATGTGATGAAATGTGGATGCTCAGTGGAAATAAAAATGGGGTTCGTAAATGACGAAAAATTCAACGTAAGCTTGAGGGAAGGATTGAAAGTCATCAATTCAACCATCATTAACACGACGGAGAGCAGTAAGTAGCATTTTAGGACAAATCGCCGAACTAGCGAACACATAAGCTGCAGCTGCAAAACCACACAGTCTGTTTAAATAAATTGATAAAGACAGTCCCTAGAATTCAGTCAAACACACGCAGTCCCTTGAAGGACATCTGCAGTTCAATCACAATTTGGATTTAAACCGTCATATTATATTCTCACCATTTTTTAATTTAAACAGCACATACCACAGGATTTGTTTACCTGTCTCCAGTTATATATATTATTCAGAGGAACCCAAGTTTCAGTGTAAAGATTTTTTTGATTGAATTGCATGTACCATTCAAAAGGCTAAGTTTGTTTGATTGGATCCATGGAAAAAAAGAAATTCTGATTGGTAAAATTCAGACTTATTACCAATTGATGACATAATTTTACAAAGTTGGCAGATCCAGTGAGAACGTCTAGGTACATTTTCAGCTGCAGCCATTAAAAAATGAGCAAAAACAGTCAATAAACTCAATACTTAACTTTTACTTACAATTAAATAAAAGCTTCTTCTCTGCAACCTCATATTGGTGAGTTAATTTTTACGACTGCAGACAAAAGTGATCATTTGCATTCAAGCATGAACCAGACTGAAGGAAGAAATGTTGAATCCTGACCAGTTTCCTGAAAGCTGGTGTCTAATTCTCAAAATCCTGCCATTGAATGCATAATTGTTTACCCTCTATTGCTAGCAAGGATGAATTTCTTGTAAGTGTCCTGTGTCCACCATAAAGTCCGCCCATGTCTTTTCCAGTCAAGCCCAGAGCTCCAGAGATATTATCGGTGAAACCAACAGAAAGCGGGGATTACATTGTTACATGGAGTACGACGTACTCCTCTGACGATTTCCTCTATGAGAGCCTGCTGACAGAACTGAGATACAAAAAGAAAGGAGAAGCGGACGCTGTGAGTAAGCTGACTTGGCAATCTTTAATTGGGCACGGAGGGAGACGTAGTAGATGTCGAAACATCGGCCTTCCCTGCTCAGTGAAGTGTGTTATGGTCTAAGTACTAAGTACTCTAGCTTTCCTTGTTTTGGGTTAAGTGTTTTTTTTTTTTTCCGTGTTAGTCATCAGTGAAGCTAGGTAGGTTCGGGTCCCTGTCCATGCGTCACTAGCAGGGTCATAACCATGTCTGATGTATGTGACATGTGTTTTGTTTATGTAAACAAACAACAGTGTTGCCGGGCTGCATTCGTTGTCCAGAAACGAAATCCACATCTTGTTACTTTGTTTGTAACTGCACCCTTTGTAGCGCTGTCCTGTCACATAGGCTATGAATACTTTGTCGCTCATCGGATGTGTAAGCATTATATAAGTGTGATTGTATTGTGAGCCCTAATTTCTGTAAGCGTTACCATGGGGACCAAGCTTTTATCCTGTGCCCACAATCTACAAAACGTATGTAAAATGAATGGTTGGAGTACTCAATCTGTTTGGATGCGTTTAGATAGTGTGTATTGAGCCATAAAACAAAAAAAAAACATTATTTGACTCCTTTTTCTGCAGGATTCGAGGACGCTCAATGCCAGTCTCCCCTCTGTTGAGATACTGGGGAGCCATTTAGAGTCCCGGCAAGAGTACGTCGTGAAGGCGAGATCTTACTCCCTTGACTACAGAACCCAGTACAGTGACTGGAGTCGAGAGGAGCGGTGGACTGTCCGTAAGTCCTCCATGACGAGACGAGCCTGGCTGAATGGCCTGTTCTACATACGTTTTCTCAATTGCTGAACAAAAAAAGATAAAAATGAATTCTTGCATTTTCTTGCAAGCAAGGACAAATTGAATTAAACCCTGGCCTAGATCTCCTGTAAACATTACGCTGTGATAAATGGTATGAATGCTAAGACTTGTCATGGAATGTTCTCCAGATTTTTTTGATTGTGTGAGAAGTTTACCATGAGCATTTGCCAAACCTTTATCCTTTCTCCCCTTTTTTCCACCTGAATTGAATTATCTCATTTGGCTCCAATGTCGCTCAGTGTCGCTCCGCTTCACCACAGTTATGTCAGTCCTTATCTCGTAACAATTGAAGGCTATTTTCTAATTCGATAATTGAATGATAACCATGGCTACCTTCTCCATTCCTCAGCCGCATCCGTCCAGGATGTGCTTACAGTCGTCATCCCCTGCCTGTGCTCGCTCCTCATCCTCATCATCTGCGTTTCCTATTGGTTCTGCACTCGGTAAGAGGCGGGCTCTTCCATCGCGAAAGCTCAGTTTAGTCAAATCAGTGGCTTTGTGACACATCATTCAAGTTCTCACTTTCATGCAGTTGTGCAAAGTTCTTTACGAAATTAGAAAATGGAGTAAAATAAAAAATAATAATAATTGCAATGAAATAATTAAGCTTTCTTTTTGTCCCTCAGACTCAAGGCCAAGTGGTGGGACACTGTACCTTCTCCCACTAAGGACTTAAAATGCATGCTTCCAGGCAATCCAAAGGTAAAAAAATACTTTTATCTTTCGGAGCGTCTCAGAAGAGCTGCTTCATGCTTCAGTAATCTGTAAAGTTGCAAAGCAGGTTGTTCATGGGAAACTCATATGATTGTATTCTGTTTTTATGTTTTTACTTGTGCTGGAGGTTTCGTATGGGGAAACAAGTCAGGAAAACAGTTGCATGAGATTTTCAGTCAAAGAGTGCTCAATTTCTCATGATGGGAAAGTTAAAGCCTCCCGTTTATGCATGATCGATTTCACGATGCCATCCTGTCTCTCCTCCCACTTTCGCAGGTTTTTATTCCAAAACATTATGATCCCTCCGGCAACCTTCTGGATGTTTTGACTGTCGAAAGTGCAGAAAAGAAAAGGTGAGGCGGTTTAGTTTTCCGTAAACATGTGGAAGGGTGTTTACCTCAACCGAATCATATTACTTAATGTGACCACTGGTGATTGAAAACAGTATAAACAACATTTTGTAAGTATTGGAGCCAGCTTTTGGTTGGCCCAATAGCTTTCACCAAACACGTAACTGGCCAACAAAGAATAAAAAATGAAAATCAATCATAGCATCATAAAAAAACAGGATATTTAATGAGCTCTCAGTTGCTAGTGACAACCTGTCCATTATTTGACGATTAATATTAATGGCACACACATCAAAACGTACTGTCATATTTCTAACTGTTTCCCATTTTTCAGGGTTACTTCGTGGATAACTGAATATGATCAGGATGATCCATATAAAGATGTCTCTGGTCACAAGGACAGCACCGTTGGCTCATCCGACAGCGGTCAGAAAAGCGTGAGCGACTGTGCGGATTCCAGCGGCTCTTCTGGCTACAGAAATGTCGTCTTGCCCGAGGAGTCTGTCCCCTCCTCCCTAGAGACCAGCTCTCAAGAGGAGCAAGGGAACAAGCCCCACGTCTCTTCAGATTGTCTTTCCGTGTCTCCCACCATTTTTTACCACAACCTCAGGAAAGAGGGCAAGGTAATGAAGACTCCGAGCGTGCTAGAACATCTGCACAGGAACCTGGAAGCCCTCGATATGTTCAGAAGAGCTCCCGAAACACCCACGGACTACGAATATCAGGCGTGCAACGGCGTCATAGCCAGCACTCCTCCAGCAGAGGGCGCCGGTCTTACCTCCACCTTAAAAGTGGATGTTCTGGATGCGCTGCTGTCGTCTTCCTCCGTGAACACCTGCAGGGTGGACGACGGATACGAGAGCTACGCCGAGGCTCTCGGCAGGACTGCTCGGGAAAAGGCTCATTACCCAGCATGCATTCTGAGTCCCTGTGAAGACGGCTACCAGGATCTTCAATCGCTGGCAGGAAACAAAGCAGACTATCCTTGTGGGGAGGACAAAGGAAATAGGGTGGCACATTCTGTGGACGGTCCGGAAAAGTGCCCTGGAAAAGAATGGGAACTATCACAGTGCCCAAAATGGGGAATTCCTACCACCTGTGCCTCCCAACTGCTACAGAACAGCAGCCTGGAAAGTCCCCCTCCGACAGCTTTGACTACACTTCCCAATATTCAAACTTTCACTGACAGCTGCTACCACCGAGTGTAACAGTATACAATCTGTTTCAAACTCTTTTTTTTCACTTCTGTTTAGGACTTCAACAAGAGTTCAATATCTTCACTATTCAAAGTATACAGTATTTGTATACAATATGTACATGTGTAAAGAAATAATTGAACTGACTAAATGGGATAATTGCATAAAAAGTGTCTTGATAAGAGACTACATATGAACTGAGCCCTACTGGTTATAATAGAAGCTCATTTTCTGCAATGGAGCAGAATAATAGATTCGTAGAGCTGCAGGTTCAATTAAATCAGTAATTTTTTAAAAGTAACACCAGGAATATTCAAGTTTCTGAATATGCAGGAAGCTCTAAATTGAATAACTATATGTATGTTATTTATTATTTCCATTGTAGTATTGCTTCTGTTGAATTTGCATATTCTCTTTTATATAACAGCTATATAACAGACAGACCTGGCTTTAGTATGGGTTTTAAAATTACTGTCACAGGAAAAAAAAGTGTTTTGTTTGTAATTTATCTTCCACAAACCCATAATCACACAAAGACCTATGATGCAACTGTGATATGTCAGGTTATTTTGTTTTCCTGGTGTTGGTTTTTCTAACGTGCAACTTCTTTACACTGTCAAATGTGCGATTGGGCCTTTGTATATAGAGTGTCTTACTGTAATACCTGTTTTTACTATGGGATATTTTACATATAATGCAATATCAGCAATGCATGCAAGTCAGCCAGGTTAACATGAACATAAACTGTGTTGCAATTGAAGATGACCAGTGGTAGCAGACAAAAATATTTCCCATGATAGTAGTTATGGATTCTTTCAATTACATGTTTTAACATTGTTCGTAGGTTGATACTCCATTACTTCTGATTCCACAAGAATCGCAAACTGATTCTACCAGAGTTGAATGCATTGGTCTTCTTTTGTGCCATTAAAACAGCCAGATATCATTTATGATTTAATTCATCTTGGTTCTTACGAAATAGCTCTGTAAACTACACTAATGATGTATTTGGTTATCTTTTGACCTAGATAGACGAGCCAAAACTGTTGGTGTTTTGTTTTGTAACGTTGGGTTTAGCAATTCAGGGATACAATATATTGTATAGAGATTATCTAGTTTAGTTTTATATGTTATATTTAAGGTTTCCGGAAATAGAATAATCAGTCTACAATAACTATTTGGCTAAAGATGAAGGTATTGGCTGTGCTCACTGTCCAGCGTTCGCAGGGAGTCTGTGCTGTTCATTCCCTTGCCTTTGTACCGTAGAAAGGCTCCTTGGTTTACCTTCAGAGTCTTTCATAGACAGAATGAGGAAATGAATATCCTGTTTTGGTCTGAAACCACTCTACTATAAACAGCGCCGTCAGATAAATGGACCTTATTTAGTCAACAAAAAAAGCAGGGGGGGACAGACAGGGGTGGGGTTTACTCTGAAATAATACTGTGCTACATGACAACAGCGATGTCATAATGCAATGAGTCTGAAATTCAGTTTGGTCCGCAAAATGGTGGCTTTGTGTGTTTATGGAAGGTGAAGAGAATAGGGAAGTGTAAATAGTAGTGTAAATAGCGGTCTTCGCTAAGCGACATATGTTACATGTTTCGGTTTGTTTAATGCACAATTCATGCCATTGATCCAAGATTATCTTAGTGTTGTTTGAGTTGTTCCGATGACAGAAAGAGATAAAGCGACCACCCATCTCTGTTGATTCATTGGGTTTGTTAACATTATCATCAGGTTCCCAGCTACTTCATTGCTACTTCAAAAAAAAAAAAAACAATGCTGCCACCTTCTGGCGGATTGTGAGATCAAAAATAAGATCACCCATTACATTTGATTTTAATTTGTGATAAAATTTTGAATAATACATAGTACTGGAAAATCCCTCGTGGTGTGGCCTTTGCAGTTTATAATTGCTGTGGACTTGATGCCACATGTAAAAGGTCAGATCATGTAAAAACAGATGTATGTAAATTGTAATTTGGAGACAAATTCTGGACTCCAAATAAATATCTGAATCCAGCATAGTTAGGAATTAATGCGCTTGTTTAAAGTCCGAGGATCTGAATACTGAGCACAAGAAACATTAAATGCTAGCAAATGCATACATTTCTAAAATCACCGGATTCAGAGAATCATAGCCGTTATTACATTCATACATAACTTTCCTGATGCTCACATATGTTTGCTCTTTGTAAGAAATATTATGTTAGCACACAGAGGATCGCATTTGTGTTGGAGGATTTTATTTTACTGTAAATGTGAAATGAATTTGCACTGGTTTCAGAGGAGAGATTTTGGACAGGAGTGGAGAAACAGTGAAACTCTGTTCGACTTACTGTATCAACCTCATAACCCCACATAATGTTATGCTTCTGCTTGATGGAAAGATAGCTATGGTCTGGTGCATGGAAGGAGGCAATCGGTTGTAACTTTTTTCTGAAAGCTATGCTGATACCATTTTCTCAGCATACTTTAGACTGAGGAGTCTGAATCGTCTGTCTCAATCAGTGATGCACAGTAATGGATGTCTGGGGAATTCATGCTAAATTTCACTTTGAATGATCTTATCTGCCAAATAATTTTTCATCTACGATAAGCAGGGAATGTAATCTACATCTGTAGACTGCATATGTATTCTTGATGAAGACGTTGTCAAGATTGAACTAGTATTGGTGTAGGCAGCTATTGAAATTAGTTAACCATAATAACTGAATGAGGAATGAAAGAAAAAAAAAGACGGGTTACTCACTAGCTGTCCCAGAATGCAACTGTCCTCCCTGATCCAAGTCTTGATGATTGTTATCAAACCTCTATTTTAAGCCAACTAGTTCCCTGCCACCTAATCCTTAGGTCACGGAGAACAAGATCTAACCTCACCTGCTACTAAGACTAGCTGGGAAAAACTATAGCCTGTCTAATGGTTTTGTGTGTTGTGTTTCAGCTATGCTGTAACTTTCCCGTAGGCCTCTGAGGAAAGACTTTACTGAAGGAACCAAAATGGAGGATGCTGTTGTCTGAAACGCACATCGATCTCCTTTTTTACTGCTCCATTGGAGTCTTCTCTTCCAGTGGAGAGCCAAAATGTCGATAAATGTGAGATTCAGAGACACAGTATTGCACATTTTGGCTCCTTGTTTAAGAATGTATCATTAATACAATTTTCTTGAATTGTTATTTCTAAGAATGCACTTTGCTCTTTTTTTCACATGTTTAAAAGCTTGAAAAAATGATTGCCTTTTAGCATTGATATATAGTATTCAGATGCTCGTTTGGACACTTTGATTGCACATGCATTGTAATGAAATGTGACATCATGCAAGTATAGAAATATTATAAAGTTGACAGTCTGTGTTTTCAGTCCAAAGTCCCTATAAAGTCCTTAAATAAAGTTGTCCGTTCTCTTGTATGTTGGTTTTCTGAATTGTGGATTTATATATGTTTTCGTCTCCTGTAGATAATTAGCATGAAAGTAATCATTTAATTTTCCAGAACCATCTTTCATAAATATATGGTGTGATACTTTATGTGATCAATGATGAGTGTTGCATGGAGAGTTTTTCGTAATCAATGACTGCAGAAAGAGACTGCTTTTTAAGACAATCGTCTTAAACATCTTGTGTTTCTGTTTTTGTTGTGAAGCGTACCGTAGATTTATGCCTTTTGGTTAAAGTTTTCATGACTGACCAAATGTCATTTCATTTTATGTTTTATATTGTTCCACTCTGCAGTTGTCATCCGCCAAGCCCGAGTGTTGATCCCATTGCTTTTATGTCGTTTCGACACAGAATGGCTGAGTGTGGCTGGAGCTAGATTGTTCGCACATTCAAAAATCAAATTTTAATGAAGGGCAATTGAATCAAGCTGTAAAAACTGAGGAAATCATACTTTTCCAAACGACGATGCTATTTCATTGGTTTCTGATCCATTATGCCTGCTTGTGTAAGGGTGAAATAGGTTTGCTTTTCGATTGGATGGCCTGGCTCTATGCAGTAACGCAGTACATGTCAGAAAACCATGGAGTAAATGAACTACTGTGCCGCTTTGTGAGTTACACAGTGTCTTAGCACTCAAAAGCATTCCAGGTTTCTTTATTTCACATACATTTTCTACATGTCTATGTAACTTAAGTTGGGCGTCATGATAACCAAGAAAGGTTAAATCATTTTCCTTCTGTGTAAACTTGAAATTAACCTTGGACTCATGTTCGACCTTTCTATATTTTTGTTGTGCATCCAAATAACAGCTGTTCTCAATGTACTATCCACTGGCCCCAGCCAATTTAAAATGGTCAAGAACCTCCACTGTTTAGCTCCACTGTCTCTTCGCAATCAAAAATGATTGCAAGATTTTCTTTTGGACAAATACATTCATATTTTTTTTACCTGTCAGGTCAAGCAGTTGCACTTATAAGCCATTAAGACCCAGCCTACATTTACTTCGTTAATATATCTGCTGTTGTATGAGCACAAGTATATGTGGAATGTTTTATTTGCATAAAAGGCACATAAAACCATCACAGAGGGCAAAAGCACTGAGATCATTTATATAAGTATATTCAGTAGGGTCCAAAAGTATAAGACCACTTTCTCATTTGCTTTCCTTACTGTATGAAGTTACAGTGCAGGACTTCAATTTTTGTATCCCAGAAAGTTTGCACAGAAAGTAAGACAGAATCTGTTAAAGTCACTTTAAAAGTGGCCAATAATTGGTGCATTGCTTTGGTTAATGTCATGAGACATCAATTTTCTTTTTAGTTCCACTGTAAAATTGAATTAAAATTATGCTCCATGTCAATAACATTACACTAAAGCCAACATACTGTCAATGTGTTTTTCGAGTTCTCAAGATGAGAGGACATACACCTTGTAACCGACATGCGAGTAAATTAAGTAACAATTAACTACCGCGTCCTTAATAAATACTTAAAGCTCCACCCAGTTACGTCACGATAGCAACCTTTTTCAGGTAGCCTGAGCTAGCCTGTGAGTTGATTGTTCTTTGCACGACTGCGCTGGAGTGCACCGCCCTATTTTGAAACCATCAAGACAGAAGACACTTGACGGATTCAGTTGCATGCTCTTGTTAAAAAGTATTTAAACTTTGCTTCGTCTACTCATTCACAGAAGCCTTGAAGAAGATGGCAGCCATTAAAGCACTCGAGCAGTGGTGCAAAAATCAATGTGATGGATATCGAAATGTGGCGATCACCAATATGACGACGTCATTTAGAGATGGACTTGCTTTTTGCGCACTCATCCACAAGCACAGACCGGACCTCATGTAAGATACAAAAAAATATAATTATGGAATAATTAGTACACGTTGTACAGGGGTTTGGACACATTTGCTTCAGTTCATTTTCTGTTTGTTTGTTCTTTCATTTTGTTCTCTAATTATCCTGAAATAATTGAATTGTTGACGGACTCAACTATTTTGTCAGTTGGACATAGTGTCCATTACGGTTTGTTGCGGCCATATGCGCTGTATTTTTATTGGAGACAAATGAGGGTTTTCATAACTGTGAACAATTCGCGCGCATCAATATGATGAAGCCCTAAAACTAACGTGAAACGTGATCCGGTGATAAGGGTGAGAGAAACTGACTTACCATTGAAACTAATGATAAGCCTGTTCTCCGCCCACGTATTTTTTTTCCATTAACGGCAGTGATATTTCATGATTAAATGGTGAAACTGTGCAATAAATATGTCCGTTGCTATTACATAGTTTAATGCTGTTTACACTTGGAAAGTTGCCCTGAGTGTGTAGATGAACGTTCAGTGGCTATTTCTGTCTCTCATCCGCCAATTGTCCAAAGTGTAAGCAATTGCATGTGAACTAACTTTGCGCCGCACCTGCTTTCAGGACAGTCACCACAGGATACTCTCGCTCATTAGTTATGCAAAAACAAAAAAAAAGTTTCAAATTGTGCAGTTAAAATTTTCGATATCAAAGCAACTGCTGGAGGATTCATGAATTTGTCTGGCAGTTGAATGAATTTAAAAACAAACTATATTGTGTGTGTTGGCTATATCGGTCTGTAGCTTTTAGTATTTCCTCATGATTGTTGGAAAAAAATGGAATCTTTGCAAGAGCTGATGTACTGAACTTCTTTGGCCAAAGTGGACGTAAATTTTCCTATTAATTAGAAGCCATATACCCAGTGGGTTATTTCTGTGGAATTCAAAGTACTTTAGTTTCTAAGATATGAAGATATCAACCAGCGCTTTGCCAGAGTCTCGGAATTTTGAAGTAATATTGGTAACAATTCTGAGACGGACCATAAAATTACAATCGTGTGGGGAGGAAAAAAAAAACACGATTTAATCCTAAAATGGCTTGACCTACAATTGTTTTCCTGCCATACCCCTTATATTTAAAGGTTATATCAATCACAAAATGGATATACCCTGTAAAAATGACACTGTGTGACTCATTTCCTTGCTTTGTTCTGTTTCAGAAATTACGAGTCTCTTGCTAAGGAAAATGTTTATGAGAACAACAACCTGGTAAGAAAGATTTACGGTTTTTTTTTTTTTTTTTTAAACACATGTACACAAGTTAACAGGAAACTGCGGAAAACCCCTGTTTTCCACTGCAGGGTCTTCGTCTTTATCCGGAATCACGTCATGTGACCTTGGAGCATGCGATTCAATTGGTAACTAATGCTTGATGAGACAAGTGTGGTAGTTTTTAACATGACAATCCCCAAACATTTAATAAAAATGCCCTGTAAAGACGGTCTGTGGTGGAGAAGGACATTGTCTTGGACCCTCAGCCTGGTCATTCCCTTCACACTGGCCGCACAGTGCAAGAAAACCATCTTTCCATTTCAAACCAGTATTTCCTGATCATGGCCATCCACACTAATGTCATGTCCAGCCTATGAACTTGTTGGATTCTTAATGTGTGAACTCGGTTCTAATTCGATTTTTTAAAATTTGTTTGAGCTTTTTTAAAAATAGTCACCTTATTAGTTACCGTTATATTGAAGCTTGAAGGTATAGTATAAAAAAGGACTCCGTTCGCCTTGCTTTAACTTGGTAACCCTAGGCGTATGATCTTGATACTTTGTTGGGCTGAGAATGCTAACATGTAGAGACAATGCATTGTCTACAATCGGTTTCCCTTCTCCGGTTGCATACAGCTGGTCTGCTATCCTGTACTCTTCTGACAGGATAAGCTTGATGACCAAACTGACCTAGTGGCCTTGTTTATTTCCCTGTCCCCTCACACCCCCTTCCAACACAGTCTGGTCTGAGGAGGTATGTAATGCGTATTGAAAAAGGAGCTGCAGGATCTTTTCATTGTTTCAGTATTTCTAGGACTGGAAAGCCTGGCAGATGAAACGCAAGCAAATTGGATGCATACACCTTTTTGTTTTCGATCATAAAATGTTATTTTTTTGTATTGGTTGTTCAGTCTCTGACTGCACTGATATGAAAGATGATTTGTACTCTCACAGCTGTAGCTTTGACTCATTAGCTAGACATTCAAACAGAGCAGAAAGTTCAAAACGTAACAAAGGAAATGTTGGTTTAGAAGTTCTGGACACACATGGCAGCAATTCCTGTGGAAAGAGGAGCAATTGATGTGTGCATTTTTGAACAATAGAAGAATGGCCCATACTATATTTGGTTAATTAAATCAAGTTGTGTTTTTGTTAAAAAAAAAAAAAAAAAAAGTTACTGTTCGTAATGTTTTCAATCCCATTTTCAAAATGGTAATTACAAAACAGTTAGGATTTCACCCTTCAGTTGCTGAAATCTCAGGTATAAATGCTTGGTAGGTTTCTTTGGTTTCTTCCCTGATAAGGTTTCTGCACTGAAATTAAGTACAGGTCATATCCCTCAATATATTTGTTAGACATTTATGTGGGCTTCCACCTCTGTTTTTGAAATAAGATTTAAAACAGAATTAAAACCTGTCTTGTACACCAGGTTTCGTAGCAATGACTGGAATGAGGGCCTCAGAACAATCAAAACGCTGAGGAAGTCTCTTGCGAGATGCGAGAAGTCACAAATGTACTGCAGTATCCTAGTAAAATGAGCTAATTAAAGGCACTCCTGTGTGTGTATTATGAATGAGATGGTGTCATCGCAAGGCTGTTTGTGCTGCTGGTGGGTTTGGTCATTTGATTCGCATGAAGGCGAATTAACGCGAGTTTGTTCTGAATTTTGTTTTTTTCGCTTGTTCATCAGGCCTTTTTGTGGGGTCGGCAGGTTACTTGCATTTGCAGTTGGGTGCACAAATAAATGATATCCATACAAACCAAAGGGGGTTATTTGTTCACCTCTACGCACAGTTCATTGTAACTGACCAACTACACCATACCGCAGAGTCTGAAGTTGCTTGCTGTTACCGTGTGTATATAAGGTTACTTCGAAGATGAGGTGCAATTTCAATGTATTTTTTATGAGCTGGATGCTCTGGTCCTGAAATTGTTGTGTCAAGTTTCAAGTCTGCTCTCTCTCCTCATCCTTAGCCTTCTGTCTCTTCATAGCTATGGCTTTATAATGCTGCCAAATATCTGGTACAATGAATGATACATTTCGGGCTTCATGGACAGTGGTCTCCATTGTTTCGAGAAGAACCTAATACAAGTATTAGTCATTCGGTGGACTGTACTTTGCCAGCCAGGTAGTCTAGTGCACTAGAATTTTTATAGAAAGTAAAACGGTCTCTCTCTCACACACACACACACACACACACACACACACACACACACACACAGAGACTTATGGAGGTTGTATGATGGTTCATTTCCAAATGTATCCCCAGATCCAATAGAACATCATGATGTGCATTTAGAATCACCAGAGATGGATCAGAAGACTTTTTCTAGGTAAAATGTGCTTGGATGGGTGTTGCCGTTTTTCGGAGGTTTTGTTGTGCAGGGCTAACATTTCAGCACCAGCAGTTCGCTGGAACTTTCAGTACTTCTACAGATATCAAGGACCTGCTTGTCCTCCTCCCTGTCTTCACTACAGCATAAAAAAAGCTCTGCAGCTCTGTGAAAAATAAAAGGCAGACATGGTTCCATTGTTAGAAAATGTCTTATCTTTTTTTTTTTTACTCCATCCTCTTGAGTCCAGAGGAAATGAGTCATTACTCACTATCCTGGCCAGACCGTCCTTGCTTGAGGCCACGTTTTGAATATGTTGGTCTCTTTCGATTTATGGAGAACCTTTTTATCAAACGGCTGCTTGACTAATCGCTCCCACATGGTCAAACAAAGGGTGCAACAATGCTAAGCAAAATAGTTATCCATTCTGTGCTTTGAGTTAATTTAAAAAAAATGATCTATTTGTAACTGCAGTTGGTCTATCATAAGCTCTCATCTCTATTATATAAACCAGAAACAGGTTATCAAGCACTAGGGCAGGGCTGAAATGTGTGTCTTGATGTGTATCACTATCGAGGAGGAGGATTGTGGTTGACAGAGTGTCTACAGTTCATAGAAATTGACTCCAGTCAATTGGACCGATACAGTTTGCACTAGCTACACAAGTTCTTTCTTCAGACACAGCGGCCTGCGATCTCTGCTGTTGATTACAAAATGGAAAATAGCAGCTGGACGCTGGTGCGTTAGAGGAGGCGTGCTGTCCTGAATTGATACTGTAGCCATAGGACAGGCTAACAGCTATGCTAAATAAGTAAAAAGTATGGCAGGGTTCAGAGCGAGTTCAGTTTTTTTTTTTTTTTTTTTTTAAACTAGCTTTTGCTTCCAATCTTAAAATCATAGACCAAATCAGACCAAAGCAACCAGGCAAGGGAAGTTATCTGTGTAATTGATTGCGTAAGTTGATCATTTCAGTCTTATAGCCTCTACCATAGCCTCTGGTTTTCATCTCTCAATGGACAAGAATGAACTCCACTGTTCCCCGTGGTTTACCGGAATGCAGATTGTTGTGACCGGGCCATGGTGGTTGACATCATGGAGCTTGACTGACTTTCGTTTGCAGGCTTTCCGTGTGGCTGAAGACTGCCTGGGAATTCCAGCGTTGCTGGACGCGGAAGACATGGTCGCATTGAGGGTCCCAGACCGCCTCAGTATTCTGACCTACGTTTCCCAGTATCACAACTACTTCAATGGCCGTGCTCCCTGTAAGCCAGCGTCTCACTCAAATCCTGCATGGCCTTCATCATCATTAGCATCATCATGACCATCGTCATTAGCGTTCACTGTCTGGATAGGTGTGCGAGTTCTGTCCTTATTCCCGCAATATATATATATATATCTCAGTATCACAGTTGTGAGAAAAATTGGTACCTGATGTTGATGATACTCTGCAAGTGAATTCAGACAGCCATCGCCTGTACATCATGTTGTACCAGTAGAGCTGTGCTGTGCAGATGTTGTATTATTCTGCACTAACTGCGCAGCTGATGCAGGCCACGACCAACTGTTGACACTGATGTAGTCAGGATTTAGTTTTGTGCTGTGAGAACCAGTATTTTAGCTGGGTTCATCGCCCGAGCTGTAGAATGTTTATCTTTATCTGGAACATACAAAATATTAAATGCGTATAATTACTTCTGTTGATTTGGATTATCTGTTGTGATTATGTCGCTACACTAGGTGGGGGTGTGGGGGGCGTCAAGAGACCAGCTGAGGGCTCCAAAGAAGAGCCTTCTGGGAAAAAGAACTTGCCGGTGACCGCCAAACCCCTCCTACGTAAACCCGTGGTTGACAATCGTCCACCGCTCACTGACATCATCGCTTCAAACTCCAAACGTCCTCCAAAACTGCCCCCCACAGCTGACCAGGTAATGTACGGTTATTTCATACACAGGCACTTTTTATATCAGCGATAGGTTTTGGTTCATTGTATTTCTCATACGACAAAGATGACCATAAAGCATTCCTTCTCTTGAATGTTAAGTTGTAGGAGATCTGAGAATTTCGTTAAGGCATTGCACTTTCACAATTCCGCATTTAGAAATAAAATTAAGCAAAGCATCGTTGGTCTTGACTGTTCAGCGTAAACAGTCAAGACCAGGAATCATTGTGGCATGACTGTTAGTTAGGTGTTGACATAGTCTGGGAGCCTGTTTGCATGTGCACTAAGTGGGGAGAGAAGTTAATGCGATACAGATTGTTCAAACATGAATCCGCTTTGGCCCACGGATCCCTTGTGTGGTGTATTTGCATGCACAGAAACGCATTGTTGAAAAGAACACAGAAAAGGTTAGTTTTGTCCATTAAGTGAATCCTTACTTAATGTGATTGATCAGAGTCTGGTGATGTCATGCAGTGATATAAAACGGGGCATCAAGTATGCCTGGGCTGGCAGTTTTTCTAGTTCATTCTGACTCCTGTAAGCTGACCCAGCTCTGTGTGGTTATCCAAAATAAAGATCGTGCTCGACTTAAAACGGTACTCTTTTCTCTCTGTTATTCAAAACGAACCCCGGTTGTTCACACTGGACAACATGATACCTAGGTTTACAGTTTATGTGGATCCCAATTATACCCATGTGTTTTTGGCAAGTGTCCCATCAGGTTTAGTGCTGGGGAGGGTTATAGGCTAAATCTTGCATTTTCTTAGTGAGTAGGGAGAAGTTTATCAGCCTTGCCTAGGTGTTTATTTGCTTCTTCGCAAAACCACATGACTTGCCCATATACGAGTTGTAATTGCATTAGTCATTTAGCTGGCACCTTTTATCCAAAGTGACTTAGAGTCAGTCATTGGCTAACCAGGGGCCAATGTGGGGTCGAGGGCCTTGCTCAAGGGCCCAACAGCAATGGTGTTCTTGGTGTGGCTGTACCGGACCCTTTCTGGCACTAACGATCTTTTGCTCTTCTATGGTTCGATGATGGTCTCGGCGGTAAGTGGGTTTTGCAAAACTGGGCCCAGGTCTTCAAATCCTTGCACAGTGGTTTGCATATGTGCAAAATGTGTGTTCTCTATAGAGAAGAGCTATATTTATTCAATTTGACAGTATCCCGATGCTCTGTGCTGCCTTGCCTTTTCAGGGAAATAAAGTTAAATCACTAAATGTATTGGTGTGTGTACATGTTTGTAAATGTATCTGTAAACTTGTGAATGTAGTGAGTTCTTCCCCATTTGCTCTTGGTCCCCCCCAATAAAACAACATGTATTTTGTTTTACTTGTGGGTATGTTCTTAAGAGTGCGGTAGGTTTGGCCGATGATGTTTACTTTTACTGTAATTTGGCCTGGAGACTGAGACAACAGTGTCTCCAAGAGTAACAATAAAAGACCAGAAGGCCACTGGGAGTTTTGCCAGGAAGCCGTAAGCCGGGTGTTCTCCTGGTAGCTGTAAATAATGGATTTGAATGTTAAGTGAGAGCACAGTGTGCTATGGGACAGTGTTTATTACAAATGTGAGCTGAAGGACTTGGCTATTGTTGGCTTGTGAATATGTCAAAAGGATGTCAACAACTCCTTGCTGTTCCCATTACTTGAAATCATATAAGTCTGACTTTTGTGCAATTACAAAATGTTACCAATTCTGTAAATGCTAAGTACAGTAGTGGTACCTTGAGCATGTTTATGTTTATGTGTTATATGGACCACTGTACTGATTAAAGTCATTAATGCTCTACTACTATGGCACTCATGATGTGAATTTTTTTTTCTTCTGTGTATAATTATTAGTTTCTGTTGTACTTTTGGAAAGTTAAACTGAAATTAACATATCTAAATGTCCATGTCATCATAGATTATGACCAATTGTCTTTCAGTTGGTTTCACGGAAAGATGTGTTGGTTGAGAGCTCCAATAAGACTGGGACCCTAAGCAGCACCTGTGCAGTTTGCAAACACCATGTCCATCTTGTCCAGCGCCACCTTGTGGATGGGAGGCTTTACCACAGGAGCTGCTTCAAGTAGGATTTTATTTGAGCAGTCTTGCTGAATATTGATTTCCCATTCTGCTAGGTTTTGCAGGTTAGGTTTATGATTTTCTATTTTTCACAGGTGCACGGAGTGCTGTAACACACTCCGACCTGGGGCTTATAAATCGGGGCTCAAGCCAGGAACCTTCATCTGCACCACCCACCACACTCCCCAGAATGTCTGCAAGACCACCTCACTCGCAACAAAAAGTGCCCCTGAAATTAAAAACGCCCCCTCAGTTCATCTCCCCTCCGTCCTCCCAGCCCCTGTCACAAAGACCACCCCCGCTACTCGACCCATTTCCATCCTGTCCGCCCCAATCAGAGTGGACGTGAAGCCCGTCAATCCGCCTCCTGAATCAACACCCTGGACTGCCTCTGCCCAGAAGACCCAGGCGGCCCGCCAGCGGTTCTTCCTTTCTGGTCCCGCCACGACAGAGGCCGCACCCGCTGGCAGGTGGGCCCCAGCGACCTCAGAGTCCAGAGGGCCCAGTCGAGGAGACTTGGACAAGGGGACGCTGCAACAATCCGTCTCGAAGACGTCACAGAATTTGGCCGAAGGAAACTGCAATAATAACAACATCTGCAGTCGTCCAGGTCTCCGAGGTTCTGACAGCTGGTGAGTCCATCTGTGCATGGGGACTTTCTAATGGTGCATATACGGACATTCCATCAATGAACATTTACTATTTAGCATTATGCTCTTAAATTCTAAGTAGTCTTGACTTCACTCAATGTTGGAGACTTCAAACATCCTAATTTACTCACAATAGATTTTAATGCACAGCATACATTTTCCACTTCATGGGGAAAATTTATTGGACAGTAATTCTGGAAACTACAGGCCAAGTCTTTAAACCTGTCAACCTCTTAATCGTCAGGGCTGAGAGCCAGGTTCCTCCTCCTGATGTCTCCAGGACAACGAAGGGTACGACCGGCCCTGAAAAAGCAAAGATCATACCGGACAAGCCCCCTACACATCTTGGGACCATCCCAGCCAATAATAAAGAAGGGCTGTGGAGGAGGTCTGCCCACAAAGAATCTTTGTGTACTGTTTCCTCTCGAATCAAAGGTGAGCTGTGGGTCTCTTTTCTGAAACCAACATCAGTGAAGACTGCATCCAAAAATATGTTGGTGTTGGAAACTTTTTTCTTTCGTGTTTTTGCTTGTTAAAATCCCGTTAGCGTTATTGTTCAGCACTGTGTTTAATCACTTAAGGGTCAAGCACCTTTAATTTGGTGTTGGATACACTGAATAGGCCTTGCTGGGTGTGACCCTGGTTAAGATGGATGTACTGGGGCCTGTGGGTGACCGGAGGAGTAGAAGCACATGTTTTCTGCACAGCTGTGGGTGTCCCACTTAGAGGAAATTGGAGCCAATTGTTGCCCCGCCAAAGCGGACCTCCACCTGTCTCCCCAGAAAACTCAACTCACCACCTCCCTCATCGTTCTCTAGTAACCACAGCTGGCCTGCGAAATGCTCTAACCTTTTAAGGAACGAGAAGTTCCTTCCCGTTTAATCGGGTCAGCGGAATGCAGGGAATTATAAAGGATTGAGTTTATAGGGGATGCAATGGCCAAAGGGAAATGTGGAGTTACACTTTTTATTTTTTCCCCACAGTAATCTTAAACACTATTTTCTCTAGAAATGGTTTAAACACACACACAAATGAGTGGCACACAGATACTCTCTTATCTTGACATAAACATGTACCTATCGTTGTGTTTCTACAATATACTGTCTTTGTGCCAAAACAACTTGCGCTCTGGAACCCCCATATCCTCAGACATGGATAGAGTCACAGTGCTTAAATGTAGAGGAGATGCACTTGGTCCCCCTTCCCTGAGACCCCAGGCCACATTGATTGCTATCTGAGGTCCTTCGCCATTGTGAATCATCGATTGCACAAAAAAACTATTGTAAGTAATCATGAACCCAACAAACCAAGATGTGTTTGTGGATTTCATACGCATATTGTTCGTACGATAGCTTAGCAACCTCTGAACAGCTACCTCAGGGTCCTTCCTGCTTGTCTAGGGAACATGGACGCTTTGCAGTACATTGCTTTCCTGTAATGGTAAAACGTGCTACCGGTATGTTAGCATTTCAACAAAATTGTGATTATAATTTTTTTTTTTTTTTTTTTTTTTTTTTTAATCAGTACATTTTTTGAATATATTAGAGAGCAGAAATTTCCCTTTGTTATTCTTCACCTACATAGTTATCAGTTTTTATTGTCTTTTGTCATATTCAGCCACATGTTGCTACATCACAACTAGAGGCTTGTAGCGTTTTGCTTCATTTTATCTGATTAGCCCTTTTTCTTTTCCTCTTTCTTGGAGCAGATCTAGAGAAGGTGGAGGCCCCGTCAGACTGGAGGGCAATGCTCAAGCCGGTGCCAACTGGAAAAGCATTAAAGTAAGTTCCGTGTCGTTAATTCCCAAACGCACACCGCTCGAATGAAATGGGGGGTCATTCGTCATTTGGGTCAAGGGGCGGGATAACATGAGTTCTAGCCTGCAAACGTGAAGCTGACTGTCAGGCCTTCCGTGTATTCACCCTCCAGCCTGTCGATACCTCCTGCCTCACCCATCGCTGTAATGATCGATTGGCTGAGAGTGCAGCCACTGCCCTACTCCCCCATCCTCACAAGCCCCAAGGAGTGCTGCATCTGAATCGGTCCCCAATACAACATGAAACCAGTACATTGAGTCCCCCCTCCCCCTTCTCTTTTGATGTTGATTCTTCTGTTCTACTCAAATTTCCCTAAACTCTCGAGGTGAGGCCGTAAGATCTCTATGTACTCTATCAAGAAATCACTCTTGGGTTATATTGGGCAATAGAATGACATTTAATGGGCTTTCGTTTTTTTTTTTTGTTTTTTTTTAATCTGGAAGCTTGGCAGGGCTCACTAATGAAACCTTTGAAGTTATGTGAACAGAACTAGAACATAGTGTACATGGGTCCAAAGTGATTTTTTTTTTTCTTTCTCATGCTACTTTTCCATGTTGTATAAACTTAGTGCGTTTTTTGTATGTCTTTGAAGTTTGACCACAGTATCCTTGCATATTCACTCGAGGGGTTTGTACTGCTTGTCTTTGGTAAAAAATCCACTTGGTAAGCACAAGCTAACCAATCACCACCTTGGGGAGTTTACCACACATTTCCTTATTTTTCTTATTTTCAATATTTTTCTTTCTTTACCTCTGCTATGGTCTCAAGACTACATACTCTAATAAAGACCATTCTTTTTCTTCGTTCAGTTCTGAGGATAGCGCTTCAAAGCTGCCACAAAATGGTGTCACTACTCAGACAATGTCAACAATTACCGCTGGTGTTCCCTGCTGTCCTCCTGCTGTTAGTTCAACCAATACAAATACTCCTTCTAGACTTCACAACAGATGTGGAAGTTTGGGTAAGTCCTCTCTCCATGGTGTCCTGCTCACTGTCACGGTCGAGAGAAAGCTCTTCCTGTATTCTGCTATTTCCTCAGGAATCAAGCCCATTTCCCTAAAGAACATCGCCATTTGTGCCTCAAATAAAATGGACTACATTTCAACAAGCTGCTTATTTTTTCTGTTTCATTAGAAACAAGCATGTTGAATTTGTCCTTTTAATTGAAAATACAATTACAAACCGCTGTTGCTTTTTTTGAATGAATGAATATTGTTTATTGAATTGTGTGTATATATGCCTTTAAAGAAGGGAAATTTGAATTACTATCCCTGGCTTTTAACATTTAGGATAGGTGTGTGTGTGTGTGTGTGTGTGTGTGTGTGTGTTCGTGTTCACTTCTGTCCTGTTTAGCTTTGCTTCTGCTAAATGCCGTAATGTAAACTGTGTGTGGTCAAACAGCCCAAAGAAATGGGATAACCACGAGCTACTTGCTGGGATACATGTCTTTGTAGATCTTACAAATGTGATGGGTCCATCTTCTATGAATGCTTCCATGTCTGACTCCAGTCTTTTCAAGGTAAACTTTTCACCTGTAATTACTCTGCAGAAATGTGATGCACTAAAGGTTTTTGTATTCATGCATATGGGAGAAAAGAGTTTGAATTGGTATTTGACAGAGGAATTGCAGACCAGAGGAGCTGCCTACACTGGATTATTATATTAAGGACTGACATTTTATTTCTGTAATGCATCTAAGCATTCAGTGGCTTAATGGAGAATAATTAGAAGCAGCCCACACAGTCGTATGGCATTGTGCTTGATGAATTATTCCCTCCACTGTCCTGGTTGACCTGTTTATATCATATTTCATTGGAAGTGAATTGGTGGTCCTTTTGTATTTTCACAGAATATGGCAAAGCTCGACTTATTTTATGTTAATCACAGTTCAGTGTCCTTTGTACTTTCGGGTACATGAAATAAGCGAAATGGAAAATTTTCTTTTCTCAGGGTAGATCATTTTGTATCCCTGTGGAGGAGATCCGGCTTGAGCTGGCGGAGATCGAGGAGCGCCTGAATGACCTGGAGAAGCAGGGCGTGGAGACGGAGAAGCGGCTTCGCGAATGTGAAGCTGGTAAGAGGCGAAACTCCCACTCCCTTTCCTTCGCTGCAGATGAGCGGTCTGGTTCGTATCAAGCCGCGCATGGAGATGGTGTTGGCGAGGATTTGTTTCATGCTGTCCTACAAATGAAATGTGCAGTAACTATGCAAGCAGTCGCCGTGACAAAAAATTTAGACTTCATATACTGACGAGAAATGCACTGACAAAAACGAGAAATGCACTGATGTGATATGACCTTTGACCCCATTTCCTATAGGCCCTGCCTCCTTCGTGTTTACACAGATGGCGCTACAGCAAATTCAGGGTTTCTCTGAATTCAGTGTTTTTTAGCTTACGTGAAATTTGATCTCGCTACACTCAGACTATTTAATGAAACTCATTTTGATGTAGTCAATGTTTCTGAAAATGTGTTGAATACACATCCTTATCATGGATAAAACCTACTGCTTCGCCGACTGTACTTTTGCGTTTCAGAAGGAGAAGACGACGTCATGGACGCGTTAATGGTCGACTGGTTCAACCTCATCCAAACCAAACAAGCTTACATCAGAAGGGAGTCTGAGCTGGTCTACATGTAAGACACTGCACTCTTAGAGCCCTATTTTGACAGTCATATGTGCTATGCTCTATTCCTCCTTATGCATATTCATGGGCGTGGCAAAGCCACTTCATTGGTTCAACAGGGGATGTCATTATGTGCAATGTCTAAAGAGGCTGGGCGAATGATCTCGAGAGCAAGGAGACGGTTTCTGAAGAGATCTCTAGATGATCAGGTCTTTGCCCAGCTCCCCTCATTGACATCCCATGAACAGCACTTTACACTCAGCTGAATCTGAGTCACTTCACAGTAGCCTTTATAATCTGGCCCTTCAGTGGTCTGCGAGAACATGTATGTATTGACTGTAGACAAGAAAGAGCCATGTATGGAGGGATGCCTGTTCGTTTATTCGTGGTTATGGTAGTAGTATTATTTACTGAAACGGTGCTTTGTCGATTCTGCAGTGCTAAGACTCAAGATCTGGAGGAGCAACAACCAGGAGTGGAGGGAGAACTACGGAGACTTCTGGATAAACCAGGTGAATCCCATCTCCCATTGAAAAATACACTTAACCTTCATGCTTCTTGTCCTGCTGATTTGTTTATCAGTCACTGTGTTGTACTGGGATCTACCTGCGCCGCGCTCCATGCTGCGTTTTGTTTACGCCGTGATCCGTTTCAGAGCATTTAAAGTCGGCGGCGGACCGCCAGCGGGAGCAGGAGCTGATGGAGAGGCTGATGGAGATCGTCAGAGACCGGAACACCATCGTGGTGGTGCTGGATGAGGACAGACTGAGGTTGGGACCGCCCGCTCTCGTCATCTGTAACGGACCTGAATTCCCGCCGCATTCTGGTTCTCCTGTACCCCACTGTCCCTGTTCGGCTTTACAGGCCATTATACCTGCTAACAGTCGCGATTCGCCACTCTTTCCACATGCCATTGTACCACAACAACACTGTCTCTCCTCAGTTCTAAGCCATGGGTGGACAGCCCTGGTTCTGGATAGCTACAGGATATGCTTGCAATTGTAACTACCCAGCACTTAATTGAACATAAGTGATTACACGGTTGCCTCGCCTCACCTGATCTCTGGGGTCTGAAATGGTTGGCGATTTCAAGGTGAAATTGCAAGCCAGCACACTAGCTCTCCAGCCCTGCTGTAAGCTAGCATGCCTGCTTAGCTTCACTATGTATTGTTTATCAACAAAAAAATCTCTTTGGTTAATTATACACATGTCCATGCTGGAGCACTTAAGACTGTTTGTTGTGCAAGTACAAAATTCCACCAGTTGTGGTTGTTTGCTAATTGTCTGCATACAAGTCACAATAATAGTTATTTTCCTCCAACTTTTGCAAAAGGTCAAAATGTTATTGAAAATGCATGTTCATCATGTGCATATAATTCAATCGAGAGTGGACTGCACTGTGATTAAATTCAATTGTCTGTTGTTGAAAGTATTTTTACATATTGTTCAATGCAAAAATTTAAAAAGCCATAATTTGAAAGGAAAAAGTTAAGAATTAAAATTCTATTCAGCATTCGTGTCATGCTGTGATGGAGTAAGTGTTTAGGCACTTTATTTTATTGCGTGTGTTTAATTACAGGGAGGAGGAGGAGGATCAGCAGTTGCAGAAAATGATGCAGGAACTCGGTAAGTCTCGCATTTCTGCCCTGTCGTACTAAACCACATGATCACACTGGTAACAGTGAGTGATTACGAATACAAGCTCTGTCTCCATGTCCTACCTGCCGATCTACTTTATGAATTGTCATTTTCAACATTCTAAAAACAGTATGTGCACTCTTCCGTATGTAGGATCTGAGTAAGGCTATTCAAGTCCAACTGGGCAAATATGTGATTTCACTCAATGTTTGTACATGCTTCTGTTTATTGTCTGTGGTACTGCATTTGTGTTACTGTTTGGATGCCATTTAATGCACAGCAATCAGCAATCAATTGTTAATATCAAATATATATTGAAGTAGTGTATATGTAAGGTAAATGGTCGAATGTGTATTATATTGTATTCCAGGTTATAAGTATGAGCCCAATAACCTAGTAACGAATAAGCGCAATGACTAGTAGTTATTGGGATGGCACCGTAATCTCTCCTATGGTCCACATGCATGTCACGTTATCGTTTCACAGTTGCCGAGTTTGGTCTTTGCATTTTTTTTTTTTTTTTTCTCCCCCATGCTACTCGCTGTCATGTCTTGAGTGTAAAGCCTCTTCAGTTTTGTTGCTTTGCCTCCGTCCCCATGCCTTGATTTGTGTAACAGTGTTTTCTTATTTGTGTAGAGAATGCATTCGCACAAGATTTTTTTTTTCTTTTGCTTTTATACACAATGTATTCTATCTCTCTCAAAACAGGTAAAAAGAAGGGAAAAAGCAAGAAGAAATCTCCCATTAAGAAGCTGTTTAGGCGTATAAGAAAAAAAGACGGTGTGAAGAATTGATCCTGGGGGTGGGGGGATGGGGAACATGTACTGGTGGGGGCTTTTTAGCTATTGCCTCTGATGCTGTTCGCTTGATGTCTGTTAGTCCGAAAATGGTTTCAACCCAGGTCAAAAGGAAATGGTCGTCACATTTTTGAGCAAGGCCTCTTCGACCGCTATCAAAACAGCACCACTCATCGCAGTTACTGTTGGGACAGTACTACATGTTTAATTAGTAGCCAGTTGAAATGATTTTAAACAATGAAATGATTGTAAAGAAATGTTTTCCAAGTAGCCTCCATGTTCTGTTGTATGGGCTTTTACTGTTTAAAATGTTTAAATTGCTTTGTCCTACACATGTATTTGGTTCTGCTGCATTTACAGGAATATAGGTTATGGGTCACATGACACTAATTGATGTAATGTGAATGGTTTTGTTTTGAGTAGTTGTGTGAATTTTTTTTTTTAACTGGTAGTTCATGCCAGGAGATTAATTTGGTCCAAAAGGTTCTTTTATTAGTACTTTGTTAGTTTTTCACCATTTACGACAAATTTGTTAAAGGGTTTGTTTTCTAGAAATGGTTGACTCTGTTCTGCTTAATAGTTCTTCGTAGTTTTAGCAGTCAAACAATGGGTGACTTGGTATGCATGTTCATACAACAAACATTTTCAAGCCATGTTCTGTGTGAATGGGAAATCAGTGGATATGATCTTGATTATAACAATCAGTCATCATGACTGTGAATCCAGATCTAATTTAGTTTTTGATATGATTCACTTCGGTGTTTTTTTTTTTTTTTTATAATAGTGGGTTTGATAGCATGTTATTTAATGTGTGGTTATGAAAGGAGCAGTTTGTTATCAAATTTCAATTGGAAATGTTATTAGGAGATATGTTCCAGTTTTTCTGTTTGGAGGGTTTTCCAGGTCTTTGGCAGAGTAGCGCTGGCACTTTTTAACCATGGGGTGGCAGTATTGTGTTATTCAGCAGCAACAAAATCTCAGAAGCCAGACTAAATTTGCCAGGTGAATGCCTTTAAAAACTTCATATAAAAATATAATAGGCAAACTGTGAATACCATTAAAATGAGTAATTAACCAGTCTAAAAAAAAATTTAACCCTTGTCGTTTTCTTCCACAAGTAATGGCTTAAGGTTTTACTTGCTTATACCCATTCTTCCAATGTTTGTACTTCCGCAATACGTTGGGATTGAAGTTTGATCGCTGTAGACTGGGTAAAAGAATTTCCTCAAGTGATGATGTCAGAGGGTAATGATTTTAAACATTGAAGAATGATCATGGGTGTACATGTGTTATTTATACATATTTATATACATTTTATGACTTTTGTGTGCTCTTAAATAAATCGATATTATACTATCATTTGTATTTGAAGGAGTCATGCTTTTCAGTAACCTCATTTAAAGTCCCCACCATTAATGTCAGCAATGCAACCTCTTAGCTGATTTGCTTGAACTTTTAATCAGAAAGGCATGTAGTCTGCCTTTGAAGTCCACAAGATGCATCGTTTGAGGAGTTTGTTACAGACCATACTCTTAGCCATGACTGCCTGTACTACTTTCCTGTCACCAGCAGGGGGCAGTCACAGCTGTCATATTTCTGTCCTAAGATTCCCCCAACTGTAAAAACTGATACACACACACACATGCTGTCCCTTGAAATGGTCTTTTTTTGTATTGTTGGACCTTCTCTTTCCCTTATGCCATGTCAACTTTGGGAAAAACTTTCTGACAAAAAGACAAAAAACCTGGCAACAAATTGAACAGGATTAACAGAAATATTGCAATCTTATTGCTAGACTTCTCTCAGATGTTCTTGACATTGAAATGGAGGTCCCTGGGACCCCCATCCTCGTCTGGGTTTGGAGGATGGGGACTTTTTGTGGGGGGGGGGGGGGGGGGGGGGGTGACAATCAAGGCTGAATGTGTGTGACATTAGAGTTAATTAAAGCTTTGTGTTCCATCTCCTGAAAATGCTTCCTTCTGCAATTAATAATCAAAGGCAAAGGGTTTAATGTCAACTCGGCTCTAATATCTGGCGCTACGAGGAGTAGGACCTTATTCGTGGGGCTCCTGATGACAAAATGGGCATTTATAGCTGCCTTAAATTAGATGTTATTAATATTTATAAGCAAAATGGTTCTTGCTGTGAAACCTACTTACTTTGAATTAAACCCCACTGTAAGTTCTTGTGTTGAGGAATTACATTCACTGTGAAAGTGACAAGAGTGCAATGTGTTTTAGTGTCCGTTTTGATTCAAATTAGTACCATATATAAAATGTATACGTACTGCCACCACAGATAAATTTGGCCAGACAAAGCAAAGGAATGCATTAATGAATGAATACTAATGGCATGGGATATAAGTATTGTAATACTCCGACTCCTGAGTCATGATATTCAGTGTCTGATGGTCAGAGTATGACTGAAGACATTTTAAGACATTGAGCGTTGGGTGATGAAATGGATTATTGTGAAAAGGAAGAGGATATGACATCATATGTCTGATCATTTCGACATCACCACGCTCTGGCATAATATTATATCAATAACATCAATGCCAACATACACGATACCAATGACATACAGCTGTCTGTGTTGCAGATTGACAAATTTACTTGTGATCATACAAGGGCACTGTAGGACGGTTGATTTTAGGGTTGAGGTTGTAACGGAGAGTTGGAAATCTTTGTGTAAACTCGGGGTCAGACGAAAAGACTGCACAGAGCTATTTGTGTGAGAGCAAGCGTGTGTGTGTGTGTGTGTGTGTGTGAGAGAGAGACATTTACCTACCCCCACCCCCAAAGCACCACTCTCCTAGTCTCTACAGTTCCTATAATTATGATCCCTAAGGAAATTTCATCAGTATCATTAGCAACATCAGATAAACAAGAGGCTCTCCCTTAATTATTGGCCATGCAGTTCGAAATTACTGCCGATTTCATTATGATCGTAATATTACAGGTGAATATGCTCCGTGCAGCTACATGCTAAGACGGAATTGTGGTGGGGGGAGGGACAGAGGAAGGCCTTGAGTTGCTAAAATAAAAACAGGCCACAAAGGCCTGTCTGACACTTCACTAGTCTCTTGTAGAAGCTATGCGGATGTGCAGTTAGGTAATTTTTTTTATACCCAGAATGCATCGCCTTAATGTGACACTTTCCCATTTTAATCTCATTGCGCTACAAACCTGACTTTTTAGAGACACACAATTTGCAATGCTTGCATGGCCATGTAGTGTGAAATGTGATTTCTTGCCATAGACAATTATGAAATTCCTGAGTCGATTTTTGAAGGGATAGGCAGTGGTTTTCTATAAGCGTACTACCTCAGGTGATACCGTGAAAGCCCGTGGTGAATGTTGTTCTGGTAAATACTATTCCCCATGCTATTTACGACGCCTTGAAATGTGAGGAAACATGGGCCTCGTAATGCTGTAAAAAAAAAAAACCTTTGTCAAGCAGTCCCTAGCTTTCAAGAGTCTAGCATTCACCACAATAAACAACGATTATTGTATTCTAGTCCCGTCATTAGCGGTAAAGCTGGAGTTCTTCGCTTGACAATGCTGTAGATTTTTTAAATACAGACGCGATGCTGAAGTAGATTTACACGACATATGGGTTGGCCTAACATGCCCTTACAGTCATCTGTCTCTGACTCTTTCTCTGGATCAGAAGAAAATCCCCCATAACAGAAATGACAAATATTCTGCTGCATAACGCGATTCTGACACATGCTACTACTGTATTATTCGAAAGAGTTCCAGGACAGGCTCATTGGATTATTTAAACCCCCGCTGTTTTGCACCAGCGCCAAAATACATACTTTAATATGAGCTCCGTAGAAATCCGTTAAACACACTGAGGAAAGTGTATTCCTATTGCATATCACAGTGAAGCGAAACTCATGCGCTGATGAATTTAAACAATGTTACACAAACTGTGTAACTGCTTTGTTATGCAGGGAATGAAACAGGGATTTTTTAACAAGAAGAATGATTTAGAAGATATTGCAGATTTATATTTGCCTCTGCTTGCAGCAGAAATGATTGGTAGGGTGATATAGGTGGAAGCACAAAAATAAAGAATAAATAACTTTTTAATGTAAGAAGCCGCCTGCTAGCTCATTCTTTCACAGCACTGATTTAATGTGTAGATGAGCCCCATAATTCCATATTCACTCCAGACTGTGTCACTGGTTCATGTCCAATAGGTTGACAAACAATTGGCTAATGTCCAGAAAGGATTTACTGGTCAACGATGTCTCCGCCTCATCGCTCACCAGTGACCCCTACTGGTAAATCAGAGACACCACAGTCTCCTTGCGCAAAACTACACACCACCTTGTTTCAACTTGAATCTGTGTAAGTCTTGCTTGTGGACTGTTGTATGAAAACCGGTGCAACGTCATGTTTGCAGCAATGTGTACATGAATATAATAGGCCAATCAATATCAGTAGAAAATGTAGAAAAAAACATTGAAAAAAAAATGTGCACTTTCAACAGTACCATGTAGTTATTACACATAGTTAAAGGAACAGACTTCTTCTTGATTTTTTTCACAGATTCACCTTGGGCACATTTTGATCTGATAAGTACCAGCTGTGGTGTGCTGTGTCTTGTCATGTTATATAAATTGGACATAGTTCAAATTTATGATGATGCGAAGTCACTCATTCACTTGTTTGAACCAATCAAAAATGTGTTTCTCTCCTCAGTCGTTGGTCAGAGTCATTGAGTTACTGATACTATTTGGTTGCTCCTACCAAATCTTCATACCCACATCACTAATTTAAATAACATGTTGGCAAAAAGTTAGTGGTGAGCAGGACCAGGGCAACATGATATTGCAAAAGGAGTAACACTTAAATACAGTATTTACCTTCAAGAAGTGATAAGAGCTGCAGACTCAGGTATTTCGGGTTGCTTTTAATGATTGCGCATCTTTAAAGAAGCTGCATCTCTATGGCAACCTGGGACTTGGCATTTAGTGATATTTGAAGCCTTTTAACGGAATGCTGAGAGGGATTTGTAACTTACTCCTGAGAAAATTCATTTTCTTCTATTTAGGGGAGGAAAGTGATGCTTTAAACAGGAATGAAGATACAACACATGTAAATCTTGAAAGATATGCTATGGATTTTAGAATTGTTACAATGTACTACGTAAGTATTTCATGTTTTTGGACTGTGAGTACAACACATTAAAGAGTTAATAGCCATCGTGAAGTAATAAGGGATCATGCTTTGTAACTGGTAGGTCACAGGTTTACAGGTTAACCTCAAGTTCTTAAGGGATATGAACATATACCAGTGAATTTGACCAATATGTTTTTAAAATATGTCCATATCAGGGTAGGAAGAATCCGTTCGGGTCTAAATTAATCTAGTAGTTCAGTGTGGTGACTGTGAATATAGGAGAGTGCCGGTAGAAAGATCAGAGTACGAATGATCAGTGAATGCAGGAGAGTGCAGGATGGAAGATCAGAGTTTGAGGAAATTCTGCAGAGTGATTTTATTCTGAAGACGAGTGGTCTGTTTTGAGGATGTATCTTCAGGCAATACATTTAAAAACAAACTTTTGAAGAATGTTTTTTTATTTGGTAGTTGGGGTGAATACTTTTGGAAGGGTAAAAATTGAGTCATGTCGGCTTTGACGGGGCTTAGCTATACTGGGTCAAAACTGACCCATGGCCGTAACGGATTTGACCGAAATCTAAACATAATAGAAGGGAGAAGAGTATCTGCTTCCTGTCAAGACTTTATGCTTTACTCCCCATCTTAGGCCCTGTTTACATTACGTTACATTAGGACCATGTGGACGTATCCGGGCTGTTGTATCTGACGTATGTTAGGGGATCCCAAACTGTGAGCTTGGGCCCTCTAGTTTCAGGTGGGTTGACCATTTGTCTCATGCTTTCACCCCCTATAAAGCTATTCACACCATTCAAGCATAACATAACACTGAATTGTATCCACAAACTTGTATCGACATATATTGAAACATATGAATTCTATTCCATAATCAACAATATTTTGGATGCTTTCATATGCTATGGCTAGAAAAATTGTATTCTCAATGGGCGTGTTTCTTTGCTAACTCAGAGTAAATGAAGGTCTTCCCTGAGAAAATAAAGTTTTAGTTTAGGACTAGGCTTACTCTATGTCCGGGGGAAACGGCCCAATAAGTTCAGTCATTACGGGAGGTCTTGGTCGTCAACTTTAGGGCCTCCTGCCTTACATTATTGGTTTATAGTGCTGGATATTTACAGGAGAAATCAGATAAACATTCTCAAACATACCAAGACATGTGGACTCTGCCCTGGGGGAGGTGAATGGCATTATGGGACCCTGGTCTCCCATCAAACGAGAGGCCGGGAGAGGATGATTGCTTTCCCGCGGCGGTGGAGTCGTGACGGCTGAAATGAGGTGTCATGAACCCTGTCAAGGTGGAGCTACGCTCATATGTCAATCACTGACTTGTTTGAACCAATTGAAAATGGGCTTTGTCTCCACAGCCAGTGTGGTCATTGATCCAATTCAATGAGTCAATGGGTACGTTCTAATACTCCACAACCCTCTCCTACACACTCCCCTTGTCTTCTCCCTCTCTCCAATGTCCCAGTATAGAGACAAAGTAATTGTGGTGGAAAGGAGGATACATTTTCGGAGTATCTGAACACACCCAGCAAATCGACACTATATGGTAACTCCTCCCATTTTTGGTACAGTGAAATATGACTGACCAATCACTGCTGTCAAATCAGGCCGCAGTAATGTGATGTGATTGGCTCTGCCTCACACAACCGTGTGATCATGACTGTGCAAAAAAGGTGGAAAAACTGCAGCTCACGAAAGTAGGAGTGCTACTATGTACTTGCCTCACCCGTGCGCTAAGCCAGCTCAGTTCGCTAATTACCTCCCCCTGACCGGCTGAAGAGTTGCGCTAATTAGAATCAGCTGATTTAGGGCACGAGTGGAACAAATGCACAGCAGTGCTTTTGCCGTCCGAAGCGCAAGCTTTCCATTCACGCTGCACAGCACGGTCCCTCTAGGGTCCTTTCTGGGGCCCGCTTTGACCAGTCTCATTGTCTTAATCATGGCTTTGTGAGGGGTAACAGGAAGTAGCAGTTTAGAGGGAAAAGATTTGCGCCGACAGACATAAACCGAAGAAGCCTAAGAGATGAAATGTAAAAAAATACTTGAGCAGTGTTATTGAACTCAGAGATATGGTAACGAAAAACACTTTGAAGAAAGTTAAACGTCTCTTGGTACAGCATATCCAATGAGGCGATGAACAAAAGCACCAATGCGCAAGCGTATGTTGCTATGGCACATAGACACTTTCCCTTGTCAAACCTGGGTCAAACCCCGAAATATATTAACTGAGATACCGGAAACATAACAGTGCTTAAAATAAACACTAAGAAGTGGAATGCAGGCAGCTGTGCATGTGACAGCGTTGGCAAATTTTATCATTATTTCTGCATTTTCAGAAAACCACAAAAGAGCCTGGCCCTGAAAATGATACATTTTGAAAAGAAACTCCTCTCTGACCACACAAAACGGTTTAAAACACATGGTCTGAAACATCATAAACGGTAGACTTTTAAGCATCGGTGTGGACTGAAAACAACGTTGAATAATACCATTTTTGATACCATGTCAGGGACAGCTAGTTAAGCCATGGCTTTTTGATGCAAGTCAAACTCAAGCCAAGCTTCACACTGCAGTAGCTTGCTAATATGAATATAATATCAAGCAACATACTGCTAATGCTTTGATGCCTTCAGCTCCCTGCTTCTTTAATATCACAATTTCCCTTTGCATTTATAATGACAATATTTAATGGGTAAACATGAATAGGCAAAACCGATCTGGAGGGTGTTTATCTAAGCATTAGCATATAGATGAGTTCATATTAAACAAATAGTCCTCTTTTGTCCACAGTTGTCTCTTCAGTGAAAAATGTTACACCATTAAATCTTGCTAGGAGAAAAAGCAAACAGTTCCATTGGACTATAGGGGATTTATGCTATCCGTCGTCTTTACATTGAGCCTTTTCACTGACGTTCATTGCATCTTTGTCAATATTATTCTATCATTTATTTTTTCAGCAGATCACTTTATCGGGGAATTTACCTGTAGTTTACCTTAGCATACCTGCAGCTCAATTTTTTGTAACATGTTATGTATACATAAAATCTGACATTTATTTAAGCGTTATTGGTTAATGGGCACTAAGCACTGAGAGTCTCTTTGTTTCACCCTTAATGATCACTGTTTTCATAAGCCATGCCTGTATAAAAAGCATTAGTGTTAATACAGTCCATTAGAAACAGCTAATTGAACTGGATCAGCTAATTAGATAATTACCTAATTTTAGCCAATATGTAACTCTGCGTCAAATTTGGGCCACTGGTGTGAATTGATTGCAAATTAGACAGGATAGTTTTACTAGAGTAAATACACATTGGGTTCCATTACACACTCAGAATTATATTAAAGCAATTCCTTATTTACACAGCACTGCATTACTATTATGATCACAGCCTTCCTGGGATTCAATCAAATGCTCATAGCCTGTTTAAGGACAAAAGCAATTCAATCAAAAGGAACTCGAGTCATTTTAAGAACATATGCTGTTCTGTTTTAGAATGAAAGAATACGTCGCAAAGGGCACGTTTTCTTAAACTGAATACGCCTCTGAAGAGGGTAAGTTCGTTTTGATTGGGTCCTGACCACGGCATTTACAATTCCTAACCTTTGCCGTTCGCAAGCAAATCCTTGGGATTGTGTAGTTTGTTTATCATGCTGTTCGGTGCCTGGGATTTTCCATGACACCTGTTAAAGTGTCAGCATATGTATTTTTCAGCGTTTTAACATAGAATCTCTGGAAGTTTGTGTCCTGGCATTGTGGTGTTAGATCTACAGTGAGTCATCCATTCCCTGAATACTCTTCCTCTCTGATTTTTTGAAAATGGCTGTGGCTTTAGGTGAGTTTCCCTCTAGATCACAGTTTTTACCTGCCAATCCAGCAGTGTGAACATAAGGGATTCTTATACCCAGCTTGGGTGGATGTCTCAGTGTTTTTGCCACCTGTATCAGAGTTTTATAAATGCAGAATGGCCCACTTAAAAATTGCTAGCCTCAAAGGGGAACTTTGAAGGCGAGCAAACAACTGGCTCGTGTCCTCTGTGGTACAAACCTATACAATTTGTTTCTGATGCTGTAAGTGTTTGAACATCATTGTAAACCACAACAAGCCCAATTATCTTTTTGTTACTTATTATATTGTAATTGATTAACATAAATGATTAATTTGCTGAATCATATTTCAATATTGATATTACATCTGGGACATATGTAGGTGTACTTTCCTTGCCTTTTAGTGCGATCCAAAACTTAATTTCTGCCCTTGGGCTGCTGGCTAATTGCTGTTATCATCAAGTAATAACTGTTCATCCATGTCTTCAGTTATAATCCCATATCCCCCATGCACGGTCCTAAGATAGGGAGGCCATAGGAGTGTTCTGGCCCCTGGGAGGGCCCTCTCCTGGGGCCACTCCCACCTCTTAGAGACCCAGTTTCCATATCAACCGAGATACTGCACCAAACCTGGCAACCTCCCCCTCACATCAGTGGCCAGTGAATTGGTTTCCTCCATTGGAGCTCATGTTTTTGGATTTGCTACTGTTCCAGCACACTATGGCAGTAACTCACCTGCTTCCTCGTACCATCACCTGCAAATTCTGACACAACTGACCCCATGTAGTGCAATTCTTTCCATTTATATTTAATGCCACCGATAGGTCTGCCTTCAAAATGGCAATATTCTTTACGAGTTTTACATTAAAGCTGTATCATAGAGCATTTTAGCAATTAGCTATAGCTGGTTAAAATCCACTCAGAAGCCCCATTTTCAAGAAGGAAGAAAACAGACACAGAAGACTAACTCACAATGCTTCTCATTGATTATTTTACTCTTATCTTTGCTGAGAAACACAATCCCCTTCTTAATCAGTGAAGCTGACGTTACACTGATCACCCTGACCTCCCAAGTCGTGACAAAAAACAGATACGGCAACATTATACCGGCATTCCATACCATGTCTGGGTGCAAGCCTTTCAAATTGTCTTTTTGATGGAGAAAATGTATAGTATGTTGTGGAAATGTACTCCAGAGATGATACAAAAATGGACAGGACCATAAACTGCAACCGACCAAGGTGTTGTGGTTTACCAGTCTTCTTCAGGGTCCAGAGCAGGACCGGCACAAGCCTTTATGGGCCCTAGCAGAATTTGATTTGGTGGCCCCCCACCGTCTTGTGGGACATTTCAAGCACTCTTGGGGGCCCTCTGGTGGCCACAGGGGCCCTAAGCGGACACTTGGTTAGCTCATGCGTGCAGAGTGCACTAGCCAAAGACATTTATTGATAACAATGGAAAAACAAAATAAAATGACACATCATGGAAAAATGCACTGTTACTTAGTATGGATTAACCAAGCTCTTTAAATCCAATCAGTCAATTACATGACCAATGAATGACAGAAATGAATAGTCAAAGTTGTTAACTAGTGATTAACTACAGGGAATTTTTCACTCTGTCATTTGTTAGATTATTTCTCTCTTTTTCCTATTCCCAATTGGTTACTGAGGTGAATCTACTACAGTATAGGCAGCCATGCTGTGGGAGTCAGTTGGCGCAGTTATTATATTTGCATTCCCCTTCTCAATGTAATTGATTTGTAGAATTTGAATTTGGGTCTAAGTAATAGCAAGAACATACACACAAACCCACAGAAAAAGGAAAAGAAAAAAACTCAGCTCTGGGCGAGGATGTTGTGCTGTAGCTGTACCTGCTTACATGTGAATTGTGTTCGACGACAGATTCCGGATTTAGCAGAGCTCCCTAAATTAAGTTGATTATGCGGGCAGAATTTAAATATAATTTCCTGCATGTCCATTGTCTGCCTTTTTCTTGTCTCAGATCCATTACACTTGTGGTGTGTGGAAATTCCCTGCTCTCTGGAAATCCCGATTCTTTCCTCCTAACCTTGCACTCATGTCCCATCCCCAGTAAAATTCACGGGGGAACTAAGGTAGTACTGAATAATAACTAGAATGAAAACGTTGCTATTATAATAACCATACAAAATCAAAATAAGTATGTCGTATTTGTCATCGAATCCGTATCATTTGCTTGCTTAATTAAGATAAACGTATGACGTTAGTTATACAAAAGTTTTTATTGAAGTATGTGAATATTTTTACTAACTTGCTATAATAGAGTTAACGATGTCCATACAATAGCAAAACAGCAACTGGTCAAAAATCGTTCTGGTTAACTAGTTTGTAAAATGTTGCCTTAGTTGCACTTGTATTTCACCTACATAAGCACCATGAATTACCGTTAGAATTACAAATGCTAACGGTTACTCAACGAATCACTAACTCCAAGTTCGAAAATATAAGGTAATAGGCTACCTTCTAAAAACGTGATTAAGCTATAACATCAGCATTAATTCCAACGGGTAATCTTGATCATCGTCCTCATGCACAAGACAGCTCTAAAGCAAGCCAATTTTTCATTAGTAATGTTGCGATTTCATGGTATAACAGTAGACCGCTGTGATACATAATTCATCCGAATAAAGCAACCTCAACCACTCTAAGTCTTTGGGAATGTACTTTTCTTATCGCGAAAAAAAGCCATGTTTTCTTCTATATTTGATAATATTACCTTAGAATAGTCCCAAAATCAACTATAATTAGTTAATAAACAAAAGTCAGTCCCCAACAGTGCTCTCCCCATCCCAAACCGCCCCCACCCCTTGCAGTGTGTAAGTAGCTAACCCATTCGGCTAACACTGCCATACATAACGTTGTCAGGACTCACTCCCTGCTTCTTGTTGCGTAGGAATTCGAAATGACAGTTATGCAAAAACAATGACGTCACAGAGTTTGTGCAAAGTTGCTGTCTCTCACAAGACTTCTGTGACGCCATCATAATTATATATATATAAAACTAGAACAAACGCAGTCATAACTATCGTCGGAAACAGAGGTAAGTTGCAAGGAACAGAAAGGACAACTTCGGCTGGAGAGGGTAAGACAGGTGTCTGAGGTAAAAGATAAAAATTTGAAATATTTCCGTTAAGCTTGGTGCATACATGGAGCACAGGGCAAAACTTCAAGATGTCTAGCTCTTTTTAAGATATGGGATCAGTGAATGAGACTATCATGATTCTGGAGGAAGTAGAGATGGAAAGACTTCCAGCTGGTGATATAGGGGGGTCTGTGTTGGGTGAAAATGAGGACCAGGAGGAAATTGAGTTGTTAGATTTTGCTGTTTGTGCACGGGGCGGGCCGTGCGGAGGCCAGTCTGCTTCCTGCCTGCAGCCTCCAGGATTTTCCGCGGTAGAAACGGTCACAGCCACTGAGGGAGGCACCTGGAGAGGCTGGTTTGAACCGCACAAGTCGAAAACCTACATGGCGCTGCCTTATTTCTGCATGCGGACGCAGACTCTCACCTTTGGGGTTGGCGCCATGGGTTTGCCACCGTGTGAGGAGGATGAGGAGGAGGAAGCTGAGATAGTAGCGGTTGAGCATGAGGGAGAGGCGTTGAGCGTGTTTGCTGAGGCTGATGAAACAGTGGAGGCTTGCGAAGGCCCGACTGTTTCCATGGAGCCCACAGTGGTTTGCGAAGAGCAAGCTGAAGTGGTAATTATGCCGCCAACTGCACAGGCGGAAGTTGAGCAGGCCACAGTGGCAGCAACTGACAGATTAGAAACTGCCACAAAGACGACGGGGAAGCAGAAGGACCGGCTGGTCAAGAGGTTCAGGAAACTGTTTCATCGCCGTAAACAGGGTGCGCGGGAGGACCCCGGCGCCACCGCTGGTGTCGTCGCTGACGGCAAAATAGAGGTGGCGCTAGAGGCGCCCACAACTAATGGAGAGGCAGGTGCAACAGCAGCTGCTAAAAAGCCCTCTCTTCGGCAGAGACTTAAACAGTTTTTCAGGCGTAAAGATAAAATGGCAAGCTCCAAAAATGAAGCGGACGGCGTCTCTACAGAGACCTGCGTGGCAGAGAGCGGTGTAGTGGCCGTGGGGAGGGATACAAGGCGTGAGACCGCTGAGGATGGTGAAATGGCAGACCCTGGGGAAGGACCATCCACCTCCATGCTTGAAACGGGTTCTGATATATCCGAAGCTGAGGGCCTGGATGACTGGTGTAGTCTGCACGAATCTAGCACCTACTTGCTGCTTCCGCTCAGATGTCCTTGCGCCCGGTCTATCGTCCTACGCGCCAGCACTTTAGTTTGAGTAATGGTCGGATTACATTCTACTGAAAGGTTTGGTTTCTATAGCTTCTGCAGCTGAATGAACAAGTTAAAACTAATTTACTTTTCCACCCTATTACTAGTTTAAGGATAGAGAGGGTTGTCATGGAGTTTCCACGGAGTTTTGTGCATGTCACCAAGTGAAAAAAGGTACCAACCACTACTTATGTGCTTGCTAAATCAGTATACCTTTAATATGTATTTGTGTGTAAATAGATATGCTCTTGAAATGGATTTTATCTTTCAGTTTATAATTTTGTTCCTTTCTAAGATGCAAAAATGTCATACTAAACTGGGCAGTGTTTCCCAAAGTGTTTGCAGGGCTAAGAGCTGGGAAGAATTATTCGATTGTCACCCAAGGTAGGCTTCCTGAAACTGTTCATGACATAAGTAATACTTAAAGTTAACTTATTGTAAAGTTATTTACCAAGATTTTTTTTGTTTTCATTTAATATCGTACTTAGGTACCATCTGCAATGTCAAATTGTTCAATGGGACTGCTAAAATCAATCTCAACATAGAAAATTGGCAATAACAATGGCGCTGGCAGAGAAAATTAGTTAGTCGTATATGTTTGACCAACATTTGACCAACAATTTGCGCAACTGGTGTCTCAATGGTGAGTACAAGGCTGTTTAAAGCTCATAGGACTACCTTCAATGTTCACTGACAGCGCTATATGAGTCAGGCTAGGCGTAGGACAAAGCCTACAGTACAAGTGACATAAATTATGCACATTTAAAAAAAAAAAAAAAAAAAAGAGCAACCTGTTGATAGAAGTCATTGCTAACATTAGTACTTGCATTATGGATATATAGTGAGAGTTTGTAATGTTGTCATCTTAACATTGTATGATTTCAGTTTCTTTTTCAGATTTGTTCCCTCTACAGGACGATAAGCCCGATTTGCTCTTGAAGTTATCACTTTTGTCGCCTTTTCAGGGGCAGAGAGGGAATTTTCCACCTCCAATTCCTCACGTTTAGCCAGAATCTAGCTAATCTGGCCAACTGCTGGACTGGCTGACGTAAGGTTGAGGTGGTTTTTCGCCCTCTCAAGAGCAAATTTTAGGGCCAGCACATAATTGGAAACAAAGACAAATTTAGGATTTCTTTCAATAAAATTACAATTGGAACCAAAAATGATTTGTGAAGTGTGCTTTGTTGTGGTTCATAATCTTGCTGCCATTTAAATACTGTCACCATATACCACTGTCAGTTCATTACAATTTCATTTACATATCCTGAATTACAGCAAAACTGACTAAAAATGTTTCTAGAAAGGGAGGGTTTCAGTTAAACTACAGGCCTATAGTGTAATAATATATGTGATCCCGGTATGACCTGGTCTTTTCCAGGCATATGACTGGAAATTAGTATTCTGATCAGTCATAGTTCTTCCTATGACATATTCCAAGATGATGACACCATATAGAATGCTAAAAGGATTCAAAAGTGGTTTTGTGAACAACAGAACACCAGAATGAAGCCAAACTCCTTCCATGGCATTCCAAATCACACCACAAGTCCCATTTCAGTGTGTTTTAGTGATTTTTCTCCACTCCTGTATATATAATAACCTACACATCATCTGTGTGTGTGCTTGTGGTCATTTTTCTTCAGCGATAGTCACATAGATTAATTGTTAATCTCTGCACGAGTACAAGTGTTAATGTTCCAGTGGCTATAAACGGCAGTAAGGACTGAAGGTAAACAAGCGTAGAGTTAGAGTTAACAAAGTAACAGAATTAATCATGGAAAATAAATTAGAACAGCGATTTTCATTTGCACAGTTTATAGAAATGTTTAATTAGGACCATTTTTGCAAGCTTTTTCTTCTCCATCACCTGCACTTTTCACCTTCCTCCCATACAATGTTAACGAACGCACCTTTTCAATCCACTGAATGGTCCATCGCTCAATTACTTTTCACTTTAGCAACTCCGTTAGTTTATCTTGACTGTTAAGGGCCTGTATCACATTAAGTGATAGCTAGTGTTAGCCAAGCTAGCTTAACACAGTGTACCCAGCATTGCTTTCTGAGGAGAACGCTGATGTCTGCTTTCATGAGACAGCTTGTGAGAGCTGTTTTGTGTTTTGGCGAAGTTAACTGACGTCTGCTGAGTGGCCTACCCTGCAATGATATTGGGTTCCAATGTATGACAAACCCCATTGTGTGCTATAGAATCCTGACTGTACCAGTGTGAACTACAAAAAGTAGTCTTGCAAAGTGGTACATAATTGCCTTTATCACCTATACCAGTGGTTGTCGACTGGTCTAGCCTTGGGACCCACATTGTTGATTGGTCATTAAATTGCAACCCAATTTTTTAAAATTTGAACCGCTCAAATTATATATAGCATAAATAGGATACACAATGTCTTAATACACTGCAAAAAAAAAAAAAAAACACAATATAAACAAATAAATTCTGTACAAGTATGTAGTAAGTAAAAGTAGGCTTCTTTGTTTCGTTTTTAACCACACACTCTGTGACCCAATCAAAATGGTCCCGCGGCCCACCAGTTGAGAACGGCAGATATATACAATTCAATACAAAACAATAAATCTGTATTTCACCAAAGGGGGAATTCAAAATGACCAAAATACCAAAAATTCTATTTGTGTAGGGATGAGAGGGTGGAGTTTGTTCCTGCTTTATTGCACAAGGGTGAATTCCTAAATAATAAATAAGAGCAGAATTGGTTACATAATTATAAATACATATGGGTTTTGTTGAATTTGGACCCGTTTTGGTAATATTTCAATCTCACATAGATGCCACATATTCAGAGTATTCCCATTAAGTTCAGTGTGTACCGAAGAGGTCCTCGTATTAATACAAGATATACATAAATTAAATGATTTCATTATTAATTAGTTTCATTATTAATTAATTAAAATTAGTTTCATTATTAACCATCAAACTAAGTTATTACATGCATGAAAGTGTGAATAGTACCTTCTAAACAGTTAATAAGGTCATGCTAGGATATCTGTATTTAGTAAAGTCAATCACCAGCATTGTTTTATTGACCACCTGTTTTTTTGGGGTACTCAAACATGGCTTTCCCAGCCAGGAAACAGAGAGAGAAGTTGGACAGGCGTGACGTTTCCACTCTGGGATTGAATTTAAACCTGTGTCCTGCCAGGGATAACTGAAAGCCATCCATCCAGCCAATGAACTTCAGAGCCTCCATACTCATTTGGTTAACTCTGGTATATTCATTCACGATTGATGTAGTGTTCGTCTGAGGAAAATTCTCACCCTAAAGCACTTTGGGCCATAAATAAATGTCTCCTTGTGCCATTGCAAACTGGAAAATTATGATATATAATATTTCATTATCAAACCTTGTTCCTCACTTCATATTCATTTACCAGATACGATTTTGAAAACGAAATAAAGGCTGAAGAAATATGCACCAGTTGATTATTTTGGCACTGCTTTATCATACCTACCCAGAGCAACGTGATACAGCTATCCGTTGTCTGATGCTCTCTATCAGTTTTCAAAGACGTTGCTCCTTCCACAGTCCTGTATTTCTCAATATGTAGGTTAGAGATAGATAGAGATAGATGGCGATAGATAGCCTAGTCCTTTGTATGTGCAAATTAAAGGGAGAGGCCTCTAATTAAGCAATTTATGATTTTTCTGTTCTCTCTGAAATGTGGTCGGTTGTATCTGTGCAGTATTTGCCACTGGTAATTTTGCTCAACTTCTGTGTTTCTGTGGGTCTGTGGGGCAGCGTAATCATGACAAACCAGTCGGGGGAAAAGCAAGATCAATGAGTTAGTATGGGGGAACATGACTCACGCCACAAAACAAATGGAAATGTTTCAGGAGAAGGAAGCATAAACTATAATATTCCACACAATGTCCTGGGTATTAAGAAGATGGATGGTTTCTCCGTGGGTTTTGCTCTTTAGTCGAACTGAAGTTTGAATTGAATCGAATCACGTTTGGATTACTCTCCACAGACTGGAGAACACGTGTTAAACAGCTCAGGTGGCCGGGGTTGTTGTCACAAGGAAAACGGGAATGATTCAGCGTCCGTTAAGAGAGAAACATGTTTCTGCCAGAGTTGGAACGAGATGTAGGCGATTGTATGGCTTGTCTGAAGCTATCTGCAGGTCGAGGACGACGCAAGAGGCTCAGGAGTTGTCTGGGGAAGGGGAAGGTTGAAAGGTACCAAATCCAACACAGTGATCTATCATCTGTGTGAGAGACCAGACCAGCAGTGTCGAGCTGTCCTCGCAAATCTACATTTCATTACTATACGTTTACAGACAACCTAAATACTTTTAGAAGGGGTAGATTATTAACTCATGGGTAGTAAGGATGTTGGTAATTGATCTTGGGATTGGAGTCCTAAGGAGTGGAGCTACGCTTTCACCATCACAATGACAGGACAACCCCCCCTGTTGGATTACTGAAAAAGGCAGGTGAAGGAAATGGATGAGGAGGACAAGAAAGGGAGATAAAAAGGGAGGGGGGGGGTGCCTGGAACAGAGAGCAAGATGGAAAACGAGGAGCATTATGTTTATACACCTGTACAAATAATCGATTTGGCATATGTGGGCACTTGAGTAAGGGGCTGACTGAAAATATTTCTCCTAAACTTTTATTTTTATCAAACTCCAAGTAAACAGACTGCATTTATGTTCACCCTGATTACTGCTTGCTCTCTCTGGTCTCTCATGGCATATGGTCTGCCCTCCTCTGTCACGGTCTTTGTCTTATTGTGTGATGTTCTCAGGTTTGAGTAAGCCAGTGTTCAGGTTTTATTGACCTGGCTAATCAACACCTTTTCAGGCCCCATTTTAGTACGTGGCCTGAAGCATATAGGGCACTCCAACTGGCTACATTAAGAGGAACAAGAACACAGGTAGACCTGCAGAGCAGACGGTAACTGATACATGAGCATCAATCTGAACAGTATACGTGTGCAAGACCATTAGCTTTAGCATCCCCAAAGTGCCAGATCATTTGTCTTAACAGTGGCACTCTTATAGAATACTAACACATGTGATAGTTAAGTGTATGTGAATCCCTTTGGACCTATCTGTGTTTTAACATATTTTAGAGTGAAATCCAATTCAACCTTCATACAAGTATCAATAAAAAAAGGCCAACCTGATTAATGGGGAATGATACATACATTCAAGTATACGCTTTACATTTAGTTGTTCTTGGTGCCTCATTAAGCAGCAACTTTTCACTGAAACGTTTCCATGTGTTGTTTATCATGTCTGTCATCTGCTTTGAACACATCCAGCACTGTCCTACTTACAGAATTGTCAAACTCTTGTCGAGTATTTCCTTTCATATGCAGTTTGCTATTTGTCCAACCAGAACATTTCAATGGAGCTGGTACATTCAAGCATCAATGTATAATATGCTTTAGTGATGTCACTGTCAATAAAATAAACACATTGTGTTGCTGTGCAGCAGAGTAGCTACGACTGGATGTATGTTGATCAGTGTGCTTGTTAGGTACGGATGGGCTTCTCCAAAGACTTAACTGTCTGGACCATCACATGACCAGTCATGTGACCCGTCACCTGACTGGGCACTCCAACATGGTTGGCAGCTGCCACGCGTCACACAAATAATGACAAAAACAATTAGCAAGCCCAGCATTAGCCTCTCCTTAATTAGATCCTCTGAGTCTAATTAACCAGCTAAATTATCGGCAGTAATGTAGGCCTTTAATTTGACAAATTATAGTGTTAAAAATACTGAGATGCAGAAAATGTCAATTCAGCTCTGTGCTCCTGAATTTCTGTTCTGAAAGGAATCCATGAGAGGAGAAATAACAGTATAACAATTTTCAAAAATGGAAAAATTGAATATACAAGAGAAAAAGGAAAAAGCCAAGAGGGATACTGTAGAACATACATTGTAACTGCACATGTGTGCAATTTTGCTTGCCACATTTTGGCTCCTTGACAAAAACGCAAAGGTTGCTACAACTCCCAGACAGCACTTCAATGCTGAATTATTAAATTATGAACATGGGTATAAATCAGACATGATCGAGGTAATAACTCCACTGCCCTACAGAAACAATTAACGTAATGTTGATGGATTACAGGATAGCAGAATATGAACATTAAGGCAAATTTATCTTAATTACTATCTTGGAACCCGCTTGGAGAAAGGTAAACGATTCCACTGGGGACAAAGTCATCTTTTCCTCTGTGTCTCAGTTCTTTTCCATGGTTTAGCTGTGCTATCCGTGCCAAGAGGAGTGAACACAATCTGCTCAAATGTCATTTACTCAGTTTATGAAAACCTAAGGCCCATGTGCAAACCTACACACACATTGGCTAGTATGGAGGTGAGTACATCATCTTCGTAGGTTTGCATCCTGTTACCCCAAAGCCCATATGTATTAATGGTAATAAGGCTAATAGGTGGGTATACTGTCTGAGGAGGTGGGTATACTGTAACCCCAAAGCCCATATGTATTAATGGTAATAAGGCTAATAGGTGAGTATACTGTCTGAGGAGGTGGGCATACTGTAACCCCACAGCCCATATGTATTAATGGTAATAAGGCTAATAGGTGAGTATACTGTCTGAGGAGGTGGGCATACTGTAACCCCAAAGCCCATATGTATTAATGGTAATAAGGCTAATAGGTGGGTATACTGTCTGAGGAGGTGGGCATACTGTAACTCCAAAGCCCATATGTATTAATGGCAATAAGGCTAAGAGGTGGGTATACTGTCTGAGGAGGTGGGCATACTGTAACCCCAAAGCCCATATGTATTAATGGTAATAAGGCTAATAGGTGGGTATACTGTCTGAGGAGGTGGGTATACTGTAACCCCAAAGCCCATATGTATTAATGGTAATAAGGCTAATAGGTGGGTTTACTGTCTGAGGAGGTGGGCATACTGTAACTCCAAAGCCCATATGTATTAATGGTAATAAGGCTAATAGGTGAATATACTGTCTGAGGAGGTGGGTATACTGTAACCCCAAAGCCCATATGTATTAATGGTAATAAGGCTAATAGGTGAATATACTGTCTGAGGAGGTGGGTATACTGAAACCCCAAAGCCCATATGTATTAATGGTAATAAGGCTAATAGGTGGGTATACTGTCTGAGGAGGTGGGCATACTGTAACCCCAAAGCCCATATGTATTAATGGTAACAAGGCTAATAGGTGAGTATACTGTCTGAGGAGGTGGGTATACTGTACCTCCAAAGCCCATATGTATTAATGGTAATAAAAGGGAACACAGTACATCCCCAGAGATGTAGGTGGGTATATTCCATATACTCATGTACACCCTTTTATTGTTGTCCAAAATACCCTGCCTCAGCTGAAACTGGTTCTTAATGCAGATAAGAGCAAACGTATGTTTACTGGCTCTAAGAATAGGCCACAAAATATCCCTTCAGTAGTCACTCTTGAGGGAAATGAAACAGAGGTTGTAAACTCTTATCTCTGGGTATTTTCATCGAGGACTCCCTCACTTTTAAGCCACACAGTACTTCATGAAAAAGTTCAGGCTAAGACTGGGTTTTTATTTTGGAAATAAGTTTCTCTTTTAATGTAAAAAAGCCACTTGTTGCCAATTTTTCACCTGTGTTGGACTATGGCAATCTTTTATACATGCACACATCCGTTCAGTGTCTTCATATGGTTGACACAGTTTACCATGCTTCCCTGTGGTTCATTTCAAATTATATAGCTCTGACTCACCACTGAGTTATATTTATGGGTAGGATGGCCTACTTTGGCCACCTGTAGGCTCTGTCACTGGTACACCAGTATATTTAAGGCAATTCTTGGTCTGCTTCCATACCATCTATGTGTCTGTACCACATAGAAAAGATTCCCTTAGAAGTAAATGATTTTAAATTTACCTGGTTACAAAACTGACTCCTTTAAATTTCTCATTTGAAATGAGTGCCCTGTGCTTGATTTTAGTACTAATTAGTCTCCTTTTGCATTTTCTGTCTAACTATGTAGCTTTCTTTATTTATGCTGCTGCCTGTCTTGGCCAGGTCTCCCTTGAAGAGATTTTTAATCTCAATGGGACTTTCCTGGTTAAATAAAGGTTAAATAAAAATAAACCCTTGACTGCCTGACCAATACATATCTACATACATAGTGGCACAGTAACAGGTGTAGCCACTTAGCCGGGTGGTGAGTGGAAGCAAACCAAAACAAAAATTAAACAAAAGATGGCCAAAGGCCTTGTATTTATCCCTTTTGAGGGAGAAAAGTAACAAAAAAATAAATAAATTCAGAAAAAACCAGGGCCCAACTCAAAAACAACACAGCCCCACACAACAGCCTCAAAGTCCAAACCCAAAAAGCTTTCAGTCTCTCAGGCTGTGCTTAAATAGAAGGCCTAATTGAAGGCAAGTGCTCACAGCTGAGTTGATTAGAAATCACTCTCAGGTGAGCCTGCCTGTTAGCGAGGCCTCTGCTGTTGCAGCTCCAGTTAACTCTCCAGGCTGAGGGAGGGAACCAGGAGACTGACAGCAGTACAAGGGGTGGAGCCGAGGAGCTTGCTCCTCCTTCCACCTCTCCCGGCACCACAATACATACATACATACATACATACAAGCTCATACACCTAATGTACAGAGACATGCGAGAAGTAAACAGACACCAACACTGTCTGATAAAACTAAGGGTGTCTACTTACTTCTTACATGTCTGTGTAGAGACAACCAAACAAAAAAATCAATCAAATTTACCACTGGACACTGTAGCATGGTAGACTGCCCACTCTGCATTTAAAAAAAGCTTCCTTTTGACTATAGAAAAGTTATTTGCTATTTCCTGTTACACTAATAGTTATTAACTATTAGAAACTTCCCTTCATTCAGCCAGGACCTAAGCCTTAAACCACTGCAGTTAACTCAGAGAGACAAAGGGGTCTAAATAACTCATTTATTGACTTCTTTTAATGAAGTCATTTGGATTCCAACTGTGTTGTATGATTATGCTAAAATGTTTAATTATGAATTTAGATTGGATGATGCTCTTTAATTACTTTGGCCCTGATAATACATTATTAGATTTTTTATCCCATGATTCAGAGTTTTATGCTACAGCAGCTCAGACATATATTAGTCGGTCTACTTGAGAAATAATAGAGTGCGAACTGCCTGGAATCTGGCAGGTAGCCAGTCCACAATCCCCCATAAATCCCTTTTAACCTAGAGCCGCCGTCCACAGTAAAATATGAATGCAGAACTAACAAACAGTGTGAAATTTACATATTAATTAGCGTTTTAGAATCTGGGCGGAATTCAAATGGCCGGCCCGTTGGCTCAGTGTAGACATTTGCTGGTGTACTGACTTCCTTACGAAACAATATTGTGGATTCAAAAGACAGCCCATTTATTAAAAACTCTGGAATTCAGAATAAAACATAAGCAGTACCAATATTTGATAATGAACTTAATTTGTATTTAAATGTCTGCCGGCAGAGGGACAAAATCTAAAACAGAGACTGTGGTCTTGATTCGTTCTTTTTTTATTATTAACATTGGTTCACAATGGACTGCAATTATTAGCACTTTTCTACATAGTGAGTTTAGTGAGCTAAGAAAACACCAAAAGTACCGCCTTTAAGTTAGAGCACGTTTTCTTGATGCAGCTCTTGGCCCCGCAGCTAGATATTCAAACTGAAGCCAAGTCATTACTGGCCATGGCCAGAGGTTTGAAAGGACCAACCCGGACTGCCATACACACTCATTTTAACCGTCGTGCCCTTGGATTTCAGTCTTGTACGACTGCAAGATGGGTGCAAATAAAAATTGAATCTGAACTTTAGGTCCACATCGGTGAGGCAACATAAGGTTCAGCTTTACCAGGGAAGAATGACAGCTTAGAAGGTCACTGGCTGGGAGTCTTGATCATGTATTGGCTTTGTTTTTCTTTTTCCTGACAACATAGGCAACGTGTAACTGGCGTAATATTTGTTTTGCAAAGGAGTTCAGAGCGGGCCATCGCATGGATAAGACTAGAGTCACCTGTATACAGCTTATTCCATGCTAATCTGTATGAGACAGTCACTTGATGGATCTAAAGAACAGTAGTTTAATTCGGGTGGAAAACAGGGAAAAATGCAATAATACTGCAATAATAATAATACTCAGAAATAATACTCAGAGCTGTAAAAACCTGTCTTCTGAGCGTAGAAGTATACAACGAATTTATTCCATCCATACACTAAAATAGCTGATTCTAATTAGCACAGCTTTTCAGTCAGTTGGAACAGGTAGAACAAATTCAAGGTTTCTACCCTTGATTATTATATATTATAATACATGTTTAAACAAGTACAAGCTAGATTTCACTCGCTCAGACTAAAAAAATTCAAATGACACGAGCGAAGAAACAACAGGTTAGAGGTTGCAAAGTTGAACATATTAACAGTTTAGATCAGAGTAGAAGCAGGGAACTAAGTATGTGACAGTAGCAGATAATATACAAAACGAAGTTAAAACATGCAGCATGTTCGTGCTAATTAGCATGCTGCACGCTGCATCTTTATCAACAGGCCTTTCAGCTTACTGTCAAATACCTAAGTGTGAGAGAGCTTTGCATGAACGTTTAAGCGAATATTGTTGGTTATGATGATAATCTGCATGCATGTGGAAATGATTTGAAATAATCTCAGTGAGCTGTGAGGGTAATAGGAGGAAACTGTATCATAGAGGACTAATGATTAATTGCTGTTATTAGCCTTCTGGCCTTTTATGATACCTTTTGTTCATTGGAAGAAACACACTGACTGTCTGTGTGATACATTACCTATGGTTTTCTAATACCTTATGTATTCATACGCATTATCGTTGACACCGAGTCTTTTGAAGGATATTTCAAGCGTATCTATCCTTGTTTCCGTGCTAGTGTCTTATTTGTTTCCCTACCACTATTCATTTTCTCCAAATAAAGAAAAGTTTTTGCTTGAGGATTTCGTCTATGGATTTTCCTGCCAAAACTGAGGATGAGATAATTATGAAAACAAGCGGTTCGCTATTGTGCAAGGGATTTGGCTTGTAAAGTCATGCATTTGTCATGTTGTACCAAGGGTGTTTTTTTTTTTTTAAATTATCATTCTAAAGAATGGATAAGCGTTTACCATGATCAATCTTCTTTCACACTGTGTTCTCAGATTCACATGAATGAGAAAGTCAATTTGAAACAATCCTATTTTAATCTGAACTCCCTTTCAGAACGATTCAAGCTTTTGATCAGCCTGCCCAGTCTATTTTCATGCGCCTAACTTGAATCAGCATTATTGCAAAAGGGATTGTCTTTTTAATTAGCTGACGCATTGCACAATTTGCGGTTATGAATACATAACGCCCCGCCGCAGCCCACGACGCACATTTGTACCGCGGCGCGCCGGTAACGATTTGTTAGTCACATCTGGACAAAATGATCGCTAATTTGGAAGCAGCATTGTCTCGGAGAGAAGCTCATTTTGAAGGCTTTTGAATGCTGTGCTCACATCAATAACAGTTGCAGGGACTTCACAATATAAGCCTGGTTTAGCTTTGTCTGTCGCCCACAAAGCTGCTCAGAGCACATAATTATCCTAATCATTGTATTTTATGCATATTAAACGACAATATACATATTTATAAGAATACTTTTCAACTGTGATATACATGTATATTATATTGGATCTTGTTTTACACCTCACACTAGAGGTAAGATACATTCCTATAATAGACCAGGAGCGAAAGTCTATAATTAGAACGTTCCTCAATTAGTGAGCAGGTAATTTACCTGCTTGAGGGGAAAGAAAAGTCTAATTATTACATTTGAAAAACTAATTTAGCTTCAGGTGTTTTTTTTTTTTTTCTGCCATCTCTGTTGTTATGAAAAGGTATCATTAAGTTTGAGGGCCGATCTCGTTTTCATCTCACAAGTCTCAGGCCAAAGTTTGTTCTTAACGTTGACTTAAAAATAAATGTGGGTGAAAGTTTTTTTTTTTCTTTTTGAGGACACAAGTGGGAAAGTTGATTTTGATTATGGGATTGTGCATGAAACTTGAAACAAAATTGTCCATAGTTTCGATTTCCTTGAAAGTTGGATAGTTAAAAAGGTTTCTGATCAATCGTGGTTTTAGGAGATTTAGTTCATTTTTGCCAAAAAAAAATGTTATGACTGCATAACTCTATTTAGTATAACTTGATGCAATATTCTTACAAATGGTGAAGGCCATTGCATCTCTTTCAGAAAGACGGGATGAGATACAGATGTGTCGGGTTTAGTATATAAGTGGCCCTATTTCTTCTCTTAAACGTTCCCATTTCTTTGGCCTGTTTTTGGCAGATGGCGTTTGTGGGTGAGGCTAACTCCCAGCTGAGCCGTGCCTCATGAAACTCTAACAGGTCGGTGTCCGTGGAAAACACCCTCCCCCCCTTCCCCCCATCCAACCTGGTGACAGGTGCCCCTGTGCGTACGAACACCTGCCGGAGGATCGAGTTTACAGTGTGGTCCCCCGGCGTAGCCTCTAACCGTGGTGTCGATCACAGCTCGCTCTCACACCTTTTAAAACCAGTAAACAACTAAATACAAACCCAGCAGGCGGCTAGCACCTGGGGTTCCAGGTTCCGTTCCCAGGTAAGACTGTGAGTTAGAAGGAGCAGAGTGGGGAGTCATGAGCAGAGTGGCTTAGATCTTAAGAATGTACCGCCTCATACCCGCTACACTAAACACTTAGCGATTTAGATGTTAAAATACCACATCCCTTTCTGTCCTGACAACTCAGTACTCATGTGACCTGTTATTGAAGTCTGGATATATAAATATATCTCCAGTGGGTATAACGTTAACATGTAGAAATCTGGTTATGCCTTATAAATATTGATGCAAGAGGAAAAACATTAGACCAAAACTCAAACCAAAATTCACATCTTATGTTGATAAAAACACATACCACAGTCAAAAAAAACAGTGTCACCTGCTTATTCAGGTTACTATACAGTGTGTTTGTAATGTGTTGTTAAATATGATTTGATGGCTGCTACCTCAAGGTACAGTCTCAAGTCATGTTTTCATTTCTGAAGCAAAATACAACTATTATAAGTTTGTTTATTTTTGCAGTTATCGGCTACTGATACATGTGTGGATTTAAGGTGTCTGGCTATGTTAGTTGACAGGACTTCCTACTGCTCGATTGATTGTTAGTGGCTACAAGACACAAAACAAGAGTAACCTTTAAGGCAAAAATAAGCCATCACTTATTTAATGGTTTCAATCAAACATTCTTAAAATTGTATATTGATGTCATATCCAGTAATCTTCCCCAATCCCTTGGGGTTCAGATTAATGTTGACAAAAAAAGGGAAAAAAAAACAAGCAAGTTAGTTTTTGACCACACATTTTTAATATCAACCAATCATATTCTGCTTAACACATTTTAATTTCATGGATAATATTACACTGTTCTTGCAGATAAAAATAAGATAAAATGTATTTAAAAAACAAGCTTTCCGAGTGATTTCTAATCCAGATATTCTAACTGAAGTACTGTGAGTAAAGTACATTGTAAAAAAAAAAAAAAAGATTAATTAGAGGTGTTTATTGCTTCCACAGTCTTGCCTTAAGGGGAGACTGACCACGTTCCAAGTCTGGAGGTAGCACAAAAGATCTGCCAGACTGCCGCTCGCAGGCAGTGGGTGGTGACTGGTCACTGCAGATGGAAAGCCTGGCAATGGGACACAATTTTCACCATGTTCATGGACCCAGGTCGCAGTTTCCCTGTACAGTAGTCTGTACAGCATAGAGTGCATGGAACAACTAACCTTATCAGAAATGTGCCGGTACCAATCAAACTGAAGGAAGCCCAGTCAAGCAACGTAAACTATATTTATAGTAAGTGTACAAACTCAGAGATTGAGAATCTGGAGTCAAGATTGGCTGCAGTGGATAAAATATGACAAAAGCATGATTGCATTATTGTGACATAAAAACAGGAGCTTGAACCCCAAAACTGGTGAAGGAATTATATCTCTTTCTTTTTAATCAAATGGATTAAAGTTAGTTTTTTTCAAACGGAAAGTCGCTTGCCTAGATCATATGGGTCACCTGACCAATGGGGTTGATGAAGCATTTTTCTAATATTGTTCATAAATTCACTCAGCGTCACAATATTTGCCAATATCCACATTACAAGCATTGGCTATCCACGTTGCCTGTGTTGTGTTCCGGAATCTTCCGTCTTTCCAAATCCAAATCCATTTCATTCCCTCATAGTGCTGTCCCAGAGCGTTAAATCCTGTCCTCACTTTCCACATCATTTTACAGCATGTCTGGCTTAGTCTCTCATGTTCTGTTTCTCCTCCCCATGTGAGGAGCCGCCAGACTCTCGGCCTCACTCTGGAAATCATATTTCCCTTTCCGTCTGGGGAGCCGCTGTTGCTAGGGTTCAGTTTGCTGTGATGAGTGTCTTTGCAATAATGGGCAATTGCTCAGTGACTTGCCACCCTGGAGTCCTCTGTGAACTGAGAGATGGGATTAATTAGTCTTTTAGAGCAATGAAGTCCTGAATTAGCCTACAAAATCTCTCCCGCAGAAGGTCTCTTTGACTGTGGTCCAGAGCTGTGTGGTTTTCCCTCATTATTTTGTGATGTTTTTAGTGCAAGATGATTCCTCTAAAAGGTCGGTTGTTTCAAGAAAGCATTATGCTCTAAATACTGGCCCCTGTTTGTTGTTGTTTACTGTGATGAAGCTGAGCTAGGCCATCTGTACCCAGAGCATGCTGGGAAGAACTTAGGAGAGTGCCAAATGCTCCACTCCTGAAATATGAAGGGGGAAAACCACAACCATCAAGAACTGCCACGGTTAACTGGAAATCAACATGGAGCAGGGCGATGACAAAATTATAGCACTTTAGGATTCAGTAATCTTGGCAGTTTGCGAATAAATCAGCCACAGATCTATGAGAGAGAGATGAAAACGGCTGATATTCTCCAAATAGCTTTCAGATACAGAGTTGGAGTCAAGAGAGGCAAAGCTGGAAGCTGGTGCTTCTTCCACCTTGACTTCCCTGGAAATCTCCAGGGGCCATTAGGTACAAATATGTTTTTTTGTTTCCCGAAGAAAAAAATAATGGTGCCTAGCTTCACGCTGTAATAGCCATTACTTAATGGCGCCGGGTTTTCTGAGCCAGAGAGATCCTGTAATTATGGAGCTAATTGCAATGTAGCTCTTGATTAGCTTTGGGGGGATGGGAGCCTCCGCGCCGGCTGAGCTGTTGTGTACACTTCAGACTCATTTACAGGAAATGAAGCTAATTTCGCTGTCTCTGCCCATTACTGCATTAATTTAATTTGAGTTGCCTTTAGCTCATTAACACATCTAATTAATTTGTTGACATCACTATTAAGATGTCTCTTTGAAATTGGCGTCTCCGGATAATCGGTACGGTAGAGGCTGGCGGGAGCAAGTAGCTGGGTGGGAAAATATCAACTCACCCGAGGAGTTTCCTCAAAAGAACAGTTATTTACTGGATTGGGAAGATGCATGTTTGTTTACAGTTTTTTAGAATATGTTGACACTGTGTTTTTGGAGGGTCCCTGCTATGACTGTAGGGCCAAATGGGGAAACACTGGAAAAATATATGTGTAAATTGCTGTTGGGTAGCGTCTTCACATATGCCGGCACATTTTTGACTTGAGAACAGGGTGTGGCACATAGGTGCTGCCAGCCACTCCTGGTTAGGGACTCTGTTCGTGAGTTTGTCGGAATAATATACACAGTTTATTGACTACAGGACAGAGAGTGTTGGGTCTGTTTATCTCTGTCCTATTATCTAAACTAGAGGTAGGAGGATGTGGCTTTGTAAACTTAATCCCCGATACACACAGAGACTACAATTATGCATTGTCCATAAATTGATGATTCATTTTCTATGGAGTGATTCAAATTTTGCAAAATGGATGACGATAGCCAAATCTGGTGAAATCAGACTTGTGGAAAAGTGAAGATATCTCAGCTTTCTGAAAATTAGCTGCCAAATTCTGGAATGATGACAATGTGTTTACCAATCCTAATAGGTAGAGCAGTCAATGACTCCAAAAACCATTCCCACCATTACAAACACGTTGCATTCCATTACACATTTTCGTTACAAAAATGACAATACAGGAGAAGCTAGTTCTAGCGGTGTCAAGACTAGCTAGTACTATACAGTGTTTATCTTTATGACAAGTTGACAATTTTTCTGGCACAGGTAGCTAATGGTAGGTTAACAGAAAATATCTTCTAAAACATTAGCTAGCGTTAGCTAGCTTATGCATAATGTTTTACATTACAAATCGTTATTTCATATCACGTCACCCTATTACCATATTACGTTCTTTGAAGGATTCATAAGTCTCTGAACATGGCTCACAGGATCATTGACATATGTACATGTGTGCAAAAGCTGTCGTTGCACAGTATGGTAGTAGAGGTAGTTCATGGTTGCATAGAGTAGTACTACTGTTAGTTATCACTGAAATGCTTGTCTGTTTTAAAGTTATATTTGGTGTACATAGCTGAAATGGCTTATTATGGCTGCACAAAGAAAAATCTGACAATGCAAACTGAGAAAAACTACAAATTGAGGAAGAGTAGAATGAGATATGTGATCCAAATAAGACCAACAGAGGGTTCTTTACTTATAACCAAAGGGAAACCTTTTTTGGTACTACATTAAGGGATCAGCTAATACAAAATTATGATTAACGGTTGTATGATATACAACCAATTATGGTTATGTATTAATGAATGGTTCTTTAATGGTTTTTTGATGGTTCTGTACACTGATTGTAGGCAATATGGGTTGAAGGCTTCCTTAGGCTTCCTTCAGCTATAATTACAGTCTAGAACTATTAATGCTGTAAAGAACCATTAATGAACCAACGGTACCATGTAACTTTCAATGGCTATTTAGTACAGAACTGTTATTATATTGTAAAAAATGGTTCCTTATTGTTTCTGAATTTTCACTGTGTGACAAAGCCTTTTCGCACCTTACAAATCACTTTACTCCTCTGGCAGACAAATCAATGATCTGATTCCCTTTTTCTAAAAGCATGTTTTGTGTCTGATGGCTCCAGGTATGAAATGTAGGAGGCTGTTTTCTGCTTGGCACTTCGTTAAACACTCCCTTCATTAAAAGCCACCTGGGACGGCCGCTCCCCAACTCATGTGTAAACGCAACAGACAGCTGGATCAATTAACCCTCTGCCCTCCTGGGACCCATTAGAGGGTAGAACGTGCTTTAAAATTGCATATGGCTGCAATTAAGCTTGAAATAGTGGAAAGCCAATATCATGTTTTTTTTGTTTTGTTTTGTTTTTTTGTTTTTTTTGCATACAGATATACAGGGAGGTTAAAAATAACACAATCATCAAATGAAAAAGGGTCATATTTTGAAGAAACTACCTATGTATTTTATGTCGATATTAATACTTATTACTAATATGTGTCTGCTATGAAAGACGTTTAAAAATCAAGACTATTTTAAGAGGTCCAATGTTTGGTGCCCAAACTTATTTAATGTGTAATGAGGTGCAGATTTAAAAGTGTGATGAATGCCAGAAAAGGGCATCAGAAACTGGTCACAAGCAAAGATCACCAACACAGACAGGTGGTTTCTTAGGATTACTGACAGGGATAACACGGTAGGTAGAAAACTGCAAAACTACTCCACCAAAACAATTATTTAGCCTAACCACTGAAAATATGGCAAAATGACCATACAACTGACTTCAAACCTCTATAAGACAAAATCTCAACAAAAAACAGTATATCAGGAGTTTCTCAAAGCTGATATTTATGGCAGGGTTGCCAGTCGGAAACTACTTGTAACCAAGGCGAACATAACATGCATAACGTGTTATGCATAACATCAAATAACCTGCTTTAATGCATGTATAGCCTTAACTTATGAGCCAGTTATGTTTGGAGGAAGCCAACTGTGGAGGAGGCCTTCAACCCAACTGTGAAACACTGTGGCAAATTGATGGGCTACACACCTGAAAACATACATGATAATTATTTTTTACAAAATTTCAGTTTCTAATGATCACAAGTGCTACATTCTGCTATGTATAGTAATTGCTACTGACAGTGAACAAATTCTACATGCAGTGTACAGAATAATATTTGTTTTGAAATAGGCTACTCTTATTCTCTAGCTTAAAACTATTTAAAGCGGTAACTGGAACCTATCAATTAAAATTGTGCGCTCAAGTACACAGTTGTATCATCATTAAATATAAGCGGAAAAAAATACTACAGAAATGGTATTCGTCTTACTATAATCGATTTAAATTCCCCTTGTGTTTGTTTATGAGAGTGTACGTAACTTAACAGTATTTACTCCGGTTTGGATGCATTACGATTGATTTTGATTATTCATAAAATAGTACAGATTTTATTTGGTGGCTCAGAAAAGCTCGAAGCATACATAGCTCATGAGTAAGAGCGATTCAAGGACACCTTTCTTTAAAAAAAAGAAAAGTAAATCCCTAATTTGCAATTAATGAATGACAGCCAGAATCAGACATTTTGTGCTATAATTTAATCAAGCTGAATGCCTGAAACATAATGTCATTAGCAGGAAGTCATTTTTCATTTAATAGCCTCCAAAATGACTGTGTTACAACGAAATGGAAACTTGTGAAGCAGAAAAAATGCATGTGTTCTTTCTCAGGAAAAGGCTTAGATTTTAAATATAGCGCATGTATGCCGCTTTGTGAAAAGTCATTAACCTAATCCCAACACTAGCCAGAAATGTAATTATACAAGTTATTCAACTACTTGTGACTTCATGCTGATTCCATACGAGTGGTTATTTTTCTTGGTTATATGGATTTACTTATTCAACAATGCTGTTATTACATAGGAACAATTCATACTTGTTAAATCAAAATAGATGTAGACATTAATACATGGCATGTATTTGTGTAATATCTCGTTTTTCACAATACTGTTATATCCTATGCTGCAGTTGAAACGGATGACATTTCTGGCCTGTTTTGATAGTCTTATTACCTGTTCATATTATGAAAAATGAAAATAATGAATGAAATAATTTCTCAAATGATCACTCATTCATGATAGTTTTTACCAATCTGGTAATAAATAAATACAAAATACATTTCTGTTTGGAAAAGTGAGACATTGAATTGCAGTTTCATATGGCAAATCTTTTCAAGCTAAAACGGTAGAATAGACATTCAAAGCATACGAAAGCAATGGTCATTAAGGAGACTCGTCTGGGAGTGAGCTGCAACAGCCAGATAAACAGCCATAATAATTTTGTGGAAACCTATACAGGAATGATAAAATAGTCTTAATGAGGATATGAGACGTGTCGATAGTGCTCAGGGACCTAAAAATGACGACTTTAACGACACAATATCTCAGGTAGCTGGATGATGATGATGATGATGATGATGTAAGATTTATCATCAGGTCTGTTTTGTAACCCTTACCCTGAAAGGTAAGACTCAGGTTGCCCGTGGAAGCTTTAAACATTTGAGACATACATGTGCCATTCTCGATCAGACCTGCAGAGGGAGCCCCCGAGCTCTGCCTCTTGTCAAAAAGCATTGTTTTGTCTGTTGTCATGACAGCAGTAGCAGGGCTTTGGGGGGTATGGGGAGGTCAACCAAACAACCACACCCAATTAAGGCACCTGACTAACTGAATGAAAGCAGGAAGGGAAGTGATTTCTCACAGTGATGGACGTCTCCCGTAATGAGGCTGTTGACCCCTGTGCGGTCCTGTGAGTCCTCTTCTTCGCAATTTCCTGAGGCCTGTCCCAGTCCCCCGTGACATGAGCTGTGAACTTTGACCTCTTGATTTACACTCTCCCAGCTGGAACCAAGCACATTCTCGTAAGTTACGATTGCCCAGTTATTCGCCTGTCTCCCTTTACTTTCCCTATACTTCAGCCTTTTGTATGCTGTCTTTCAACTCAAACTCATTAATTAGCTATTTAGAAGATAGCCACCGCATGCTACAGGCAGACTGACTCATTTGCATTCCTCCAATAAAAATCAATTTACCATGGAATAGAACATACTGAACTGGGCTAATCCTCTAGGGAATATACCTGTGCCACATAATAGGACTTTTCAAAGTCATGTGACTGACTTTGTCATGTGACTGACACGGAGATGGAGGTCGATTCACACAGTCCGATATGGATCAAACATGCTGAGTTCCAATTCGTGTCACTATAGTTGTGCATATGTGTAAAAATGGATGAAATTAAATGAAAAAGGCCCCGATTTCATCTTTTATGCCTTTCATAGCAAACACTAGCTGTGTATATTCCAAACATCATGAAGAAAAAGCACTACCATCTATTTGCTCCACCCATGCACTAAACCAGTTGATTCTTTTTAGCACAGGTCTTCAGCCATGTAGGGGTACTAATTAGTGAAATCAGTTCATTTGGTGCTTGGTTGAAATACATTCATGCTAGTTCGTTTAATTTCTGAAGCATGGGTTTTTCTCCCTTGGTCAACACGTACAATAAACTTGCTTTGTGCAATGAATAACTTCAGTATTATTTCCCCATTTACTTAATACAGGCTAATAACAGATGTCGGGATATGTCATTTACACCACATTTGAGCAGTGTGAAACAGGGGTTGCTGGGTGCTTCTGTGAGGTATGGCTCCAGTTGTTGGTTGACATGAAATGTCATACACCCCATTTGGGTGGAGCTACCCTTTACTGTCAGACATTGACTTGTTTGAACCTATCAGAAATGTTCTCTCTACAGCCTATGTGGTCATTGGTCCAAATCATAGCGTCACTGACAGCTCGTCCCATTTTTGACTCAATGAAAACTTTGTCCCCCTTCACTAGGGGACCCCACGTTTTAATGAAAGTGGCAGTGCAGACTGCTGCCGGCAGCTCTACAAGAGGACGTATGATTAGTCATGGCCATTGGTCAAGGAGAGGGGGTTTCAGTCTGTGGGGATGACTGAATGTCATCGCTGACCAGCGACCTCTGCTGGTTAGTCAGGCACTCAGGACTAGTCAGGACTGCATTCTGCAAAAATCTTGTTTTGGAAGACAGCAATGTAAGTCTGTGCTCTCAAACCGATTATGGAACTTGCACCAATGAACGTGTCTAAAGATGACCACCCATTCTGATTATGATTTTTAAAAAGAAAGGACGAGACAGTGTTCTGTAAGTCAGCTGACCCTTGATCCAGGTATCTGGAATTCAAACCCAACTCACACGCCTTCCATACCCTCCCGCTTTGTCTGCAACCCCCTAACCTTTCCTATAGTCCAAAATAAAGAGAAAAACATGCCAAAGGGTGGCAGACTGTCTGCTCTCCTTTGTTTTAAAAAGCAAACGGCATCATAAAAACAATTTCTAGCTTTTGAATGATGATCATGATTCAATTTCTAAAATTTGCCTGTTGAACTGAGTTGTAAGTAAGAAATAAACAAACTAATCAAAGTTAAGGGCACCCGACTGAATCGTGGCCTGTGTCATACCTCCATCTGACCCTTTTAATCTTTCTTTGGATTCATCCAGTCTTTTGCCAATTCACTCCACAGATCGGCCCCAGTGTATGTTTGCCTGACTCAAATTAGTCACAGATCAATAAAGCAATTGATTTTACTATATAAGCAGAGCTTATCAGCAGAGTTCCTCGACAAGAGTAATAAACCTGCAGTCTTATTAGCCTGCAATAGAAACTCTGATACAACGAAAAATATGAGACCTTTCTCAGTGTAAACAGTTTGAGTCCATTGTGCTCAGTATTTCTGCTCTGACAAGAGTAAGGGTTCAATCGCTAATTAAATACCAATGAATGGCAAATCCAATAGATGATTGGTAAAATATAGAGTTAATAAGTGCAGACTTAAAGCAGTGTGCAGGCTGGGATTATGGCAAAGAATTCCCCACAACTGATTACGTGTGGCAGTAATTCTGTATATTAAAAACAATATTATAGATCTAAACAGGGATAGACTAGCCATAGATAGACTAGCACTGTGGTAATAATGGGTATGACATCATAGTTGCACAGTGGTAATTATGGGTATGACATCATAGTCACACAGTTGTAATTTGGTTGTGACATCATAGTCAAACAGTGATAATCATGGGTATGGCATAGTTGGATATAAATTTAGCCAGATCAGAACTGAATGTCGATGTAAACAACATCAAACTATAAACCCTGGGATATGAGACCTGACAAATGGTGTACTTACACATATGTATATGTATATACATATGTGTATATACATTTGGGCCTCTGGTTGGCTCACAGAGTAAAGCGCATGTGTGGTGGTACTGCTTGTCCTCTGGCTGTGAATTTGAGTCCTAGTTGTGGCATTACTGGAAGTTCACACTCCACTTTGGTGAGGCAAAAATTGTTCCAGCATCACTAAGATAAAATAGAGGTTAAGCTAGCTAAAATCCTCAGTGAAATTGTTCTCTAGCAGCCTCTCCTGGATGGCCGGACACCTGCAGGTTTATGTACTACTCACACTGGTATGTTGACCTTGTGCTCCTCCAAAAGCATGATTCAAATGTTATGCAAAACCTGTTGGGTGTTTCAGGCCTTTAAACACATGCTGTTGCACTCCAGTGTGTGGGGGAAAACCGATATCTCTGATTGGAAATAAGGCATACTACAGCATACCACAAATATGTTGTGATTATCTCAACAATATATTTAAAGTATAATCAAGTACAAAAATGTATATTGGCTCTGAGATAAGAGCCCTTTGGATTCATCATTGTCAGGAATCCGATTAATGTATCATTCATAACAAATTTTATATTTTGATCTGAGTTCCCCTTTTTTACCACTCTGAGTAGAAAAGCCCTCTAAATCTGCACATAATATAACCATGTATTGAAGTGCTGTGGAAAATAGCTGTGTACTTTAGAGAATTCAACAATGTTTTAGCATTTTAAAAGTCTGAGAGGGCTTTAAAACCAATTGTTGGCAGAATTGTTACAAGGATGTTGGCATTTTTAGAGCCAGTCTCAAAAGAAGAAAGAAACTAATTTACAGATCAATTAAATACAACTTTACGATGAGTGTGTGCTATGAATTAAGCGCAACAGCCAGAAAATCAGCGCAGGGCAGGAACTATTCAGACCAATGAAATAGGAAACTGAAATTGCTACAGAAAAAAAAAAAACATTTTTCACGCCGCTATTTATTCCAAGGGCACGCACAATATTTCTTAAGCAGAACGTTGATAAGATAAAATGCATATTAAATTGCGTTTTATTCCGTTCCAGACGGATGATAGCCAGGCCCATGCTACTGTCTTCATATGTGGTAATTACTGATTCTAACAAGCGAGAGAATTATTTTTGAGAATGTGAGAGGCTCAGTGTGGCAGGACTACTTGAGTTAAGTAACACCTATTAAAATATCATTTGCACCTTGAGGCAACTCATTAATACGATGGATGGTGAAATCGCACCAATAGACCTTCTCCTGACCTCCAGGGCAGAAGAAAAATCAACGGCCCACTTCACCATTAAATCCACTAATGTGAGTCCTCAAGAAATCATTTTCCATGGGAATAACATACAGTTAATGGTAATTCTTACATGTGGGCTGGCATGGTGTGTGGTTATGTGTGTGTGTGTGTCTGTGTGTATGGGTCCTCTAGAAATAATTTTCCTGGGGAATAACATACAGTTAATGGTCATTGTTACATGTGGGCTTGCATGGTGTGTGTGCATGTGCATGTATGTGTATGGCTGTGTGTGTGTGTGTGTGTGTGTGTGTGTGTGTGTGCATATGTGTTTGTGTATATGAGTGTATGTGCATGTGTGTATGCATACATGTGGATATGTGTTTGTGAATCATTATGTGTGTGTGTGTGTGCATGTGCATGTGTTTGTGTATGTGTGCGTGTGTGCATGTCTGTGTGTGTGTGTGTGTGTGTGTGTGCATGTGTGTGTATGTCTGTTTGTGTGTGTATGTGCATGTGTTTGTGTATGTGTGCATGTCTGTTTGTGTGTGTGTGTATGTCTGTGTGCATGTCTGTGTGTGTGTGTGTGTGTGTGTGTGCATGTGTGTGTATGTCTGTTTGTGTGTGTGTGTGTGTGCATGTGTGTGTGTGTCTGTGTGTGTGTGTTTGTGCATGTGTTTGTGTATGTGTGCATGTCTGTTTGTGTGTGTGTGTGTGTGTGTGTGTGTGTGTGTGTGTGTGTGAGTGTGTGTGTGTGTGTGTGTGTGTGTGTGTGTGTGTGTGTGTGTGTGTGTGTGTGTGTGTGTAAGTGTGTGTGTGTGTGTGCATGCATATGAAAGTGTGTGCCCATTAGGATGAGTAATTATTCTTTGTTATTTTAGCTGCAGCTCCGTTACACAGAGGAACTGTGCGTTAGAAGCAGAGGTGTGAATGTTAAGTGTGTCCAGACGTAGCCGCGCTTTAAAGCTCTCTGCGGAAACTCCATGACGACATTTGCTGAAGATCAAATGCACGGGCAAGCAGAGTGTTATGGTACCTCCCAGGGAAAAGTTTGACATTTTAACAAGGAAAAACACTGGGAGGCAGTCAACCTATAAACCCTTTTTACACTAACACAACTAATATAACACTAATCACAATACCAACTAAAGACTTTCTCATGAGAACTCACAAACACAACACATCCAGTGCAAGCTACTTTAAGTCTATCATTAAGAACAGTATATTATGTTTAGATGTGGTATGGTATTATATTTAGGTCATTATTTTTATTAATATATACTTTTAATTATAATTAATTCATTAATATATTTCATTAATATATTTAATACATTTAAAATATTTTTTCCAGCTGTACTCATCTACATATCCGAATTAAATATTCATTTTTTTTTCTTATCTATATGGCAGCAAACCACAAATTGTCTTATTGAAATGTAGGAAAAGCAATATTTACATTGGAAAAATGGGAACTTTTAATAAACCGAACAAACATGTAAACAGCTAAAATTCTGAAATAAAATTGGGTCAGCATGTAATAAAGGGATAAAAGGCCGGCCAATAGGAGAAAGCCTTGTTTTTCTAAAAGGAAGTCCTAGTCCTGTCCCTGTCTCGAGTTGAGCTGCAGTTCTTCCTGCATCCAACAGATGGCGCCTCCCCCCTCTGTCCTGCCTTGCCCCTGGATGGCCCGGAGCCTGTCTGAGCCCTCGGCACGTCTCCTCCTCTTTTGCCTGCTTTCTGATGTCCAGCTGCTTCTGTCAACACCTCCACTCTGAGCGCAATTCATCACCACGTACCGACAGCTGAGACCCCTTTCTGACGGACTTAAAGGCCCCCGTCCGTGGCAGGGACACCCCCCCCCCCACACCTCACACACCCCCACACCCCTGCGTAGCTAATCAAGGGGGAAGTTCCCCTTAAAAAGAGAAGGGGGTGGTTGTGGGGGACATGGACAGATTGAGTATGAGCCATTCCAACAACCCCCCTTCCACTACCCCCCCAAATCATAATTATAGCCCAGCAGCCCCTGCGCTGCAAGCTGGTACCTCCGCGTACTGAGCTAAACGGTGGCTTGGCGGTCTGACTAAAGCCGTCCCGCCCGCGCCGCGTCTATGACAACGGCAGAGGCGTGTCCGTCGCTCTTGTTAACAATTAGATCTGAGAGCAGCTGGCGAGGCCTGCCGTTTCTCTTTAAAGGCCTCGGTCGGGAAGGCGAGGGGCTCTCCAGCACCGGCCGCGATAACTGTGCCGCAAATCAGCTCACCAGACCCCATTACCCCCACCCCACCCTACCCCCACCCCACACTGGCAGTGAGGGTTTTCCATTATTTCCTGGGTGGTAGAACACACCCACCCCCCCGTGTCCCCCTAGGCAAAGAACTCCCGAAGGCCTCCAGGATTTTATTAAAGGCTTGCCTTGGCTGATTGACCGGGGTGAGGCGCGCGCGGTTTTGGAACTCTCCAGCGAGGGAGGTCGTGTTTAACATGTCCACAGGCAATCAATTCACCTTGGCCCCCATCCCCATCCCCCTCCCCCCTGCATTACGCTCTCTGCTCTTACCCTAAGCTGGCTTTAATAAACAAGGGACAGCGACTCACCGATACGGCTTAAGGGTCCCTGACCTACACAGCCACAGTCCTGGTGTAATGTAAAAAAACCACTCCTCAATCAACATAAATGCACTTTTTTTAAAAATGGTTATTTAATTAAATAATCCAGCTGAAAACAAGTCAATCAATTTAACTGTATGATTGTGCATAGTTATTTGTTATGTCTGAAATAATATAAGCTTTCTGGATGAATGTAGTCAACACAGGAGTAAATGTTTGATTATTTACTGAATGTTTATTTTGCACTGACTGACTGTTATGAATCATGATGTGCTTCCTCACAGTTATTGTATATGTTATTTTAAAAGTTTTTTAAAAGACAAAAAACAGTAAACACCATAAACACTGAACTGTTTTTAAATATTTCTGGCCTGCTTTTATAAACCAATGAATGTCAAATATAAACTTTGAAATAATGAATAATTGTACAACAGATTCAAAAAGCTATTAAATAATTATGGCTGAGTTACCTCTTTAGATCTAAGCTACCAAAAGATTTCACACACAGTTAGATCTGTCAAAAATAGTTGATTCTCAGTTAGCAGGAATATGCAACTCACATCTAAATGTAGTCCTATGCTTTGTAAAATATTGGGTAAGCATTTATAAATGCACTCCAGGGACAGTATTTGGTTGGACATCACACATAAATCAAGTCAACCACCCCTGCAACGTTTATATGTTAAAGCTCAGAATGTCCAACTATATTTCTTCCCTGGGTTCTCCCTTCTCTTGCAGCAAACCAATATACTTTTAGTATCTTGATTTCTGGTCCATCTGACAGCACTGCTCTTTCTTGAAGCGATAAACACATTTCTTAACAGAGCCAATCACGAAAACTATGTCAAGGCCTGGAGAGAGCGGTGACAAAACCCTGCCAACGAATTCAAGGCCAGGTCCTGGAAGATGAAAGGCTGCCGTTGTAGCCAATTATATTTTGAGAGGGCTCTGAAAGAGAATAATAGTGGAAAAGTTGAGACTGTCACTCCGTTTTAAAAAGCGGGGCTCGATCGGGGTCAGGTGCTGGAATGTGGAGCTGCCAGGTTCTGTGCGGGTAATTGAAAATTTAGTCTTTTTTGAAGCGAAGGGACTTAGGTATAATGTGAGTTGGGTTAAGAGGCTTGGACGTTTTATTTTATTCTTGAATGAAAGCCTAATGTGGTGAAGAGAAGAGGTGTGTTACTGAATGTCATGTGAAAAGGATCACACCAAAATGCAGCACTCTACTTCTTCAATATACTGTACTTGTGCTTCATTGACACATATATTTAAGATGTGTACTATTATAATTGCAATTGCTATACATATTTATGTATATGTTTTTATGGTTTAGCTTGATAAATTGATCAAAATAAATATAACAATATATAAATTATACATATACAGTATATTTTTGAGAATCTATGTTTTATTCATAAAACCCAGTAAAGGTTTGAGTCTGGCTTATGAGGAAAATGATTTTGCTGGTTAGTATGTTGAGCCCAAGCACCTTACATGAGGTTTATTTTGAAATTCAGAACTTAATGTTCCAGTTAAATGGCAATATAAAAACCATGAACCATTAACGATCCATTAATCCACTTATATTCACAGGAGGGCAAAAACCTTTATTTGCCATCTCATTTCATTTATTTTATGTGTGCTACCACTGCCAGCTCATATTCTGTACACAATCCCATATCATAATACAAAAAAATTATACTGTTGGTAAGTCACTCTCTCTATGAGCTGGGTTTTGTATCTGAACTAGAACGCAGAATATATTTTCTTCCTACTGACAGTGGATAGTGTGAAGTGCAGGCAAGGTCAGGTGAGACCTTACCTGTTCTCTACTCAATGACTCATCAAGCTCTGATACCATACAGCTCCCCTTACCTGGTGAAAATGAGCTGAACCATAGACATGTCAGAGCTATAAACATATTAAATGTTAAAGATATGTTTCTGAAAGTAGCTGTTCGCCTGAGTAGGCTATGTCTGTGTGCACCGCACCCATTTGAGGGCGTAATGTTCACGTTTTAGTTCGGAAGAACAGTTGAGTTACTGGGCCTTTGTCCCAGTCAGCCTTTTCATAAACAGACAGCTGGTCCAATATTAGTTAAGAAGCCCCACCCGGGTCCCTCCCCCCAGATACGACAGGGTGGATCATATCCATGTCCCACCAATTTCAGTAGGTCATCCCACCAGTCACCATAGAGCCGCTGGATTTTCTCATTTGACCGATGGACACCATTCATGTTGTGATTTGCTTCCGCTCTTCAGCTTATACCCTTAGCAGAAGGATATAATGTATTGGGAATGTGATTTAATGAAGAGAAAGTTCACTGTAAATAGAAGTCAGCTCACTTCATTTGGAACATGCCTAGTGTCTCTCCTTCATTTCACTGCCTAGTGATGGACAGTGAAGTCTGGCCTCTGGGCTGTCTCACTATGTAAATAAGTGGTTATTTGTTTGCCAGCTGTCTGTGTCAGAGTGAAACTGCACCTGTCTAAAGAGCGAAACTGTTTTACCGGACTACCAGCGTAAATTTTGTGTGTGTGTGTGTGTGATATGTATACACATACCTTTTGTGAGATTGCTTGATAGTTATTAATTATTAATTAATTATGACCCAAATTATAATAGTTAATTAAGTATAAATACATAAAGTTTTTGGACATAGTTTAATCTCTTAAGTTTTGAAACATCATTGTTATTGTTGCTTATGGTCATCCATGAAAAACCTACATTTATATCACTGGCATATCTAAGGCTTCACCTGGTACATAGAATGAGGGTTCAACCCCTACAATTTATATACAAGAAAATGCAGTTCATCGACGACGATCAGGAGGAAGTTGTCATCGATACAGTGATGTTCCGACAGCCATGTTGTGAAACATTTACGTGCGATTGGCTGTGCGTAAACTAAATCAAGGAGGCCTTCCTCCTCTTTGCCTGACTCTGACTTTGGTTCCTCCACCGTCCTCCTTCACATTCATCATTACATTTTCTGCTTTATTAATAAATGTGAAATTTATTAAAGTTGTATTTTCTTAAGGCCGCTCTGAATCTACATTAGATTACGGAGTGTGACAGGGGAGCTGGGATATTTAAAGGTTGGGTCCTCGTGGAAATACAGCGAGGATTCCGGACGATTCCCTCCTCTCTAATAAAATCCCAGCTATCGATAATTTCCAGTAAGGCTTAATTAGAGCCGCTGTCTTACTGGCTAGCGCTTCTTCAGGGTCCTCTGAGATCAGAAGTTCATTGGATTCCAAACAGAGATGACATCAACGCCATGGTAACCTCTGCTGTTATTTACTTTTTGATCTGGAGCTGAATTGCCATGGCCTTTTCTGGCGGTTGGGGGAAGGGAAGCCCAAATGTCGGTGAAGATGATAAAATGTTCTTAGGTAGTTACTGTCATGCGTTAATGATGTACAGTGGTGATTTGATAAAACTGAGGGGACTGAGCTCGTAGGGGCATGAGCTTACCTGAGGGATGTATTTGAACAGAGAGGGTTAAATCCATGTGGTTTAACTTCACCACACATGGCAAGCAGCAATGGGAACATGTGGCTTTGGGATCCGCAGAACAGGTTGCGCCACCATATGCTGTCAATCACCATGTCACATGACCTTTCTTGCCCTATCAAAACTCTGTGATTGGCTCAAATAATTGGGTCATTGATGACCCACCTTTTTTTTGGTCCACAATGCTATACACCCCCCCGCCCCCAATGAGTGAGTCCGAATGAAACCTTGAGGCGATTTTGACCCCGTGTCCCTTCCTCCCCTCTCTCATCCCTCCATCCTTCCTCCACCTCCACCTCCACCTCCACCTCACCTCCTCTCCACCCCTCATTAGCCTAAGGGCTTAACTTATTCACCACACTTCTTCAATGAGAGACGAGAAACCGGCCATCCCTCTAATAAACTCCTAACTTTAATTAACTCCAAAAACAAAAGGTGATGGAGGATTTCGGTCTCTGCACGGAGTCAGTAATTAAAACGAAAAACCACCAAAAGAGAAAGAGGGAGAAAAGAAAAGAGGATAGTCTATTTTTATCAGTGCAGCTGTTTGGAACAGAGTGGTCAAGGGGGGGTTCCGGCAATAAAGAGTTATAATGAAGGTGTGACACCTCTGGGGGGGGCAAGGGCCACTACGGGGGCCACGGTCGCCAGGCAGTAGACACTGCGGGAGCAATTAGACGGGGCTGCACAGCGACTGGCCGTTAGAGATTGGTTAACACCTCTGCTTCAGGACAAGCTTTTTAGCAAAAGAAAAAAAAAAAACGTGTCAAGCTACTGTAACATTGACATTCTGTAAGGGCCAGAATTAGAGCTTTCATTTTCACTTGTGTTTGATAAGATGTTTTTTTTTTCTCCCTTTCTTTGATCAGACGGACAGCTGCGAGTGGAATGCCCAGCATTGTGGGATCAACAGAAACACAATTTGAGTAACATTTTGGGGACAGACTTCAATAATTAAGATCTATGGAGTTTCTCTTATGTGGTTCATATTCATGTATTAATTTATATTATCTGATTTTTTTTAGCTTAGAAATTAATGTCACTCTTTCAAACACACTCTCACATACACACACCCTAATTATGAGTGATTTATTTCCCATAATACCTCATAATCGCCAAGCTTGCTGCATATACACCTTCATTTAATAAATGTTTTCTTATTTCTTTCTGATATCACAGATAACCGTATTATTTAACATACATATCTTGTGTGGATGTTCGTTAAATGGTCATGGTATGTCTATTGTGGAACTTGGAAAAATGAAGCTTTATAACGATACTTTTTAAGAAAAAGTAATTGATTGATCAACCCCAAGGAAAGAAATTAGTGAAAAGACCAAAAATCAGAGTAAATAGTCCTTATGATTGGTAGCCAACCACACACTTTCCATTAGTTTTATATCATCACATACCATAAAAGCAATACCTGACAATATAGAGTGCTTTTTAGGCGTTTATACCGTAGAAATGGTCTCTTGTGACCTCAGAGAAACGAACAATTCCTAATGGCCCTGGGGGCCTTCCATCTTCATTTCATGAGAGAGAAGTGAATTTACCTCAAATAAATGTGCTTTAAGAATACAATAATAACGTAATAACGGAATTTCAAAACTGGATCAGCCAAATTGAAGCTATTAAAATTGAATCCAAGATAAGGCAGGGATATTGTTAGATATTGTACCTGAATGAAAATGCAAACATTTCAATACCGTCAAGTGGTATGTCTATGTAAAATACATTAACTGTAAAGATATCCCGCTCTATGCGAGTGTCTATCAAACTCAAATCTCATTTCTCATATATGATCCAACAAGGTCAACCATAGAAATGATCACAGAAGAGAAAGGATATCACTCTCGGCCAGTCCATGCAAATGACAAGGGATTCAATAAATATGAAAATATAAAAATAATCTATGTACATGTTGTGTTGCTTTCCGTCTCATGAAAATGTGCAAAAATCATTCACCATCATATGTTCTCAGTTCTTTTTTGTGATAATTTAATATTCCAAGGAACTCAGGGGAAGATATTTATTTCCGTGATGTGATATTAAACCGATTTTTCCCTCTTTCAGTTAAACACAGTCTGCTTTACCAGACAGGTAAAAAAAAAAAAAACATTATTGAAAATTCAGATGTTAGCAAACATGTAATTAAATTCATACAGGTTTATAATTCATACTGTAGTTTTTAAATGGCTTGAAGTAATTGTTTCAATGAAACTGCACAAAAAGTGAAATGTCTTAATTAAAACTCGGTGATCTGAGAGTAAAATAAGGTACCTTGCCGTTGGAAAGTGGAAATGAATTTTGATTGCGTGTTGGTAATGATTTAGAATTCACAATACAAAGGATAGATACGCTGCATAAATCATCCCTTACATTATTACAGCTGCATTATTGTTGTTGAAATTCACTGTACATAAAAGCCAAAACGTTAATTGCTTTAAAGTATTTATGATCCCAAAGGCAATCAAATGACAAATATAGCCTTTTACTCAGCTATAAATCATAAAAAAAAAAAAATCATAGAGGAAAAAATACATTATTTGCAATAGCTTTAAAGCATTCATGATTAGCCTAGTTAACCTTGTCTTGTACAAAGGCTTTTAATTTAATCTCACTTTTAATTCGTTAGATTCTTTCAAGTTTTATATATATATATATATATATATATATATATATATATATATATATATATATATAATAAGTTGCTGCTAAGGAAGGGCATTTATTTGCTTGTACAAGCAGGATAACAAAACATCTAAGGTCTTATTTTTAGTATAATTAATGGTTTGCTTTTTAAAAATGATTTCTTTCAAATAAGCCCTCTCAAGGGTAAATCATTGTTTATTCAATGAAAATTAACTTCAAACTGCAGGAAAAATAAAGGATAATTAAAAAGCAGAATTCTCATTCATTATGTGAGTGTTTAAGATGTAAATATTTCAAATCTTTAATATTAATATTGTGTTGACAATTTTTGGCCAAATTGATTTGTGAATTTCACAGTCTTGGCCTTTATGTTCTCTATGTTAATATTTCCTCATTTCCTTCAATATGTATGCTTCATTTTTTATTACTGACCACTGACAAGTCATATACAGCTCAAAAAGTGGCATTATACAAATGGCATATTTTATTTTAAGCAATGACATTGGAAATTGTGTGTGTGTGTGTGTGTGTGTGTGTGTGTGTGTGTGTGTGTGTATGCATCTCTGTTGATGCCGATGCACTCATTCACATACATACCCAGATTGCCCCTGTAAACCTGCAATTCAAGACCATGAACTTTTCATGCAAAAATTAAAAATGATTAAGACACTACAGTACAACGAGTGACATTTGTGACAGTTATCACAATGAGGAATAGCCTGCTGCCGTCCCCAGTATCTCTTTTCTGAACATTTGCTTAACGGAAAGCACTGGAGGGAGGGGGAGGGGGAGGGGGGGGGAGAGGAATGGGGTCGTTTTTGCTTAAACAAACAAGAGAAGTGAGAGTTTCAACAGACAGGCGGCCACGGGGCCTGACCCCCACTTTGTGCCTGGAGATGGGAAAAACACATTACTTACTCCCCATTGCAGTGTAAACCTTCATGCAATTTGAATGTAACCTTAATACTGTTACACCCAAGAAGCCCCCACAAGTTTTAGGCAGATCAATATGAAAGCCGTAACTCACAGCAAAATTGATGCAAAAGCAGCAATTGCGTAATTATGTTCAATTAAATCATTAACAGGCCCAATCCTTGGCTGAACATGACATTTGAAATTAAGTAACCGCAGCTTTCAGCTAAGAAATGACTGGTTGGCATGCCTTATATTAAATATAGTACAATTTCAGAGTTATGGACTGACCAGTCAACTGAATGTATTGTGTAAAATTAGCAGTAGCATGAACTATTATACATTACGGTGCTTCTTATTTCTACCAATGAAACAGGTCAAGCACTGCACACAAATGAACGATGCATTTTTCATGCATAAATAAAAAAATCTAAATGAATAATAAAAGGGAAAGTCTCTAGCACTCTTGCCAGAATCCATGCTTGATATAAAATGGCTGAGAAGAAAATGAAAGTTTGAAAAATAGTTCCCAAAGATAATGAGTCAAAAAAGAGATGAAGCACTCAGAATGACAACAAAAATGAATTCATGTTTTAATGAGATTAAGTTTGCATTACAATTTATTATCGCTATTAAGGTTTTCACCAGGATTGTAGTAGCACAATTACAATGTAGCCAACTTTAAAAGTAAGGGTTCAGTTACCTACGTTGTTGATTTAAACTGATAAGGGACTTATATTCTGTAAAAATGGTATACTTTTTACATGACTTTTAAAGTCATTAATATTTCAGTGAACAGATGATCTCCATTTGTGCATGAATCCCCGGGGTTTTACTGTATATTTGCAAAACTTCAGAAACACAGGTGCATTCGATACCTGTACACCTTTACCCTCTCCACAATCTGAAAACATGCTTTGCAAAGCATGGCCATGGGTGTCAAATTCCGGTCCTGGAGGGCCACAGCATTTGCAGGTTTTTGTTCCTTCCTTTCAATTGGTTGCCATTTTAGGCCTTGGAAACCAGGTGTGTGGACTCTTTAGCCAACCAGTGGTTTTAATTAATCAATTAGGTGCTAAAACACACCAAAAACCAGCTAACTTTGCGGCCCTCCAGGACTAGAGTTTGACACCCCTGCTCTTAGCATGAATATGAACTATTGCACACTATTTGCATTAATGTGTGCCTGTAGCTGTTTGCCAGTGCGTACAGTATCGACCGTTTCAGCTGGAATTTGTCTTGTAAGCCTTTCATTTATTACATAAGAAACTGTGCTGTCGCTTTTTTCAAAAACATTTCCACCAGCTGTATTATCGTTACCATCATTATATGTTTACCTTAACACCAAATACTGCAAGCTCTCGTACTGATGTTGATATGAAATATATCCAAAAGTATGTTGTTCTTCTCTTTCCTCAGGTTAGCATATTTCTGACTGAACAAATAAAATGGTCGTGTCTCAGATACATGGCTTATGGCTTCAGAAACTTAGAGAGATTTAATACAGTGAAAACTTTTGCTTTGAAACCCCAGACTTGCTCTGTAATCTCATTTGACCTTATTTTCTTGCCTCATTAACACAGTGTCACTTTTAACCTGCAACCAAATAAAGATTACGTCTGTTTTTTACACTTGCGTTTAATTAGAATCAGTCATGGAGCGTTTTGGGGCACAATGATCTTTACTCAGGGTTGTGTTGCTTACAGTTTTTTTTTTACATGTTCAATTTGTTTAATGAGCCTAATTTGAGTACTTCTAGGTTAAACTCAGTGGCATAAGTGTTCATTACTGCCACACCAGGGGGAGTGTTTTTCACAAACTTACCACTCAAAAATATACTTTAGACTATCAGCAGTGCTTCATTTGGATTCCTGTATATTATTCAGTTTGCCAAAGTTCTCTAACCAGCAGTTTAAACACGGAAGACTAAACCCTGCAAAATATTTTATTTCAAATAAACTCTTAACCAACCGAACATTCAACTGGCAACACATTTAACTGGAGTCCATAAGATGTCAGGTATGTTATTCTCACATCTCCTTCTCTATACAGTGTGGTTTGACATTTTGTATGATGTTGTTTAGCAGAATACACATGTTTTAACTGTAAGTATTGTTTTTTCATTTGGAGTTCATACTATTGTTTTTTTATTATTTTTATTTTCAATGAATAAAGTATGTACATACTTTTATCAAGTATGATTTTGTAGATCCAATTTGTTGATTGTCTGAGACTTTATTTCACATTAATTTGATGGAATGGAACCTAATATGTGATATTTTACCAAAAACCTAAGCACAGAGTTGATTATGTTAATACTTTTATAACTTATTATCCATGTTCTGTGTGGTTTTCTCACTCTTTGTTGCTCTTTGAGAATGAAACACCTCTGAAGTCCATAAAAACCAACATTCCAGAAGAGGATATTGATTCCATTATCTTCCAACAAATTTCCAAACAGAAAAGGGGGAAAGAGGTATAACTCACATATCCCACCTCGTAATCCTTTCAGAACTTCAAACTACGCTACACATGTACTCATGTCTTGCATGACCGAGAACGGCGACCGTGCCCAAACTCCCTGTAAATAGAGAGCGGCCGTGAAGACGGGATAAAATGAAGAGGGGGAGTGAATTACAATGCAAAGGAGCTGTGAAAATAAGGAGCGAGGGCAGGGAGGGAGAGGAAAGAGGGAAGATTGATTATTTGGGCCTGTCAGATCATCGGGCCGGGCTGGGGGCGAGCTCCGAGACGTGACAAATCGCTTCTTCCGTTTCTTCTTCCTGCTGGGGCGGTGAAGGTGGATCAAAGGCCGGCATGGCCCAGACCTCATGTGACCGCGAGGCGACCCGTCGGTTCATGACCTCATCAACACTGGCGGCCAAAAAATGATTTTGTGATAAGGAGGGTAAACTTGCAAGCTTGCATGTTTGACGACATGTTGTAGAACACATTCCTGTGACTACACACAGTACTTACACCCTCAGCTCCATCTATTGAAGGTACCAAACCAATTATGCAAAAATGATACACAAATACGTAAAATATTCTGTAAATATTCTGCAAATGTATCAATATATTCTCTGCTCTCAAACTGAAGTTCGGAATGTAAACAACACCTATATATACATACATGTTATCTATTATCCATGGACTTGTCAACATATTTATCTATATATCATTGTATATCCAACTGTACTAAACAATATACCTATTCCTCGTGATAAAACAATAAAGAAGAGCGTACTTATGTATTTCAATTCTCTTTCATAAATATTGTCTGGATTATTATAGGGTGGTATAAATGAAATGCTTTCATCTTGAACTGACGGTGTTCATCTTGATCATCCAAGGAACCTTGCATTTACATCATGAATCCCAAATCCGAAAAAGCTGGTTATCAGTGTACCATGAGCTCTGGAACTGTGTGCATGTACAGTAACAACATTCGGCGGCCATTTTGTTTTGACCGTGTGCAACATCAATCATTTGTGTCAATAAATAAAAAGCGTGGAGAATGCAAATCCCCTGCTAGCCCATCAATCTGTAACCACGAACCACTTACAAATTAACCTCTGGGTGTCATGGGAAAGCCTGGCAACAGAATTCATTATGCACTGGCGGGCAGATGATGCTTGGTGATTTCGCCCTAAAGGCTTCCCTTCACTAAACCAAAAACACAACATCCACTACACAAAAAACCCCTTGCACAGCCTGCAAATATTTAACTATGTCTCAACAAAAATAACTTTTCTATGAAAAGTCATTCATTCATACTAGGATAGTAGAACATAAGAACCATAATCATTCCACATATGGCTTAATATATTCCATGAATTAGATAATATGTTGGTTGTATTGCCTTGTTATATTTCCCTATTCCTAAACTAAAATTTATTTACATTGATTTATTAAAAAATTTTATATAATATATCATCTAGATACAATGTTTGTATGTTGGTTATTTGTTAAAGGATGACTATGTTTTCAAATTTTTCTAATATTGTATACCATAAGAATTTTGTATTTAAATGCTAATCACAAAATAATGATAAAAAGATCTACATATATAACATGTAGTTAAATTACAAATTCACATACACAAAGTCGCATATACTTCTGCTCAGTAGAAAGGAAGGTGCTGAAGTAATTAATTTCCTTGAATGCCTTGCCTTCGTCCATGTTTGTTGTTAGTAACATGAGCCGGCCAAGCTTAAATCTCGTTTGTCCCATGGTCCGCTAGACTTCCAGAGCAATGCCCCTTCCAGAGAGCGTCCGGAAACACCCATTAAAACGGATGAAGACAGGTTGGTTTGAAGTCTGAACCCCATGAAGTGTGACAAGGCTAATGCAAACCCAATGATGGCTTCACAAGCTGTGAAAAGAAAGGAAAGCGGCGTCATTAACATCTCAGGTGACGGCGACATTAGCGGTGAGAATTTATAGCGGGCAGTTAGCCTGGGAGAGAACTATCCTGGATCTTTGGGTAGGCTACAGAGGCCATTGACTGTCTCTGCTGCTCCAGGTATAAACGTCTCTCTTTAGTCAGCTGTGGAAACAGAATATGGATGGTATCACCAGTTCAGTGGCAGTTTTACTTTTTACTCAAAATCCAGGAAATGTTCTACTGCCCTGAATCTGTTTCAGGCTCTTCTTGTTCGTCCTTAACTTGGCCAACAGATACATTTAAGTGTGAAAGTTTGCCTTCACAAAATTTTGCTAATTTCAGCAATAGCCAAGATAGTGTCGCCAAACAGGTTTTTAAATAAAGTTACACTTACATGAATTAAATTTACAGACAAAAACTAACTGGCCAGACCCATGTGTAAGTATTGTGGTGAGTAGGGATTTCTTAAGGAGGCAAAGAGTTTGCTGTCCTTACCACTGACCTGAACCTTAGTGAGCCACGCCACTAAGGCGTGCCTTTCTGAAATGGTCTGTGCGATCACTGTTCTTTAACGTCTCACACAGACTTAGGGACATTCGGCCGTGTGTAGGGCAACTGAAAATGATTGACAGGCCATGGTGTGTTTGTGGTACCCCAGTTGTGCATTTCCGTATCATATTGTAACATATATTTTTAGAGAATCTGGAGACTGTAAGAATGCATGAGAGAGGGAAAGAGGGAGTGAGAGAGAGAGAGGGAGAGACAGAGAGAGAGAGAGAGAGAGAGAGTACATGTATCTGGGGATAGGGTAAGTATGGGGCACAGACTCTTGCCTTCACTTGACATTTCATTCCTATATGTTTAGCATCAAGGAACTTTCATCCTTCTTCCTCAAAAGCTGCTGGATATTTGAACGGGGGCCAACAGAATGTACGAGTGGAGAGGGAGATAAGTGCAGAGAAGTGCTAATCCTTTTAATTGGTTATGATATATTATGCTTCCCTCCCCCTGAGAAAACGGTGTGGAATTTGAGACGGCATCTGATTTTAACAGAAAACAGAAGCTCGCAGGGAGCTTTGAAACTCTTCTGTCCCATCTCTGTAAGCAGATCAGTGCTGTTACGAAGCTGTTGACCTTTCAGACAGGTGAATTAACGGTTACAGTACAGGTTTGGTCATACAAAATGCAACTCAATCTTTTGTCCATATAGAACAATACCTGACTTCAAAGAAAGACTTCACCCGCACACAGACAAATACACATTGATTGTGGTGTCAGGTCGATGGAAATGGCTACAGTGTGCTAGCACGGCTATATGACTGAAACTTTATACAAAATGATCAATTTCTGTCAAAAATGTGAATTAAAATTTTTTTAAAAATTGAATATGGATGCAAGCAGGTTAATTAAATAATTTTGAGTTAATTAACAAAACTCAGTATCTTATGTTAATTGACTATATTTTCCCTTTATTAATTTGTTTTTTTGTGTGTGTTTTTTTTTAATACTCTTTATAAAGTGACCTAAACACTATTCACAGATCATTCACAGGCTTGAACTGAGCAGATGTGTTAGCTCAATAATTTTTAGTGAATTTCCATGTCACACATCCTGTTATATGCGACCGACTGACAATGCAAAAACTGATCAAGTAAAATGATCAAGTATCACTGACTGAAGACAAGGGTCAAGTAGTAAAACATATTAAGTTAATAAACAAAGCAAGGCTAATGTGCTAATAGCTAAACACAGCAGGCCCCTTAGTTTACAACCCAATCAAATGTGCGTATGTCACGCAGGTTTCCATTTAAACGGAAGTCTGCTGCTGGGCCAATTCAGAGTGAAAGAACGCACTCACAGCTAACTTGGGGGGGTGAGCAGATTTCTACACAGGCCAAAAATTCAAAGCCCACTATAGCTGGTGAGAGTTATTAGGCCTTATTTAACATTTTAATCTAGATTATTATAGATACTCTCATAATTGAGTGGAATTTAGTTAATTTATCAACATAAACCGAGGCACAATATGATAACTGTGATAACTGATGAATGTTGCCGCTCATGGAAATTGTGGAAGAAATGCAGGAAATTAAAATTACAACATGTTTTCTAAGGATAAGGACTTTAAATGGCCCATGACTGCAGAAAAATAATGCTGCTTTCGTCTCCATTCCATGTATGACTAATTGACAAAAATTGATTCCTGTCTGTTTGTGAGTTCCCATATAAAATATGCACTTATGCAATTATCTTTGATGAATGCAGATTGGATTAATTTTTGTATAAATTTGAATATTTTAAGCATTATTAGAGTAATAATGATATCCGTGACATCATTGACATCTGACAGCCATGTTTCCTGTCTCTTTGCTGAAGCTCAGACAATAACGGTTGCATATCGTAAAAAGTGGAGGCCAACATGATCTCAGAAATGGCTCTTTGGAATAAATACCAGAGGATATGTGTAGACAGTCAATTCACTATACACTTACACTTAAAAAAAAATTTGACATCAATTTATACGGCTGGATATACCGCTAATATGTTTATTTTATTCGTGCGCATGTAGTTTTTGTTGTTGGTGTTTATTACCTCACAAGGGTCCTGGTCTTCTCTTATGTTGTCACGTTTGGCAGTTGGGACTACCTTACTCTATACTTTTGGCATTATTGTACTTGATTTTCTGTACTTAGATAAGAGCATAAACTGCTAAACTCCAGTAATGTAATGTAATGTAATGATATTTACTGAAGTAATTCAGGTGAGGTACCTTGTTTAAGGCTACAAGAACAGCACGTTATATAGAGATTACACCAGCAACATGGACGGAGGTCCGCATTGGCAAGGCAATGATTGGTCCAGCCTTGCCAGGGATGGTTGGGGTGTAGGTCGGTTAAAATTTGTTAGTTCATTGCTCTATTGTAACCTCTCGGCCAGGCGCCTGCAAGAGATTATACCAGTGACCTCTTAGTTGTAATCTCTTAGCTTCCTTCCATTATAATACACTGCTGCCCCCATACATTTTGAACCTTTGAAATAATTCACTTCCACGATCTGTTTTCATTTCATTTTTCTATGCCTTATTTATATTAAGCTGTAGACAATGTAATTAGTCCAATGTTTCCTTTTTCATTATTTTTCGGTCTTCTTACTGACATGTCATCTTATATAGCTGCACTGTGGTCCTTAAATGTTTTCATTATGCTCTCATTTGTTCAAAGATTTGATGGTTTATCAAGCATTCTTAAATTATTATTGTTTTTATATTTCATATTTAGTTTTATATTTCTTGCACACACAAAAGAAAGCTGATCATCCTATGTAAACCTATAGTATGTGCAATTAGATTAAATCCATCAGTGCTGTCATATAGAATTTTCATGTTTAGGATTACCAATTTGTGTTAGAGGACAGTATTTTCCATGTTATATATTTAGCTTGTTCTTTCTAAAGGCACTGTATAATAGTATATTTTGAATTCTGGGTGGCATTTCCAATATACAAGTAATTTAGTCCGCCTCCACAATAAGTTAAGGACTAATCTAAAACATTTTCTCTCAGCCAATCAGGTTCTGCCTTGTTTAATACTTTTCAGTTGGATCAACTAATCAATGATATTCATAGTGGAGAGTGATTGAATGTTTTTCCAGGTAGCAGTATTCTCTCCATCCCATCCATTCACTTCTATCCCTGTTTCTAAGCATGAATTCTCCTCGTTAAGGTGTGTCAAGAAAAAGTCAAAGTCGAAGAAGTTATACAACTCCTTATCAGTTAATGTTTATTAATTTATGTACATTAACAACAATATATGCACATAAATCAGAAGAGGTATTAGCTTAGCCATCAAAGTTGCTGTCCAAATATGCAGTTATGATACATATCTGATTCATATCAGAATGATAAATGATGAAAAAGTGAGCTTTGGCACCTGCTTTGAAAAAGCATTACAAAGTGATTTCAATGTTTAACTTTGCTGTCCTCTGAATGACTAACAACACTTTGGCACACAGTATTGGCTAACAGACACCAAGGTGTCATACAAGGATATAGTGTGTTCTGATTTATGTTCATGAGGAACAGCAACACAATTCAAATCACATAATTCTGCTAGTAAAAGGTGGAAATGGAACCAAGGCAACATGACAGTAAACTGGGACTGCTGAATTATGCTTGTATTTAGCCAAAACGTGAAAAGACTTCAATTGAAGGTTCTGTGAGGTTCTCCCATTGGTGAGCAAGTGTGAATGGAAGATTAAAAACTTGGGGGAATTTTTAAACCAAGATTAAGCTGAGAGAGAAGTGACTTCCTGATATCTGTCCTTCAATCCTAATCGCTTCTGGCGATTCCAATGCACTATAGTTATTTTGCCTGAATTTCCTGAGTGTTTTTGTTTTTGCTTTGCTGTCATAGCACATTCATATAGAGCGTGTAATATTTTTGACAAGCTTGCGTTGACGTGCCTCACGTAGCAAATCCATGATTGTGAAATAAAATACAACTTGACGTGGTTCTACGAGAAAATGAAACCCACGGGAAATTGTTTGCTTGCATGTCCTAAGCATTTTAAAAATCAGCTTTGAGAAGACCAACGGCGATCACTTTGTATGTCCAGCTAAACACTTACTGTGGGTTTCATTTTTTGAACGCTTATCGCGTTTCCAGAAAAGCATTACGAATTTCTGGCATTTGTAATGAGGAGATTTAGGCAGAAATAAAATTGTTTTCCTTCACATTTCCCACGCCGTATTGCGCTTAATGAATAAATGAAATTATCTTTAAAAAAGGCAACAATTTCACACCGGAGCACACAGGAGAAATATCCTCGCCCCTTTTCTCAGCTTTTCTTTTGTCATAACGCTCCAAAAATTGCACCCACACTCGTAGCTTTAGCCTTTGACGAATGCTACAGCACACAATTTCAATTAAAATCTGGCACAACAAAACTGGGTCTCGTCTCTGAGACGGAGGTTCTCTGGAATGATGCCGTTACAAACAGTCCTCCACAAAGTTATTCACGCACTAATAAAATAGCAAAAAATACATCCTTGTTTACATTTGAAAATCTATATTATCATAAAGGGAGAATCCCTGGGAAAAAGTGCATTTACATATCTCTTTGCGCAAAACTGAGTGCTCAGCATAACTAAATCTGGTGTATAAATAGGGTTTCGTCTCAACAGCATGAAACCAAACTGAATGCCCTTGAATAGATTTTGCATTTTAAACCTAGATCAAATAAAAAAGGACACAAAGGAAGTACCAAGTGAAATTGAAAGTGTGATTGAGGGAGAGGGCGAGGATAAAGATGGGATTAAACTCCATAGGTCTGGTTTCTGCAGATTGCCTTTAAAGGAAAATAGCCATAAATGCAGGAAGTCTGAGGTTTACAAACTGTACGCGCCGGCATTTGTACCCAATTTTCAGCGTATTTTCCACATCTAACTGTGCTTCCACTGAAACTCTATTTACATGCAGTTAAAAAAGGACTTCAATACACGGTTCTGTCTATTTATCCATGTAACCGACATCAGTATATCATTCCAGTTCGAGCCTTCAACTTCCTCCCCCCGAAGCTATAATGTGCAGGTAAACAATGCTAATGTCAATTCTCCATCACAGCTGGTGAGGGAAAGAGTGAAGAAAAAAAAAAAAAACTCAAACCAAAAGAGGGAATTTCAATTCCCTTTAACTGAAGCATGTCAGAATCAAATTACATGAATCTGTTTTTGGAGTGTGGGGCTGTTTTAGAAATGAAACATTTCTCAGTAGTTGTGGGGGTAGATTGGGGCGCATGAGCACCGTATATCAAATCAGGTGAATGCTCAGAGTGAATTTTCCGTGCTCCCTCTCCTATGTGAATTAGTAACACAACGTTAGATGGATGGATTTATATTTCAGAAGTGTGGAAACTCCAATAACACCATGCAATGACTCACACTTTGGTTAATGATTGATAGAATGGGACGGGGTTTGGGATAAAGAGATCATTATAATTTTAAAGACACAGATTATAATATCAATATATCATACACACTGGATTTGTATTACACTTACACTAATAATTACAACAGTGTACGGCATTAATTACTTATAAGGGGAGACTGGAACACATATGATATGTGTAAACAAATACAATTATGAATAGTTTATCAGTTTCAGTTTGAAAGCTTCTGTTTCTTTTCATTTTAAAAATGTTTCTCAGTAGTGATGTACAACTGTACTACAATTTTGGACAGATATGGATTTTATTCTGTTCTGCCAGTGTACAGTGTGTAGTCTTTCATCATGAGAAATCAACATCCTTTCAGCTCTTGTAGAATCAGATACTGACCCTGTCTGTGAGAATATGGTTTACTCCACGTTAGGTGTCTTATGAGCTAATGAGAAGCGAGTTCTCTAATGAGGAGGGGCCAGGAGTCTTGGCTTGAAATGTGACATAAACCTTTGACATTAACTCCCACATATCCTCACAGTCAGGTAATTATCAAGGTATCTGTGTAGGTGTCTTATCAAAAGGTGTGAACAAAAATGTTCGCAAAAATAAGTGATAATCGTGAAATTCCCCTGGATTATAACTGGGCTTTCTGTTCTCACCTTTCACTATCCATATCTTGATAAACATTTGCGTTCTAGCTTACTATTAAGTTTAAACGCTCTGTGAATTATGTGGGAATTCACTGGACTACGGTCTCCCATTAAGAAATATTTCTTTTCAAGTATTTCAGAATAGTTTGTGGTGCAAATTTTAGATGGTTGTTCATAAAAACAAGGAATTTAACAAGTCTTCAGGTTGTCTCTCCTTTCATACCATATCCCAAATTTGACACATATTTTAAAGTGGTATGGACTGCTAATTTAGCTTAAAGAGCTCATGCAAGAAGTATTATGTTAGCGTGCTGTTTACCTACAGCACAGAGACTCAGAATATTCCGTTAAACTCTATATCACATGGGGCAACATATCTCAAGGTAAATGGCGGCATCACTGGAACACATGTCATATATACCCAATGCGCTATAGACAATTATTAATTCATGAGAAGCCATTTAATATGCATGCACTCATTATTTATGTAATGAATACCAAAAACAAACCGATCAGGGAAATAGCTTAATAAACAAAACAGCGGTGTGTGTGCTCTGCTTTCCTTCAAATATTTGTGTGTACTGACTTTATGGATAAGCACACTGTAGGAGTAATTGTCTAAATAGCAGTCTATTTTGTGTGTACTCTTCTGTAAGCCCAAAGCGTTCCTTCTGTAATGTCATTACCATTGAAAATGTGTTATGCGATTAATTATGGACTTAAAAGCACAACAGATGATTCACCGAATATTGTTAGGCAAACAAGACTCCCCGAAGGGGGAACTATTTATAGTTTTAATTTTCATTCAAAATATTATTCCACCCACCTACTGAGAGAGATTTGAAATGCGTTGATGTGTTTTTTTTTTTTTTTCTTCGGTCTTGTTACATTTTACTGTCTTATTTTTCAGTCCTGTTCCACATACATTAAATTAAATTGACATGTAGCCCACGCCGGGTGGGTATACAACTAACCCAGAAGGTGCGGATGAGTTGATTGGATGTACAGGTCTTCCCTTTGTTCATTGTACCCAATGATTTTCTTTCAGTGTACGGATTCAGTGGGCTGCAGATGGGATCTAGGATAGGAAAGGATATTTTCTGGGGGCCTTGACTTTGACAAAGGGGGGTGGGAAATCCATGGTGCCAAAACTGGGTGATCACAATTACAGCCCAAAGCTGGGATCACTTCCGTCTGTTCTGGGTGTGGATTATTCTCGATAATCAACTTCCCACCAAATTGCTTTAAGGAATGTGCACCAAACTTACTGCATATTGCATGTCTTTTTCAGTACATTGCTACAGATTTTACAGGTTACCGTTGCAATAACATCTGTCAGTGCAGAGGGTGCATAGACAATAAACGCTGAAATGTCTGTGTATTGTATGTACTGTGCTAGCTCTTTCAGAATCTCCGTTTAAATTTCAATACAACTTGAATAATTCAATTTTACATGCACTCGGTCTTAGACTTCTGTCAAGGTGACGGTGTGTTCATTGTTGCAAGATTGTAGCTCTATTATTGAATAGAATAGATATTTTATGGAAATCCCTCTATTTTACTCAAAGAATGTTTTGCTGCTTTGAAGTGTTTGGGTGCACACGGGATAAATCTTAGTAAAAACCTCACTCCTACAGTTGCTTGAAATCCAAAAGAAAAGGCCCATTGTGTGAATTAACCATACGCTGTTGTGTACACTTTGATAAGTTATGAATTGGGTTGCACTGTTAAATATTAATTTCCTGACTTTGTCTGCATGCTTGTATACGTTAAACCTGATATCACGAGAAGCAAAGAATCTTTTGTCCTATGAAATTTGTGATTCACATAACTGGGATCACGCTTATGCATACAGAAGTTGTAATATCTCAAGACAGCCAAGAATTAACTTAGTTATTGGGTAAATCACTGGACAGACAAACACTGGGGTAACTCTTGACCCCTTTGTAAGGAAAGAAACAGATGCTATGTTGAGCTAATATGAGGCTTAATCTCAAGATCCAAGCAGAATTGAAGACATTTGGTGGCACGGGTGTGCCCTTTGTTAACTGTGGCCTGCTGCAGATGAATATTTGCGCTGCAGTGAATAGGATCTAGCTGTGCTGAAGCTAGAGGAGATTGTTGTTGGTAGTCATAAGAAAGCTGAAGACCTGCTCAGATAATTGCTATCTATTGTCCAGTGTGTTAAAGGTTTTTCCAGTGTTAGAAAAATGAATCGGAAAAGACTATCCACACAAAACCCCACCTGAAAGCTAGGTCTTTCCAGGTATATAACATACAGTACATTATCATGTGCACATTAGCTTTCATAGCCAATTATTAAGCTATGAAAATCTCCAACCATAAAACATATACAGTTTTTACATTCATTTGATGCGCTAACTTCATATCTGTTGAGGGGTGACTCATTCAATGATTATTTTTTATTTTCCAGAATCATGTTTAATGAATGATTCTTAACAATTTGTATAGCTATCCTAGCTTGTTAGGTGTCTGCAATTACTCAAAATGCATAGCCATGATCACCACCTAGCTTCTCAGCTTCTAAGATTATTTAAAAAGCAAAGTTAGCCCAGGTGAGGAAGTCAAATTAGCCTCTACATCCGCCCACAGCCTGCTGTAAGTCTCTCCATGTGCTGTTTGACTCCAGAGTTAACGCCAATCAGATGGTGACGATACACCTGAACATATAGCTGTCTATTAAAATGCCTGTTTAGATTCACAAAATGCTTTAATTGTAAAGCAATGCTGTTTTCCTGTTTGTTTTTTTATTTCAATCATCACCCCAGCCTCCACCTGCTTGGTTCTGCTTTTCTATCTGCCCTGGGGGTGGGGGATTTTAAATTGCTCATGTAATTGCACTCCCTTGGAAGAGATCGCCCCCAAAAAGCAGAGCCTTCAGCTAAAATGAAAGTAATGACACTTACATGTCAATAAACACTTAAACCAAATGCATGCGTTTCCCTGACTGAATCTAAATTAACTTGTTTGCTTGCGTGATCCTGTTTTCTCTCATTGAAAATCACAAGACTGCACTACCAGGAAACACACACTAATTTATTGTGATTCTAAACCACACTTTTAAAGATTTCCTATCACAGTCACTGGAAGTGTACACTGAGTGATCGTAAATTCAGAAACCATTTAAAAATGCAGGGAACATTCTTAAAAATACATTTATATATTAGTATGAAATATAAATTCACAAATATGAAAAAATCATGTGCAAATTCAATATTCAATAATACATTTTCATACTGGGATTTCATGATCACAGGTGATTAACTGAAGTTAAGGAATAACAGCTTGGGTGACTTTAAATCCGTGACTTCCCATTTAACAGATTTGATCTCACAGCTCACACCGAAAGGTAAATATGCAAAAAATTCACTAAAATATACGTGTGTGGATTTACAGCACCCAAAGCTGACATTCCTTTCATTTTAGCTCTTTGTAATAAATGTGTAATAACCCTTTTATATAATAACTGAATGATCGCAATATAACTGATACCGTTTCATTCCTGTAGCGTGTGAATAAATCAGGATGAAATTGCTTGCACTTACAGAGCGACAGTAGTCACTGTATGATGTGAGGAACATAACAGCAACATGGTCTATATTATTATGGACTTCTCGGTCACCTAGCCTGAACCCAGTTGAGTTTAATGGGATATGTTGGAATGACAGCTTAAACAGCCTTTTATATTTCCAACAACGCAGCATGGGTTGACTAACTGTCTTGTGGAAGACCATGGTGCTATTCACCCTGCAGAATTCCTAATGCCGGTGGACTGTAGTCCGTGGTGCTTAGAGGCTGTAGTTACCTCATGTGGTTGTCAACTAATAGACTCTACATTTGTATTTCTGTTTGTTCTGCTTAATTGTGCTCGTAAAATTGAGTTTTTTGCGTGGCTGAGGGTTTTGGAAAATTACTAGTACTGTCAGCCAATCAGGGGTATGGCTCATTAATATGAATGCAAGAATGCGTCCCACCCATTCAAACAGATTGTTTGCTATGAGGAAAGAAATACCAACCTGAGGGAAGACATGGAAAATGAAAAGTATGTATTGATGATGATGTGCTTCCAAACATATTTTAATAATATTTTAGTTTAAGCAAAACGTACAACTAAATTTGCTTAAATTGGTAAAAAAAAAAAGTAAAAAAGTGTATTCATCACCTCATTAGCTATGCTGATTGTAACAATGTAACTGCTTTAAACTAATATTGGATGCTAACATTGGAATTGAGATCGTTTAATTAATTCTATTTGGCATCCATTTGCATTATGGAAATATTTCCCATTTACAGATAATATTGATATTGGAAAGAGATCTGCACATTCCATAAATATGATACAAGCAACATTAGACATGAGCTATAAACATGGCCGGAGAAAAACAAGGGGTTTTGCGGTGGCATGAGTTTGGTCTGGGGGCATTTGGAAATTGGAAACATACTAAAAGTTCCCTGATTTTAATAAACAGACGACCTCAGTCCTACTGTCTGTTATTTCTGCTGACCACGCCCTAAGGATTAACATCTAATTAGCCTGTAGGACAAATGCAAAGTCCTTATTAATCTCAGTAGTGAACCAACTGCACTTCAGGGTACAGTTTGAGGCCATACTTGAGCTATTCTTTCCATTAGTATGATCTAGTAAACATGGCATAGGGTGCTGTAAACAGTTGGTTGAGCTGTGTGCCATCAGGACAAATATTTCTTGTTTGTGAAAGGATTATATTTTTATGCAACCCCAAATTGATTCAGTAAGTGATGGCCGATGTTTTTAATGCGGTCAGGTTTATGTCTGCAAACGTTTTTTTGCGTAAATACAGACTGAAGTAGATTTATACTCACTGCTTGTGAACCAATCCAAAGAGCAACACTTAAATGTATTACATATATCAGTATATAGATATGTTGAGAGTATTTAGAGTCACTTGAAGGGTTTTCACTTTTTAGTGTGTATTTATTGAGAATATCCAGAATATTAATGCGATGAAGGGGAATGTGATGTGGTTGAGAACGATCCGTATCAGCGGTTGCCGCGGTGTTCCGGCGTCTGCCTCACAGATAAGCGTCCCTGTATCTGCCTCATCTGAGATGCACGTTTCGCCCACTGACACATTTACGAAACCGGCGTTATTCGCCAGCCGTCAATCACCGCCGTAAAAGCAAGGTTTTATCGCAAACTTGTCTGGACTTTTTGACCAGAAACTATCCAATGGGGATTTAAGGAGGTAAGGGCAGTTTGAGAGCTCTCAGAAAAAGGATTCAAAGGAGAAAATATGAAAAATTTATTTGGAATTTATTTGGAAAGGATGGATTTTTTTTTTTTTTTTTTTTTTTAGTTTGAACAGTTGCCATTAAGATCCCTCAGAAGCACATGCCACACTTTTTAATTATATCACTTATACAGGTAAATCTACAATTTGTGAGGACATTGTCCTGTATTAGCATTATGAAGTCCATTAGTTATAACTGCATTCACTAATCCAATGAGTCTGTATTTAATGTAAAGGTGATGAGTGTGTGAATCCTGTCACTATAACATTTAATATCCAGTCTGATGAACTCAGTGTCATCTCAGTGGAAATCTACTTTGGAAACAGAAATCTACTATTATCTAATAATGCACATTATTTTCAATTACATTCAAGGAGGGTGGACATAGTTTACAGTAGATGGTGTGAAAATGATAGTAGCGTATGACTTATGTGTTTATACAGGGTGTTAGCACTACCAAAAACTGGTAACCCCCATGTTTGAACAAAATAATTTAATGGTAAACATTGATACGTTGGTCACCATAATGGGCCCGACTGGATTTTGTGGCAAGAGCCGCAACCGAGTGAATCACTCCTAAGCCCTTTTATTATTTTTTGTTGAAAATATTTTATGTTTTATACCTCCGTCGAGGCTAGCTTGGTTTTCTTCCCTTTACTGCAATAATAGATAGGGACATCTACAATGATAAATGCATAGGTTAAAAAATGCACAGGTTACATATAACAAGGGTTAAAAATATCATATTAATCATTTCACTAATAAGTGAAATATATAAATGAGAGCACCTGTATCCCTCGGGAGAGCCTACCACTACATCCCATTACAAGACTTCCATCTGAAGAGAGACTATGGAGAATTTAAAAGGTCAAAGATGTTTTTACCTGCAGTCTTTCCTTTCTGAGCGTTGTTGAAACTCTTTGTTCTTTATCAGAAATATGCTGTACCCACACCAGTAATTGCACACATTTTTGATCCTTACTCTTTTTTTGTCCCCATGTGTTTCGCAGGCAAAATTTTGCCAAGAGGATAATTTATTCTTATATTCTTGAAATAGGACATTTTAGGATGCACTATCATATGATGTGTCTTACTTTAACGATGTCATATACATTCAATTCTGGTTCAAAAGCAACAGCTTTTGACTTGTGATGTATTTAGGGCATAATGAAACAAGATGGAAAAATAATGAGAGAAAAGGACTGGTACATTTTCCGTGTTTACCAGGCAACCAAATCTAGAACAGTTTACGCAGTTTAAGGCATTAGCAAGCAGCCCATTATCCTTCCATACTCCTAAACATTCAGAAAAGCCACTGCTTCAAGGAGGATTGAACCAGCACCCCACAAAGAAACAAACCAATCTCCCTAACTGTTATACTACACCACCACCCAACATTACAACTGCTATTAAATAAGACATTAAATCATCACTCAACTGAATGGGAATGATTTGCGCTTAGAGGGTTTTTTGCGCACATATATGGCTGAAGGAATTCAGAGGTTTCCACTCTTTCACTCTTGGGGAGAGATTTATCAGTGCTAACTGTGTATTTTGTAAGACAACGCAGTCATTAACTGTCTTCGAGGCTTACGGTCTCTTCTAAGATATTTCTCAAAACCTATTTTCATTGGAACCTATGTGTGAAGTGCCAAAGGGAAATTAATATCGCTGGCCATCAATGATGCTGCGGTAACTAAGGAGGTGAATATTCTTTCTGAGGATAAGGGTATACTGTACCTCCAAAGTCCATATGTATTAATGGTAATAAGGCTAATAGGTGGGCATACTGTCTGAGGAGGTGGGTATACTGTACCTCCAAAGCCCATATGTATTAATGGTAATAAGACTAATAGGTGGGTATACTGTCTGAAGAGGTGGGTATACTGTACCTCCAAAGTCCATATGTATTAATGGTAATAAGGCTAATAGGTGGGCATACTGTCTGAGGAGGTGGGTATACTGTACCTCCAAAGCCCATATGTATTAATGGTAATAAGGCTAATAGGTGGGTATACTGTCTGAGGAGGTGGGCATACTGTAACTCCAAAGCCCATATGTATTAATGGTAATAAGACTAATAGGTGGGCATACTGTAACCGCAAAGCCCATATGTATTAATGGTAATAAGACTAATAGGTGAGTATGTGTCTGAGGAGGTGGGTATACTGTACCTCCAATAGCCCATATGTATTAGTGGTAATAAGGCTAATAGGTGGGCATACTGTAACCCCAAAGCCCATATGTATTAATGGTAATAAGACTAATAGGTGAGTATACTGTCTGAGGAGGTGGGTATACTGTACCTCCAAAGCCCATATGTATTAATGGTAATAAGGCTAATAGGTGGGCATACTGTAACCCCAAAGCCCATATGTATTAATGGTAATAAGACTAATAGGTGAGTATACTGTCTGAGGAGGTGGGTATACTGTACCTCCAAAGCCCATATGTATTAATGGTAATAAGGCTAATAGGTGGGCATACTGTAACCCCAAAGCCCATATGTATTAATGGTAATAAGGCTAATAGGTGGGTATACTGTCTGAGGAGGTGGGTATACTGTAACCCCAAAGCCCATATGTATTAATGGTAATAAGACTAATAGGTGAGTATACTGTCTGAGGAGGTGGGTATACTGTACCTCCAAAGCCCATATGTATTAATGGTAATAAGGCTAATAGGTGGGCATACTGTAACCCCAAAGCCCATATGTATTAATGGTAATAAGACTAATAGGTGAGTATACTGTCTGAGGAGGTGGGTATACTGTACCTCCAAAGCCCATCTGTATGAATAGTAATAAGGCTAAAGGTTGGACATACTTTAAAAGTATGGGAAGTTGGAAGTTGGCATGTGTGTATATACTCTCATATACACCAATATCAGATTGATTACATATGCTACAATTAGGTGTGGTTGACACTAGGTCTGTTGATCAGTACTATCCATTAAACTGAAAGTATTTGTTGAAATGGAAGAATTGTGAAACAACATGAGTAGCTGTATCTGTAATGGATGGAGCAACAATATAGTATCAGTGACTCCATGTTTGGGACCACTGAATGCATTAGCAGTGAGTTGAAAAATGTTTTTTATTGGTTCAAGCAGTCAGTGAATGACAGCTGAGTGTAAGCTTCACGCTTGCTGAGACCTCATTTCAACCATCGCTAGTTTGAGGATGTTTCTCTGAGGATGTACGTTCTGGAATGTTCCTATCAGGAACACCTCTCCAGACACAAAGAGGATGCCACATATTTCATACTTTTTCATACAAATCTGTCATTGTTTTCTTACCCACATATTTACGCTCTTACCTGATAGGACCAACCCACGACTATGTTCTCTGTTCTCGGTCTCTAGTGACTGTAGAAAAGGTCAAAACTGAGATGGGGAACTGGGCCTTTTCCCATAATGCACTTTTTCCCTGTAAGGTACTGCAAAGGACCCACAGTCTAGGACAGACAGTATCTCTTCTCCTCAAGTTTAGGCTCCACTTGAGTCCCATTTATGTGACAGTTGCATCTGATTCTAAATACAGATTTGATTTTTTTAAATTTTATTTTATATTGTATTTATTTCATTGCTGGTATTGGTCTGTGTTTTGTTTTACTGCCCTGGACTTTCTTTCCTGGCCACCATTGCAAAAGAGGATTTTGACCTCAAGGGTCTTTCCAGGTTAAAGTAAACAAATTAACAAACATCATGACACTCACTTGCCGCATCTGCAGAGGGGAAACCAAGGAATCTGATTGGCTGCCAAAGTTGGAGACAGATAATGCGTAGTTTGGGCACTGAAACGCCTCTCACTGAGATGTTTGGCTCCAGCCAGGTGTTGTCTCAGCTTTATTTAGACTCCTGGCTGAGGAAGAAGGACCATCGCTCTCATTTTCCTGTCTTCTTAAAATGTGATGACAGCCCATGGAACTCATTCAGGCCTGCGCTAATGAGACAGACAGTAAAACATGAGCGCCCAGCCATATCAAAGAGACAGTCAAACCTATATGCGGTTGATGGCTAAAACAGAGCTCTCAAAGGAATGATTTTCCAGTAAAACAGAGTGTGTTAAACACATTCATTATCTGGCTCAAGTTAGTTAATTTTTGGGGCTGCGCACAGCACAAAACATAGGCTACACATTATAGTCAGCTTTACTGTAATGTACCAGCACAGAAGTACTTCAACCCATACTTTTGAAATATAGTCAATACACTCTTTACTGAATGAAAGTAGTGCAAACTATGAATAAAGCAATGCATGGAAGTAACTGACTGTATTGAATCTTCGTTCATGTCTGAGTTCTACCCATATTACCCAATGCATGGGTCCAACTGAAAAACACAAACCGTAATCACTGTGTAAGATGACAAAAGGCAGGAATGGAAGTGGTCCATTTTATTTTGTTTAGATGTGAGTTTTATTGTTATAGATTTATATTCAGAGTACAGATGAAATGTGATATGGGTACCATGAATAAAACTGAAAATGAAGTTCATTTTATTTTGTATTGGGGTCTATTATTAGAAATCCAGGAGGGCGATGTACAATAAATTCAGTGACAAAATGGACTCCATGACCATGAAAGACCCCCCCCCCCCCCCCCAAAAAAAAAAAAAAAATTGAAGAAACTGAGTCTAAACTTTTTTTTTGAAAGGCCTGTATGATGAGAAAGACACTATGAATTGATAAATGACTGGATTATACTGTGTCTTCCAATGTTAACTGCTCTTGTTCATATATGAAGAACCACAATTAGATAAAAAAAAACAATTGTTCATGAATTTAATTTTAAATAATCAATTTATTTATTCACTGTAACAGACAAAAATCACATGTACAGAACCATCATAATTTGTTCTCAAAGCTAATGATTTATGATTGTACTCAAGCTCTGTGTCATTAATTAGTACAGCATAATGTTAGCATTGCTGCTGCATACTTAATTCTTGCTCTGGCCACCAGTTACTACCAGAATCTAATTATGTTCTATCAATAAATACATCATGCGCAACTCGTTATACGGCACCTTTTTTTTTATAAAGCAAGCAAAATCCACAAGGCCAAATTAAACCTTTGTTCTGAATTTGAACAACAGATGAATAAAACATAACTGCATGTGTGTGTGTCTGTTTGTATTTCTGTGGTTTAGAGATTGCGCTTATATCCTTAATACTTATTCTTCAGACAGTTCACGCGCATAAGAGAATCAAAAGAGTCACTATATGTTTTTGTATACGTGTATGGTTCTGATGGGGGATTTGTTTTGATATGGATTGTATCTAAGAGCGCACGTATTTGTTTCTGCATATGTGTGTGTGAGAGTCAGTGAGCTGTGAGCAGATGAAGCTTCAAAGCCCCCTCAAGAGACTGGGGTTGCTTTGATTCTGTATATGTCAGCTTCTGGAGTTCAGACTCTCAGTGGAACCCTCACATGCTGGTCTTCTATTCAATATTTAGCATGCTTTATTGAAACGGCAGCCTTCTATAAAAACTATTGGTGAACATGTACAGCAGGGTCATATTTTTAACTGAGAATTTGTTCTGGCCATGGTAGCATTATCGTCGGGTTGTCACAAACATGCCACCCGTGTCACGTACTTTGCCTCCAGCAGCTAAGAAAATGGTGTGTTTGGTGGTCAATGGAAAATGCACAGCTTTTGATTCAAAACTTTATTAAAGGTCCATAGTAAGGGACGATAAGTGTTTATACTGAAAGTGTTAAAATGCTAAAATTCATTGTACCTCTTTAAGAACGGAGTACAGAGCTTAATCATGAAGAATCATTTCTGTTCTTTTGAGGGAGCAATTAACATTTTCTCACAAGAGAACAAAAGTATACCTTCACAGACCTCTTTCTTTATATGTATGATGAGACAGTCCTTGTTTTCTATGTAATGGAAGCCTCTGTTTAAACATTAAATGCTGTATTGAATATCAGGTTTAGTGTTATTTGTACAACTGTGTAGTTGGTGTTTGTGTGACCTGCCTTGTTTAATCTCTCAGCTGTTTAAACAAATGAACAGGAACACAAAATTGTTGTTCACCTTGGGAGTCACCAATAATTTGCATTATATTACATCACAATCACATTTTGGCTTGGCTTATTTTTGGTTGGTGGAAACTCCATTGTGACATCACTGAATGGTACAAAATATTCCCTGTAATTTCCCATGGCAAGTCCAGATTTTTCTCTTTTGGCCAGATTTATCAATTTCATTAGCACATGTTACATTTTTTTACATGCAATTTCAGTAAGATGATTTCTGATTGGAGCAAACAAGCCACCTCAACCGATCAAATGCTCTCTTAGTCTTTTTGCAGCAGGGATACAGTTTTTGCACATAATAAATTCTTGAGTAAATCAAGCCCTCTTTTGAAACTTCACCACAGATTTCTCATTGATTTTCAGTGACACTAAACAACCCCCCCCCCCCACCCCCACAGCATCTCTTGTACTAGGCTTCTCTAATTTGTTTTTCATTTTCTCATCACACAAACCTGAGGTTCAGTCAAAAAGCCCAAAGCTTCTGAACTCCCCCCCCCCAGTCAACAGTGTTAATTACAGATCCTCAGATGTGATAGAACACAGCCCTATTCAGATTGATTACTCTCCGAGATGAGTTGTCTACCAATTACTCAGACAATTAGCCAACTAATTAAATACCCCCTGCTTCCAAAAGCGAAGAAAAAAAAAGCATTGAGAAGCTCCCTTGACATATTAGCTGTCAAGAATTTTTGTGGGAAATTATAGCGAAAGCTAAAACGCAAGAGATGTGCTGCAGCAAAGGCTTTGGGTGCGATTCAAGAGGCGTAGATGGCGATAAAGTTGTAACTGTCATGTCACCTCTGCTAACGGCGGAAGAGGCGGATAAACGGGGTGGGAAACGGGGGGACGGGGGGTGTGGGGGCAGGAGACTGCATGCTCCATGCTTTCTAGGACACGGCTAGGGAGCCCTTTTTATTAAAGCGGGACGTCGAGGAACAGGGAGGCAAAAAAAAAAGGTTAGGTATGAGTAATTAGCGACTGACAGCGGACAAAAATCCCGAAATGGATTACATGGCTGCCAGTGTCTTGTCAGTCAACATATTGGCCTGAGAACCATCGCTATCACCTCCGCGCATGTCTAAGGTAACGCGCACGCCGGAGGAGGGAAGGAGTTTTGTCCCCGACGGTTGTCGACGGCTTGTATCACACGTCGCATTGATAAGGATGTCTATGTTTTCAGCTATATTTTTTTTATTATTATTATTCCGAATGACCGACCCATTCATCTCCAGCCTTTGTGATGCTAATAACCTGTTATCTGGACGAAAGGACGTATGTGGTTAAATGAAGAAGAGGGGGACAATGGCGAACGAGCGTGCCTTCTTATTTATTATGCTGGAGGCGTGATACTCCCTTGATAATGTTGGTAATTAAAGAGACAACAATGCTCTTCCCTCGAGGCTTAATATCCTCCTTGTGCCCAGACTTGCTTTATTGGGAGAATTATACAAATGAATGGCGATAGGTCTGCCTTTTCCATTAAAGCTGTCTAAAATGTGTTTGTTGAGATTGAATTCCCTAATTAATATTGTGCTTTTGTTGCTCCCCTCTCTCGGTAATGATTGAGATTTTTATGACAAAAAGGTCATTTGTACACAGACGACATCTCTCAGCGAAAATAATTCTTGACATATATTGTTTACCTCCGCGCGCACGTGTTGTCGCTCGCACCGTGCGCATCATAAGTTGTCTTTTTGTAATTATTGCGAAAACTGAGTGTTAAAAATTCACATTCATTTTACAGCGCTGGACTGCTTAATTAGCATACACATTCCTCTAATTAACATATGTCAACACCCTCTCTTGAATGGCCCTTTTGTGTTTGTTATTTCCTGTTTTTTAATCATAGTGATATTTTTTGGAAGACAATAGAAACACACAGTAACCAGCCAGTGAAATAAAGAGGGCTGAGTCATTTCAGTAATGGACAAGTGCTCATTGGTGCTCTGCTTGTCCCCATGGCAATGCAAGTGGGGTGTCATTTTTGCCACCTCATCATATTTCACTGTAGCAGTAATATGACATAATTCAAAATGATTTAATTTACACTTAATGGAATCTAATTCATATACAATGATTAGTAATGGTGCTGACCAAGCAAGCTCTCAGCAATGAACTATACACAGGCACAGTTTTGTCAGGTAGCATGGTGGGACAGCTAGGTAATAGTGGGTGTACCAAAAAAAATAAATAAAAAGAGAACAAAAGCTGTCACCATGGGCACTTTCACATAGGTAGCGAGTCAGAAACTGTTAGAGCACCCGTAGGCCTCAGCCAATCAAACAATCTATTCACTGGGCTTCTGAGATAACGTAACCATTGCTAACGCTGTGCAATATTGTCACACCGTTGTACGCTCCATGGCACATTTCAGCCAGCAGCAAATGTCATGGCAGTCCAAATTGTCTTTCATCTATTGTTCATCTTCCTCTCCATCCTGTGTTGGAGTGGAGCTTTCTCTCACTTCTTCCATTGGTGAGAAATCTATGGGAAGATGAGGTAAGACATGGGACTTCTGCTTCCTGTCCCCGCTGGCAAGTCTCACTTTTCAATATTCAACACAACCTGTTCTCATTTTCTTCTTGTCTAAATTTATTTTAAAAAGCATACCAGATTTAATTATTTACGATGTGCAATTTCACTCCAGCTGTAGGATTTACAATCCGTGCAAACCCCAACAGCAAGATGAAAGCGATGTTTCTGAAGTGTTTACTTGGAGCCAGCGTCGCACAAAAACCTTGATTTGCTTAATTACAAAGCAGAAGAGCTAACTAAGCTAAACAGACATCATTTATCTCAGAATATAAACATACATTGCACTGTTGACCCAAAAAGATATAAAAAGCTATTGATGAACCCAAATATGTATCACATCCAAAAGAAGCACCAACCCATTACAGTCCTTTCACAGCATAATACATTCAAGTTGATGAACATACTTAAGACCGTGACACAGCTAGTTAGCGAATGGTAATTACTGGAAATGGTTATCATCTGTGTCTGCTTCGGAGCATCGAACTTATTTATTTTTATCGAATAAAGAAAACTTTTTAATCGCAATCCTGTTTTGTCCCAAAAATAAAGTGAACCTGGGAGCAGGTGACCTGCTTTCTTTGTTTTCTCATACAAGTGAGCTAACCGCTAACCAGTGCTTGAGGGAAATCAGTCATCAGGGTACAGGATACATCACCCAATCAAATTGCAGACTGAGATCTTGTCTCTGTAATGACTGCTTTCATAGCTGACATGCATCATCAGCAAGCACATCATTATAACCATATTAAATTTACAGAATTACCGTGTATTCTCGTTGTCAAGACTTAATTTTCTATCCAATCAACTGGTCATCGAGTCTAATTAACTATTGGATCCAAAAACAATTGTATACTATCAGATCTTCAGAAAATCAGCTCTACAGTATATGTAGCCAACTGCAGTGTAAAATAAGGAACAAATGTTAAACTATAAAATGTAAACCTATTCTTAAAGAGTGGGAGAGCATCCATTCATTCAGAACCGATAAACAACACAAGCTCACAGGTTTGGATCATATTAAAGCAGAGGGGACAAAATGAATAGATCGTACCCTTGAAACCTTACATAATTGTATAAATTAAATGTGCACAATGAATTTAGAGGAAAAAATAGCACACTGATTCAGTCTTTCAATTAATCTGTTAATCTGTAAAGGTACAAATGCCTGTAATTTGAGTAATTATAGTTGTTCCAGTAAGATTTTTTGCGAAGGAAAATCTAATTATTACATTACGTTTGGTAATTATGGAGGAAGTGTGTACAGTAATTGGACCGTGTATTGAGCTCTGTGCATGTGGGAATTTTTTAAAGGAAATCACAGTGACCCCTACATAACCTGTGATGGACTTCATCATTATGTTTTGTTGATTCCGATGAGTGCATGAATTTGACCTGGTTCAAGTGTTCTCTTGCCTGAGCTTATTGTAGCTACTGTGTGTAAAGCACATGTTTGTGGTAGGGACACACAGCCGGTCTATAGCCATGCTGTTGCTCTGCTGTTCTTCTGCTTCTTCAGTGACTCCCGCCTCATTTCCTGTTCTCTACTTCCTGTTTACAGAGTCCTGTCCCATTTCAGGTCATGTCATCTGAGCAATTATTAAGACTCTAGATTTGGCAAATAACTGTGAGAATGATAGCCTATGTTTCTTTTATTAATGTTTTGTGTATTGTAAGGTAAGTGGATATTTTTCTAAATTTTGTCTTAGTATTTTTTTCCCTTATGTTGTACTCTGGATAACAGCCTCTAATAAATGCTTTTCATGTAACACAATGTACTCCCTGATGAGTGGTCTTAGCTGTATGTGGATCGCAGTATGGGGGTTCAATTTGAGGAGCCCGTTGTGGTGGAACTGAAAGGGATGAGGTGCTGATGCTCTGAACAATCAAGTGCTTTGACTTCATCCCTGATCACAGCCAACGCGAGACAATTTAAGCACCACTTAACCTAAACGTAGGTCCCATTTCTGATCTACCAGCCCTGCCCGTGTAAATCGCTCTGACCCCTGAGTGTCTGAGAGAGCCGCCATGCAAATGTATGGTAATGCATCTCTTCCTTTCTGTCTTTCTCCCATCCACCAGAATCCTTCTCTTTCTTCTGTTTTCATATCTCCTTTCCCCCAGTAGAAAGCATTGTAATGGATTTGACAATGACAACAAAAGGAACTGTTAGACCCCTCTCTCTCTCTCTCTCTCTCTCTCTCTCTGTGGTAGAGTTAGCACTTCTCTTGTTTAATGCCTCTGCATTTTAAGTTAGATGATTGTAGTTTTTTTCTTTTAGTAATACGTTACTTCCTTGTAAAATATTAATGCTCACTTACATGCAGCATTGAATAGTTAAATGGTGAATTTGCAGGTAAATTAAAAAGGTAAATTTGTAAATATATGACCAAATAGCTGCCAAATTATGGCCTCCAGGTGTTCAAGTAATTTCAGGCCACTACAGAGACCTTCTGAGAAACACTCATCCATGTCACTGCTGAAACTAAACACTGATGGGATGACTGTGGGGGGGCGGCGGGGGGGGCGGGGGGCTGGGGCACTGTGGCTCTTAGGCTCCTGGTTTGTTTTGATAGTTTCCACGGTGCAGGACAGCGTAAAAGTCCAGGGCGGTCACCCCCTCTTCAGTCTTCCGGTGGAGCGTTTGTTTAAGCATCCGAAGACTTGACCAGATGACCGTGACAGGATAGGAAGGCGCGAAGACCAGACTCCACGTCCTTATTGCCGCGCCCATGGCTCATTCTGGCTCGCGTCTGGGCCTTTAATGACCGTCCCCGCTATGCACGGGGGAGCCGTCGGGCGATTCAGAACGACCGGTGGGTCCCCGGCTCGGAGGCGGAGCGGCGGCCCGGTGAGGTGGCGGGAAGCAAGATCGTCTTTGGTGTCAGAGGTGTGATTAATGACTGAGCAGAATGGCCCCTGCTGGGCAAAGACCCCGAGATCTCATCTTGGTTTCCCCCCTTGTCCTCTTACCACAAGTTAATTACAGAAGACTGGTTCCGTCTACTGTCACCGTTATCCCTTAATTAAAAACCAAAGGAAAAACAAAGAGCTCAGGGTTTAGCCAATCATTACCTGTCATTTGCAAAAACAAAAAAAACTAACTTAGATAACACACAACGGAAAATTTGAGACTGACAGGAAGTCACTAGAGTCACTGTAGAGACGTTTCCAGGAAGACTGGGAAAGCTTTCAGTAGTTTTTAGTGTAATTGTTCTATCCTGGTTTTTACAATGAATTAAGAATACCTTAAGTTCTTTTTCTCACTTACTTTTAAGCCTTTTTACACCTGCTAGTAAAGCTGTTTTTTAAATGATCTTTTTATTTCTATAGGCAATGGACTCATTGCATCGTGAATGTCAACACTTGTTGCGATTTGGTTGTGGACAAACCATGCTGTGGTTATACGGAAACTGGTCTCTTCCTGTGCTTGACTGTTTTCGTTTCTATTTTACCGTAGCAAGTGTAAAAGGCTTGCTCTATTCTGGAGTAGAGCGTTCCGTTCAAACACTCCGCTACTCCAGAGGAAACAGGAGATAAATTGTTCACTTTTCTAATTACACCTAACCTGTCCTGAAACGTAACAGAGGGTGACAATGTGTCTTTAAAGGGGAGGTTGATATGAGTAGGGGAATTTGTTGTGGTTGACCTGGGTTATGAAAACAGACATGTTCTCTTTCAGCACTCCATAATGTCAGATTTAGTGCTCTCCCTGTCCCCACCTGAATGCTTCTACAGCCGTTGTCAGATGGGCCGGCTATTTGTCACCGCACAGCGAAGAGGTCTGTGCAGTCGTGAAATACTAGCGCTCTGAATAATGGAAAACCAGGATTCCCTGTCCTCCTTTTTTTACTTCTGTCCTCCAGTCACCTGTTACTGTGTTTTATCAATGGGCCAATGCAAGCTAGCAGGCTGTTGGGTGTGCAGTTATCCTGGTTTCAGAAGTACCGTCTTTGTTCAGTAAAAATGTGCTGGTTCTGCTTTACTCAGCACTTCCCCACTCATTGATTTCACTGGTTGAGCATCGTGAAACAATAGATCTATATCAATGACCCACAATGCCCTCTGTTTTTTTGACATGGGTTCAACCTCATCTGTTGTAATATTGAGAAAACAATGATGTAGTATGAATCCAAAGACAGTGAAACAAGTACAACAGCTCTCCATTTTGGCTTCCGTAGAGTAATATGACAGGTGCAGATGGGAATATTCAGGCAATATTGAAGATTTGGTGTGTGACCTCAGTATTTCTTGTTTGTCTTTTGGCTACGGCCATTTTGGCTCATTTCATGAGCATGAAAGCATTTCTGTAATATGGACAAACTGCAATTCGTTGCATCTGTATTGATGAGATAAAATTATAAAATTATAGCCAAAATTATAACTTTATTCACACTGTAGCAATCAGAGTGTGGATCCAACTGTTGTCCTAAATTTTGATTCACAGTAACATGTAATTGGCAAATTCAGAAATCACTAAATCTGGCACCAAATTTTAGTTCAAAATTTGACAGGAGTTTATTTTATTTGTCAGTAAAAGATGAGGGACAAATGTTGACTGAATCCAGGCCAATCCAATAAATCCAGGCTATCTTTGATGAGGAACTATGTCACAAGATACTGTTCTTTTCTGACCCTTATCATCAAGACCTATTTTTACTTCCATTTTCTCCCTCAGCGGGCCACAAACCATCATATTCAGTGGGGATTGTGGAACTCAAATTACGCTTTTTTTTTCTCTTAAATTACAACAGTTTCAGCTGCATTTGAGTAATTTGCTCTGAGATTCGCTGTAATGCATTGAGCTTGCTCAAAGCCCCTTGAGAGATGCATTCTGGATGTTTGTGTCCCATATAGCCTCATTCTCATCATTTCCCCATGTGGTCATGTGACTCTGGCCTGTTGAGTTATATAAATCAAATACGCAGGAGAGGATGCAATTTATTTTTACTTCCAGGTCACCTAAGAACACAATGGTAGATCCTTAATGTTGAGGTTCAGGTGTCAAATAGTAAAATTCTCAACCGACAGTTATCAATAATTTACTAATAATTTATTACTGTACTTTCCTCTACAGCTCAGGGTTCTTCCTAAAGAATGTTATAGGCCACTGTGTTCTCTTTCCGGCACCACACTGTGGAATTGTCCATTGTCCCACTGATTTACCAATGAACATATGAAATGACATGAAAACTAAGGTTAAAAGGCCGTTTTTAAAGCGTTTTCTTTAAATTAGCCGAATTTAATGTACTATTCGTGCAACGTGGCAGGCTGTCAATAAAGGCGATGCATCGCAAATCCACTTCCAGGTTTGGAGGACGGGACGCGCCACCTTGTGAAAACTGAGTATGCACTTCTGAAGTGTGTAATAAATAATATGAAATGGCATTTTCTCAGTTATACAGGCAACACAAACTGTTTATTTTTTTTTTAGGGATTATCCCACATAATTTGTATGATTTTTAAACCATTATACAATTTATGTGGTCTTTACCCAAAAACCTATTCCAAGTACCATCACCTTCAGAACTAACTGGCAAATGTCATTAGATGCACATCTCACACCTCACAAAAATGCAGGAATGAAGATATAGGTCTGGAAAGCGAAAGCTAAAGCCAATAATTATTTTTGGTAATGAACTCTGAGCAAACGTGTCATAAAACCGTTCAATAAACTCCATTCCCTCCTCCGTTGTCTGTAACCGGTGGCCTCAGCTGACTGCATGTCAAAGCGGAGGCTATCCCCCTCCCCCCTCCCCCTCGGGCCGAAGAATTTAAAACCCCACGCTCCCGCAATCGGCTGCGAAATTTCCGACTCGGTCGGCGGTGAGCTCATAAATCACCTTTCGAATTCCGGTAATTTTATGCCTCATGGGTTCTCTCGTTATGTGAGTAATAGATAGGAGACACGTCAGGACGACTTCCTGACAGCTTCTCCCTGCTTCCCGCGAAACAAACCGCGATTTCTGCCATTACCGCCAAGGCCCGGTGCCGAAAGACGGAAAATTGGCCTGATTTATCATGGACGATGATGGAGTGTCTAAACATCGCCCGCTCCTTCATCTTCCCCGGCTTGCTCACCAGCCAGAGATGTCATGCTTACTCTATTAATTGCCCGCGTTCTAGATACATCACTCCATGTGATCTTGACCTATCTTTTCATTGTCTGTGCTTCTTTCTTCTCGTAATGGATTGTTTTTATGATAAAACGATGCAGTGAAAATGTGCAGTGCAATATTAGGGCAGAGTGTTTTTTTTGCGCTTGTTTGATTCAGCAAATATTTCTGAAGCCACTGCACTGTCCTTAAGCCTCAGATCTGCATTTCTCCTGCATAATTTACGTTGTGCTTCCTCATACTTCCAACTCACTAATGGCATTAGGGTTTCCTTGCATCCAGGATTTTCTAGGATTGTCCAAGAATTGAATCCTCTATCCAGAAAAAAAATATTTCTTCCTTGGACTATAAAATGTTTTGATTATAGCATTGATCCTGGGAAAATTATGAGCAATGTCAAACTCAACAACTGTTGCCCCCCCGATCAACCATGCACAAACTAAAAGATCTTATACTGCAATTTAATGCACGTAACAATCTATTCAAAATGGCAGTCACTGACTTCTTCTCAATAGCCAATGAAATTATCAGTTCAAATCACTGAGTCACTCTTGCCTAATGCCAGCCACTAATACGTGCCACAAATGCTTAATTAGAAGCCCTCCACCGCCTTATCCTGCATAATTTGTGATTATTTCAAGTTAATGGCTTCTATCACCACCACCCCTTAATTACCTGGTGACATCACCAACAGCAAGTTTTCTGGAGGAAATATTACATTAATTGAAATACCCATCACTTTAAAAATAATAATTTGCTTTTGCTCTGTTTAAATTCTCAGTCCCTTACAGCATCTGCACCCCAGTGTAACCCAGGTTTCTCTCCAGTCTGTTCTGGAACTTTCCACCTTCCCTCTCTCCATGTGTGCTGCTTAGTTCCTGTACCTCTAACAATTCTTGTTTGCAACGGAATTGGGCCAGTTTGGCCTGAAGATGGCCACAAAGTGATCAGTCACATAAGAATTCACCCTACCAGTTTTCCTCAAGAAATCCTAATATCCAGCAATTCACATACAGCTTTGGCCACAGTTTTGGTCCTCGTTAATTGAATGCTTTTCCCATCTGAATGCACCAGGATGGCTCTCAGTCAGGAGCAGGATGAAGCAAATGAACCTGGATGAAGCACATGAAACAGGATGAAGCACATGACACAGGATGAAGCACATGAAACAGGATGAAGCACATGACACAGGATGAAGCACATGAAACAGGATGAAGCACATGACACAGGATGAAGCACATGAAACAGGATGAAGCACATGACACAGGATGAAGCACATGACACAGGATGAAGCACATGACACAGGATGAAGCACATGACACAGGATGAAGCACATGAAACAGGATGAAGCACATGACACAGGATGAAGCACATGACACAGGATGAAGCACATGAAACAGGATGAAGCACATGACACAGGATGAAGCACATGAAACAGGATGAAGCACATGACACAGGATGAAGCACATGAAACAGGATGAAGCACATGACACAGGATGAAGCACATGCAAATCTATTGCTTCATGGAATGGGATAGTCAGACATGTGGCACATTTATAGTTGCTTCATTCATATTCAGCAAAGGAAAATAAAACGCTGGAGGTTAAATTACCAAACAGCATTTTTTCCTCATAGACCTCTAATACTGGGAAAGTCTGTCATTTCCAGTTATTACTGGTACTGTATCTTATTCCATGATTTTTTTGAAATCTCTGTCTTCAACATAGTGTGTGCAGCACTGTTGTTGTTGTTGTTTGTGTGTTTGTTGTTTCTTGTCCTTTATAAAATAAAAAAAAAGTGTCTATCAGAAAAAAATAAGCCTCCAATACTGTCCCCGAACAATCAAATTTTTTTCAAAGTACAAAAGACAAATCTGAAAGGGCAAATTGAGGAACAATTGAGCAAGAACACCAGCAATCGAACGCACTAATAGATATTTCTTTTTCTAGACTTCTGAAGGTAAATTAACACCTCCGAAAACACACACTAAAAACAGTCTGTGTGCATCCACCGACTCCAAACAATGAACCATTATCAAGTTGCTTAAATTAAACAAGAGACCTACTGGCCTAACTGGAAGCTGTCAGTGTAAGATAGATGTAGCTTATTACTTTGGAGGAGGGGCGGTGTCACTCTCCCATACAAAGGGTCTGAATGGGCCAGCAGTTCAATAGGGGCGGGTCTCCCAGCCCCACACCCCTCCCCCTTTCCCCTCCCCTTTTTGAGGCTGATGATATGGAGCATATTGTCGCCACAGCTGGTCCCCCATATTGAAAAATCTTTATTTCCTAAGCAGGTTGACAGATGATGTGTGATATAGGGTCACTGACATAATTATGGCCTGTTATTTCTGCATTGATCACGAGTGAATTGACATCACTACACCATGACAATTTTTTTATTTTTTTTTACCAAAATCTGCACAAATATTTTTGTTGGAGTCAGACTACATACGTAATGTTGTAATTTGATACGTCTCAAAATAACCGCACAACAGACCTCTACTGGTATTTCTTCATCTAGTCTTACTTTGTAGATCTACATTCTAAATCTAGAATTTAGTTTGCTCTTTTCATGTTATTTCTTCCTCAGCAAATCAATATATGTACTGTCATAGGTATATTTCCTATATATAGAACAACAGGAAAACAAGTCTCCTCTGAAACTTTCAGAAAACCAATGCAAAGTATTTATATTATATTCAATTTAGCAAAAACTGCACAAAAAAGCAGATATCTTCACAAAAAATAAGGTCAACAATGGCTACCAGTTCCTCCATAACAGATTTAAAGCAGATACTTCTTTATTTGGAGGCTATATGCAAGAGACTATCTAATTATGCCATAAAAGAGTTCGCTTTTATAGTTACAATAACAGTGACCGGCTGAATGTTTTCCATTCTCAGTTAGGATAAATTATCTTTACAGTGTGGTGTGTTTCTCAATTTTAGCAGTAACATGACTTGCCTGTGAAGATGAAATTTATCTGCACAGGCATGACTAAGCAATGAGTTTGAATGTAATGAAACAGGAATCTTTCAAATGAACTCCTGTTTTCATTCTGCAGTTTTGCCGAGAGCCTCACCATTCCGTACTTACCGACAGCTTTTTATCTGTATTAAATAACCATTAGTATGTGGTTGCAGGATGTATTAGTGAGGTAATTTCACCCTTGTTGAGAGGTATTTTATTCCACTGTAATGTTATTTCTTTTGGGGATGAATTAGGATATAGTGTAAAACATGAGCTATTCATTTCAGGTGCAGTGGAGAGATTTCAGTCTGCACAGCATGAAATGAAGAGCGTTCCACACCTCTGTGGTTTTTATGGGCGCCTGTGGCATTTGAACGATGCGTTCTGCAGCTTTGACACTTTATATATGAGACCCTAACTCTTTCAGCAGATGACAGTAAGATAGCGTGGAAATGTCTTTAATAAACAACGCGATGTGATTGTGTTATGCTTTGCAGTTGTGGGATGCTGCCATTATTTGTGAAAGGGAGTGAGAGTTGTTTTTAGTGGAGATGAATGCTCAGTGGGACCCTAGTAAACCCCTCCCCCTCACAACCCCGCCCCCCAACCGATTCCCCCCGCCCCCCTCTCAGGGGGTGAGATAAGTAAGAACGCAGTGTTTATCCAGACTCTCACCTGCTTTCCATTAAAACGTTAACAACCACGGAATCAGTGGAGGCTATCCGACTGGGAAGAAATCAATTAGCTATGGAAATAACCGATTCCAAGACTTCCGAGAACAAGGTGGCGTGGGAACGTCAGGGGGAGAGATGGATATGTTTACACTGGAACGTTCTCACCGTCCCTGAGACCTTACTACTTGCCCTTCCGAAAAAGAAAAGATTTGTCTTTTTTTGTTTTCAAAGGATTGTTCCCTAGCCCACACTCAGGAAGCCCAGTTTGGCTCAGACAGTAAAAGTCTTTCATCCAATTAAAAATAGTTGAAGTTGTCTATTTCTAGATAAGGAACCTATCCCTTCTATTCATTCTCATTTTAATACAGAACATATTCATATTTAAATAAAATCAAAGGACTGCATTGAACTGCTCACTGTTCAGCATTCCAACTTTCATAAATCCTTTCATGCAGTCTTATGCAGATATGATAATGGAACTTTTCTGACGCTGAAAAAAAAATCATTTCTGTTAGCGCCCCGGACAAACGCATAATTACTTTTAAATTCAGTAGGGCTGATAACATTGTCGTGACCTGTCGAAGAGCAGCAAAGTATGACAAAAGTCAAACGTATTGATCAAATATTTGTGCGAGTAATTTGCAGAACAACAAGAAAAACATCCATAAAAATAACCTATTTTATTGTGCTGTAATATCTATCAAAATGGACAAGAGAACTGCTGTAGAGAATATTAATGTAATACCTCTTGCTCTGGTTTATAGAACACCGAGGTAATTATGTTCAATGTTTTTGAGGTAGACACAATGCAGGCATAAAAACCAAAATGAGACAGTAAATTTTATCCAAAATATTATAGGCTAGTAATTCTTATTTTGTGCTTATCTGAGCAACAGCATGTCTGTACAGGGAGGATTGTCAATTATATCAGTAGTGGAGAACAGATGGTTAAAAAAAAACATTGTGGATTCTGATCCTAGATCAGTCATTAATTTAGCATCTTTTAATTTAGCATCTTTCTTAACCTGAATCACCTCAGTATATATCCACTCTTGTTAATGGTAATAAAGCATTCATTAGCAATGCTCTACTTTAGCCTTATGCAATTAAGGAAACTAGGGCAGGCATTAAAATTGGTCATGTTCATTAAATGAAAACTGGGCATTAATATTCAATGACTAATTATTGATTGACTATAAAGTGAAGTTTGGTTTTTTCCTCGACAATCATAGTTAGGCTGTTTTGGCTGTTTCTGAACTTGCCTAAATATGTTTGTCAAAAAAAATGAGTGGATCAGGATAAATGTTGATTTAACAAAGGCCTATATCATATTTATTTCAATAATCCAGGCAACCTTCTTTATTGACTGGGTCATTCGTAAAAGGATGAGCTTGCATTATGGAGATAGCTTGTTGAGGCCCTGCGATGCGTGTTTGTTCCATCAGAAATAAGAGGATCAGGCATCCCTGTGCCAAACATACGGCTCTGCCAGGGCAGGCGCCGCTGAAACAAACGCAGGAGATTAACGCCAGCGATAAATGTTGTGAAATAAATTTGTCACAATGCATTGTGTCAATCTGCTGGTGATTGGTGTGCACTGGCTCATAGCTTCAGCATTTCAGTCTCTTGTCTGCTGGCCAGATGGCAACTACAGAAAAGAAGGAGCCATTCCGGCTCAAAGTGATTTGATATGCAAACTCTCTGGAGACTGAGACATACCATTGGCTCTGCTGGGATTTGAGATTACAAACAGCCAATTATAAGGGAGAGGGTTGAAAGTCTCGCTCTGATAAGGCTGAGATTAAATCTGTTATGGCTGGTTTATTAGCCTCATTGAGATTTTAGAGCCTACTACTCTAAGTGACTTTTCAACAAAAGGTTTTAAGTATTTTCCTCCTTCTGCACTCCACAAAAATGATTTTGTCCTTGGCTAAGAGGCCACAAAATTAAATGTGATTCAATTTAGCCCACATTTTGTTTTTCAATTCATATACTAAACCCCTCAAAGCTGCATAACTATACAATAAATAAATAAATAACCATGACACAAATACAATAATTAAAGACATATTGAATAAATGAGAGAATATCAAATAAATGTGACCTGGCAGTAAGTGAAATAATAGATTAAGCAGCAACGAAAACAAAACATTGAAGTATTTTTTCCAATGTACTGATTCCTAGTTTCATTTTAATTTATTATTTGAAAATCCGTGACATTTGATAAAATATTTGTCTTCAGGAGTGTTTTCATTTGTTTATTTTGTACTTGATTGTTATTTAATTAGGTTTTGCTTTTATAATTAGCTTCCTGAAACTTTTTACATTTTGAAATAATACATGCTTTTTTACCTACAAGAAATAAAATTGGTTGCAATAAAAATATAAAAGTAGGAAATATTTATTAAGTGTCTGTGGAACTTGTATATCTTGTAATTTCTTTAAGTATGTTGCCTTCAGGAAGTCATTTACAAATTGTTATGATTATGATGTAGTCGTTGATTTAGCACCAGGGGTGAAGTGTTATCTTCTTTCTGAAGTGTTTATTGTGTTCCTGATTGGCTGGCCGGCTGGGGCCCCTCAGTAATAGCCCCTGCAGAAGCTAGGGGCAGATGTAAGTGGCACCACTGGGGTGTTTGGCCCTCGGGGCATCTGTGCAGCACCTGTGGAAGCCCCCCTGCCTGCTGGGACGTCAGCTGTCACCCCCCCCACCCCCCTCCCAAAAACCTCCCTCCAAAATCTCCTCCTCCAGTGAGCTGCGACCGTGGCCTGCAGGTCACAGAGGATCATGGGAAGACCCCCCTCTCACTTTCATCCCCCGGCAGCCCCCTGTACATGAAAGACACCATCAGCTGGTCCCGAGGAAGACTTCACATCTGATGTGTGCCTTGACCTGAGAGGAACCCCAAACCCCAACCACCCCCCCCCCCCCGATCCATGACTGTCGACCTAGTCCTCCCACAGCCTCACCTGAAACCTTACCCCAAATCCTTCCAACCCATTACTCCCATGTCCTCTCAAAAACAGTGCGTTTTGGACACATATTTCTCCAGTCTGCTTCAAACAAGGCTTTCCATCATTACAAGAGCATCGAAGACACCCTTTTCCAACCGCGTTTTGTCTTTACCTTTGTGCGAACGGATTCAACGCCCGCCTATTGTTCGTCGTAATGCGGCATCTATTGTAATGCCGTTTCCGTCTTAACAGACGGGCTCGTTCTAGAGCGTAAGCCTTGAAACAATACGCGATTACATTCGTTACTCAAAAACACGAAAGCCCTACATTCAGCTTGAACAGTAGGCCCGGTGTAGGTATTCTCATAACCCATGGACCCCTGTGTAGACGGATTTAGGAGGAATTTCCATTGCTGCTTTTACCCATGCCCGCTGGCATATTGTCTCCCCAACACATTTGAGTGTGCACTGTAAATTTAGCTAATAACGTTAAATTATGTGTGACTAAAAGCTACTCCATTTCTGACACTGGCACTATCTAATGTGTTCCGAGTTATTAACCAAACAATACAGTAGCACGTAATGATGCACTGATATACAACGCTTATGGTACACGGACCTGGGTATATACCTTCAATAATGTGCGGAAGCGTATTTCATTCCCTGCATTTTTGTCCAGTTGATTTTCCTATGGTCTTTCTATCCATGATAAATATGTACATAAAACAGGATCCTGTATTGAGTTCAACTGGGGCTTAATGGTTCATTGTAGATCAAACTGAAAGAACATTCTGGCAATACAAGGGAGATTGTGGCAAAGCCATATTTTCTGATTCACATACCAGATGGAGGTTTTTTTTTTCCACCGATCAGGTATTGGCAAACTGATGCCTGAACTGGTTAAATAAATTATCCAGTACCTACAGCTACCGTGGCAACCCCTACCGCTAACCAATCAATGGCCCACAGGTCTAGACTCTTATGGCCTAATGAAAATGGCTTATGTACAATGTTCTCTTCATCATTGCTTTTACTGGGCCAATATAATTCTTCATTAAAATCCACATAATGAATGAACTATAATAGTGCATTGCTTGGCATGGTGCCATAATCTCATTCAGGATTTCATTAATGTTCCTGTCCCTAGGTAAATACATTTTTCCTCACACTTCAACAGCTATGTTCATTCCAGCAGTCTGGAGCAGAGCAGAAGTTAGAATTAAAATGAAAATGTGGACCTAAGAGGGCATTAAGGTCATGTATTTTTATGGTTTATGTATTCCTGTATTTGTATTTCAAATAAATAGCACATTGGAGGTCTACTACATCAGGGAGACCAGTAGGGTATAAAAAGGTTAAACATTATAGCAAGCAGACATCACTAAAGCAAAAAAACATATGCTATATGTATAGTTTCAAAGCACCTCTATTGCCTGTTTTTGTTTATCCCTGAGGTTTTACTTTATATACAAGCTTTGAATGTCATAATTTACAATCAGTGTATGTTGTACTACCATATTTAAGTTTAATAATTTACCTGGCCTATTTAAATAAAGCGTTTGTTTTTAAGAATGTGTCATGTAGCATGCAGGTAATCATTTCAGTCAATTTGATGAAGTGGCTTCATTGATAAATCTGTGATTTTTACTATCATGGCACCATCTGTCAATGAAGCAGCCAGCGTCACATGAGAGTCTGATGTGATAAGTGGAACTGCATTCATGTGGACAGTGCTTGCTGTGTGGAGGGGGGGGGGTGGGGTTCCACCGTGGGGAGGTCTGACAGGAACATGGGCCTCTTGGCTTGCTTTCACTGTTTTCAGCGTTCGCGTTTATGGCGGATCACGTGCCATCTACACTCGCATCGGGCATTCACCGCAGAAAACAGGACCAAAACCTACAGGATATCCGAGCCTTGTGGTTAAATCTGGAGATGTCTCTAATTATATTTTATGATATTAATGCTATTGTACATAGATCCAGATATTCTGAGATCCACACTGAATTCTAGTTTTAACCATGTGAGACCAAAGATTGAGTAAAAAAGGGGAGCGGTCTTACTTCTTTTGTTTCCCCATGTCTTGTTTATCAGATTTTCACACCTCATTGAATTCCCACATATATAGACCCTTCCTGAATAGCTATGAAGCTGTAACCTTTGAATTCAGAGGATTACACTTCACTGGATTAAGGCTAAAACAGTAAACACAATTAAAGAATTAAAGATTTAGACATACTGTGAATGAAAACCATAACTTGTGGCAGCACAGAGATATCCGCTAATGCGTCAGACTGACCCGCCACTGGGTAAAAGATACAAATATTTGAGGTTGTTCTTCCGATTTGCTACATATCTCAGAACACATATGTGTTTTCCTACATGGGAGATGCCACTCAATTCATAAATATTGCATGCAGAACTGAAGTGAAAAATAAGAAACATTTCAAATCTGAGTTGAAAACAGATGGGGCCATCATGAAGAAATGTGTGGGTTTTGATGGCTTTGCCTTGGTGTGCGTCTGACATTTTAGCGGTAGGATGACATTACCGATATGACAGAACAGATTGTTTTCGGTGATAACCAAAGCCTTCACGCCCCAATGTAAAGAGATCTATTTTGGTACAAAAACCACATGGGCGGTATGTGATCCTAAGGACAATAAATAAATAAAAAACCACATCGCCAGCCTGAGCATCGCAACGTGTTTTGAATTCATGAACTCTCTTCTTGCTGAGAGCAAGAAGGACGGTTTCTCAAACTAATGGAGCAGATGAAGGTCTGGTTAAGCCCGCGATGAGGACAATCGTGCTTCTGCTTACGATCCCAAATCACGTATCCGACATCCGCAAACCCGTACAAATCCTATTCCACGCAACTTACCGGTTCTGCCAGCCCCTGGGTCTTCAGGCACCCGTCTTCTTCTGACAATCAAACCCTGATATCACACATCGAGAACAGAACGGCGGCAGCTAATTGATTTTACAGCAATTTTGACGGACGGACCTTGAGAGCGCCATCAATCTGATCCGCCATTTCATGGCTCCAATTTAGCCTCCGTTAAACGGTCACTAAACTAATTTCTCCAGGCCCCGGCAATCTCAAAGGGCTATCATACCTCTAATCGACTTCAATATATTCATCGGGGGTGGGGAGGGGGAGGGGGGTGGGATTTGGCCACTTCCACGACCTGCGGAGATGATCTGTTAGCGTAGCGTAAATGTTTATATCATGGCAATCTAGGCTCGTTTATAAGGATGTGAAAAGTTTTATTGCTAAGGCACTGGACTGGAACCACAGGATAATAGGCAGTCAGCAAATAGTCTTTGAAACCTTCGAAGCATATAGAGGTAGGGAATAAAATGGCAAGACTTGCTTTAATCGGAAGCTAAAGTGAAATTCTGAAACTGCAGGCTGCACAGATTCCCGCTGATAGCACTTCTGTAGCGCTGGCCATATCTGTTCGACCTAATATTTATTTCTTCTCTTGTGTGAGAGCTCTTCAATTTTTTTTCCAAGACCATAAAGCTGAAAGCTGCACATATACCAAGGTTAGTCCAACGTGACACGAGGTGGAGATGGAGATACAAAATGATCTGTTTTTCCGGTGTGAGTCTTCTTATGAATCCCGCGATGATCGGATATGACCCTGAAAAGATATTCAATGTGATGATATGGCTATCATCGTATCATGATACGATGAGGTGCAATTGCAATTTAAAAACAAAGACATTTTAGCAACAATAAAATACATATATACAGAAAATGCTAGAGGCATATACAGGACAAAGCCATTTGGCGCAAATCAAGCATGTGTTACACGCATAAAGACGCAAGGGCTTTAGCTTTTCGAACGGGAGTCCCATTCTAATTATACCTTAATGAAATACTGATGCTGGGAGACCAAAAGTCTATCAAACTTTACATAGATAAAAACCAAAAATACAATCCTAATTAAAGAAAGAATCGTGTCTCAGTTAAAGAATATAATTCATTGCTGAAGAGTGCGATTTGTAAAAATTAACAAGTCCACGAAAGATGGGTTGTAAAAATTTGTTTTATGAGACTAATGATAGCCCATTGCCAGCTGACATGGGCACAAAATTGCTAGACACAATAAACAAATGAAAATAGGATATATTAAGCTAAGTAGTTAGTTAGCTTGGAATATTCTAACCTTTATCCAATCTTTATCCTTACCTTATCAACAATACAAAACAACGGACATTAAATTGAAACAAATCAAACTTTACAATAAAATTTCAGTTCATATTAAATGCGTATTTAGGCATTTAGCAGATGCAAACAAAGGTTTACACACTATCCATTTACACAGCTGGATACTTACTGAAGTAATTTGGATTAAGTTCCTAGCTCAAGGGTACAACGGCAATGCCCTATGGGAATCGAACCTGCAACCTCGGGGTTACAAGCCCAGCCCCAAACCATGTGACACTGTTGTATTTCAAAACTGTTGTATATGTAAATGCACACAGATCCAAGTTTGTTTTAGATGGAGAAGTAGTTGGCAGTGCTGTTTTCCACCCAGTCTTTCCATTAATTTATTTACAAATGGTCAAATATAAATTGCTTATTGATATAAATAACATGCTCATTTTTCTATTATGAGCCTGTGTTTTAATCCTCTCAGATGCTTGAGTCTTAGCCTGTATAGAATTCTAAAATTAATACTTTGGCACAGATAGATGTAATATCTTATCATATAATTAAGGTAGGCCTCTAAGTACATACCTCAGATTAACATTTGTTAATCTCCAGTTAATTTTGACTGAAAAGATGATCCAATCTTCTCATAAACAGCCGTGAAAGTTGTCTGAAGGATTTGGAAGATATCAGAAGTAGGGTTATTTGGGAGGTAAGATTTGTCATTCATGCTTAAGTCATGTAAATAAACCGAATTCAATAAGACCAAATATACAAATCTATTTCTGTATCCAATGTCTCTTAATTTCTGAGGGACAATGAAGGTGTATGGTTCATTTACAGTGCGACAAAAAAGTATTTAGTCAGCCACCAATTGTGCAAGTTCTCCTGCTTAAAAAGCAGGAGAGGCCTGCAATTTTCATCATAGGTACACTTCAACTATGAGAGACAGAATGAGAAAAAAAAATCCAGAAAATTCATTGTCTGATTTTTAAAGAATTTATTTGCAAATTATGGTGGAAAATAAGTATTTGGTCAATAACAAAAGTTCATCTTAATACTTTGTTATATACCCTTTGTTGGCAATGACAGAGGTCAAACGTTTTCTGTAAGTCTTCACAAGGTTTTCACACACTGTTGCTGGTATTTTGGCCCATTCCTCCATGCAGATCTCCTCTAGAGCAGTGATGTTTTGGGGCTGTTGCTGGGCAACACAGACTTCAGCTCCCTCCAAAGATTTTCTATGGGGTTGAGATCTGGAGACTGGATAGGCCACTCCAGGACCTTGAAATGCTTCTTACGAAGCCACTCCTTCGTTCCCGGGTGGTGTGTTTGGGATCATTGTCATGCTGAAAGACCCAGCCACGTTTCATCTTCAATGCCCTTGCTGATGGAAGGAGTCTAATAATTGCTCCCACAGTTGATTTCTTCACACCAAGCTGCTTACCTATTGCAGATTCAGTCTTCCCAGCCTGGTGCAGGTCTACAATTTTGTTTCTGGTGTCCTTTGACAGCTCTTTGGTCTTGGCCATAGTGGAGTTTGGAGTGTGACTGTTTGAGGTTGTGGACAGGTGCCTTTTATACTGATAACGAGTTCAAACAGGTGCCATTAATCCAGGTAATGAGTGGAGGACAGAGGAGCCTCTTAAAGAAGAAGTTACAGGTCTGTGAAAGCCAGCCATCTTGCTTTTTTGTAGGTGACCAAATACTTATTTTACAGAGGAATTTACCAATTAATTCATTAAAAATCCTAAAATGTGATTCCCTGGATTCTTTCCCCCCATTCTATCTCTCATAGTTGAAGTGTACCTATGATGAAAATTACAGGCCTCTCTCATCTTTTTAAGTGGGAGAACTTGCACAATTGGTGGCTGACTAAATACTTTTTTGCCCCGCTGTAAGACTAAGGGTTATCATTTTAAAAACTGCCTTCAGTTTAAACTGTGTATAGACTTACTCAAATATAATTTTCTCTTTCTTCATAGCAGAAAACCATCCCAGAACATTGGGGATAATTGAAGTAATATTTTCACTTGTGTTTGACATATTCTTATAATATGAACATTCCTCAACCATTGAGAATGTTTTCCTAACATGTCCTGAGATGGTCAAAAAAACATTCCAGGTAAACAATATTGAAGGAACACAAAAACCAGACCAAATTCTCATCCTGGGAATAGTTGTCCTAATGTTCTGAGAATGTTCTGGCCACCATTGTTAGCTTAGAAGCGTTGTTATGCTAGCATACACCCAACATACACTTCAAATATTTCGTAAGGTGTAATAATTTTGAGTAAATTTTATCTCCGCCTCAGCTGGATGCAGCGATATATGAGTTCCAAACAATAACCTGTAGAGAAAGCTTGCTACTTCTGTTGCACTGGTATGGCAATTTTGTCACTATTTGTGTAACACTTCCTCAGGTGATTTCAGGCATCATACAGTCAAAGTGGCACAGATCAAATAACAAATAGTTTTGACTCCATCAGGTGCGGAGTACCTCTTCACCTTTTTTGTTAACAATTCGCGGCTGTGAATATTGTTGTGCCTGCTAGCCGTCTGCACGTCTGGAAATGCCCCAAACACAGCTGGGTACCGTGGGAGAGATAACATCCTCCCACTACCCCAATCCGCCTCAGCAGCTGTAAGGTCCCCATGGCAACACCCCTCAGCCCTGGTCCTAGTTTTGCCAAGAAATCAGTACATTTGTTTTCATTACTTGAATAGTGAGGCCAGATTTTTGTATGTGTATATTTAGATGGCAATAGGGTGAGGGGGGTGGTATATTAGTGAAAAGTGATGCACTGGTTGGGGTGGGGGGGACACTCGAGAGTGGCTTTTGTAGTCACGTTTAGCCCATGTCATTACCAATGTGTCATTACAAATTGTTACCATAGGAACTGTTTTTTGCAGACCTTTCTTTTCGTTATTCTTTCGTTATTATTATATACTCTCAATACCACAATGGGGTATTGTACTACCAGCGAAAGCATATATGGAAAATATGATTAGGCTGAAACAGATATCTAAGCATCATGTTAATCATTGGTTTCCAGAACATTCTCAGAACATTTGAGCAAATGTTCCCAGGATGCAAATTTCGTCCAGTTTTCTTTCTGTTCCATGAACATTACCTGCATTGTTTCCTTGACAAAACTAGGTCAAAATAATGCAGAGTTCTTATCATGTTTGAGGAATGTTCACATGATAAGATTATGTCAAACCCAGGTGAAAATATAACTTGAATTTTTTCCAGTGTTATAGGGACTTTTTTGTTAGCTGGGTTTTCATTGCAATGTAATTCCTTGGAAACAAGTGGATGGTAAACTCACAAAGACTACTGTATCATACATAACTAACAATAGCATCAGAACTGAACTGGGCTCAGGTGTGTTTGGCCTATGGAACGTCGGTGAGAAAGAATTTCTCCAGGCTCCGCCCTTCACTTCCAATGAAAAGAGGCGTTCCAACGACTCTTTTGCACATTGGGTGGAAATTACTCAGAGTAAAAATAGGGATACAACTCCTATGAGGATTCATACAAGTTGCTTACGAAATGTTTGATTTATACCTCTGGGTTGTTGTTAACATCGGTCTGTGTTTTTGGCTAAGGAAACAAAAAACTGTGGCCTGAAATCATGATGATGGTTTCTAGCTGTAATGTTTTCTCTTTCTTCACGGATGGGGTGAATAGAAAAAGTGCATGAAGATAAATATTGAATCCAAAACAGAGAAATATGCTATGTATATGGATCATTCTTTCAGAAAAATCCCTGCCCTCCTCTTCATATTTTTCTGAATAATAGTACAGATACTATTATGTGTATGATTTGGGTATCCATACTAGCAAAAGTGCAAGGTTTTATACATATGAGAAGCATCTCAAATGAAAGGGCTTCATTTGCAATACAAATTTGAATATATGGCTCAACATGTAGCAAATACCTGGTCTGTCTTAACCTATGACTGCCAATCAGAGATCTGGATACATGTCATGTTAGGGGAGGGGATTCAGATTGGGGTGGTGGAATTGCTGGTACGTCAACGAAATGCACACCATATGAATGACCTGCTCTTTACCCAAAATGCACTTGGTTTTCATAATGTGAATAAATAAACGATGCACACGTACCACGTAAAGTCAAGAAAACATTCCTCGCAGTTATGTATAGCCAATCAAATATCCATTACACAACTGGTGAACAGCGAGAACAAGCAAGGATTACTTTAACTCTGTGAAGCTTACGTTGCTCACAAAGCAATTGTATAACAGATATTAATTCAGGCGTTCATCGCTGCATCATGAGTTATTCCACCAACGGTGACGATCACCTTCTCGTCATTCCAGTTTTGTCTTACTACTGTTTACCTCCCATAAAAAAACACTATGAACAGTATTTATATTGACCTCAAATACTTTCTTTTTTTCCCTTTGAAAGGAATGGATTCTGACTGTGCAGATGGCTGATGTGTGCTAATTTGGCCCAGGTTAATGCACTGCTTTGACAGGGTGGTTGGGGGGGGGGGGGGGTGGGGTTGACTTAACACGGTCGAATGGCGGCGCCGATGCAGAGGGGAAGAAAAAGAAAGGTTTGATGAGCTGTGCAGCAGAGAGGAAAAGCCCCCAAACCCTCTGAAATGAGGAACTTTGGCTTAGAGCGCTCTTTTAGCATCCGGTAGTGGTGGTGGAGGGGGACGGGGGGCGGCTGGGCCTACAGTCAAGGAGAGAACCTGATTGGCTGGGGTTGTGGTGCGGGCGGGGAGGGGGCAGCTCCATTCTGAGTGAATAGGGGTTGATAGCTCTGAATACGACTCACAGGTAAGACCTCTGTCTGCGCAGCTCTGCTCCGGTACACATCTGTTAGCTGGCATATGCGTACAGCCTTGATCTCAATCTTAAAGACCTGACTGTGAAAATAACCTTACTAGGTGACGAAACAATAGGAAGAGATTTTGATTTTACATTTCATACTGAAGGCTTACCCTTTCCCTCAAATCATAGAGATATGGGCGAGCCAGTGCATGACCCAACAGTATGATTTTAAAAGCTGTTATGCCCTTATAGAGAATAGTCTTAAAGAAGTGTTTCCTGCAAACAGCAGAAAAAGAGCACATCACTATTGTTGATAAATTGTGTAAATTCTCGTACTATCAGTATAATATAACTTTGTTTTCAGGCTATTAAGATATGTGATTCATCAATATATGCAGTTCATGATCTAACAATATTTATCTGGTACAACCTGTGAGTATATATATACAGTCACACATAAGGAATGCTATGTTTAGACCCCAGAAATGGGAGTTACTTTGAAAGGGACACACCAATGAAAAGAATTTGAACCCTTCACTGATTAGAATCGCGAATTACATTCATCTTTCGAACCACACAAGAAGAGAACATTGAATTCAGCCATTTTCAGCCAATGTTCTATTAACCTTGCTAGGCCTGTAAGAAGTTTGTATGATTCTCTTTGAACAAATATTTTTTTTTCCGTCAAAGAGATGAAACAACACATGAGAAAAAAACCGTGCTCTGGCTAGTTCTCTGACAGTTTCTCTGTGTTGGTTTTCACAGCTGCATGATGTGTTGCTAGTTTGCATGGACCCCTTCACCGAGGTTAGAGTCTCGAGAAGACAGATCCAGCTAGGTAAGATTTTTCTCAGGCATTCACTCCGTTAGGATCCTGAATAAAGAGCAGAGTGACACACTGTGGTTACCAGCTCACTGCAGGGTCAGATAGGCAAACACTGACATGCTCACATACATGCCAATAGGAGATTTAACCTAATCTGAATGTCTCTGGATAACTGGAGGAAACCCAAGCAGACACAGAGACAAATAGCAAACTCTACAAAGAAATGACTCGGCCATGGTGGGAACCAAACCCTATTCTATCTTGCTGTTAGGCCCCAGTGCTATCCACTGAACCACAATGTCACCAAATTATGGTCATCCATCTATAAGTCTGAGATTTATATTTCTGAAGCAAGTTCTGCTGTACTATTTCAATGGATATAGCATCTCCTCACACCAGGCATGTGTATATATTGAAATATGGTATGATACATATAGGTTTGACTGGCACAGATGGATTTGAAATGCCTAAACCTAAAAGAGTAAAGCTAGAGGATTATGCTGCATGCTTCTTGAATGTCCCAAACCCTTATTCTCAGGTTGCATTTCAAACACATGGCAGAGATAAGACCACTTCAGTGAATCTGAAATCTTCAACTGAAATCGCATCACACAGGTACTTCTGCCAAAGAGGATTACATGAATCAGACTTAAAAAGGCAAGCTAAATTTAATTAAGAGGAATGCCTCGGTAAAACCTTACAGAGCAATCGAAAAGACTTAGCTTAAGAGTGAGTATAATATCACCGATGCTAATATTTAAGATGTACTTGTGAAATAAATGGAAATATGTGATAAAGTGTATGTGTAAGTGCATGTCATTCCCATACCAGCAAAAAGCTGGCAATATACCGGAACACAGTATGAAATTCTGGAATGCTGCCTTCCGCTCCCTGTTGATCTGTACTGAGTTATTGGCCACAGCCATAATTCAGATCAATTACAATGTGGAGAGGGTCAGAGTCCCGTGTGAATCACAATGTTGATTTCACGCCTTCACAAGCCATTTAGTGAAAGTGCGTTGTCAGTTTTGCATCCAGTCCCCAATCAGAGTGCAAGGATTTTTTTTAAAGGAGACAATTTAGCAGCATGACAGCTAACCAGAGACTGGCATGTAGCGGTGTGGCCATGGCAGTCACTGCCTGTCATGGGCTGATAGCCGTACAGCTCAAATGAGAGGTCGCATCTTGTTCGGCTCTCCGTCCCAGCGAAATGCTAACGCTACGGATTGCTAAAACAAGCGCTCAGCAGTCGACGGAGGCTGATTACAGTGCCGTAACGAGCCACTCAGGCTGTAAAGCCTGGAAATTGTGTCCCTGACAGTCACACAAGGACAGCTGAGATGTGATGGACGTGGATATTACAGGAATGAACTCTCAGTGACTGTGGAACACTTGTTAGAATGAATGAATGGTTTCTGCCTTTTCCACGGGAAACCACACAGTCCCTCAGACAGCTAAATAGGAAGGCAAACAAAATTTGGATGTTTAAGACTCTATAATGAAAAAAATAACACTTTTTTAAGATGTATTATTTAAGGTTTAAAATTCTGTTGCATGGTATTCTATTCAGTAATTCTGTGGATCTCCTTGTTAAATAATGCTGACGCATACATTTGAAGCAAGTACAGGTCCTGCATGATAGCCTTATAAATGTAAAAATATAAAAAGAGTCTGCATAATCTTCACATATTATTCTATCCCCAGTTACATCAAGACCAGCTGACAAAGCTGGTTGACATCTCCTTATATTCTTGTAGTGTACTTAGAATTTGGATGAGACAATAGCTGTTACTTTGATATAAGACCCAAGCTCATAATTGTTAGTTTTTTGAGTGGTCGGTTACCCTCTGCTACCAAAATGGAGGCAGAGTTGTCAGAACCCACACAGTAAATAAGTCCACCCGCATGAATGCAAGACAAAGGAACCCAGCGAACCATATATACGAATGAAGGGAAAGGAAAGGGGTATTCCTCGTAACAAAGGGATGAGGGTTGGGGTTGGGGTTGGGGGGGGGATGGTTGTACTGGGTTTTCAAAATAAATATGTAGCCATGCCAAAGCCATTGAATGCTTTTGAAAGAGTGGTTAGCTAATCTGGGAGATTGCGAATGTTGAGTCCAAGAGCCCCTGTAAGCAACGTTATCTCCGCGTGGCATAGAGTGCCCGGTCTATTCAGCCTCCACTTACGGCCTATTGCAAAGATTATGTCCCCCTAATCCCCCCCAGTGGTAATTTTTTTGCTGTCGGGACGGGCAGGTGATTCTAAGTAAAACGAAACCGGAGAGGCTCGCTGACAGCGATCCATGTTTATTCTTACTGTTTCAATGAGGTTTGGATCTTGCGAGTACTGCGACACTATTTAAACACTATCTTTGTGGTTTATGGGGTTTTTAAAGCCAGAGAAGGAAATACAATGCACACAACATCCTTTGTGATAAGCAAAAGGAATGGGACTGTGTACCTGTGTCCGTTTATGAAAGGGACAGTCATTTTAATTACATGCGCTCAAAGTGAAACATTTGTCCGTTCAAATGGAAAAAACAATGTGTTTTGTTTCTTTAAATAACTAATTTGTTGGTTCTTTCATGGTGGTCTCATAATTTTAATCACTGCCCAGCTCTTAATGTTCTTTACATTTGTGGATAAAGCACAGGGTTGTGATAATAAATAAGATGTAATTGTCTCTTTCAAGATCGTTTTTTTTTAACGTGTTTGCTACAGGTAACAAATAGAAAGGTGAAGTAGGGCATATCTATGACTCTGGAAAACAGACTCAGGAAGTTTCTCTCCCCTTGTCATTTTCCTATAGGCACTTGCTCTAAAATCCCATTTCCTGGGTCCAGTCACATGACCCACTTCACCTGTCACACTTGGGGACAGGACTCACAAAAGGGAAGGCTCTCTGATCTCTCCATCCCTGAAGTGGCAGAGATGTGTTATCTGATTGATTCCAATTGGCTTATTGATTCACTAAGAGCGTTCTGTGTTAGTTTATGGTTCCTCACACCGTCATAAGCAATGTAGCAGTGCTACGCACACTCCAGAATAACAAAAAGAGTGTTAAGAGTGTCTGCATAAACAAACACTTTAATGTCACCATAGGACTCCTGGTGCAAAACTCTGCCCCCTTGGGTTTCATTTAAATGGTCGTGGAGCAATAGCCCTGAAATCTCAGACAGCTGCGAAATACGGACACACTTTCCGTTCTGGTGTTCAGGGAATTAATTGTGTAATTCAAGGATAATTAATTGTGTAATTTTGCACTATTCAAAGAAACAAAGCAAGTTTTCTGGAAATTAGAATGGATTAATGGATTTTGGGAGTACAAACATATCACCATCAAATACAATATGTAATACAATATGTATTCGGTATGTGATGTGGATTAGAGTATACAATTTCACATTTGCTGGCAGTTTTTGAAACAGAATCTTCTGATTAAATACCCAATCAGTTGTGCATGTTAATAATATTATTGTTATAATTATTAATAATAATAATCCTACACAAACAACTTTCAAATGTGATTTCAGCTTTAGAGAAAGAAATTGGATTTGAAGAATGGAAAAATATAAAATATGGCAGGAGGCCTGGAGAAAAATAGTATCCCTCCGCAGTTTGCAGGACTGTATGGCTGAGTGGGCATATTAGAGCCTGAGTTTAAGATAGAGCAGCGCTGGGTAATGATTTGCATGCGAAATATTAACAAGTCTTTCAAGGGATACCTTGCATGTTTCTTATAGGTTGGACTGGCTTTGAGGCCTACCGGTCATGTTGTGTTTTTTGGCTTTGTTTTCTTGAGCAGGTTTTGTGTGTGTGTGTCCTGAAACAAGATTGCTTTTAGGTCTTGCGGATCATTCCATTGTCTGTGAGAGAATACAACTGGCAGAGGGTCCGGAGGTGTCTCACTGGTCACGCCCCATTTAACCATTTAGGAACGGGTGACAGTGAGGTGGCGCCTTCAAAACAGGCACCTCTTTCCCTCACCCTCTCCCTCTCTCTCTGGCCAATACGCGCAGTGTATCTGGAATAGAGGAGTAATGAACGAACACTGGAGTGGTTTGTAATGGTGATTACAGTCTGAAATTGGTTCAGATTTACAGTGTCACTCAGAGACGGGGAGGGAGAAGAGGAAAAAGGAGGACTAAGCGGCCTTAATGGATCCATCAGCTCCGTTCGGCTGCTCGCCGGGCCGAGCGGGGGTCACCAGCCCTCCACCGGCGGCGACAAAAGCACTTCAATTTCGTTAGGAAATGTATCAATTTAACCAACTCGGGCGGCCGCGGTGAAAAAAAGGAAAAAAAACCTAATGAATCTGGACTCAATTTTCCGCCACGCTGAACTCCGTAAACCGTCGGAAACGATGCTGGCAGCGGAGGGGACGAGTGCCGGGGGGGGGGGGGGCACCCCTCCCAACTGCTATCGGTGAATGCCGACTCCCAGCAGCCTCGGCGGAGGCCGGCAGAGGAGGAGAGGGAGGGGCCGGCCTCCTGATATCCGGTGACAGTCCCGAAAACGTCCCCTGTCATTCATCTAACAAGGAAGCCATTAAAGGCAAATTGGCCCCTATTTTACTGGGGATGATAGCGCTAATTGAGTGGCAAAATATAATAGACGGGGCTGTTGTGTGCAGTTAAGGGGAGGAGAGGGACAGATTAAACGGCCGCACAATAGTGGGTGTCAGGCATGGCAGATGTTGCTTTATGCCGATAACAGTGGTGACATATCTCTCGCATGTCAGGCTGGGGGCTTTCGGAGAGACTTACAGCAAATGGGGACCAGATGGTTCTGGGCCAAACATGAAAGAAACGGTTAAACAGTTGCTGGTTTATAAGAAGAAAAAAAAAGGTGCGGTGGCGATCTGTTAGTTTGTAAAGAAAGGAAGTGAGAGAGGATTTTCGATTGTGCTACTGTGCATCAAAACCAGCCTGCTTGGTAATGTATGCTCCCCCAATTAGAAGGGATTAGATTTATTTACGGGCTAGGATGTGGTCACACCCAGCTCCCGTGTTGTAGGAACTGTTGGCTACAATGGGGAATCTAATGTTGCTAAAATACTGGAGTTCAGGCAACCACAGAGTAGGGTGCCATTTTGTTGCCAAATGGTTGGCTGTAGCATTGGAGTTGTACGAACCTTATTTCTGAACACCTTTACTGTACCAACCACAAAATCTCTGCACTCTGGATCAGAAATGACTGTTAGGTGATGATTAATGAAGAGATTGACTGAAAAAGTAAAGTTTAGAGGCTATTGATGGAAATGAGCTGCGTATCCTACCATACATGCTAACAGGCAGCCAAATCAGGTGAAGATAATGTCTCATAACAAAGAAGAGAAGAGTGTATTTACATGAACAGTTTAACTGATTAGGTGCACATTTCCTGTTATATATCATAAAATAAGCACAAGTGTCTATATGAATACTGACCCTGAACTGGACCTGATAGTCATTGACACTGTGTTATTTCCTTCCTAATTCCAGTTCAGAACATCTTTTCCTGCAAAGAGGCTAGTTGTTTTAAGTGGCTGGCTATTATCCATAATATATGGCTTTCTTTTAAGGGACATTCCAATCTCAACATGTAAAGTGATTCGCTTAAATGTTACATTTAGGCGTACAGCAAACACTCTGTGTGTCTTACACAGTTTACATTTCTACACACTACCAAGTTACACAGCTGGATTTTTACCAAATCAATTTAGGTTAAGTATCTTGCTCAAGGCTAGAACAGCAGTGTCCTTCCTGGAACTGAACTGGTAATATTGGCATTACAAGCCCAGCTCCCTAACCGTTATGCTATACTGCCGTACAGCCCCTGCTTCCTGGAACTGTGCAGGTAGAATGTGCCAGAGTATGTGATCCTTGTAGGGGACAGATTTATCCTTGTTGAGTCCAACTGACCTCGAGCTCCAGAAAAGCCCTGGAGTCCCAGCAGGTCACTGCAACACAGTCTGCCAGCGGTTTACATTGGCAGATATTAACGATGCTGCTTTGTACCATATATACCAATACACAATATTTCACCTGGAGTTCAGCTTTCCAGTGCTAGCTCTTCACCCTGCTCTTGTATTGAATTCCAGTCTATATTGATGTCAACACATTCAGTTTGCCTTCTCTTTATGTAATTTGTCACTTTTTATATTTATTATGGGTTTCAGTACGCAAATGTCCTCGATATTTTATTCTACAGTTAAGCTGTAACACTACTGGTATTGTGTATGTATTACCTGGAACATGTCTGTCTTGAAAGGGAGTATCTCTCTCAGAATACCTGTTAAACTAAAAGTTAAAAATAAATTGTATATAATCAAACTTGAACTTTAGGTAGCTTGAAATTTTTGCCAGACGGATGTATTTCAGAGGTCCTCAACTTAATCTTAATTTGGGCCATCACTATTAAAGACTTTCAAATATTCACCGTATTTTCATTCTATAGGGAGCCATACGAAATGGAGCATGACAGACTGACCCAGTGACCCAAAGTCACTTAGCAGTGAAGAACTATTTCCTCTGCTAAAAACTGACTTGATATCCATACTAGATATCAAATTTTGGGTGCGTGTGACATATATAGACTATAGTAGCTCCAGATTCACTGATGCAGAGAGCCTTCCTTGCTCCACAGTTGGGGATGTCATATACTGTTTCATTGGAGTTAAATTGCTGGCATGCAGTGTTAATTAATTAGCTTAATATTATGTTCTTCCCAAATAGCAATACGCACACATTTGCTTTCTGCCAAAATTTACACAATGTAAATTCGGCCATTTGCTTTTTCTTGTGAAATCTCGCTGACCAGATATGTACAATTTTTCCAACGGGGACTCACTCAATTCACATGGTCTATAATCAGTTAAAATTGATTACCTTATAATTGAAAAATATTATTTTTGGCAGCAATTCACTTACATCACAATAGGAGAATGAAAGAATGAGTTAATCTGACTGGTAAAAGTCCTGGGATGTGAAATATTGGACTATTTATGACATAAGGTGCTTGGAGAGACTAAATCATCCCTCCAGACTTTTGGAGTGTTTAATTAATAATTAATAGGTTGTTACTGTTGCGACTGCGGTTACAGCGAAAACCAGCACAGACAGGGTTCCCCCAGGACAGTGTTTGGGAACCATAGTGCTTAAGGCAAGGAACTTACGAGCCAAAATCCCGATCACACTATGGGAGCTTATACTGGCAGGCTCAGACTGTGAGGAAATGCCAAAAGTGACTGCGAGTTATTGGGGGTGCGGATGCCAAATAACGACTCATGACATAAAATATAAAGAAAGCTGGTTAAGTTCCATTTCCATTTTTTTGTGTGTGTGTGTGAGACATAGCAAGGGATTACTGGAAGATCAAATATAATATCAGGATAGAGAATGGGGACAATGAACACTACCTAGCTTTTCTACCTTCTCTGGGTTTACAGTCTTGGGTATTTCTATTCATCACTGTGGTTCACCATCACGACTTGGAGTAAAAAATTCAGTGCATAAGTATTTGTCAATTCAATAGCCTATTCAAGGCCTACTACATCACAACAAAGCAGCCACTGGACGAGCTGAAAAAGTAGCGACTAATCATTACGTTAAATAGTAGTCTAGGTTTTTATACAAGCTATAGGCAAGCACTTTGTTATTCACTTATTGAAAGACAAAGTGTAGGTTAGGTTAGCCTACAGGGAACATGTATTGCACTGACACATAATTAAACTAGCTAAACGTTTTCTGTGTTGTAGAACACTAATACAATACCGTTAAAGTACTGATTAATTTTATATCGCCATAAATCGACACAAGCAGCTGAGTTTTAAATCACATTTGGCTTAAAAATATGTTATCAATAATATAAAACTTCCACCTTAAGTTTATTATTTGGTTTAATATTAACACAGGAAGCATTCCAAACCTTTCAAAATATTTTGAGACATCTTACCACTGAAGGGGAATGCCAGGAAACGTGTAAGTTAGCACCGTGCAACATTAGCGAAGGCGACAGTTGCATTGGCAGATACGGAGCTTACTTCCTGTCTTCAGCCCTGTACCAAAGGTCCCCTGGCCCTCTACTTCCTTATTGACCTGCTCCCACAAGCACTAAGCATGGACACTCTTCTGCACGCAACACAACTCTTAGCCATGATCAAAGGATCCACACACACCAAATATCCTAACTAAACATAGACCAACGCACCTCGGCGAAACTACAGCAAGCCCTACCTCACTGTGCAAAGCAATCTTAAAAAGTAGAGGCTGTATATAAGCGCCACAGTGACACGCCACAAGGGACTCACGCTTCCCGCGCCCCTCTGACTGACACCTACATCCACCGGTACATTAGATACACATGTAAAGAGGAGATGAACACACATAATCAATAGCACAGCCGCCTAAGAATACATGTCACTGGGCTAGCGCGAGAGCCAAAGTCGAATTCACCGTAATAACAGATAAGGTTGAGGTCCAGGTTAGTACACACAGACATAAGTCCACCCCACTTCCATCAAGGCAGTGAGGATTCACCTATTGATCTAGGCGGGTATCACCTTCAATAAAACACTATCCTTGAACATATTAGCCCTGCTACAGCACCCTCATATTAGACTTTGAACTATTTTATTGCTGGAAACGTACTTTCCTTCGACCACTAACCATGCATCTCTCCTGAGTTTAAAACATTTCATTAGATGATAGTTGAAAGAAATGTGACATATAGATGTCTGTAATCGAGGATGGTGCTATATTCGTCACAATAAATATACGTTTTGGCGGCAAGGATTTGTTTTAATATTGACACGTTCTCAGAAAACCATAACCATAGGCTTTGCTTTATTTTAGGGGCTTACTGTGGTTGGAAAAAGGCTGTAGTAGGTAACAAAGATTGTGTTATATATAGTTTATAAATACTGTATGGTAAAGCACATCATATGAGCATTAATTCTTTGAAAAATGGAGATTAATGTACAGTGCTCTTATAAAATGATTATTTTTTTACATTGTTTTCATTTGTTTAAGATGGTGGTCTTTCAGAAAGATTTGGTAAGTATGTATAGTCTACCGCACTTTTAAAGCAAGCAACAATATATTCAGCTACTAAAATAAACGGGTTGAGAAAATGTGTGGTTTAATGTCTCCTTCCAGATGTTTGGGTTGTCTTTTCGATCATTCTCTTCATCTTCAGTTTATCTTTAACATTGTGGCCGATGTTTTTGCCATTCTGTCCGTGTGTGTGTGGACAGAATGAATCCACAAAGCTATTGTACCATTGACCTGCTCCATCTTAAGGATGTCGAACAAACAGGAATTATGGGAAAATAACAGAAGAAGTGTGCTATCTCACCCAGTCATCCTTCATTATCAACCTATTCTCTGTCCTCTATTTGTTAAATATGAATAAACCTACATATGCACAGTGGTTGGTGTGGAAAGCCTGACAGCCATAACACAGGAAGGCTGAGATATTATTCGACAGGGTCAAGGTTTTCGTTTTCTTTTCTCTCTCTCCCCTCCCTCCCCAGGGCGTTAGACTGTGAGACATTTAATTGAGGGAGTACCGGTTTCATATCTATAACAAAAATCAAATAATGCGAGATGATTTACTCCCCTTAGCAACCGGAGAGCGTACCCTTAGCAACCGTGCTGGCCCAGGCCTATGTGTAATCAGCTTGAAAATATTTCAATTATTGTGTTGATTTTAGCAGATCCGAGAGGCGGTCAGCGGGCACCCGGGCCAGTTCAGCCCCGCAGCCCCCGAAAGGAAGATATTGATTTAAACAGGTGTCAGAGAGAGAGAGCGAAAGTGGAGCGAAAATGAGTAGGAGAGGATGAAGGAGTCACTGAGCTTTGGTCAGGGAGGTGGGGGTGGATGGTGACATTTGCCCACTGTCACAGAATGAGAGTGATTCAAATTAACCGGAATTCCACCTCTATAAAAAATCACCCATGGACTGGTGGACCGATGAGTAAAAGGTTTTGGGGTGGGAGGTCGGTGGGACTCCCTGCCAGGGTGCCAGGTGGTCTCCTTTTACCGGCACATTTGAAAGACCTGAAGCTTTCGGTTAATGAAGAATTAGATTTTTGATTGTTGTTCACGCTTTTGTTTGGTAGGCTGTAATGGCCAATTGACCTCTAGAGTCAAATTGCAAATGATAAATGCAACAACATTATGCATAAGTATAAATTTGATATGATGTGTGTGTGTGTGTGTGTGTGTGTGGGCAGTGTGTGTGTTGAAGTCCAGGGTTGATACAATAGTGACTACTCTACATTGTGGAAACATTGTTAGCGTAGATGGGCTGCTGCTCTCATCATTGTCTGTTCTTATAAGCACTGATCAAATGCAACTGGAAAGCTTTCGTGAGCGAAAAACACAGATAATGAGGAAAAAGTCACATCTGCTGTGAGCATATGAATCCTAAACATGGTCAAGCAAGTGTCAATGCTAAGGACATTTTTGCAGAGAGTATTTTGAGTACCAGTTGTGATTCTTGTGACCAGTTGTGATTAGCTGGTGTCGCCATCTTTGGGAACGGGGCCTGCTTGATGTTCATAAACGTACCTGAAGGCGTATTCTGAGCTCTGAGAACTGAGAAATCCCGAATGCTACGTTAGAATCCAAACTCTGTTCCATTCATTCTGTGGGTAGTTGATAGCATGCTTCAAATCTATACATCAACTATTCTCTGACTCTCTATCCAGCTGAGCAGATTAGAAAGGCGTATTCATGACACTGTGGAAAATGCAGAAGCTTTAAATCGCTGAAAATAAATTGGAGGCGAATCGACAGAATCCTTACAATACAACTTAGGAATGGGCTTGGAAAAATGAATCTGGGAAGTTGAAAAAGCTCATTCCGACTGTTGAGATTTTCCATTCGAGCGACCTTTAACAACGCTAGGGGGGTTCCTTGTGATAACGGGCATTTTAACTGGCATACAGAAGTGACCTACATGTCAATGCACGCCTTTTATTCACTTCATGTCAGGGCCCCCTTTCTCACAACGGAATCTGCCGGCTTGTGCGCGATCACGGCTTGGAAAGAGACTGCGTTCAGCTTTCCCAGGGTGAAGTCATGGTGCACGGACATAGAGATGGCCTACACAAGCTAATCAAAATCTCAGATATTGATTTGCATGGATGCTGGAGCACAAATAACTTCCCAAAATGGACATTACTACAGATGTTCAAAAGTAATGCATGTTTTTTGATTCCATGCTCATCTTGTGTTAACTCAGTGTGTGGTATGTGCTAACATCCAACCTGTTTCCTCAATGAGAATTGTATCTTCGGTTATGGTGGTGGATGGTTAGTTTCTAGAGACTTTAAGGTGGCTTGCTTTGTTGAAGAAGTCAATTTGTCATTCAGGAGAAAGAAACACAGACAGGGGGGAAACTGGAGAGAATATAAAATGAAACAGTACCAGTTGGAAGTAAGCAATTGAGTTAATATAAACCACAATTTTATCTATAGTTGCACTTTAAACAGTCATTAAATGAAACATACAGAATGACCTGCTATCTATCTCATTAGCATGGGTCATTTATGAAGTATAAAAACAGAGAAAATTAAAAAAGCAATATTTAACAGCCTATGTCTATAGCATAAGAAAATAACAGTGTCAATGAATCCATGTTTTGGGTCAGCGCTCAAAATGAAAGTCAAACTTTGGTCACCTTGTTATTTCACCTGCGTCACCCTCCCCACATTAAGATGCAGGAGAAAAGTTTTAGTCAGAAGGCTCGGGCGTTTGTCGCTGGCGGTGTTTAAAAACAAAATTAATGAGTTGTCAAAGACACCGAAAGCAGGTTTGTGTTGGTGGAATAAAAATGCAATTAAACGTGTTTTTGAGCGCCGTGATCACTTTTGTTTATGGTTTGAGTCTTGTCTCTGTATCAAAATACCATCAGTGTTATTCACAGTTTGCAAGTGGCTATGCGTAGGTGTTTTTTTTTTTATTTTTTGTACTTTCTAATGATGCACATTGGTACTGTCTTGTTAAATGTATATATTCCCTCCCATACAGCATCAAAATAATTTTGGTAAGTTTTACTTCATATAAAAAAAGAGGGGACGTGCTAATGTTTAACAAGGTGCTAAACTATTGCTATCGAAAAAATAACGTTTAATATAGAAATAGAAAGAAATGATTTCACACCGTTTATGCTCCTAATTTTTTATTATACCAAGGACAACAACCAACGTTTCGGCAAAGTGTATCTTCATTAGACGAGAACCTTGAGGAAGGCACTCTTTGCCAAAACATTGGTTGTTTTTCTTGGTATAATAAAAAATTAAGAGCATAAAGAGTGTGAAATTATCTCTTTCTCTTTCAGCTTCTGCTTCATATCCATTGTTTCTCGACGTGAAGTACAAGTCCATGTTTCCACATCATTTGTGGAGAAATATTTGACAGGGACAATAAGGGTACATGGTACGTTGGCAAGCATAAATAAAAAACCCTGTTATTCTATAATCTGTCACCATCATTGATAATTTCAATGGTCGAATCCATCTTTTCATTTATTTGTTGGTACACAACACTATAATGCACAGGATATGAGATGGCCTCATTTTGAAAACAAAAAAATGTACATTTTGGGTCTCAGTAAGATAAAGAGGTAATATAACTGTGTCATTGTTTTTCAGAGCATGACGTGAATGATGTTGGTGTGTATGAATTAACGTGCATAATTAAAAGCCTATGGGCCAAATTCAATCAGCACTTTCTTTGTGTCACTCTTGCAATGGAGAGTTACACAGAAAATACCAATACTTACCAATAAATAATTACTCCATATCTAAATTTGACTAGGATGGCAACAGGACTAGGCCACAGTACTAACTTGTAGTCAAACCAGTTCTAAGAAAGGGCTAAGGAGTAAATGTAGATGTGATGGCACAAAATGGTTACAAAATCAAATGTTTCTGTGTGTGAGAGAAGCCTCTTTGATAAATAAACCCAGTCTCCCATGAGATGAACACATACTCAACTTCATACAGTATATCCTCCATCTTGTCCACCAGGACAAGGAAAGAAGAATGGGTTTCTGGGAAGAAGCATGGCCCCCTTTTGTGTTTTACCCCTGGTTCAGATTCCCTTTTTGTCAACTTCCCTTTCACACCTTTCATATGAGGTGATAGATGCTCATCAAAACAAGTCTCAGAAAACGAAACATTTTGAAGAGCTTCGCGGGTCAGGCCGGGGCCTGTTTTCACGAAGCAAAAATAAAACCCTTCGGAGAATTTAGCGTGATGAAAGCGCTAATATGTGAGATGACACATCAGTAGCCCCGATCTGTCGTCACGCTATTTGACAGTCAGTCTATTATGATTTAAGCCGCAGTAAGGTCCAAGTGTCAGCTGTCATAATTTAATTGTGTTGTTTTCTATTTCTCCACATTGCTAAGGGGACCTTACCTTGGCAGTTTATGCATTACGATGTGTCTCCAGGTTTTTTTTTTTTTTCATACGAAGCTGTCTCTTGAAATTAAAATCCAATTCACGCTATATTATGCTTTAATCATGACCTTGGAACATCAACTGCTGACAACAGTGATTATCCTATTGGTACTACAGGGAGCGCAGGAAGAGATTCATAACGATTCCGCAGACAGAACGCTGGCTGCTAAGCAGATTGGTTCACAGATCCATGTTTTAGGTATATTACTCACAAAACCCTGTCTAAACAATGTTAAAGTCAGGGAATTTAGAAAAGGGTGGTTGCAAGGGCATGTAAGAGATTTTATAAACAGTTTCTCGAGACGATAACAAGCTGATAATCATTCCGGTTTAAGTCTCCCAACCGTCAGTCAACACGTTGAGTTTATACAGTTATACGGGTTTGATTCAATCAAGCAATAGGTTTGATTTAACCGGCGTTTGTCCTTAATTTGCGCACACAATAAAATGTCAGTCGTTCTTTTATTCACAAATGCAGGTTGGTGAGTTCAGTAATCACCAAAATCAGCTAATCACCAAATTGTTTGTGAATTAATAGAATAACCACAATGATGCATTTAGCCAATGCAATGATGTTTTAATCCAAGCTAATGTCTTCTTTAATAATTTTCAGTGTTATAACTCCACCCACAGGTTAAGGGTACAGGAGAAGTACAGTTGGATCACCAAAGCAATGAACCAGTGTGAAACCAAACCAGTGTGAAACAAAAGCAATGGAACCAGAGTGAAACCGAACCAGTGTGAAACCAAAGCAATGGAACCAGTGTGAAACTGAACCAGTGTGAAACCAAAGCAATGGAACCAGTGTGAAACCGAACCAGTGAAGTCTTCATGGCCTGGTTTATCTCCTCAACTCTATCCAGCTATATCCATGTAACATTGTGGAGAGTTCACAAATCAGGGCTCACATGAAACCCAACTAGAACAGTCCCATATCCCAAACATGCTACCTTTCCGTTTTTCCCATTGCTTTGAATATTACAAATGAGCAAAAAAAAAAAAAAACCACGCTGTTCTCCTGCATTTGATTGGAAAATAACAAATGAGTGAAAACCGCGCCGTCTTCCCGCGTTTGCTTTATCAACAACCTGCAGTGAGTGACACATCAGTGGCCTGCTGTGATAGTCGGATTACGCGTTCTGTTTGTTGAATAAACATACTGTGTCATTCCCGTGGGATCCACCGGAAGGCCTGGAAATTATTACATACAACATTTATGATAGGAAACCCAGTTTCTGTCAGCGCGCTTCATTGGTGTTTTCATGGATTAGCACGGGGCTTAAGGTATAGATGTCTCAAAACTGGTAAACAGATAGGATTAGTGCACTGAGGAGTGGTTTGTGGAGCAGAAATCAGTAATGAAGGGTAATCTGATTAAAAGTGCAAGGTCATGAGCCTATACTGGCATTGCTGTACTTATTACTTTATGTCTTTATTTATTACTTATTTCCTTAACAGAGGAGAAACTGAAGCATTACTAATTTATTCTGCTCAGTATTGGCTACCGCTATTCTGGTTTAGCATCTACTATATTGGCTGTGCCTCTCCAGGGAATCAAACCTGCAGCCTATTTGAGATTTCATCTCCCTGCTCACTTGGCCAAAGTGATGCCATTGGTTTCTCACCGCCTCTGTGAATTTTGTGCTTTCCTTGTCATTACTTATTTTTATTTACTTATATGTCAGCCAGAAGTAATTGCACAATAATTTTGTCACAGTTGGAAAACTCGGTTGTGTTTATATGGCCGTCTTTAGATAAGCTTTGGATGGGATTCAATCAAACAAACTTCGGCTGGGACTCAGACAAACAAACTTTGGCTGGGATTCAATCAACATGAACTTTTCCTTTTTTACAGCTGAAGTAGAGTTTGGTGAGTTGATTTTCTTAATTTGCCTATGTTGGTGAAGACACACATTGTATTTACAGTACTTATGAAGCAACTACTATTCTAGTGTAGAATGGAAAGAACAAAGATAAGTTTTAAGTTTGTTTTGATTGAATTGCATGAGCCCCAATAGCATTTGATTGGGTCCTAGTCTTTCTCTGGCGAGTGGACAAAGAAGAAAGTGATCTTGTCCATGAATCTCTTCAAAGACTTCACCCAGTGTCCCACGCTCCAGTTGTGCAAATGCCATATGCATGCATTTTACGCCCAGCTACTGCAGCCAGACTGCAGGCACCCAACCAATCAGAGGAAGCCCTGATGAAGGAAGAAAGATGAATAATCTGGCAGTGCTTTAATGCCATCACCTTAAAATTGCCTGCCTTGCACACATCATACATTGATATACAGCACAATGCATTGTGGGATTCCAGTGCAATGGCTAGTTATGTGCTGATGTGTGGAGCTGCTAGCCACAGACTGCACTAGCAGTGGTCAGGACCAAACCTTGGACAAAACCAGGATCAGATACAGAAACCCAATGATCAACCTGGATTAGTCTTTTCTCAGTCTCTCATTTATATGTCCATATGTCTAGTTTAAATGGCAAATTATGGGTAATGGCAAACTTCTCATCAGCAGCTCAACTAACTGTTTGCCCCTGAAGGCTGTGCCCCACTCTTGCCAATTCTACTCCTTTCTTCCTCTCATCTATCTCTCTCTCTAACTTCCTGCTGTCAGAATAAAGCGCAAAGACATGGAAGAATAGCAGGATTCACCTCTTATTTTACTTACTGTGAGGTACTGCAAATGTAATAATAATCTCAAGTGTTTGTAAAACCATTCCAAGGTAAATAAAATGAGTATAATGAAGACTTAACTCTACAAAGTAGTGCAAGCAGTGTTTGGTTTTGCTGTTGGAAATTGGAGGCAGAAGTATATGTTTTTTTTTCATGTAAAACCTTTTATGTGTGATACTGTCGTAGCTGATCTGTGATTTATGAGCATTATTCTTTAAAGGAATTCAATCTGGGGATCTAGCTCTTCAGAAAGAATCACAATTTCAAGCGGCCCGTGTTTCTGGTTTAAAATTTCATCATAAATACCTTCGTTATTTTCCTTTCAAGTGGAGCTTTTATCTCTTAAAGGATCCATGCATTGTTGTCAAGAAAATAAATGGGATGTCCTAAAATGGTCCTTCCTTTTTCCTGTATTGCTGTCAAAAGACCCAATTTTCTTTTGGGAAAAGTGTTTCGGCTCTCACCCTATGCTGGTGGCTGATACAATCAAGCTAAAAGGTAAACGGTATCGATCGACATCCCGCCAGCAAGTCGTATTCCGCTCCGGTCTCACCGCGGCACAGCCCTTTATGACCAATCACACCCAATAACCGGGACAAATCGAGAGTTTGTGGTTTTGAAGGCTGTGCTGGGGGTGCTAAAATGGAGTGTCAGAATAAGATGCTCCAGCACTGATTGCTAACCTCCCCCACTAACTTAGCTCTAATGATATTGATTAATTGGACCAAGATCTGTTCCTAGCACAGCTTTCTATGTCATCCTTTTCTGCTTACGTCTCCGGCCCGGCCGTAGACCTACACGATGATGGTTGAAATGAGGTTTCGTTACCCCGATTATGGTGCAGCTACACTTAGTGGTCAGTTATTGACTTGTTTGAACCAATCAGATTTGTTTTTCCCCCTCCACAGGCAATGCGGTCGATGGTCCAAATCATTGAGTCTCTGATACTATAAGGTAGCACCACCCAATTTCCATTCAACGAAGCTTCACCCCTCACTTCCCATTTAGATAGATCTCCAAATGGACCTACGTTCAACGTTTGTCCTCATGCATCACCAGGATTGAGTAGGACTGTATGTATGACAGAATTTTCCGGAAGGCAGGATTTCGTTCATGGTGAATGCTCAGGTGGTCATTTTGCGTAATCTGAGCACCTGGGTTATGCTGCAGCACGGGCGGCTTGTGAGGGTGTCTTCATAGTGAAAACAGCGAAATGGTTTTCATATTGCAACTAGCAACCCACAGGGCATATCTTTAGTTGCATAGCCACCATTTTAATTACAGAATAACAGAAACACCTCGTTAACTCACAGCACCTTAATTCAGCTTTTGTAAAGAGCAATGCTTTCAAAAATTTCATATTTTTAGACCGTGCTTTGGTGACTGGCTGTGAAAAAGGTTGTTGCTTGAATAAACAACCAGATTAATAATTTTACAGCTTTAAGCGTCTCACCTGGAAGGATTGTTGCCAACTGCAACAAGAAAGCGTGTGAAGAAACATGAATAAATGTTTTCGAAACACTTCATAAAGTGCACAGTAATTGTATTGTATATTATATATTGTATTGTATAATATTATACATTTCAGTTACATAAGAACCAAAAATATCATATTACTCACTTCAAAAGGCAGAAAAGTTGCAGTTCAATCTGTCTGCGTGATAAACTACGTTTTTACTAAATTAGCTTCAGTAGACAATAGCCCCTGAACAGCAGTGTCTTGTTCTAAAAAAAGGGAAAAGAACTTATTTTGCCATAGTCATTCCTCTTCTAAATGATATATTGGTGAACAACTCCAGTTACAGTGAAATATTCAATCTATATCTCGCCCCACCTTTGAACCTGAGGGCATTAACGTGCAATTAAATAAGCAATAGGCACAGCGTTAGCCAAATTTACACTGCACCGGTGTGTAAAAATAAATAAAGATAGCTCTTTTGGTCCCACCAAAGGTCCCATGCATTTGATTAAGAGGATGTATTGCTGTCACAGTGTACACCCTAGTGATCTGGGAATCTTTATACCTCGAGAGTTTATATCTGTGTAACAGCATGCTATTACTTTCTGTCTACAAGATGGCAGAGTGCCAGCTAGATGCTGGATTGTAGCAATAGAGGGCTGGTGACTCGCGTATAAACCTCAGGAAGAGTGCATTGTAATTACCTATTTGTTATTTTTTTATATATTCTCTTTCTTCCTCCTGCACTATTTTATCCTTGACAGTGAGGACATGTCAGACAATTGACACACAACATTGTCAATTCCTCTATAACAAGTATAACAATGTTGCAATTAATTTTAATAATAATGCTGCAACAGTACTTTGTTATATAACCGACATTATTACACAACTCAAGTAATGGTCGTGTTTCTGTGTGACATCTCTCACAAAAGTTCCATCAAGCCTCAAAGTTCAAGTGCCCCTGTGTAGTGGTCCAAAAAATCACAGAAGCAAACCCCAGACTCGCCATAACTTTTCATACCCACACCAAGATTCTGTATAGCAACACTGAGCGATGTCCTTAACTTTGAAATTCAATGTACAATCATTGGATACAAGCCTGCACCTCCGTCACTTCTTGTTAACTGGCATATCTGAGGTACCTATATCATGTGTGTTAGACTTTTACTTTTGTACGTATGAGACTGTTAACCATCATCCTTACAGCCTCCTACTACTCATAATTAGCTAGTATATGTTGTTAAAAATATGGCCAGTAAGGGTTATATCAAAATCATAACCAGCCAACACATATGCGCTATGGCAATTCAACACTACAAATAAAACGGACGTGTGTCATAAAATATGCTTGTAAGAAATTGTTGTAAATATTAATTACCAAACATGATTCTATATTCAGAAATAACATTGAGGTGGAAAATGTGTCTCTCACGATGAGCTGTCATTTTAGCTCGTGTCTGGGCTTTTGGTGCTCAATTTAACTGGAACCTGCTGATATAAAATGTGGCGTCAGTCATGCGATTGTGGAATGTACGATAAGGGAATTGCCTGGATTTAGAGATGGGTTTGTTTCACAAGATTAGGTCAATGTGGCCTGGTCTACTGTGAGCCTCTGCTCTGTTATAGATTATATTAATTCAACTATCTCCTCATCAACCGTCTCCTCATTTTATTGTAGGTGATTGAAACATAATAAGAACAGTAACAGTTTAAGTTAGTGACATCACGTTTACATGATTTTCATCCTTACTGACTGGCTTAATGGATATTTAGTACTTTTTAATTATCGCAGATATGCAAATTATAGGGATTAAAATTTTTACCAAGTTTGAAAATTGGACCTATAATATAGATCTGGACTTTATGTATTACAAATTATCAAATCAGTGAAAGGCATACTGATTTGACATAAGTGCATTACATAAGTGTAATATTTCAGACTTCTGTGGGCTGGCGGAAAGGATTCATGGATACAAAAATAAGAAAATAGGAATACAACATAAATAGCTTAAGCTACTAAGAATGGTGACCAAACTTACATACCAAATTTTACGGTTTGAGTTTTTAGTTTTAGTTTTATACATGGCATATGAGTTCGAAGCTACACGTACAAAAATGTGGATACTGACATTTTCCAGAGAATGAATGACAGAACGTTGGCTTGATTTAATTTGTTTTACTCGGACCAGTTGCTCTAAGCAATGAATACTCTAAATCTTACGATCCAAATTGTCCCTCTCTCTCTCTTTCCCCTCTCTCGCTCCCTCCCATTCTGTCTCTCATGTACAGATGGCGTCCATAAGCACAACCCTCAGAGAACAGTGGGCAGCAGAAGTCTTGATCCAGGACCTCCTGTCGGGCCTTGCTCAGGTGACAGTAGCTTGGGTCAAACATGGGCAGCTCCAACTCAAAGGAACACATGGGCTCCTGGCTTTGAACCTGCTCTAGCACCTTTATAGTTTAATTAAAGCCATTATTTAAGTCACCAGGTACTCCAGGTGTAAATCAGTTACACCCTGCAGGAGTTCTACCCTCAAGGCCCAATGTTGGATGCCCTCCACCCACAATCCTCTGCCTTAGGAAAATGTGACTGTCCATCCACTCTCCTAGAGTGTAGGCTATGATACACCTCATTGTAGTACTCCATTAAACCATTTTTGTTTAATGAAAACTCGGAACACAATGTTATGCAACGTATGAAAACAGTAACACATGCTTTGTCCTCAAATTTAAGTCATCGTGAAAGTTTGTGGACCAAGCATGCTGTATTTTTTTGGGTGGTAGTTGTTTAGTTAATTCAAAAAATAAAAAAATAATTGAATTTTAATATTCCACAGTCATGAATGTGTAAAGAAGTTGAGTTGAGAACCTCCTGTGTTTAGTTTCTTTAAAAATATATTTAAAATTCTATTTTGAGAATAAACATTTTCATAAATATTAAGGAGGAAGATAGAGTTAGCAGATTGATAAATTCCATGCACGATTACAATGTGTGCTTTTGTAATTATTTATAGTTATTTATTATTCAAATGACAACAGTGCACAGTAAGCAGGATACATTTATCCTGGTTCCTTCTTTTTCAAAGATATATTAATTTATGATTCACGAACAGTCTATTATATATTTATATGTAGTGTAATAACAAATTGTAAACTTCAAGGAAAACAAAAGATTATTTATTTGGTTGAGTTTAATGCACCAGGATACAATTTTAATTTTATGAAGACATCATCTGGAGAAAAACGGTAAATTGTAACATGCTGCTGCTAATTTTAAGATATTTACTTGTGATTTTTTTATGAAGATGGCTGTATTGCCATTTTAATCACATAACTCAATTTCAACTATATTAAGAATGAAATTAATATAATTAATATAGTATTAATATAGTATTATTCATTTTATATATTACTGAGAGTAAGTAATCCAGGTAATTGATTAGATTTATCAATTGGTCTTACAGAAAATATCTCAGTATATGGCAAAACTACAGGCAGCTTTTTAATACTGACAATAATAGGGGCATATGCTTGTCATAACATTACATAACACGCTTGAAGAAAATGTTGCAAGAGACTAAATGCATTTGATTGAATCTAGTCCTTTGTTTACAGCAATGTTTTGTAAAACAGCCTGTCTGATATCACAATATTATCTCTGTGCTCCTCGAGTAGATACACTCCATTTTGAGTGTTTGATAAAAAAAAAAGCTAATGTATGCTCTTAACGCTCACTGTTGGCCTGTGGGAAGCTGGGGCATCCCGCTAAACGCAATTGGCGAAGTCTTTGTGCGATCAGGGCTAATCCCGACATGAAACGCAAAAGGTTAATGCAGTGCGAAGTTTGAAATAATAGCTAATTATCTTTAGGTTAACTATACCCTATGGCCATTCCTTTCATGTCCTGCTATGTTAGGATCGACCCAAATCAATGAAAACATTCCCTCTATTAAATCCCCCCAAAAAACCTCAACCCCTGACATTGGAGGCTGGTGGAACAAAGGAGGCCATTTCATTCATCAGGTTTACAGAATAATGCTCAGTACTACTCTAATAAAAAGTATCATTTTGGACAAGACTGTAATTATATTTGCAGTAGAAGTATCATAAGTAATAGTATATGCATATGCAGTAGTCATAGGGCTGTTTTTGGTAGAACATTGGTGTAATCACTCATTATAATAATACATTAATAATACTATTTCTAATTATCATCATTATTATCATAATCATCATAATGTCAGTGATGTGATATTCAAATCGTCAGTCGTGATGATATTTTAAGGTCTTTGTTTCTATAGCAGGGAGAGTCTCAATAGCGAACATATTTGCATGTAGTCCACATCATTGTAAGTAACACCATAAGACCATCACACACACTGTGATTTTACATAAGCGAGTGAGTGTTAGCACAAATACAGATAGCTTTTCCCCAATCGCGTTTAGAAAATACAGTAGCATCAAGCACTTGCTTTGAACACAACCTGACACTTTCCATTGGGGGGTGGGCGGAGCAGGGCTTCTTCATCTTCGGAATATCCAGAGTAATTTGGAGCGTTTAAGGAGCTGACAGACCCGTATAGATTTCCTCCGGTGTGCTATTCCGTCTGGAGACTCTGCGGTAACTCATCCCATCTCAGGAAATTTTCACACTTCACGATTCATTAACCTGTGGGGCTTAGATTCCTTGGGAAGCAGACGGAGAAGGGAAGCAGCGTTGCACTGTATTTTATGAGTTATTATCAAGTTGATAGAAGATGCAGTGGCTGGTAAACACGGATGATAAACATGCAGAAGGAACATTCTGTATGTACGCTGCATAATATGACGTACATAAGTAAAGATGTTGTTTTTGAATCCTTTCTCCTTATGATGCTCTATAAAACATGCATTAAGCCAATAGTCCAAATACAAACATCACAATGACCATGCCCTAATCTGAAACCCAATACTCAAGAACCAATTCTGAGAAAACTTAGTAGAACCAATACTGAGAACTAATGTCCTTATCTGAGAACCAATACTCAATGTTAACGTTCCCCTACAATGAAATTTTTATGTATATTTTTGTACTTGCAAGATATCAAAAAATGTAAAGTGCATTGCATTTCACTATAGACTTGAATTTATTCACAGTTTTAATTAGAATTTCTGGCCTGAAATTGGAAAAATGTCCTTTGCTACTCTGTTTTTTCCCTGTTTCAGTGTTTGACATTTTGAGGATTAATTGCCTATGTCAGCAATATGTGAATTTGCATCCACCAATCAGTGACAGGTTAAATGGTGCCCAATACATTAATATTTTATAGAGGCCACGACCCATTCAAATGAACTAAGCCCCTTCAAGGGCATGTGTGACCCAATCAAAACCGACCAAAGTCTCTTCTGAGTGCATGTACTATTTTCTGTTCTACAATGAAAAGAACACATTCCAAAGGACATGTTTGCTTATCCGAAGTCAGATTTAAACTACTTAAAGAATAGCATCTTTTACAGTGTTTTTGATTGAATTACATATGCCCTTAAAGTTTTTTTGATTGAATCCCAAACAAAGAGTTTGGCTGCATGGTTATTTTGTATTTGGCTATAGGACAAAATGGCTAAGGTTTCAGCCAACATTATTGCCATCATAATGGATCAGTATAATCTATTTAGTCAGATGAAGTTAGGAAGCTGTAACTATAGCTGAGATTGCTAACCATTCTTAAACTGTCAAATGAAACATTTCTTCACTGGCCTCATGCTGGAAACAATATTGGAAAAGTAAACAAACATGACATTGCGCCAAAACTTACATGTAACTTTCAATCACAAGCAAATGAATAAATATTCAATAGAAACCAAACACCCCCAGTCAACCCTATGTTTAGAACTGATATATTTTGCATCAGTTATATTGTGAAGCAAAATCTAGATTATTTTAAAGTGAAATAAGAGATTATTTAAACTGAAACAGAAAAAGGTTTCAGGGTATCTGAATCCAGTTTCATAATGATTCTTATCTTCCCCAAACTCTTTGGTTCATTTTAATGAATGCTGAGCTTTGGACGAAGAAATATGTAACACTTAACTAAATGCAGTAATGAAATTTAAAAAAGATGCACATTTGTAAGTAATTTTAACTGACATGTGTTTCCCATTCTTGGGATGATTAAATTGATTCGGTATTGTAAAGTGTTTGTGTATGTTTGTTTGTACAAGTGCGCTTGTACATATATACTTATATATACAGATGGATATCTATTAATCATATAGCAAAATGATCCGACATCTGGAATATGCTGCACTCCAGTAGATGAAACATTCAGAGAGTCATGTGATAATACAGCAAGGCAACTGAAAGCTCTGCTTTTAACATAGGCGGAAATTGCTTTTATTGCTAAACGGTGACTGATACCTCAGTATCCAATACGGAACTAATCCATCTCATCTCCCAACAAACATGAAATTACTCCTGACACATACGTTCCGTCAATAAACCTGACATCCTGTTACTGTTGACAGCTAGCATTAGCGACAGCACTGCTGTGAATCTGAGTATACAAATAACTGCATTCAGCCCACAAAGAGTGAAGCAATTCAGCTATCTACATAAATTCACTGAACTCAGAAACAGTGTATACAATAACTGGGTACTGCTGGGCACAGCACCAAGTGATTAAACCCTAAATAACTACAGAGCTCACTTATCCTGTAATAAACAGCAGTAAATACTTAGTACATGGTTAGTAAATACCTGTTCACACAATAATGGAGATTAATTATATTTAAGGTGAATTATATCTGAATTAGTTGTTGTTGGTTAGCCAATCAGGTCATCTATACTACCAGTATCACCTGTATGGTAACCCAGTGTCATTATGGGGTCTCTTAACTGAACGTCTTCATATCCCTTTGCAATATGTTGCATTGAAAAGCAACATAAGACATGTAAAAAACGGTTGTACATCAGCAACTGTATTAGATATGTCTAGAAAAAGAAAAAAAATATGATGAAAAAGAATGAGAAGAATATATTTATATCATAATCATTATTATACTTTTTATTTGCTAGGCTGGTGACGCTGGTTTTAGTTGTGTAAAATTACTTATTAAATTTGCTAAGGTGCCAGTGCTTGTGAAAGTACTAGCCCTGGCAAAAAGATATGATTTATGTCCAGTTTTTTGTTGATTATTAATTAAAATATGTAATGAAACACTTTTCATAAGGTGCTAATTAGTAAGGGAGGGCGTTGATGTAGGTAGTGGATGTTAGGTATTTAATAACCAAAATTTGCAAGTCCATATCCTGGTGTGTGTGTGTGTGTGTGTGTGGGTGTGTGGGTGTGTGTGGGCAGATAGGGGGTGAGGATTGATACTTTTGGCTGACGTGGGGGGTCATAAATGTATTGTTAATCGTGAGGGTGTGGTCTTGTAAATCATTATACTTTGTACTGAGTCACAGCTATATATATATATATATATATATATATATATATGTCATCAGTGAACTATGTTTTTCAGTCAGCACCTTGTATTCGTGGTTCATGGCCCTGAGGATAAATTGATACATAAGACATACTTGTGTTCATCTTTTCTTTAAGCTAGAAAGAGAAAAAAGCAACAATATTTGAAAATATTTCAAAACGCGAAATTACTTCAAAACACGCGAATGTTCAAAATAATCTAAAATACTATTTACTCAACACCTGCGCGCTTCTAATCGAACCCTACGAACCTTTCTGTTGAGAATTATTGAAAACAGATTAGGATACATCTGAAATACTGATAAGGCTTTGCAATATTTCAGCAGGTATGATATATTAGCCGTGTTATCCCTCTATGAGTGAACGGTTATGGACTAGGCCTGAGAATTAATGCCTGAGACACATTGTAAGTTGCACTATTATTTTAAATTATATGGAATTATTGTCTAATGATTAAACAGATCAACTGAATTAACTTCCAAAGAAAGAGTAACCATAGGCCCGTCTTAAATGCATATCCAGGTCATAGCCCAGATTATTCATTTTACATGTCGTATTGTAACAACAACAACAATAACATTAAAAATAATAGTGATAATAATAAAATGTTTTGTGGTACTATATTACGGCTCTACAAAAACCAAACGGTTCTTTAATGGTTGTATATGGTACCAAAAAATGTTAAATCTGATTACTAATGTATAGCCCTCCTTTGGTGCTATTTAGAACCGTCTTAATGGAGATTTAAAGCTGGTCTTGTACAGAACTAAATAAGAATTATGCGACTTGGATCTTTCTCAGAATTATAGAAAGCGCTGCTTGACATCTGGCTTCAGTTCTGCTCCAGCTCTTTCATGCATTTTCGGGATTATTTTACGTCGTATAATTAACGATGCCCTAGTGGCCTTAATCGCTCTTATCTTTGCCATGCAAACCCGGGATATGAATACAATGGACTCTTACTTTGTTTTAGGCCCAGTCCTTAAAATTATTTCAGTTCACACTGAGTTTTTAACGGCTGATTTGCGATCTGGTCCTTATGGTTTCTCTGAGACTGTGAACGAACGCCCACGCTAACATTATTTAGGTGCATTTATTATCTCATAAATATATGATAATGTATGCCCACCTATGGATCTACAATAATTATTACAGGTCTGTCGTTGGATATTCATTTCTGTAGGATTTACCCTGTGATATCGAATCGATTTGACAGCTCAGAATGCAGTCGCTCTCATTTTTCACGCCTATTTCGAGGTGCTGAAATAATATCCTCTCATTAGGAGGCCGTGAAGCTTGGCTAATTTATCCGAACTGTCAAGGGCTTGTAGAACCCGGGTTAAAAATGAAGCAGCAAGGAAACAACACCTCCCCGAGCTCGACTGATTTATCAACAGAATTGCTATAGGTCCATTCCAGGCCATTTCCCGGGAAAACGCTGATCTGCCAATACCGAACGGAATTATTGAGGGGGAAAATACGTCACATCCACAATAAAGCTAATTCTCTCCATGGTAATTAAAACTGTGCGATTTGTTTACTCGCATTAGCTATAGCACGTTGTTTCGTGAAACAAAAACAAATCCATGTCCTTATACATACTTTAGACAATGCTGATTAGCCTAATTGACTGAATTGACTAAACAGCAATTAGGTCAGAAACAAGGTATGCCTGAGAAGTCGGTAGAACATATACGCGTGTAATCACATTCATTATGGTAGTGTTTCAATTTTTTTTATGTATGTAAAACTATTTATTCCCACCAAAAGTCATCAAGACTAAATTAAAATAACCAGTAGCCTATGGGATAAAGTATTTGATTATAACCTTTATGTATCCGTTTAATTGTAAGCTCAAGTGAAGCAAAATGTGTAAGTAACGAAACATTACATCGTTTTACATCCAATATTCGAAGGAAAGGTCAAATTGTTTTGCTGATAAATTGAACTGCCTCTGAAAGCCTGCTGAAACCGCAACTGACAAAAGCGTTGTGGATTCTCAAACATGACTAGGGAGGGAGGGAAGCGGAAGGAGATTGAGTGTTGCAAATGAGGCTCTTGAAATTACCTCCATAATTAATTGTGCAAATTTGTTTCTATTAAATAAAAATAACACGTACTGAAGAACTCAATTAGCATTAATTAAGCCTGATATCCTAATTTGGAAATTGTGTAATAGAAAACAAGCATTCTGGAGCCGTTTGTGTTTTTTTTTTTTCCTTCCTCGTTTTGAATAGAACCTCGCGCTGCCTCTGGGCTCTCTCTCTCTCTTTCTCTCTCTCTCTCTCCTTTGAGAATTGAAAATGAGAAATGGAGATGGGAAACCAGGAGGTGCTAAATTAGCTGCCTGATCTGCACTTATTGCCGCATACGCATCCCCCATTACCGACCCTCTGTGTGCCTCCGTTTTAATATTCCGGGCATGGGGAACTGTCTAGATAGCAGATTTATCAAATGGGAAAATGAATGTATGATGATCAGTTAAATTGAAAATCAGCGCCCGTATGGCAGTCCGACCTGACACCTCCGTAATTAGAAAGAAAAATGATGGCGTCCGATGCATAATAGAGCAAAAACAATTTACACTCTCCCGTAATGATCCGCCGTTCAAATTGAAAATTTCTCCTGGAAGAAATTGAAATCATAAACTATGATTCATGGAGGGACACGTCTCCCGGGGCTACCAGGGACAGGATCGATTGATTGTCCCGATTCAAACAACCTGCTGATTTTATAGCTTTCATGGTGGTGGTGTCGGCGTTGGTGGTGGTGTGTGTGCTTTAGGGTAGTGACATGGATGTCCTCAACACAGACCTTAAAAAACATTTGGTTATGCACAGCATATCTCTTTAAAGAATTAATACAACAACAATTGATTGCTATCAATTACGTTTCAAAGATTTGAATAAATAAAAAAGCAAACATATTCCATGTGTGAATAAGACCACAAGACAAACAAACCAATTAACATGGCTTTTTCCTTGGACAATAGTAATAGGCTATTCTTAGAAATTACATATGCCTAGGTGTGTAATTGCCATGATATGTTTCTACTCATTAAGTTCTGTAGAAAAAGATACATGGTTCATTTTAAGACCTCTCCCTGTTGAATTCGTATTTGCCGTTTTATTTTTTTCTTCTCCCACATAATTATGTAAATATTATTTAATGGACTCCGGCTTCTAAATCCATTTTCAGCTATGCACAACTAAGCCCGGCCCTCTGATTATTTGCAATTTATTTGCAAATAAAAGCCGAATGACCAGGAGAGATCGGGCCTATTTAACGAGGCCTTAAATATAATTCCGCTGTGCACATACTCGCCAGAATGAATGGTTCTAATAATTGGGATTTAAATTTCAAGGGAATTGGAAGCGTTGCGCCTCTTAAGCGGCATGTAAATTCAGGAGGTTGAACCTTTAGAGCGTGCTCCTTTTTCCTCACCATTCTTACCTCTACTTTAGATCAGGCCATCTCTGCTAATATTTTCTTGGTGCAGATGTCCTAAAGCAACCCCTAAAACATCCCCAAGGACCACCAGCCCTATTAAAACAAATGTGCTCGGCTTTTGTAAAGACGCGCGTTTGCTGCGCCTGTCCTATTACACGCGACACATGATCAATAGGCTGATAACACAGGAACATCAATATAAGCGACAGAACAATGAAGGATATCATCGAACATCTATCTTAATATAGCCAGCTACAAGAGGCCTGACAAAGACAATAGCTCATGAAAATTCCGCCCCACGAATTCCCGTCTCCTACCCAATATGCGCGCACACACTCTGCCAGCTGCCGAAGCTATTATTTTCCTTTTTCAATTTGACACCCGGCCTTTCATGCTAATTCTATTATTGTAGGATGTTTATGTGATTTCATATCACTAGAAATCGGTAATGTATAATATCCCTTCAGGCTTAAAAAAATCCCCGCTGTAGCCATTGGGAAAATAATTACTTTCATATCAAAACTCTGCAGGAAACCGACCAAGTCCGATTGCCTCAGGCTCCTAACCTTATTTCAAGGAGCTTTTTAAATGAATAAATTTGTTAAACCGACAAACAAACACAAAATTTGACTTTACTAGAAAGCAGGGATTTCGTTCAATCTGTTTGTTATGAGCGCACACACGCAAAGAGTTTCTGTTACAATAAGTTTATTATTTATCAAATGTTACATATATAAATATCGCAATATTTTGCATTTTACGAGTCAGGATTGTGTTGTTCTCTTATGTCCTCTGCGTTTTTACAAAACTCCTGCTGCTAAAATTTGAATAAACATTTTCATAATCCACACAAAAGATACAGTTTATCTTCCACCTGAATTTGAATATATCAATATATCAACTTTGAAACGACAAGTTAACATATACTGATACGTCAAACGATTTTGCATTTTGTGTTGAGCTTTGGGAATGTGAAAAGTCTTTAGCAATATATTATAAACTATATTACTCCAAATCATCGTCTTTAAAATCTGTGTTCGTTTCCATTGGGCTAATGGTTCTCTTAGATTCCGAACAATCTGTGGATCTGCAGTCCTGTATCATTTTCCCCTTTGTATCTGGATGCGGAGGCTTAGTTTGGGTGTTCTCTGATCCCATTTGCTGTTTGTGTGCTTCGTTATAACAATATTCAGTTTGGCCCGGTGCACTGTGTTCCGTTTGGACCGGACTGTTTCGAGGAGAACTCTCCTCTGTTCCAGGAAATCCGTCCTGCTCTTTGTTCGTTGACCCGTTCCTATTGACATTGCTGCTGTTGTCATTGTTATTGTTTGTGTTAGCGTTTCCTGTATTTGCAAACGGTAAATTTGACTGAGTGGGATTGTTGTCAGTCGTTAGCCCTCGTTGTACGGTGTTAACAGTCTCTGGGTTTTGGGGTGTCTTTAACGCGGTCTGTGGTACAATGAAACCAAGAGGCTGGGTGATAGGATATAGTAAGAAGTGCCCTTTACCTATCAAAGGCCGTGAAGCAGACAAAGCTGGGAAGTCCAAATTAGGTTTGCGTCTTGGGGTTGATTCCGACAGAAGACTCTCCACACTAAAAGGGTTTAATTTCTGAAGGCTAGAAGTTCTGTTGTTGGAACACAAGTTGTGACTGTTCTTGGTGGACTCCAGTTCCGATGCGCTAGCATCCTGGCCCACGTGTCTTTGGCTATGGTTTTTTTCTCTTGTTTGGTCACAGCTTGGTTCGGTTTGGTTTCGGCCCGCCGACTCTGAATGCAAACCAAAGACACTCGGTGGCTGCTCGCTGTCCGTGATTTGTGACACTCCACTGTCGCTGTCTGATCCGGGCGTATGGAATAAATCACCCGACAGGAGTTTGTTCTGTGATCTCAGAAGCTTTCGTTCCTGTTTCCTCTTCTTTTTCTCCAACCTCTCCAGTTCCCTTCGTGCTATCTCTTCGGGGTCCATCGGCTCTCCGCTGCATGACGTTGGGTGGGAATTGTGAGCCGGTCGCCCTGGTCCTTTCTTCGTGTTTTCTTTTTTCCTCCATTTAGCTCTGCGGTTCTGGAACCAAACCTACACGTCCAAGAAAAAAAATATTCCGCTTATTAAATTTACCATGATTCAATTATTGTTTTCTAGCCAGTTGGCTTAACTTATCATTGTATAATCATGTGTTTTTTCGCATCTTTCAAACAAAAAAGTGGACCTATACATGTGCTACAACCTACATATAGCTTAGGCCTATTTATTGGCTTGATAAAACGTAGGCTACAATAACACCAGTCATATGTAAAATAGTATTTAAAACGGTAACAATAGCAATACATCTGGAAAACAAAGCATTAAATCGTCAACATAAACAAAGCCAAGTACCACACTGAGATATGGTCCCAGTCCAATGCCAAAGTGAATTATGGCCTACATATTTTCAAACATGGTGTAGGCCAGCCGAGGGACTCTTGTCTGTTGCACAAATGATAAGTCTATTTGAGACTATTTACCTGGCTGAGAAAACCAAAATTGAGAGAAAATATAAAGTAACATTGTGTATGATGTTAGGCCTGTTGATGGAAAGAGTTAAGCGGAAATAAAATCGGTTAATATGTACGACACTAAATATAGTGATTAGTCTATCGTCGAAAACATTTCTGCATCTAAGCATGTATGTGACCCGGTATTTAAACAAAATTTATTTAACGCTCACTTATTTCGACAAAATGACACCAATAATATCCATAACTCAGATAATATAGCCTTATGCCAAGTACAATCTTAAAATACTGAACACATTTTCGGAATAGATTGCACTGTACGGTTCATTTAAATATAATTAAAAATACTATTGACATTGAAGTATGAACATGCGCTGTGTGACGATTTTTTGTTCTATGTTTTATTTACTTTTTTTTTGGTCTGTGGGTGTGCCTTTGTTTCGGCTCCGACTGTGTCAATGATAATCATTACAGTATTAAAGGGAAATTGAGGGACTCGACTTCACTTAATGACCTCCGAACAAATTGAATGAAGTGTTTGAAATGGAGAGGTCAAACGGAGGAGACATCCACTTTATAAACGTACCTTTAATAGATTAGAAACCAGCCCTGATTGTAGGACTTTAAATGTAATTCACTTCGCTCAATTCCTCCCCAGCCATGACTTGTATTCTCCGTGTTTCTACCCTGGCAACACAATATTTGGCCTACCCAGCCATTTTACATAAAATAGTGTCTCGCCAAGTCCCCACAGTACACGGATTTCAGATGATACGAGAAAACCTCCATTCCATCCCAAGACGTACATCCCATGTTGTAAATTCTGTGTTATTTCCCCCAAAATTCTACTACAATTAAATAATATTCATAATGCATTGATTATCGTAAACAACAGCATGTTCAATACACAGTCCCATACACTGCCAAATAGAGTAGGGTTTAAGTAGAATAATTTGTGTTTGATTACGACAGACAACAACTATTTATTAGATATTTTATTTATTATATTTTGTTTTTATTTTGAGTTGGATATTTTTGCAATACGAAAGCTTAAACTTAACGATATTATCTGGTCATATAGCCAATATAATCAATAAACCTGCTGACTGACATCTCAACAGCAGAAATTTGGATATATTTTACCCATCATCATGACCAATATTATTATTATTACTATTATTATTATTATTATTAGTAGTAGTAGTAGTAGTAGTAGTAGCAGTAGTATTTAATAATAATAAATAATAATAATACAGTACTATTGAGAAAATGCGCTTTTTTGCATTGCATTTAAAAAATGAAATTTAAAAAAGCAGTGACAGATTCATTCGGTCTTTTCACAAAAGCAAAACACAGCAGACGGTCATTACCTGAACTCTGGACTCTATCAGATCAAGTCTCAATGCAAGTGCCTCCCGCATGAAAACATCAGGATAGTGGCTCTCCGTAAAAGCCTTTTCTAATTCCTCCAGTTGCCATCCAGTGAAATTTGTGCGAGTTCTTCGTCTCTTACAACCAGGACTATCTTTGTCTTGGTCTCCAGAATCTACAGCGAAAGAAAAAGGTGAATCGTAAGAACAAACATGATATAGCCTATATATTTTAGAACAACTAGGAAGCCTAGCTAAACTAAACTGATCTCAATGTTCAGTACAGAGCACGGTGGGCCTCCTTAATTAGGCAAACATTATTACCCTCCCTTTATGTTGTGTCATATCAGTTTCTCTACATTAAAAATAAAGTACTGAAACACGTTTATCGAATTCAGCTTCACACTGGATAAAACAGCTAAACGTTGACACGCAGTTTTGGAACTTTATAGGCTAAACCCATTATGCTACAAAAATCTCATGAACGTGAATTCACAAGAGATCGACGCACAAACTAGGCAATTCTGAAATACACTAATCTTTCATCGCAGCATGAAATCAGCTTTGCTTTCCCGAGACAACAAAGAAGCAACCTCACTGTTTCTCTAGTTATATTTGCTATAAATTACATATTTTTTTTTCCATAGACATTGCAAAATAACTACTGAAACGAGTAGGCTTTTGTACGATACAATACAGTTTTATTTCAAATCGTGCAAAGTACAATAATTTAATTCGTTGAATGTTACATCTACCCAATATTTCAGACAATACTGTAACAGGCTATAGCGAGAATATTTAAACAAGAAAATAATTAAGACAAGTCAGGCACCGTCTTTGTTTCTTGAGCGTCCTATTAGTTTGCAAAATATCTTCTGGAGACGAAAGAGTCTGCTTGCTATTTACATCGTAAACCTCCATAATACAGTGACATTATTGTCGCTATTTGTGTAATGCTCGGTTCACGGTTGAGGTTTTGACAAGCCCCGTATTATGTCCTACGCGCTTACCTGTCAGTTTGTACGGCTGGTTATCTCCATTCATACCGCAGCCAGAAGACAAGAGAGGATTTGAATTAACCACGGAAGCTGTGCAGGAACCATTCAGTAATCCGTCTATGGAGAAAGGAACCGCGGCTGCAGACTGGAGTTGGTGCCCGGCTAATTCGTAGACATGATGATGGTTCAAATGGTACGGAAAGCCCACCATCCCGCCGAGAGAGCTTCCGTACTGGGGGCGAGGGTGCTCTAGTATCCTGCTGTCCATCATCTCCCGGGCGAAAGGGGCCAACGTCTGGAGGCTGGTTGTGGGGATTTCGAAAGCATGCAGCGAGAGTGGGCACCGAGGAGGGGACACGATAAAGAGGAGGATCAGCTTTACTTTATCAACATCAACCTTCCAATAATTAGCCCGGGCTTTGGGAATTTGGGACCAATAAGGAACGTTAATCGTCCATGACGTCAGAGACGGGGTCTGAAAACGTTTTCCATATCGATTGCTAATTAAACTTGACATCCACCTCAATAAACAATATCAGAGCTGTCACAACAGGACAACGGGGGCTTTGATAAGAATTACATCTCAGTCAGACAGGGGTGCTTGGAGAGGCAGCGATCTGATTGATATCCGGTTAAATAAGCTGCTAAACAGACAGAACGGAGATTTGTCACCCAATGTCTCACTCGCTCTCTTTAAACAATAACAGATTTCCCCTAAATTAGATAACATCATGACGTACCGATTTTTTTCTTTCAACATGTTTTACTCCCTGGAAAGATTTTTTCCCCAGTTAGAGAGACAGTGAACACAAAATAGGCTGACCAAATAAATGAGATTTATCGTCCAAGATATTCAGGTTTTGTCACTTCATTTTAATAATTTCATACACTACCTTCTACTTCCACCAAATACAAAAGCAGGTAAAACTGTCGCTGGAAGTAAGGGAACAGTACGTCCTGTGGATCTTAATGCCAGTGTTGAATCATTAATTACATTACTAGCTTAATTAAGCATATCTCATATTTAGCATGGAAGAGTGAAATTAAAAATCATGAAAAAAATATTCCCAGTCTTACTTAGCTAATAGTAATTAATAGAGCTGACTATTGCCCATTTATAATTAAATTTAATTTCCACTGACGTTTTAAACCCACATGCAAATGACAGCGCCTAGAAAATATTGGCAAATTATGATATATACACGGTCAAACGTGGCTTTTCAGTAAATATCCAGATGTATAAATGGATAGTTTATAGAAATATTTATGTCATTCTGGATACTATCATCTGCAAAACTCGTAAATGGACCTAAATATATAAAAAATGAAAGATTCGCTTCTAACTCTATACAAGTGTCGCTATATGTTTTTCCTCAAACGTATGCTAATTGCATAATGTGTTTACACCAAGAAATGCGAATGACACATAATTAAGGGAAAATCCAAACAAAATATTTGTCTACCCTTTGCAACACCCTGTAAACATATACTCTCATTAGTGAAATGGTTGCAAGCCAGCAACATTAAAACGCTGTAAACGCTGTCAGTAATTAATATATAGTTGATGACTAATGAACCAGCCTTTACTGTGTGCCTTTGAGCAGCGACAGAATAAGCTTCTTAGTTTATTGAAATGAAATCAAAACGCACACCATTAATACAAAATATTCAGAGAGCAGTGTTAACTCGAAGGGTCAGGTGGGCTAAAGGGCCGTGCTTCTTACCATAATTCAATTTCTCTCTATATCCACTAAATTTAAACTGGGCCAGATTTAGCCTGTAGCTATAGTCCCTTCATTCTGTGCTACAATTATTGGGAGAAAAGCTATGGGAACGTGTCGCTGAATACAGAATGGTAATCAATCCTGCGTGTATAATGCACCCCCCCCCCCCCCCCCCCCCCCACACACACACACACACACACACACACACACACCCAAACACACACACACACACACACACACCATTACTGGGAATTAATTCGGTTTTATTTGTGCCGTGTCTATAGCTGACATAATGTTAATTTGAGCTGAAAATTTTTCCCGCTTCTCACTCTCTGACCCCTGGCACACGGATTGACGTGTTGTAATAACCCGAATCTTTCAACAGAAGCCCCGATAATTGTTAACTTATTAGCATGCAAATTGTTTAATTAATATTATTAAGAAGCAGCATATAATCCGTTCGTCACTTGACCTCAGGCCCACATTGCAATCATGTTCTTATGCGTAGCCAGCATTCAGATCTGCTTTTGAATATATTTTTTTGGGATTCTTGCCTTATTTTTTCACAGGCTATCTTCCTACACGAGTGCTGCCTTTTTGTTCCTTATTCCGACGGCAAATGGAAATATGGAAATCGTTTTAATCAGTTCTTGAACATAACACGTGTAATAATGGCCCCGTGTCATTTGCTCATGAAAGAAATAAAGGGTCTTTTGAGCGCTGCTTCAAATAACACGCTCGTAGTACAATGTGAAGCGGCCCTTGACACGTGGTCCTAGGAGACAGTACACATATATCCAAGTTTTGGTCTGTAAGAGAATTACTCTGTGTCACATGTTAGTTTGCTTGATAATGAGACGTACAAGACAAGGCTGTGGTTCGACATACCCTTCCAACTTTACATGACTTTGCCTGTCTTAGCAATGCATTTTAACGCGAGATATACGTTTCATTTGAATTAGGAACAACAATAATACGCATTTTTTGACAAAAAAAGAGAGACAGAGAGAGAGAGAGAAACAGAGAGAGAGAGAGAGGGAGGGAGGGAGGGAGGGAGAGGCTCCCTAAGATATCTTAACTGTACAGATGATAGGCTGCTTATTGCAGAGGTTGCCTGTTGTGGATCAGGCCTGCTCTAGCATGACATAATCTCCTGTGCCACGGAATGTTCTATCATTCACTGTAGGCCCACAGCTCTGTACATGCTTTGAAATTAGCATTTAGTTTAAGTTCCAGATGATTAATGTAAATACACATTGCCTGTATGTGAAGCAGGACTAAGTTTGTCTGAAAGATTGGATTTCTTGAAAATGAAATTGAAATGGAGGTGGATTTTTCCCTTTTAATGAATCTCCATATATGGCTAGGCCACATATGATTTTGTTAATGGATTTGACTGACATATTTACATGGCTATTATCAAATATGTCATGCAAACATAAATACTAAACAAAATGCTTGCAGTCCATAGACTTTGTTGTAGCAAGATAATTGATAGGAATCCACTCTCGGTCCAGCATAAATTGGTTATGTTTCTTCCTGACATTGAGCTCAGCTGAAAGGTTTGGTCTCAGAATTTCTGATTTTCTTTAGGGTAGATCTCAAGCATTTAATTTATTAACAGATGTGCTTCGGTTTAACATTATTTTTTAGTTAATGTTTATTTACACTTTCTTCAGGATACAAGTCACGTCTATGCCTGGAAAGGATTGGATGTTGGTTATATTTGTTATCACAGGTGCACTCCAACTTACTTCCTGATTTTGGCAGACGAAATACTTCATAGCAAGAAATGCTTCATAGAGTACAGAATTGTTTTGTGAGAAGTCACAAAATTGACTTTTATGGTCAATCAAACGTACGAATGAATTAATACAACCGATTAATTATTAATTAAGCCAAGTTGGTTCAGAAGAAACTAAAGCTAGTAACATTGGCAGAATTTCTTTATCACCAATCTCTGAGTTCCCAAAGGTGGATTTTGGGTAACACAAGTGAGAGAGTGAGAGAGAGAGAGAGAGAGAGAGAGAGAGAGAGAGAGAGAGAAGCAACCGATATTACATCTATGGCGAATGTAAAATGATATAAGTATTTATCATTTTTTGGCCAAAGAACAATACAAAATGTGTATGTACATTCAACAGAACTTCAGGTGAATATGTTCGGCTCTTTATCACACCTGACGTTTAACCTCAATAACAACTGATTTCTTTTTTTAAAAAAATTAGTGAAACTGGAGTCCAAACTAGAACCATGTCCTTTTTTTTTTACTTTAAAAGGCAACATCAAGTGGTATTCAGCGTTACGTTGTCGCTTCCTATTCATGCTTTTTCAGGGACTGAAGTTATTATCGATGTCAGCTGAGTATGTAAGCTTATGTATTGGTTAATGCAATTCCTAATTGGGGAAAGAACAAAATGCTTTGAAATTTTCTCAATACCACCACATAGGACCTTAAGAGCAGATGTATAGATTTAATACTGCTTATCTGCTGTATTGTTGGTGATATATTAAAAAAATAATAAAACAGAAACCTCAACCAAAAAAGTAATGGAGACCGCTCATCCTACACAGATGTCAATACTACTTTGAATTACACCAAATCAAATGTATTCTTAATTAGTAAATTAATAGGTGCCAGTCGATGTGGTTTAATTACTCAATTAACTTCACACAAGTCAATTTTTAACTGTGTAAATTAAGTTGCGCATTACCCGATTTGCTGATAATTACAAAATTAAATCCACATTAATTGTTAGAGGTGATTTGATCGTAGAACTAGATGCGAGTCCAATTAAAGAGGAACGAGATTTGTGTTTTTATTTAAGCGCAGCCTTTGATTCCATTTTATTGGGGGGGGAAACTATTCCACTAAATTCCTTCTGATCCTGAAAATTCTCTCTCCTGCTTAATCCTCACAATTAAAACTTTTCACCATCCAATTATCTGTAATTGTGCTTCTGCCAAACTGGAGACGCAAAATGAAAGCGATTGATTTGGAGTTTTAATTCACTCTATTCCTCACAGAACGAGAAAGTAATTCCCTTCAAATTACCTTCTTCAATCCTGAAGTCCTAATGTCCTTCAAAAGTCATTTTTTTTCAACCGCATTTTTATATTAAAAAATGGGATCGAGTATGGGCACGGCCTTTTAAATAGTAATAACCAAACTTCCATTAGAATAATAATTTCATTTCAATTAAAACTGACTTATCACCTTTGCTAAAACGTGCTTAATATGCCGAAAATTATCAATGCATGAAGGAACTCAGACCAGGAGACTCTAATTGTAATCTGCAAATCAGAGGTGCTTGTCGTTCTCGTGCCTGCGCGGAGAGCCAGTTCGGAAATAGAACTAATTTTCTCAACTCCCCCGGGAAATCCACTCAACAGATTAACATTTTCAAAATATAGTAATGATATCATTTGAGAAATGGTGACGCCAATTTGTAAGAGGCCTTTGTGCGGAATCATTTGCATTTTTTCACCGCCTGCATTTTTTCTCACTTAATCACAGTCCTTCTGATGAAGGAGGTGCGTTTTGACTCATTCCTTATTATAGCCACGACTTCAAACCAGTAATTTAATACAACAAGAGAAAATATGATCAAATCTTCAGCAAACCCATTTTACTCCAAACCTGCTTAAGACTTCCCGGGAAGAAATTTGAATTGTAAATTACTGTCATTTTTCAGCTATTTAAAATATATAGCTGAGTCTGTTATTTGGGTAATAAACTGAATATTAATTGCTAAAAGTAAACACGCATATGTAAGTATGGGAGACGGCTTATGGGATGTGAACATTACAGCTCGTTACTTGTACTGTGCTCTAGGATTTGTACAAACATTCGACAGGTTGATTACATTTGATTTAAACCATATTTACCCCCGAATTTAAACCAACAGTAAAAGGTACAAAAACACCTATGTGAAATGTTTCATTATGCACTTTGTCGCCCTCCTGTGGAAAGCAGATGTACATGTGGCTTTTTTTTTTTTACCAGTTCAATGTCTGTTTTATTAATATCAAATACGCAGAGTGTCCATATCTTCGCATTTTCATGTCTTAGATTGGTCTAAAGACGACAGGAAACAATATTTCACCTACTCGGATGGCTAAGTTTTCTGAGTTTGTAAGTTATTCTCGGTGGTTCAAATTCCCGAAAATTCACTGATAACATTGTTAAAAAATGTTAATTAACCGCCATTATTAACACAGAACTTGTTATTAAACTCTATAACTATTACAATGTTTCATTCATACTAAAAATTTGGCACGATTTCCATTGATTGATATTCCAATCACGTAAACGAAATTTGAAGTTATATTAAATGAGCAATTATTCGCCATAGTTTCATAATTGTTATGCTGGAGATAAATGTTTGTGCAATCAACCGGTAATATTTTCATGCATGAGGCTGTTTCTTCTTTAATATGCTCCCTGCATGCTTAACCAACTTTATGGAAACTATTCAGTTTATCCAAATTGCTTACAGATAACATATTAACGTAAAGATACTCTCCAGCATTTCAAACACTTACGCATCAGTTACTATTTGTTATAATTGTCTGTTGTATTGTGCAACATCAAATACACCCGTAATCGTGTAAAAGTAGACTGTAGACTTCTGACAGTCTTTTACTGATATCTTCAAAATGAGGAAGAGTTACAGTATGAAGGCTTATACGTCAACTGTGGTAACGATAGTGTAATAACAACATCCAAACTCTGTGGTTTTATAGAATTCGATTATTGAAAATTCAGACATTTAAATTCTCGAAACAAATATGGATCAATTAATTATGAATCTTATTTTATTAAATCTTCAACAACTTATCTCTTAAATCACGTTCCCTCTTTGTTGGCTGTTGGCTTGGTTGAGCTTTTGGTAGGCTACACCACACCGTCAACATTTGGCTTGTTTTTAATTTTGATTGTATGCGTTTTTATTTGTTGCTGAAGTTATCTAAAATTAAGACAAAGTCAGGCAAAACAAAGGGGGAAAAAAAAGAAATAAAAAAATCCCCTGTGCTGGACGATTTAACCAATCTGATATGAGGCCTTTGAATGACATTTTGCATGCTTTATTTTCTGTGTTGGGCGATTTGAACCTTGACCGACCACGCCCACGTGGACTTTGATTGGTTAATTTCTCCTTTGTTATCCCGTAGTTAAATCCTTTATTTGGCCGATAGCTCACGTTGCTCGTATCTGGTATGAAGAAAAGGTTTAACAATCATCTGCGGCCTGACCATCTGCTGTTGTTGGGGATTCAAAACCCAGGAGATCTACTTATATCCACATCGTAAATGAGGAAAGATGTTTTAATTAAGGGAAATCAGGTTAACTTAGCTCTAATTTACAAGCCGTCTGTATAATGAGTTGTCTGTTCCGCTGTCTCTTTTTAAAATGTGTGTGTAAGGATTTATTTCCTGCTTAATTCAGACAACAGCACACCAATAAAAATATTCAGGAACAACCTTAGTTAATTGAAATTGTTATTTGCAATTTCATTTTTTAACAAGGGAGGTAGCCTGAATTTTCATACAACTTATTATTTTTAGATAATACATCCTGTAACAACTGTTAGGGTTGTGAAGTTAATGTGCATTCAAACTAAAAATCCCGGATACATTATGCAAGTTAAAACATCAGCCAGAAAAGCATAGATATTACCTTTTAATTTAGCATATTATTATTTTGTTATTGTTTCATTTGGTTGTTTACTGAAAGAAAAAACAGGTTGTATTTGTAAAACGCCAGTTGGCATTGCTTAAAAAAATCTAGTTAATTACTTAACAATTAACATTCTGTCATCTTTACAGAATTCATGGCTAATGGCAGTCATTAAATTTACCCAATTTACCCAATTAAACCCAATTAAATGAAGCAATTGAGCTTGATGGGATTAAATAGACTCTAGCGCTGTCTAGTGGCAAAATTTATTACCCATTTTCTGAATCAAACTATGGGTTGCTATGAAGTGGCAAGTGTTTATTCCTTTGTAATGAAGTTTCTGTACATTTCACAAGAGGCAGCCAGGCCAAACTGGAGTTTGTTATGATTCTTAAGAACTATTTGGGGTTTATTATCACCTGGGCCTGTTGTATTAAATCAATCTAACAGTAAATTTGCCCATTTCTGGGCCCTATACCTCTGCTTACTCATTTTCAATTATGCTTTTACTTTAGGTTGAATTCTCTTTCTACTGAGCCCTGTTTGAAAGGCCTCATCCATGGCCCCGCCCCCCATCTGTCCGTCTTTGTCCCCTCTGTTTGTGTGTGTTTTATGCCTCTGTCTTTCACACGTTTATTGACACCTCTCTAATTCCGCGTATCCGTCCCTCTTTCCGGGGACCCTGGGATACCAGTCTGGCTAATATCTTCTGGTCCATTAAGTCATTAAAATAGAGTCTGGCTGAACAAAAGACTGAAATTTGATCCCTTGCATATTAATGAACCGGACAGTTTCCAAGACTGCATTGTTCTGGTTTGCTGGCAGGCTGGTCCCAGTTGGATTTTATTAGCATAAAAAACACACCGTGAAATTAATTTACAATCTATGTATAATTTATAACAAACACATATGTGCGTGGTATCACATTCTAATAAGTTTGTGATACAATAGTGTTTAATATGACAGATACAATGACAGATTGTAATCGTATTATATAATTATTGACCATAAATGTCATATTAAGTGTTCTATCAACCTATTTAAATTCAAAAGTTGCTTTTTAGATTATAAATTAAATAAAAAGTCAACAATAGTCTCTATTAACTTTTAACTGGCTTTGTGAGAAATTTCAAGTCTAAGCTGAGAAAGAAGTTTCAGTTCGCCTTCCACATATTCACTTCAGACTTGCTATATTTATTTCAAATAAAGTATTTGAACTCTGCCCATTTTTGGAGCATTGAATTGAACATTTCCCTCAGTTTCAAACAGAAGATGCCTATTAAAGCCGTTCTCTGAGTTGACGATAACGATACCCTCATTGTTTCTAATTATACCAGCAATACTGATGTTTATGTTTGTCTTGGAAGGGATGAAAACGAACAATAACCAAAGACAAAGCCCTCAGCCTCGAAATTTAATGGTTTATTACCTTCAATTATCATACAGACAGCCTATCAAACAGCAATCAAGCATAAAATGAATAATTAATGAGGAAGAATACAATATAAGAATGGAAATAGTGGGACAGGTCTCTTCAATCCACTTTGTTGTTTGATGGTAATTACTTCCTAACTCAGCAGGACGGATCATTCATTCAGATGCGAGAAAGTCAGTAAATAAACAAAACGAAATTACATCTCCTTAGTGGACACCTTCAACTCATTTTTTCCTATATTATTTATATTATACAGCATTGTATAGTTATCAAAACATCTCAGACCAAGATAGCATGCATAAGGGTGCGAGGTCATAGCCACCCTCTGTTCTAGACTAGGGCCCATATTCATGAAGCATCTCAAAATGCTGATCTAGGATCAGGTCTTTCTGTAAATATCCAGATTTTTTCTATTATAAGATATATGGCAAACTGATCCAAGATCAGAGCTTCTGCTCTGAGATACTGTGTAGTAGTTTTCCACAGCTTTATCTATTACATCATAATGCTGCTCTGTAACATTCATGACCATAATGTAGCATAAGATAGAATTACATTATTGTTCATTCTGGAAAAAAAGAAAACCTTGTTTCATTTAATCATCCATAGCATTTCATAAAGATGAAGAACTCATTTTGCTCTTCTAGGTCATGTACTGAGGGTAGATGCTTATTACAGTGATATGATCTGTATACTGGATTATTTACTTGACTGCGAGGCCCATGGAATCATGTTATTAGTCACTGGTTATTACATCACCGATGACATCATAATTGGTTATTGCATCAGTATGGCACCCAAGGAGGGAGTTTTTTGTCCATGGTATATTTCCCCAGCCCCTTTACTGAATAAGGACCACTGTGGTCACCTTAAGTCTGGTTGAGCTACCAGCACAAGCTGTGATAGTTAAGTAGTCCTCTGCTATAGCAACCAGACAGCTCCATGTTTAAGCAGATAGCACAATAGACTAGCAACGAGCACACTGTTGCACACATTCTGTAGGATACTCATGCTTTTGTGCACTTTGTGAAAGGATAGAAGTTCAAGTAGAGATGGGTCAAGCCTTCAGTAACGATTGGCCATAAGCCATAACAGAAGTTGGTGTCAGAAGGCAGAAAGGGTGAAAGTGCAGACAGACGTGAAAATAAAAAGAGGCTTATTGCAGCTAACAGCAACAGTCCAAAATCCAGAATTCTGGTCAAGGATAAGCAAGGGTCAAAACCAGAAGAACTAGGCAACAGTTCAAAATCAAAACCGAGAGACAAAGTTGCAAAACAGGCAATAATCGAAAAACTAGAAAGACACAGCAAACAGACAAAAATCAGAATCCTAAACAGAGAAAACGAGAAACAGAAAAAGTCATAACCAGGAATCAGAACAGGAACAGAAAGGCTCAAAGCATGTGCAGAGAAACAAACTGACTGCTACAAATTTGAACAAAAAGTGAACAAAGAAACACAAGGGATATAAACGCAACAGGTAACGAGGTGAAACAGGGAACAGGTGAGCTAACTGGCAGGTGAAACAGATTAGACAATCAGACACTGAATGAAACAATTAAGCAGGTAACAAGGGGGTGGAACTGAAACACGAGGGACATATAAACACAAGCACACGGCACAGAGAAGGGGGGGAGGGGGGTACAACAAAATGAAAACAAAACCAAAACAGAGCACAGGTCTCTATCTGTGTGATTAATTATTGTAATGATGGTTAATCTGTGAGAGATGGAGTGTGAAATAACAACATATATAATGCCACTGACACTGCAGTGTGGTGTATAAACACATCAGACTTATACTGCATACATGTTATTCACTAACACACATCCTTCTTTGATTTTCTGTCACATGTACAATAAGAAATATAGCATGACACCACAAAAGAAGGGTTACTCAGCGGTGTGACAAATTTAGCCCTCTAGATATACTGATATACTGACCTTGCATATTATATATATTTGCATATAAAGCCTTTCATTGTAATCTGTACTGCTTCCAGTTTCAGGCAAAGTTCACAGTGTCTTCAGATAGGGATTACAAACATGACTTTTTCATGAGCTTAAATGAGTTTCTGACGTTTTATCGATGTATTTATTTGAAATTTATTTATCGTCGATTTGATGAATTGCTCTATTAATTAGTGGAGTCTGAGTCAGGATTGTTTTGAAGATGGATGTAGTGTACTCATCAGAGCCAGCCCTGACCAACTGGTGCCCAAGGCAAGATTTTAGCTGGTGCCCCTTGCATCGCAGCCAGTTCCACCACCAATCGCTGAGTTCATACACTCAGACAGAAACTGCCTAGCTTTGTATCTTTGATATTTTCTTCATTTACAAACATTCTTTATTTTCATTCTTATTCTCATTCTTCTTTATTTTTGTGCATTCGTGCACGAAACGTATTCAATGAGCACTTCTCTCACATGATGCATGCTGTTTGCAGTACACATAAGACTAATCAATAATGAAAATGCAAAGGCATCTATTAGTTAAGGATTAATTAATAAAAGGAGATGGGAAAGGAAAAGAATTTGAACTGATTGTTACAAGCATGGCTAAGGCTGTCTAACTGGACTAAGATGTCAATAAAATGTATGCCTGGTTTCTTGAGGCAGACAGTGGATGGTTCATGCTGTACACTTAAAACAATGTATTTAGCAAAATTATATTGTAGGGTATTCGCCAAACACCTGAAAGACTTTTCAACTTTCCCTCATGAATTTAAGATGGGGGTAACTGAGGTTAAGACTGGCTACGTATTAAAGTAGCAAATGTTACTATCGTTGGGTGTTACTAAGCTAGTAACACTCTGCTCCAACAGTAACTATAAATAGAATAGATAAACTATTCATTCATCTCACTACCACTGTATTTTTCCCGTTCTTCCTCCTCTTCTCTTCTTCTTTGTCATTCCTGGGCACCAGAGGGCTTTGGTTTTTTTCATGTGATGTTAATAGTATCACGTTTCACGGTCGGTGTCACTCACTAGTTCAGATACCTCACCCATCCACCATAATCAGGTAAGTCTAACAAAGAGCTTGAGGCGCTTTTACTCCAAAAACCAAAAAAAAGAAGCTACCAAAATTTCAGTTTTTTTTTCTCTTAAAACGATGGACAATCAGGTGCATTCCATTTTGGCATGTTACATGACAAAATGGAATGCACCTCCAAAAGACATCATTTTCAACTCCTAAATTTCACAGGAACCTCTTTTCCCCCTGTCAAGTCTTCCATGAATATGTAATTGTTATAATGAAGTTATATAGTGTACTAATATTGCATTAATTGCATATTGATCCAGAAGATATAATTAGGTCAAAAACACTAGAAACGTCAGCACATATTATAAGATTCTGACAGATTTAAACGCAACTATATTTAAGGCTTCTTATATCACAAGTAGTCTGATGCAGAGTCACACCAGACTACAAATGCTATATTTGACTGATGTTTTAATCCTTAAAATGCTTTGTATGACATGATGGAATTTGTAATATTTTTCAGGCTCCTACTTGGGAACTAAATATATGCAAGCAATATATTTCCTGTCATATTCCATATTCAATGTCACTTAACATTTTTAGTTATGCAAAAATGTTATATACCATCCCTGATATGCCAATACCCGTTCAACCTTTGGTTTTCTGAAATGTATGGTTTCAATGATGTGAAATTCAATGTATTCATAACAGACTTGAAATCTGTAGTTACTAGACTTAAAAATGTTACGCTTAAATCACTGACAAGAGCTGTATGATAGCTTAGCACTAAAAAGGTGCACAATTACTTTGCTGCAGGAATGAAGCGCTTCATGTTGCCTCATGAAATACAGAGGAGCTGTGCTGCCACCCTCTGGTGAGATAGGTGCTGTGCACCTTGGCACCTGAAAGTGTATTTAATTGACATTTTCACTTCTCAAAACAGGGCTGTTTTAAGGCTTTTATGGCTTGCTCTATGTAGGAAAAAAACAGCAAGATTTTAACTGTGTTTAAAAATAATGATTTTCAAAACCAAGACCCAAAAGTAGAAGCAGGGCCACCTTAAAGATTTGCAATAAAAAGTAATGTGTTCAGCACAGATGCAATTATTTTAAATTGCATTGCGATAGATTTCATTATGCTTTAGATTGCATGGCATAGATTGTATTATGCTTTGTATTACATTCTTACTTCTCCAAAGTTGGAAGGCCAATGGTATTCTCAAGCCACCCCCATCACTACTCCGTTATCCACTGCTGCTTTTTACAACACAGTCCACAAGCTGAGCCTGAAAAAGATAAGAGAGAGTGGTGTTTTAGCAACTGAGGAGGTGAGTGTACTGTCTGAGGAGGTGGGCATACTGTAACTCACAGTACAGTACAGTACAGTACATAGCAAAGGTAATGTTAATTATTAATAATTATATTGTGACATTAATATATTATATAATGACACAATCAAATTAAAGGAGGCTTGTAGATATTATACTTTTTAATAAGCTTATACAACTTTATTCTTAGATCAGGTTTCCCCACGATGAGTTAGGCTGAAGAGCTGTCCTTGGTGCTGGAGTATCTTTATTACACTGAAGTCAGAGATTTGGGGACCGTACAGTTTGAGTACAAAAACGTTGGCTCCCTTAACAAAACATGAACAAACACATCATAAGTATTCAGCTTCATGCATTTTTAAACATATTACAAAACACAAGTCCTACAGAAACTAACTGAGAACTTACTTCTGCATGTTCTTTCTCTTTTATTATTATTATTATTATTATTATTAGTTGTTGTGGTAGTAGTTTTGATTATTTGAATATTGTAAGTTGTACGTATTGCTTGTTTCTAGGGTTGAGCTACAGCAACATCTAGCTATTGGACAGGCGTCTGGGCAGGCTATGCACTTGTTAAGTAACGCCTATATATCATTATAGCATTGTATAACATGGTAATACCGGGATAGGTCCCTATTTTTACAGAGACCAGTGCAACATTTATGGTGATAATGCAATGTAATACTGCCTCGTGTGGTAGAATAGGGAACTCTCTGCGATTTGCGTGATTGCATCATCGCCAGTCATCCGGGTGCGTGTGGGAGGAGTGGAAAGCAAGAATATTTACACTGACATTTCGTGTACTAACCTTACGCGAACTGTTCTTCTGTGACATACAAACAGATATCGAAAACAATTCCTCATATATGCATGCTCGGACGTACGCCTTAAAAAGTGGTAAGTGGGCTGAATCAAAACTGTTGTCTTACAGGTTACAGTTGTCTAGCGGTTGTTAGCAAGCGCAAACTCCCTGACTTGTGACTTGAGCAAGCGGTCAAAACAATCCTGACGGGAAAATATCTTTTTGCTATTGATAGCTATTAATAACAAGTTATGGGCATCAGTATCGTAGTTTATATTGTATCGTTCACTGTATATACATTTAATTTGTTGAGCGCACCTACCGACCCATTATTGTTTTATCCTTGCTGCTGTTATGAGTAAACATTACAATATACGCATGGCTTGGCATGACGTAAATGTGTTATGTCGTGTATACTGTATACTAGAAAGTGTTGATTCAGTACAAATGGACAGGGCATCTGAGACCTCGACCAACGTTACAGGAATGGTGAGAGATCAATTCGACGTAACCTTTGCTCTTGCGAGCTGTTTTCCTTCCTATATTGGGCTTAGGTAGTTTATTAATAGCCAGCTAACGTTACCTAAGCATAACAGTAAAATATACCGTAGGATCAACCTGTGAAAGAAAGCAGTGGCGGTTTAACAATGATGTAGCGACGGTGATTCAGCAATGATACAATGGACAGTTCACAAGCGGCACTGTTCATGTCAGCAGTGTTCAACCTAATACACGAGAGTTAAGATTGCTGTTTAACATGGACTACTGCAGACCAAGGGAAAGAACATTACTTACTGCGACTTTTTAAAGTATGCAAAAATGTCATTGATGTTTCGGGGGATGTCCTGCCGTAAGAGTGTGTGTACTCGAGATAGAGAGAGAGAGTAGAGGGTACACACTTCCTTTTTTTACTGGATAGTGTTACAGTTACTGTCGCCAAATTCCATACACGATTTCAGAGCCTTATATTCCTTTTCGTTGTTCAGTTTATACAAGAGCATATGCAGTCGTGAGAGTACATTAGTAAGACTAAAATGTTGTGACTTTTCTGGCAGAGATAGTATCCGTGAAGTGAGGAGCACTGTAAGTGCCATGGAATTGCCAGACCTTGGCGAGCATTGCTCAGAGAAGTCCTGCAAGCGCTTGGGTGAGTGAGTGAAGGACGTTGACTTGACATATTCCATCTACAACTTTCATCAAATATTAAAATGTAAAATTCTCCCCTTGTTTTTTGGTAAATTTGAGTGTAATGGTTCCATCACTATCTGTCTTTGGTATTACTTTGGCTATTGTCGAGAATGTTAGGTTACTGATTGACACTTGTTAGCTGTTTTGATTATAGTTGAACTACTGAAAATGTCAGTTTGAATACCACATAGGATTCCTCGTTCAAATAAAGTATAATTTTAAGCTATTTTGATGTATACAGTAAGGTGAAATATTACTAGCTATTATTAACTTAACTAGTAGTGAGAATATAAATGTTTTTCATGCTATTACATTAACTGTTTGACAGATTTTCTTCCAATGAAATGTGATGCCTGTGAAGAAATATTTTGCAAAGACCACATCACCTATGCTACTCACAGGTGCACTTCATCTTATAAAAAGGTAAGGTGTTCCTTGCTTTGAAAGGGTTTCTATTATGAACATGTTTGTTCTGAAATCATAAGTTTTAACAGGGTTGCTGTCACGATTCAGGCAAAGACTGATATGCAGACAAAAAAACTGGTCAGGTTCGAAAAATGTATTTATTAACAGAGGTACCAAATCACGAAACCAGAATCGTAGTCAGGAAGCAGGCAGTGTCGAGTAAAAAGGCACAGACAAACAGTCCAAAACAGTAGGCAAAGGCGAGGTAAAAAAAAACAGAAAAAAAACAAGCAAGGATAAAAAACAATCAAGGCAACAGGTGGGAACGACACAGGAAAAACCCTGTCACAATCTGGCAAAGAACACAGGCACAAGCAGGGTATAAGGAGGCAAACTGATGATGTGAAATGGGGAACAAGTGAGCAGGCAGGTAGGTGAATCTTGTCAGGCACTGAGGCAGGCAGGAGAGCAGGGCTCGCATACGGGGAAACTGCCAACAAAAGCGCATGGCAGAGATGGACAGGGAAAAACAAACACAAACATGGCCAAGAAGCCTGCGTACTGACAGCTGCTCATCTTGCTAGCACAGTAGGTTCTATGGTCTGATACCTGAATCCTGACAGTGACACTGATGACAACGGCCATATAGCCAGACAGCGCAGTAGCATTTCACTGGGAGGGAGGGTTTTGCTCTGTGGAATTTTCCTTATTTTCCCATGCAAGTGTGACTGCTGACACTCCAAGATCAGCCGCACAATGGTGGATAATTACAGAGAAATTGCAGATAGCATCTGTGAGCTAAGTACTGTCCCAAAATTTACTGGACCAATGAGACATGTTGTATAAATACAGTTACAAACTGATGGGGAAAATAAATCTATGTTGTACTTTAAAGAATGAAATCATACATGTTATGACAGAAGGGCAAAATCTTCTGGACCTCACATATTTAAAAATAATTAAATGTTAGCTGTTTAATATTTTACACATTTACAGTGGAATTGATTTCAATAAAAAATAACATTCATAACATATGGCACTCTTGTATGAGTAAAATGTTGTTTCGTTTTTGGACAGCTTAAAAGATTTTCTTAGTTGTTTTATTCCTCCCTAATCGGACCCTACCAGTTTTGAGTGCTGTGGGGGTGTTTCACAACATATTAATGAAATATCTTTGCTTGTGTTCGTTCTTGCCTGTAAGCACACATACAATGGCAAAACGCTGTAGAATCAGCGTGAAGAATATGTGACATGGTTGTCACAACTACTTATAATTAGATATTGGTAACTTGCTGAATGCTAATCCTTAAATAATGATTCTCCTTCAGTGATTTTCAGCAGAAATATGTGAAAATTACTTGCTTACATTTAAAAACATGACTGACTTTTTAGCTTTGAAGTTAATTCATTCTGCCTAAATAAGCAGAAAGGAAAATGTTTCCCAGACAACAATTAAGTCGTGACTTGTGAATTATATCACTGCCTTCCAAAAACGTATTGTGTTGACAGTTATTGTAAGTTTCTGAGGTAAAAGACAAAAAAAAAACTATTTTTAGCATACATTTAGCACACCCATAATTTAGGTTTCACTCAAACAGAAAAACACGCTGAGCTGACTCTAGCAGCAAAAAAGTTACTTCTGGAACAGATTGCAAACCTATGATGCCTTTTTCACCTCTTTCTCCTGTACTGTCTTGTGATAGGGCAGATTTAACAGGTTGTTTTTCACGGGACATGAAGAGATGATATTTGAGGCTGGTATATTTAGAAAGCTAAGTTTCCCCTCTCTTGAACAGTTGAGGTCCAAGTGTTGGACTTTGATAGAGCAAGTCACAACAGCTTGGTTTGAATATTACCAGACAATCAAGATAATTAATTACCAGCCAATCAAAATACAGGGGGTCCTCGACTTCCGAACGAGTTCCGTTCCTACGACTTGTTGTAAACCGATTTTCAACGTAAGTTGGAATTTATACCTAAATTATACCTAAGGTAACACCTTAAGTCACTCACTCTGTACACACAACACATGAAGGACATATAAAATACAGTAATTAAATGAAACAGTAATAAAAAAGAGAACAATTTCTTATCTTTATTTCTGTGTTCTTATTTACGAACCAAACCGCGTAGGTCTAAACTAGGTTTTTTAAATAATTTATGGAAGTGCGTCGTAATTACGAAATGTCATAACTCGAGACCGTCGTAACCCGAGGACTCCCTGTACTTCCAAAATGGAAGTATTTTGGATGTCTGAAACGTTTTTATTGCAGATAGACAGACAGGTTATGTGTGGGCATTTACACATATCTGTGTTATTCATGACAGCAGTACTTGGGATTTAGCATTGAGAAATTGAGAAATTTAGCATTGTCTTCAAAGGTCACGTTTATTGTCTCCTTAATTTACATGGCCAGCTCCTTTCCCTTGCTTGTCTGACACACAAACTGTTTTTTAAACTGTTGTGTAGCTGTGAGTGTAGTAGTGAGACAGTGAGATAGTGGAATGTCAAAATCCTCTCACTCGTATACTTTCTCAGGATGTTCAGGTCCCCGTCTGTCCCCTGTGCAATACTCCAATCCCGATCAAGAGAGGAGAAATGCCAGATATTAAGGTCAGCGAGCACATCGACCGCGACTGCCGATCAGATCCTGCGCAGAGGAAGAGGAAGGTAAACGTTTGCCCTTGCTGTGACATTATTATTTTTCATCGGAGGTATACAAAGGTACTTACGGAGATCTTCGAGAAGTCAGCTCTCTGTTACGTGTAGGTATGAGGTATGCCCCATGGTTACCCTTAATAAAGCATTTCTTGTATGAGGTATTTCAGTCTTTGAATTTCCTAATGTCCTTTGTGTTGGCTTTCTTTTTTTGAGATGTACTGACTCTTTTTGATCTACTCTGATTCATTTAGCTTCATTCAACAAACTAGCGAAATGTCTAAATGATCTTATCATAGATGTTTATGCTTCATATGTTGTATATGTATATATGTTTATGTATTATACATATTGTAGTTGGTGAGGGCATTATGAGAACTGTAAATACTTATTGTGTTGAAGCCATAACAGATTTTTCGTCAATGAAAAAAATGTTGTCAAATTCTTGGTGAATTATTTGTTGATTGTTGTCAAATTTATTTTTTATTACGTTCCTTTTTACCGTAGATCTTTACAAATAAATGCTCCAAAGGTGGCTGCAAACAGAAGGAAATGATCAGAGTGACGTGTGACCAGTGCCATCTGAACTTCTGTCTGAAGCATCGTCATCCTTTGGACCACGACTGTAAGGCAGACGGTCACAAAATCTCCAAAGCGGGGTAAATCACACCTCCCAGCACTTTCAAAACACATACGCAGCTCTCCTCCCCCCAACCCCCACACCTACTGACAACATGGAGTGAAAATAAGGGAGACTTTTCCAGCTAGTGAATTTCATGTGAATCTCGCAGTTTCCGTTTCAGATATGGAAATGAATAAATACATGCAGGAACACTACATGAAACAGATGCTTTCAACTTTGTAACTTCAGTACAAATTAAATCATACAAAATTAGATTGCGGACACTGTGGGAAACAGACCACAGCCTGTGTCCACTTGTCCAACACTGCTGGTTACATTGCTAAGTTGGACATGGTTTTGTGGGAAGTGATTTGTGTGACAAATTAACACTTCTGACCCAGTTTGGATGGAAAGATCAGGTCAGCTTCTCTTGGGGGAGTGGGAGGTATTAGCAACAGGCTTTCACACAAAATTAATGGGTTTAACAATGAAATTAACAATGTGGAGTATGGGGTTATATTCTGGGAAATTTGGGACAGTTGGCAGCTACGCTCCAGGACTGGAATTACACCTGCAGACACTGCGGCCCTCCAGGACTGGAATTAAACCTGCAGACACTGCGGCCCTCCAGGACTGGAGTTAAACCTGCAGACACTGCGGCCCTCCAGGACTGGAGTTAAACCTGCAGACACTGCGGCCCTCCAGGACTGGAGTTAAACCTGCAGACACTGCGGGCCTCCAGGACTGGAGTTAAACCTGCAGACACTGCGGCCCTCCAGGACTGGAGTTAAACCTGCAGACACTGCGGCCCTCCAGGACTGGAGTTAAACCTGCAGACACTGCGGCCCTCCAGGACTGTAGTTAAACCTGCAGACACTGCGGCCCTCCAGGACTGGAGTTAAACCTGCAGACACTGCGGGCCTCCAGGACTGGAGTTAAACCTGCAGACACTGCGGCCCTCCAGGGCTGGAGTTAAACCTGCAGACACTGCAGCCCTCCAGGACTGTAGTTAAACCTGCAGACACTGCGGCCCTCCAGGACTGGAGTTAAACCTGCAGACACTGCGGCCCTCCAGGACTGGAGTTAAACCTGCAGACACTGCGGCCCTCCAGGGCTGGAGTTAAACCTGCAGACACTGCAGCCCTCCAGGACTGGAGTTAAACCTGATATTATTCTGATGACAGAATGCAATGTGCAGGTAACCAGTTGCATCCATATTGAGTGTGGCAGGATATGTTCTTCCAGGCATGCTGCTGTAGAGAGATCCAAAGCGTCCAGCCCCGGCAACACTGCTGTGCCTGGCAGCAGAGGAAGCTGTCAGGCAGTCCCCAGTGGTCTGAATGGGAGTGCCATGGCCCAGTCTAACAGGTGAGGGCCACGCACGTGAAATCAGTGATCAATGCCTAAATCTGAATTAGAACCTTTCAGAATTGATGGAAGTTCAAAGAAAATTGGTGCATCTTTGTCAGCTGTGTGACACATTTTCTCGTACTTCTTGGGATTGTTTGAGTTTATGCTTTCAATGTCAGAATACTGCAATGGTGGGTAAATATGTGTGTGAGTGTGTGTGTGTGTGTGTTGATTGATTGTTACATTGTGAACACTGTAACTTGGACCAGCTTTGCTGAAGAATTTAGTATGTGCAAAACTGTTTTCCTGGTGCAATACAACTAAGAGAGCTTGTGATTGGGTGATTTAGTTAATCTGCTCCAATCACAGATTATGTCGGGAATTCTATGCACAAACATTTTAGCATGTGCTAAAGGCTCCGATAAATCTGGCCCTATAGGTTTAATACATTATTTACCAATGATTCATAACTCTCTGGCTCCCACCATTATCTAAGGATGTGACTTAAAGTGCTTGGCTTCTGGACATTGTGATCAAATTCTGGGTCTCTACAAAAACAGAACAACACGCCTAATGTCAAAAAAGTCTGCCAGTCGTCATTGCAGCAATACATCTGAACATCTTGTTTCCTCAGATGATGGCAGATACTCACATTTTAGGAAGCTGTCTTTGGCCAGTCAGCCTGTCAATCACCGAATGAAGCTGACTCATTGGGTGCCTTCCTCTCTTTTCAGCCCACATGAAGCCGCTCCCATCCTGGTGCCCCCTCCAGCACAAGGTGCCATCAATCCATCCGCTTCCTTCCAGGCTGGACTGGTATGTTCCTGTTGCTCTGGACTTCTCCTTCACGACAGTGTTCTTTTACTTGAACTCACTGAACCCTCTTAGTGTGAAAAATGAAAAATGCAAAAGCAGGTAAAAACAATCAATCGATCACTTAATCAATCGATCAGTCAATTCTCAGCATTTTCATCATTGCATAATCTTTCCGTAAATCCTTCATGCTGGGTTTAACTATCATTTGAAATGGCTAATCTGAATTGTAGTGCTGTGTGGTCAATTGGTTGGTTGGTTGGTTGGTTGGTTGAATTTAGATTGGTTGGTTGATTGGTTGATTTATTGATTGATTCGTCGGTCAGTCGGTTGGTTGATTTTTTTGTTTGTTTGGTTGGTTGGTTGGTTGATTTTTTGGTTGGTTGGTGTGTTGGTTGGTTAATTGATTGGTTGAATTTTGATTGGTTGGTTTGTTGGTTAGTTGGTTGATTTATTGATTGATTGGTCGGTCAGTCGATCATTTGATTTTTTGATTGGTTGAGTGAGTGATTGATTGAGTGATTGTTCGCTTGATCAGTCCAGTGCATTGATGTGTGTGTTTTGTGCAGACGGAGGAGCAGGCCCTGCAGAGAGCTCTGGAGATGTCCTTGGCGGAGTCGTCTCGCAGCACCCAGCCATCGCTAAGGTAACCGATCCTCATTAGCGAACCCTAATCCTGCTCTGATCATCCGCTGCAGGCGAGCTGCAGTTGGAGTGATTACTGTGACACAGAGCTATTCAGAGACGTGTGTGTGTGTGTCTGTGTGCTCTATTTATTTCTGTGAGTGTGTCTGTGTGTGTGTGTGCGTGTGTGTGTGTCTGTGTGCTCTGTTTATTTCTGTGTGTGTGTCTGTGTGTGTGTGTGCTCTGTTTATTTCTGTGTGTGTGTGTGTGTGTCTGTCTGTCTGTCTGTGTGATCTTTTTATTTCTGTGAGTGTGTCTGTGTGTGTGTGTGCGTGTGTGTGTGTCTGTGTGCTCTGTTTATTTCTGTGTGTGTGTCTGTGTGTGTGTGTGCTCGGTTTCTTTCTGTGTGCTCTGTTCATTTCTGTGTGTGTGTATGCTCTGATTATTGTGTGTATATGTGTGTATGTATGTGTATGTTCTAATTATTCCTGTGTGTGTGTGTGTGTGTGTGTGCTTTGATTGTTTCTCATGGTGTGTGGGTGTCACACAGTCCTCAGGAGCAGGAGGATCTGGCTCTGGCTCAGGCCATAGCTGCCAGTGAGGAGGAGTACAGCCGCCAGCAGCAGAGACAGCAGGTATCCACAGCACTGCTCACTCAGTATCACTCACAGAAACCTAACCTGACATAACCCAGGCACTGTATATCACTCACAGTAACATAACCTAAACCAGGCACTGTATATCGCTCACAGTAACCTAACATAACCTAACCCAGGCACTGTATATCACTCACAGTAACCTAACATAACCTAACCCAGGCACTGTATATCACTCACAGTAACCTAACCCAGGCACTGTATATCACTCACAGTAACCTAACCCAGGCACTGTAGATCACTCACAGTAATCTAACATAACATAACCCAGGCACTGTATATCACTCACAGTAACATAACCCAGGCACTGTATAACACTCACAGTAACCTAACCTTACTCAGGCACTGTATATTACTCACAGTAACCTAATCCAGGCACTGTAGATCACTCACAGTAATCTAACTCAGGCACTGTATATTACTCACAGTAACCTAACCCAGGCACTTTATATCGCTCACAGTAACATAACCCAGGCACTGTAGATCACTCACAGTAACCTAACTCAGGCACTGTATATTACTCACAGTAACCTAACCCAGGCACTGTATATCACTCACAGTAACCTAACTCAGGCACTGTATATTACTCACAGTAACCTAACCCAGGCACTGTAGATCACTCACAGTAACCTAACATAACCTAACCCAGGCACTGTATATCACTCACAGTAACCTAACATAACCTAACCCAGGCACTGTATATCACTCACAGTAACCTAACATAACCTAACCCAGGCACTGTATATCACTCACAGTAACCTAACCCAGGCACTGTATATCACTCACAGTAACCTAACCTAACCTAACCCAAGCACTGTATACCACTCACAGTAACCTAACGTAACCTAACCCAGGCACTGTATATCACTCACAGTAACCTAACATAACCTAACCCAGGCACTGTATATCACTCACAGTAACCAAACATAACATAACCCAGGCACTGTATATCACTCACAGTAACCAAACATAACATAACCCAGGCACTGTATATCACTCACAGTAACCAAACGTAACATAACCCAGGCACTGTATATCACTCACAGTAACCAAACATAACATAACCCAGGCACTGTATATCACTCACAGTAACCTAACATAACCTAACACAGGCTCTGTATATCACTCACAGTAACCTAACCCAGGCACTGTATATCACTCACAGTAACCTAACGTAACCTAACCCAGGTACTGTATATCACTCACAGTAACCTAACATAACTTAACCCAGGCACTGTATATCACTCACAGTAACCTAATGTAACCTAACCCAGGTACTGTATATCACTCACAGTAACCTAACATAACCTAACCCAGGCACTGTATATCACTCACAGTAACCTAACCCAGGCACTGTATATCACTCACAGTAACCTAACATAACCTAACCCAGGCACTGTATATCACTCACAGTAACCTAACATAACATAACCCAGGCACTGTATATCACTCACAGTAACCTAACCTAACCTAACCCAAGCACTGTATAACACTCACAGTAACCAAACATAACATAACCCAGGCACTGTATATCACTCACAGTAACCTAACATAACTTAACACAGGCTCTGTATATCACTCACAGTAACCTAACATAACCTAACACAGGCTCTGTATATCACTCACAGTAACCTAACCCAGGCACTGTATATCACTCACAGTAACCTAACATAATGTAATCTGTTACATCCCAACATAGCCATATTCTAATATTTTGAAATGTGTTATTCTCCATTGTCATATTTTTGAACATTTTTCTCTTAGCATAAACTACTATAATACTTTCACACTCTCCTTCTTGTAGGGGTCACGGGGTAGAGGATCCAAACAGTCCACCTGCTGCTTGTCATGACCTTTGACCCCTCGCCGAGCTCAGATCACCAGCCAACGTCTGTCCACTCGCTTCCAGAACGCTGTTCATTTAAAAGTCAGGGTTAATTTGCTGCTGTCCCCTCAGTTTTGCTGGGAGATGGTTAGCATTACTGATCAGTTTGTTTGCAATCACCATATACGTCTTACAGATCAAGTACTGTGTGTATCATTACAACCAATGGCAGTCTGTATATATACATAAATGCATACTATATTTGATATTTAACCACGGTAATTATGCCTTGACGTAGATATTTATCAAATAAAGTATTTGTAAATATAATGAAGTTAAAGTGTTTAAATTATTTCTGTGAAAGCATTTAAAGCCAATGAAGTATAAACAGAAGTAAAATGTAACTTGCGTTATATGATTGGTTTAGATAAATTTGAATGGACATTCACATACAGTGGATCCTGATGACTATGTTCGAGGAAATTTACAAAAGCAGACCAACTTTACTCAACAATAAAAAATGTGAAACCTTGTCTGTTTCTTCAAACTAACTCTTCCAATCCTTGTCTGACCAAAAAAAAGTGACACAATTATGAGAAACCACCTTGCTGGCCTGTGACTCCTCGAATTCACTTGACAACCTCACTTTTTTTTTTTCCACACTGCAGCAGCACCTGTAATTCCACACTGCCTATGCCAATGGAGGAGGGTAAAGTCAGCATACACTCAGTTTGTGATAGTACAGGCTTCCAGCCTGACCAGGAGTGATGAGACCAATGTTCCCTAGCTAGCTTAAGCCCCTATTATCACTGGAGAGTTTGGGCCAATTGTAGCCTCACTAAGTGCGGACCTCCGGCCACAGGTAATGGCATGGATAGGATTGAAGCACCCCCAGATGAATGCCTTACCCTGTGCCCCACATTGGAATTTTTTACTTGATTTTGCAAATTTGTTTTGAGTCATTTGAAAAATGGGGATCATGGCACTGTATATTTGCAATGACATCATCATTATATTTTCCCCACTGCTTAATTTTCTCTGACTAAAATGCATGGTTTTGCATTGTTGCCAGCAGCACAGAAATAAATGCAATAAATGTGAACTGTAATCTGAATGCACCACACAGTAAGTGGCAGAAAAATATATATTTTATTTTCTTATGTCTTCTAAAATAAATGAATTTGAGACTGCACACATACTTCACGGAGAACTAAGAATAACTTAAAGTTGTTGCGCATTTTTAGAATTCCAATGCCAAAAATAAATTAAAAGTATCAATATTAATTCTCTTTACCAGTTAAGGATAACTGGTTCAATTAGATTCTCATTACATAATTATGATTTTGAGATTATATCACTGCACCTTCCAGCGTACGGCCATGCTTGACTAAAAATATGTTGCAGTACCTCCATCGTACCACTTGATGTCAGAGCTGCTTCACAGTGCTACTGAGACATTATTGTACTGTAGTATAATATTTTGGACTTGCTTGGACATATCTGCTGTGTAATGTAGCACACAAGACATTGTGAAAGTGAGAGTGCTCTCTTCTTATTGTTCATACATCATAATAACCAATAATAACCCGTAATAACCAATAATAACCAATGAGAATGTAGTAATCTGCATGAACAAACGTGGGGAGGAGGAACAACTCCTTTTGAACAAAGACCACGGAATGAGAAACTAGTGGAATAATGGCAAGAAAGAAGCTGAATTTTTGACGTCATGTAAAAGTATTCATGAGTGTGTGAATATGACAGATGGTGGTGAGTATATGGGAGAAGTTTCATTGAACCAAAAATGGGAGGAGCTAACATATTGTATCAGCTACTTCATTGTTTGGACCAAGGATTGCATTGGCTATAAAAAAAAAAATCATTTTTCAATTGGTTTAGTCACCAATAGTGGTTAAAAGGGGGAGAACTTGTTATTCCAATAAATTTAAAATTCAGCTTATGTCGTCTATACAAAATGTAATGATTTTCTTACGACGAACAAAATAACGAACAAAATAACTTAATATTTCATTACCGTGGAAGCTGGAAGGACGAGAGCTGCATCCGTATGCATTCTGTGTGGCAAATAGCTAAGTGCCAAGCCAATTCAATGGCCGAATACATCCCTTGTGCCTCCTTTTCTTTTTCAGCGAAAGATAAAACAAGAGCAAATGCAGCTACTCTTCACTCCTACATGACCAACACCATGTTTGTCATTTTGCCCTCAGTTTCACCTGGCGAATTCCCCTGTGTGAGAGCTACTGTCAGGTCATGCTATGAAGTGTGTGTTTCTTCTGACCCTGAGGTGGAACCTGTCACACACTGCGAGACTTTCTGTACACTACAAACACTGTAAACCTTCAAAAGCTCTGTAAGCTTTCGAAATTACTCAGGAGTGGGAAAATTGCATGGCATCTGCTTGGCTTTAAATAACACCAGCCTCCTTTGCCCAGCAGATGTCAGCATAGCCTTCCACTGAAAGCCAGAAACAATTAAGAAACGTTCAGCTCTTGTTTCTGGTTAAAAAAAATGTATTATGATAATAACCAGGTGGCCAGCTAAATTGGAGACTAAATCAAAATAAATCAACATAGAATTTTTTTTAAAATGAAATTTCCCATGGAGGTCTTCAACAAAATGGCTTTACTGAATGCGGTGCTGGTTCTGTTAATTAAATAGTTCAAATTATTGATTCTCTCAGACTGATAAAATATATATAGGGGACCTGAAAGAAAACCGCAACAGTACATTCTTGATTACATCACATAATACTGCCATCTGAAGATTACGACACAGGAAATGAATTATAAATGAATGCTGAAAAGTGATGATGTAACAATGACGGCTGAACTGGGATTATTTGAAGCTGTTAATAGCTTCATTGATGTAATGACAATGCTCTCTCTCTGGTATAAAGTGAGACTGTACCAGATAAGGTTAAATACCAATTTACAATGCTTTTAGAGTACTGAACTGAACCAAACAGTGAAAAAATGTGTTATGTTTTTCCAGTAATTTGCAGTACAGTGTGATGCACTTGCTGATCAGAAAAGAACATTGTATCCCTTCTATATCATTATATTACACAATACCTTCACGCTCTCTTTTCTAGAGGGATCAGCGTAGTGGGTCTATACAGTCCATCTGCTGCTTGTCTTCACCTCTGAAATGTATTAACTAATTTCTGTGAATCTTAACCTCACTATCACGTATCCCAGCATGCTTTGCAGTGAAGTGGGTAATTATCAAAACTGCCACCCCAATTACATGTCACACCCAGAATGTATGGCAAAAATATTAGACCAAAAAGCTCATAACATATCTCTTGAGGGGTCCAGAAAGGGAAAAGTTAAGCCTATTAAACTTGAACAACGTAGTTAAGATGTCTGTTGAAGATATCTCAGCTATGGATTGGGGAGAAAGCCAAAGAAGAACACTTTCAAATGTCTTTTTATTATTTCACTTGAAACTTGGGAATAATCCGGTTGCCAGAGTAGTACATAAACACCCCCTCCCCTCCTGTTTGTGTTGTGATGAGCAGACCAATAAGACAGTCGGGAGTGATGGATCTTTCTTAGTAGAGACAAGAGGGCTGGTCTGAAATGCATAGGTCAGGCTAACATGGACGTTCCAAGGTCACATGCTCACAGGTGCACACCGAGTCCATTGACAGTGATGCAAAAGCAGTGCATTTTTCCCACCTCGCTTGTCTGGAAGAATTATCGTCAAGCCGGGGGGGATTTGTGGCGTATTGAAATTCACAGCAGCGGGGTGCAGGTGCTATATGGAGCTGTTTCCAGACCTCCAGAGGCCGGCACAAACTGTAGGTACACGATTCACTGCTTCCACACTGATGCATTTTAAATTAGCTTTGATATTTAAACAAATGTCAGTGTTCCTCCTATCCTCTTGACTGCCTGCATATCACTGGATAAAAGTCAGTCTGTGCCCCTGTTATCATTACCATAAAAGAGCTGTTGATTTCTGCACTTGTATCTGTATATCTATGTCTGTGTAATCTTTATTTTTAGCTGCGACCAGCAGCTCTGTAGCTCACTCTCTTGGTTGGTTGGATGGTGCACAAAAATTTCCCCGCTCTTTGGTGGGTACAGTTTTCATCCCAGGAGGCTGAAATTTGGCTTGGAGGTCAAGTGTGTGTGCGTGTGAGTGTGAAGATGTATGTTTTTGTTCATGCCAATTGGCTAAAAGGGGGGCGTGGCAGTGGGAGTGGCCTGGTCACAGCTATTGTGAATTCGCACTTGTTTCTGTCTGCTTAATGAACTCAGCTATTTTGTTTACATCCTCCCTCCGCCCCTAAATCCATAGAAATGGCAGACTGTGTGGAGGAAGGAAACAAATTAGTGTAAAACAATTAGTTTTAGCATCACTGAAAACATTAAGGTGTTGTCTTGCTATTTTAAATTATATTATCACTGAAATAGGAATACAGACAGTTAGCAGACCTACATATACACATATATAATAGCAATACAGCACCCACATGAGCACAATTGTTACCATACACTTAAGCAGGTGCAAGGACAGAAAGTGTGGGAAGTTTATATTGCAGACAAGACAAAAAGCATATAGCAGATGCATAGCTGGATAAAATGGGGGTGGCTGTGTGGGGGTCAGATATAATGGGAAGTAAGAGAGAAGAGAGCTTTTTCCTTTTCTTACATTATTTACTGTGTCGTTTCAATGGGAGAGCAAGCCGCAGCTAGTCGGAGTGGGTGTACTGCATCCTCTGACGTCCTCCAACCTAAGGCAGTACCGTATAAATTAGTAGGAAATGAACGTCTGGAGTTTAAATCCAGTTCATTCCAGATACTCTCTTTTATCTGTCGCTCTATAATATGTGTGCAAGCAATAGCTATTTTAATTAGCTTGTCGTTTAACCCAGTCTGCGATTTAAAAGGCATGGTAACAGAGGTTAGCAGAAAGTAATTTCACTCTCTGCCTAGGAATTTGACAATTCCTGACTAATCTGACAATTTGACAAATTAGGGATTTGTTATTTCAGGTGATTTTTCTCCAAGGCAAATATATAATAGCTGTTAGTGTAACGGTGAAATGTAATAAATCAGTAGGAAAATATGCTAGCAATAGCGAATGTTCTTACATTTTCAACTATTTTACAATTTCTTGTATCTTTTAAAAATAAGCTTCTTGAGGAATTCTGCTTCAGACCTTCGACTGATGTGTGTTTATATGCTAACCAATTTCTCCCACCAGTATTAAAGAACAGGATGAAAGTTTGCATAAAGTGTGACTCCTGAGGTCAATCTTGATTCTCTCTGCAGACTTTGTTGGATTGATTGAGGTACTAAATATAGTCAACCCTACTTACACTCTCAGTTCACGACCTTGGGTCGAAGAAATGTTCATAAGCAACGATAGCAACAATAATTAGTTGCTTCGTCTATATTCGATCCAACAATAAGATGATTAGTCTGTCTGTATTTAGTCTGTTTCAACCATGTGTTTGATGGCAACAAGGCTGCAAGACAGCAAGATATCCAACTGAATAATGCTTCATTGAAGAGTCAGCGTGTATGTGTGTGTGTGTGTGTGTGTGTGTGTGTGTTCACCAGTGAAGAGGGAAAGATCTGAGGGATGTACTCAAATCACAATGTTCAAACATAGCTCGGCAGTAGAACTCGTAGCTATATTTGAATCACTCTGGTACTTTTTCCACCAATGGATTCTTCCAAGTATAGTGTCCAGAAAGTCATACCAATATTTATATGTTCACACTAGTCAGCACATCCTGAGGTCTGATTTGAGCAGAATTGGGGAGACAAAGTCCGTCAGCATGATCAGCCAGTCCTTCCAAAGTGCAGTAAGGGGCGAAGCAATACCTACAGGAAGTGTTTAATTGTACCCATTGTTGCTAAGCCTGTCTAAGGTGTGATTACTTTTTCACACCGGGGAATTAAGTGTTGAAACAAATAAAGGAAATAAGTATTAAACATATTTGTTAACTGTTATTTGTTCACTTGTGAACCCTTAAAATCTAATGTTTAATTTCGGTTCAAGATCTGTTGATATCCATTTGAAAAGTATGCTAAAAGCAGAAAATCAGAAAGGTCGCTAATTATTTTCATGGTGCTGTACATTCCTGGATCTCATTGGTATCAATAATAGGACAAACCATTTATTACATGTTATGTTTATGTCTCTTGATATACACGGTCCCGTGGGAAATGAACATATTACAGGCACATTTATGTCCATGTGTATGTAACAAGGACTACGTGTGCCAGTCACCCACCTAGCTCGGCATAGTATCTCAGCTGTATTGTTAAAATCAAAACAAAACAACTGTGACTTGAATTTAGACATGATTTTGGTTTACAGCTACCTATTAATAGCCAGCCTCCAGCAGATATCCTGACTACAGTTCGTGTTTAAGACAAACCCCCTGAAATAGGGGACAAATTGATTTCCTACTTCCATGACTCTTGGCATCTGAAGGAAAAAAAATCACACCTGCCATAGATTAAAACTTGCTAACCAACTTACGTTAGAGCTGTTGCTGAGAGACGCAGACTTGGGGACTAGATAACCCACCAAAGCCAGTATCTGAACCTCATTCATATTCTAAGGACTAATCCCTAAGGGTCTACTTAAGTGGAAAACAGATTAGGGCCTGGAAACCACCAAGCCACTTCAGTGTGGCAACTTGTGATAAAGTATTTATGAATGTGCACACCATGCAGTAAAATGAAACTGCCACTTAAAAAAAACATTGTCCAGTTTATATCAGTGGCAATAAACATATACATATAAACACATACACACATATATTCGTTGTACATACAGAATGTACATATTTCGAGGCTATGGAATTATTTTACAGACGGCACGTGATGGTGCAAAGATGACTGATCCTATTCTATTGAATAAATAATACATATTTTCAGTATACTTTGTCAGTACTGGTAATATGATCTCAATATTTACAAAAAAATCATTGTGCTTCATTGTTTTTATTATCACATTTATGGGCTGACACTGCATTGTATGCATGTGGGTTTGATGTTTATGTTTGCTGAACATACTAGTTTATTCACTTAGCAATGGAAACTTGGCAGGGAAACATGCACACTTGGGCAGCCAGAGAGTGTTTGCCACATACACCGCTAAATGTTTAATTATCTGTCTTAGGTGAAGATATCTGTTAGAAGTGGTATCAAGTGTGTTAACTAAACCATGCAGATACAAAGACACTAAGGAAATGATTTTGTAGAGTAAGGTAAATGGGTTTCATACATGTAGCTTCAAGATTTCCAGTGAATACCAGATCTTCAGTTAAGAGACACTTGATTGCCAAGAACTGAATAACATATCTAAGGTATTTTTTATCTTTATTTAACCAGGTAAAGTCTCATTGAAATTAAACATAAAACATTCTTTGACAAGAGAGACATGGCCAAGAAGGCAGCATAAATGACATTACAAGGACAACATAAAATATCAAACATTACGTCACAGTGGAAACATTTGAAAACACATCACCGTGATTATACAGTTTAGGAGCTGTACAATGGAACTGTCTGATGGAAACAATATACTATTCAGAAAACTATGGCCCATACCCAAGAAAACAAATGTAGTCACTTTAAGGGCATATAAAATTCTAAAAATCAAAACTGGGTTCAGTCTTTGTCCTGGAGCTGGAAATTCTATTTTAGAACGAAGATAACAAATTCCAAGGGACATGCTTGCTTGTCTCCAGTAAAAACAGAACATTTTCAAAGAAACATGTTTTATTGTGAAGCGTATGGACTAAGTGCATTTCAGATAAGACAGTGTCTTTCAATCTGTAATAGATTGCCCTGAGATATTTAATCATACTTTGGAGATAAGCATCCTTCCTGTAAGACAGGAATCAGTTCCTTTAAGCTAAATGGGCGTCCTTCACAGCAATGGAAAGGTTTCATTATTCACATGGAGTAATCTCAGTATAAAAAGGTTATATATATATATGGCCTTATGCGTGTTAAACTCTGTTTTGATGTGTCAGAGGAAATAAGATTTGGACCACCATTATTCCTGTCCTTCAGTGTGAGCATCCAACGGCTGATCGCTAATGCCAATAACATAGATGACCCTGCATGATAATGAATCCTGCTAAACTTATCAAGTTTTAGTTGGATTCAAATCGCTCTTGGATTCAATACCTCACAGACTAATTACAATTCATTAGCATGTACGGAAGGTTTGGCTGCTTGAGTGAATCACTTTGCTTTATTAGTCCCCTCATGTTTGCGGAATTTTAATTAACATCTTCACCTGCTGAGAATGATCCGCTGTAACGCCGAGGATCTGGCCGAAAACGAAAATCTGGCTGATCAAAAGCAATCCCAGCATGGGCTAGGCAGTCCGGGAATGTGGCCAGACACACGGCGAACCGAAACAGCTAAAGCCGCTCCAAATCGATACCGTCACAGGATTTCTGACATGTTTTGGGCAAAAAAGACAGAAGAACAAAACATGAATACAGAGCTATGAATTTCAGTGTTTGATTCCTTCACTCCAGAAGCACGGCTGGAAGGCCAACCCTTGAGGAGAACTGGGCTAGCTCTTGCCAGTGGGATTCTGGGATATATACTGGATGATAGAAGGAAGACTCAGACATAAAGAAGAATAAAACTCAGACATAGATGCTGAACACTTGCGTTGCATCCTCTACATTGACTATAATGGGCTTCCATAACAATGGCGAATGATGGAGGCTACAATAGTTCTCCAACAGTGGCCGGTTACAAGCACAGTTTGCCGTTTCCCTTCAGCGACTGGATAGGATTAAACCAGCCTTCACCTTATGAAGTTTACAATCCTGACACCCACCAGAAATACGTTCTTGTTCACACCTGACGCACCTGCTTATATAAAGTTAATGAACACAAACGTCACCCACTCCATCAGTGTGTTGGGGAAAAAAATCAACCCCTTGCACTTCAGCTTGCTTTATCATTGTTAGAAAGTGTGGAGGGTTAAAGACAAGGTCCCAGGCTTGGTCTTCTTGAGGCTACATCCTCCGTATGCAGAATTTATTATAAGAAAACCTCAGCCTCCTAACTGGGGGTTGATTAAGAGTTGTGGCTGGGAAGCTGTTACTAAAAGCGGTGTAAAAGCCTGAGATTGACAAACCGGGTCAGTGGATCACTCATATGGAGACCACGGGGCATGACTTCCTTTCCGGGGTGTGCAATACACTCTGTAATGAAGAAGAGGCTCAGAGAAATTGAACCAATCAATTATCTGACCGATTCAGGATGTACAGTGCTGGTACTCAGTTAATAGGGCAGCTGTTGTTATAATGACTGGCCGCTTTCTGAAATTCAATTATACAGACATTCTGTGACATTCTCTTCCTGATATGCCCACTCTGGGATGGAACAGTACAGTATGTTCTGTGTGTGTGTTTGTGTGTGTGTGTGTGCCTTTGGCCTGGAACATTTGCAAGCATGTTTCTGAACAGGTATCTCACACTGAAGCCTTTGTAAGTATCACTAAAGAGATGGGATGGAATAAAAAGTCAGTATGGCTTTACACTCTCCAACCTGTGCTATATCAAATCTGTATGCTTTGAAATTAGCACAGTGTAACATGAGCCACGATAAGGGGAACAATTTACTTGTTCAAATAACGTCAACATATTATATGATATTTAATAACTTTTAGGAGGCCCACACCTCCAGTTCTCCCTATCACCAGTCAAAGCAAACATATTGGCCAGGATTCAGTCAACATTTGTCCTTGATCTTGGCACACAATTAAATGCGAGTGTTCTTTTTTATCTTCACGGACACAGTTTGGCAAGTTCAGCAATCACAGACATTTAAAAAAAGCACAGCGATCTTATTCAAGTGTAAGTAAAAGTCAAGGACAAGTGCTGACTGAATCTCAGCCTTTAATGGATTCGCTGACCTCTCTTCATGTGTGCTTCCCAAGAGTCAATGGCAACTATGATCAGCGAGCTAATCTCTCTCTACCAATTATGTCGTCAAGAGTATATGAATGTATATGATTTCCATCCTACATTTCTGGGAAAATGAAGTATACCCACCTATAAGCCTTATTACCATTAATACTCATGGACTATGGGGTTACAGTATGCCCACCTCCTCAGACTGTATACACACCTATTAGCTGTGACACAGTGGCTGGTGTGGCCACTGAGCTGGGTAGTGAGTGGAAGGTAAAACAGAAGTTTAAACAAAAAGTGGCTGAAGGCCTTTTATTTACCCCTTTTCCGAGGGAAAACCCAACAAAACAAATGGCGGCAATGAAACTGAAAAACGGCACAGCCAGGGAAAACACAAATAACATAAACCCAGTCCAAACCCAAAAAAGTCCTCGTTCAGTCTCTCAGGCTGTGCTTAAATAGAAGGCCTAATTGAAGGCAAGTGCTCACAGCTGAATTGATTAGGAATCACTCTCAGGTGAGCCTGCCTGTTAGTGATGCCTCTGCTGTTGCAGCTCCAGTTAACTCTCCAGGCTGAGGGAGGGAACCAGGAGACTGACAGCAGTACAAGGGGAGGAGCCAAGGAGCTTGCTCCTCCCTCCACCTCTCCCAGCATCACATAGCCATATTACCATTAATACATATGGGTTTGGGAGGTATAGTATGGCCACCTCCTCAAACAGTATACTAACCTATCAGCATCATTACCATTAATATGTATGGGCTTTGGGGTTACAGTGTGAACACCTTCTAAGATGGTATAATAACGTGCTACTATCGGCTACTTTCAGAACTCTGAAGTGATACTATACAGGAGCTCAGATATGTGACTCACCACATCAGCAGTGGTTTAAGGAAGCTTCATATGACCTTGACAGGAGACCTAAAGCAGTGGCCTTACCCCCATGACATCTTTATCTCCATAGCAATATCATCTCTTTTGCATACTTTTGTCACAATATTTTCTTATCATAAATACTTCTAAAATGCATGCTGCCGTGGTGCGCTCTAAAGCCTGTGAAAAAAGTTCTAAATTCACAAGCGATGAAAATTCCATCTCCTTTGCTGCTCATTCTTTCATTATAGTTTATCAAGAGTAGATTATACCATAAAGTCTGTGAAAATATGTATTTCATCACAGGCTAAGGAGCAAAAGTTTATTTCTGCAAAGCCCGACTCACCGCCATGTTCTTCAAATTAACATTCCAAAGGCAAAATATTTTTTTAAGTTTCACAGAATCCTACTTGGTCTCCAAGGTTTTATAGTAGCAAGAGCGGATCAAGCACTCAGACACCTGACTCCCCGAGTCACATCAACATCCTGCAAAACAATTAACTCGCCACAATTCACATATGAATTCCTCACTTCTCAGAACCCTGAGACGTGCACAGTGCACACAGCAGGCCAAATAAGGCTGCCGCAGAGACGATAAAAAGAAAATGCATTTAGCCGACAACCACAATTGCGGCGTACTTTAACAGAGACCAGAAGTCCGCCCCCACCCCCCTCCTCCCCGCAAAGCCCAGTTAGCTCACTGCGTGGCTCACTCCATTAGATCATTAGGTCTTCCACAGAGTTTGGAGAATGAAGGTAATGAGTAACAGGAAAGGGCCAAACTGAGGAAAATGAAGATAATTAATTCTTTTGACAAAACGAGATACAGCTTTCGGCTTTCATGTCTTTCAGCTTAGAGGCAGCAGCAGGGGGTTTAACAAGAATGTTTCATATTGAAAAATTTTAATTTAGGGTTATTTAGCAGGGTTTTTTAACAATACAATGTGAACTGTGGATATCATAGTACATAGTATTTGAGAGATGAAATATTAATTTAGTGCAAAGTTAACGTTCATAGGTGGTGGGGGGGGGGTTCCTAAAAGTTTCAGGATTTCCAACGTGTATATGTATTCAAAGACAGACATCCTAGAATTATGTGAGTGAGAAAAACGTCAAAACACCGTTTTGTGAGTTTTTGTTTATACATTTTTTTAAGCATTCTTATTTTTCGAAGAGACTATGAACTTGCTACTTCGATTCCCAAGGTTGACAGCTATGTTTTTTTTTTTTTTTTTTTTTAATTTGCATATCTTTGCATCTGTGGGAGGAACATCACTTTGGTTCACACTGCAGAAACCTGTTTTGACATGTGAATGAATAAATAAAAGACAAAACCAGCAATTTTCCAAACCTTGCAAGTCACACAATAGAAATCGCGGAGAAAATAAGAGATGATAGATAATCCCTTTCCATCAGTACTTAAGCTTATTTAAATTCAATATTTCCTGTCTTCTGGTTCATTCATATGCACAGCAGAGCTTCCAGATGGAGTATCATTGTCTCAGTTTTGCAGTGTTGAAGTTCTGAAATAAATATACTTGCTGTTCCTGTATATGCCAAATATCCATATCTCATAGCTGCGATCCATTATGCAGTTACCATTTGCGAGTACTTAACTAAATATGCAACATGAATGGAGGAGGGTTTTTACAACATAATTACATGATTTTTACTCCATAACACCTTGAGGAATAAATATTTTGAGCCATAAATGGAAGGCTCTTCCGAGAACAAGTAAATGCTGTACTTTTCTCTTTGCCCACGTTGTTTTTTTGTCTTTCACTAATTTCATAATTCATATGTGCAGTACTATCAATGAAATGTGAATAAACCCATCTGTCCATTTTAAAAACATGTCTTTATTACAAATAGAATGATATGTCCAAACTGTACAGTGCGATACAACGTAACTGCTATTTAAATTCCACCCCAGTACAATTGTAAAGGCTAAAATGCTGTTTTGTTTCTTGGTTGGGTGTACAAAATCCACAGCCTTCTTTCCAGGCTTTTTTGGAGAGATTGATTGGTTATTGTTTATTATAAAGACCCCAATATGCTGAGGCCATAGCAATCAGCTAATCGTCCTGGGATCCATAATAAAATTCAATGCAATTACACAAAAAAAAAAATCTCAAAACACCATACTTGTCACATTCAGCATACACTTCTGAAGGTCTGCAGCACCATGGTAACGACAGCGTGGACATATGTCTCAAGTATTACCACTTTAGGTGAAATTAATTTTACTTAGACCACTGTTCTGAGCAAAATTATGATTAAATTATGATTCTGTATAATGTTTGAATCAGTGTTTGTATTTGTAACTGGTTAGCTTGCTATAGACAACAGTCTTTTTCATTCAAAAGTTGTTTATAGTTTCAATACACATATGCAGAATTTGTTTGAAAGTGTCCCAAATGTCTTGCTTTTTACCTTCCAGTGTGCAATGTTTCCTCCCTTGCACACTGAATCAGAGATGTTTCACAATCAATGATACATTTTGTTTTGTAGAATTTACCTCACACTGAATCAGTTTGCAACAAAAAATTTTACGGTCGAAAGATGCCCAAGGGAGACAAACAGCAGGGACATCTCAAAGCTAAGAAGAATGTTGTTGAGGCTTCTAGATTCAGTGAAAGGCGTATTTGTTACAGTCCATTGAGAATTATTTCTTGTGGGATGTTCATTCAGCTAGATCTCTCCATTCCACATTTGGAGCACAAAGCTTGAAAACAAGTGAAAGTGTAGTTAATGAGGATTAAGGCTCACAAACCTACATGGAGACTGGCAGCAGGCGACCTTGTGTACTCAAGCGGAAAAAAAACAAGATCTGGTTTGTTTTTTTTTCTCTCTCTCTTGCGTAATGATTAAGGATAAGACTGGAGTCTCAGAATCATAGAACTGCTGGAGAGGGCAGACTGTCCACTTGAGACGACATATGAGGCAAACTTTTCAAATTTGGAAGTTTTTTAGAGAAGAAGGGGCTGAGTTGGAATCCGATGTATCGCCAAATCAGTTATACTACATAATTGATGGGTTTTTCTCTTTCAGGAGGTTTCAGGAAGTGGTAAAAAAAGGGGAACTAAGGTAGAATAATGGAGGACAGCGACAGGTGGAAACAGAGGAGCTATGAGGAGCTGCAAGATGAGTTGTCGGGTCTGTGTACTGTGTTTGGCCTAAGTGTTTTTGAATGGATTATAGCATATTATTTTCTTTTATTTGTTATTATGCGTTCATAAATACCTCATGGAAAAACCTCTGGAAATTGCAACGTTATTTTCAATATTCCAAGCCCCCTGATCCCAGGTCACTGCGCTCTAAGAGAAAAGGTTTTTCTTTGCTTGTAATCATGAAGAAGACTTTTATGATGATTGTCAGTAATGTTGGCCTGTAACCTATTTTTTTAATGTTATTGTTATTTTGGTTTTGTTCAGTTGTCTTTGTGTGTTTGTTTCTTTTCCATTTCCCTGTCCATGTGCTTTTGCTTTCATTGACCTGTTCCATCTGTCTTATTACCTGTTGATCCGTTTTTTCTGATCTGTTTCACCTGGCCGATTGTTTCACCTGTGCGAGGTTTGCTTTTAGTCCACGTATTTAAACCCCGTTCGTTGTTCTGTTCGTTGCGTGTTTGTATCAGTGAGTTTCTCTTGTTGCTCTTTCTCTTTTCTTTTTCTCCCCCTTCTTTCTCCCCTATGTGGCCTGCCAGCACTGGCTTCTCCCTGTTTCTTGTTTTGACCATTTTGTTTTTTATGATTTTGCCTGTTAGCCATGCTTTTCTGGTTTTTCCTTTGCCTCTTCTGTCCATTTTTGAAGCTGAATCTGGACTATGTTTTTGTACTTTCACCGTGTCATTCTGGTTTTGATCTCCACCCGTCTATGACTTTGATTTCTGGATTGTGATTCTGGCTGCTTAATAAACTTTGGTTTATTATTGATCTTTGTCTGTGCTTGTCAGTCCTTTTCCAAGGTCTGACAATGATACTGTATAATATGATACTGTATAGAACTATTCACTGACCATTAATTTTCCATATGGTCATTTAGAATGATAAATGGTGCTATAGTATAGAACAATTAAAGTTTCAACAGTACAGATGGTTATATTGGTTTTACATAGAACATTGAAAACGTTCACCATTCGTACATGGTGTCAAGGATCAACCGATAGTAACCTTTTCAGTGATTAGCATTACCCTACTCCAAAGTGTGGCAATCTTTTTCATGTGCACATTACAAGAATTCAAAAATAACAAGATATGCTGAACTATGCTCTTCAGCCTCAAGCTAGTTATAAAATTGGATTATAAAATGCCATACTTTATTATTTCTTCTAAAATGGTGCATTGGGCACTCTTAACGAAAAATAGATTGCTGTTTTAATATCACATTTTCATTTTAACTTGTCTATTTAACATCAGCTTGAAATTAATTTCTCATAATCTCAAAATGATCCCTGAAGAAAAAAAAGTACCCAGCAGGTACACATCAGTTCTGTTCCTCCACCTTACCTGGGTCTTATTTTCTTATGAATTCACCCAAGATTCCTTATAACAAATATAAATTGTAGAGCTAATGTCAACATTATTATAGTGTCCCCAGAGCCTGGACATCTAAAGGGCAGTTAGACAGCCGGTAAAATATTTGTTGCATTTGGAATTCCAAATTGACGTGAGTAATTATTCCGTCAATGTCGTTTTCCACTGAAATAGACGTCAGTCAGAAGCCTATTTAGTGGATCATGGCATGTTTCCATGGTAACCAGTAAAGAGGGCAAAAAAATGATTGTGCCCATTTGATTACATGACTTGACAAACAGTCAGAGTTTTGATTTCCACGTTTAAATGAAATCTACGAATAAATGTGCCCCCCCCTCACCCACCCACTAACCCAACCCCTCCTGGCCTCCATGGGTAATACACTCTTCCAATTATATTCAGGAAAAAAAATACTTAACTTATCAGCATCAGATTTTTAAAACCCATTGCTTACTTTTCTGTCTGTATCTCTTAGAAAGACATATTGGTGGTTATGATAAGCTTTTGCAAACATTAGATGATGAAACATTACTGTTGAAATGCCCTATGTTCATACAATATTTAGCCATGAAAAATAAATGAATGATATAATGAGCCAAAATGGCTGACCCTGGTGATGGTGTTGGAAGGCAAGAACACACAAGGGAAATCACTGAACTAAGGCTTTCTCTTCAACATCAGTAGTCTGCAAAATCTCCAGAGTTAATGAATGGTGTGCTTGATAGCAGGCCTTCGCTGAAGTCCAACCAAGAGTAGATTACCATATATCTGTTAGCAAACCGCTGAGTGGAAAAATGAATGAGTTTCCACTCGACACTTAAACCGCTGTGATAAATATTACCTGCATCTCAATATTTCCTCTCCGGTGGTAATGAAGGTTCTTCGTACTGCCAGGCAGCCAGAAGTGTTGTCATTTGATTACTTCCCTCTATATTATCTATACATATATATAAATGTGTGTGCGTGTGTGTGTGTGTATGTATGACTCAAGCAGAGGTTCACTAATGCAAGTCCTAGAGATATAGGAAACAGCACAGATAAGCAGTTGAAAAGAATTACAGATCTTAGAAATACACATGATTATGCTAATCTGGGATCATGGCTGTGTATCTATGGAAATCTGCAGTCTCCAAAAAAAAAAAGACCTATCCTACAGTAAGGCTTCATATACTTCTATACTGCTTGCCATTGACATACATGGTGATATTCCCAGAATTATTATTTCTAATTCATGTAATATTAATTACTCCTTGTACATTGATAACTACACAATACTTGCAAAACAATAAGTACTCTCTGTTCAATGATGCCACACCCTCTGCTCTGCTATTGGTCTATTTTTTTCAAATCAGGCTTACAGCAGTCTGCTATTGGACAGTTGATGCAGCCGGCTGAGATAAGGATTAGCTGTTAATTAACAGCAATAAATCAGTACTTACGTAAGTAGGCAAACTCTGCAGTTCAGCCGAATTACATTTAAATGTTCCATTTAAATAAAACGCTGGTGGCTGGTGAAGGTTATTACTACGTATGAAAAAGATACATAAAATTATTGCCAAATCAATCTGATGAGATGGTAACTGTGCAAATCCTTGTGGAATATGATCACGCTAACAGGGAATCAAATAGAACTGCATATTTCACTGATTGACAGCCCGCCAGCAAACATTGTTGAATTTTATCACTTTCGCATGTTTTCCACCTCAAGTGGACAGAAGGTTTGGACATCTGTGAGGGTAAAGATTTCATCTTGATTTTCAGCTGAATATTTGAATAACTTCCAATGCCGCTTAGCCGGAATGCATAAATTTGAACCCTCAGTGCACACAGACATCACGAAACCCGAGATATCAATTCCACCCCGCCACTCTCCATCAAACATCCATCCAGGAAACAGTGGCGCTAGGTCACATGATACATGCGCCGTCCTCACCAAAGCCACTATTGACGCTTCTGATTTCAAAAATCTCTAGACCATTATCTGTCAACAGGCTTGACTACCCGTCCATTGAAAACCACAAAGCACGGAATACTCACTTGTGAATATCTTCACAGCGAAGCATACCTTATGATAGCACTCTCTAAAGAGTCTGAATCAGCACATTATCAAGTTTTGCTAGTTGTACTATGTTGAGTAGTGGGGGGATGGGGGGACGGGGGGACGGGGGGGGGTGGGGGGGTGTGGGGGTTCCAATTTAACGGGAAAAGGGCATGGGGCCCCTTTAACTGGCAACAGTGTTTTCATGCTATTTCCTCCTGGAGCTTGAACATATTGAACATTTGAATAATGCAGGAATCGCACAGCCTAAGAGAGAACATCAGGTCAGGCTGTTGCCAGAGAAGATCAGGAAATGCTTGAGAAAAAGCATAAATAAAGGCACCCATCGTTTCATCGTTTCTGGCTCGCTGCAGGCCTTTCAATGGAATAGGTCTTTACCTTCAGCCTCACTCTACTGAAATGGTTGATCAGATTAAACTGGAGCTTAAATAAAGCAAATAACTCATTAAAATCTCCTGTGAGTATGGTCGGCATGCCCATGGCAGAATGTAAACCGTAATATATCTTCTGCAATATATCTTCCAGTAAGGAATGGAAACATTAGAAAGACCGAACGGCAGAGCAGAGATTTAATAAAAGTAGTTGTTTACCGTGGGCATTGAAAACGAATCAAGAAAGAGAATTTCCCACATGGGTGTAGGAGAATCAGTACCTTCTAGAGTAGACCTTGAAAATACAACAGCGCAGCCAATTCCTTTCAGAAATTACAAGGCTAAGGTAATTGCAGGAATCGTTTCATTCCTGCAGCCATCCTCATGATGAAGAGTTTGCTATTTGCCAAGGTGTGAAAACTATTCTTGCCAGTGCTTTCTTCCTTGTTGTCCGACTGAATAGTGTGACTCCTACCCACGTTGCATTTTAAGGCAAAAGCACAGTCACATATATTGCTTTTTTATTCAATAATGTCAGTTCTCTGGATGCAAGGGGATCACTCTCCTCTGAGCAGACACCATTAGTGTTTTCATGCATTCTGTGTTTTTCCCCACATTGTTGAATGACATTTATAATGGACACTGAGGTCCGCCTCCCTGCAGATGAAAGGCTTGGCGGTGCCACAGTCGCTGTATTTTGTCTGTCTACCAGCACTGTAAGTATTTTGGGTCCTGTCAGAGAAATGTGCACCCACCACGTCCCAAAAAAAAACAGCCCCAAAAGTACTTTGCTTATTATTGGCTGTTTCCTGAGCTGTCTGTGGTTCTGAAATACAATGTATGTGTGAAGGATGCGCCACACAGACTGTTTGTACATTGTCTGGAACATCGACACAAAAAGAAACACCTTTACGCTGTACGGCTTATTTCCTGTGCATTGTCTGTTTTTGTCTGAAAAAAAGCAAGACACTGTGCACATTAAGGTCTTACGTAAGGGTGGATTTAATGACTTGGCCTTGGTTTTCGGCTAAAGAAGTGTTGTTTACAAGCAGATCACAAAGCCTCCTATAGCTCACACCAGCATAAGTAATTATTAAGCATCGTTGAAGGGCAGTTTATGCCAGTGTAGTCCCTGTAAAAGGTTATTTTATATTCTAAACCTCGGCATCTCCATGAATTTCAGGCTGTGTTCCATATTTTTTTTCTTTCATTAAAACCTTCCTCTTTAATTTTCAATTCAGTGAGTTCAGATCATTGCTTTGACTGGATTGCACCAGTGTTAAACTTGGCAGGCACTTTTGTTGATGGTAAGCATGTAAACTGAAATGATGCATAGTCATACAACTCCCCTTTTTGTTTCTTCAACAGGTCATGCACAGGGTTTAGTCCATGCTAACCCTCCTGGCACTTGAGACTTTTACCCCCTCTAGCACTATAACACCCTTGTCCTGAAAAAAATGCACTTTGTGTTGTAAGTCGCTAAGTGTCTGCTAAATGCCTTTAATGTAATGTAATGTAACTCCCCTTTCTATTTGCAAACTAAAATGGTTTATGCTAAATGACAAGCACTTTCAGAACATGAGAATAATTTTATATCTTGAAAATGTTATCTCTTCCTGCCATTTGTGCTTTATCTGCCATTTCAGGATGGATGTTTTTCAACAGAAGGTTGATTTTACCCACAATCCCTCACTTCCCACTTTTGTGTCAGTGATTAACCTGCTAAGGTGGCTCATGGGAAAGTTTATGAGGCTCTTCCAGTGTGGGTCTGCTTTTCTGTTTTGTTTATCAGTGAAACAGAAAGTGGATAATGAAAGGTCAAACTTCATTGCATTTCACACAATTAATTCAGAGAAGGAAGGTAATTAAAAGCAAGACTATGAGATGGGAAGTTTTGAATATTAACTGTTTCTCTTCCATTTTAGTAGGACAAATTACACAATAAATGTATGGGTATATTTTATGTATTAGAGGTGAAATTTTGAAAATTCTGATGTCTTCAATGGAATTTATTAAGATTTTGAAGGAAATCACCCCCTCACCCCCCAAAATAAAATGTACTTGTTCTTTTATCCAAGCTACTTAATAATTAATCAAGCCAACTAATTAATTAATGATCAATGATCAAATTACATCATGCATTGAGATATTTCTGGTGTACTTAGCATTGTCATGCCATTTTAATTGCCAATTAAATATTGTACCAAATTTATAATTGTAATTGCAAATGCTGCACAATATTTTAATTGTGATTTGTTACTCTGACAGCTGCATGTGAACCTTCACGCTAATGGTGATTCCTTTGTCAATTAAAATCATATAATCCTGATACAGAGCTAAGACATGTAACCTGAGGCTAACATTTTATTGTCTCCAGTATACCTCACTGGTTGCTTCTAAATCGTCCCCCATCATTTCAATACAAATGGGGAGCATATTGTTATTCAAACAATCTGATATTGATGATTTTCTCCTGCACTACCATAAGTTACACTGAAGATTTATAGTGACTTAAGTGACCTTTTTAGCGCTTGCTAGCTACAAGTGCTGAAGATAATGAGTCACATGATTAGACCTACACGAAAGGGTTCCGTTGATACATGTCAACAATCCCGCTTGACAGGGGCACGACTGATAGCTCTTACCGTCATAGACAGGATCGTCGGTCTACGCTTTAACGTCAATTCGGAGCTGTGGCGTTAAGGAGCCGTTTGCTAAGGTAGGAGAACAGATGGTAACAATAACACAACAAGTTCTTCCTCTTTCGCTCTATTTCTCTCCCCCTCTCTGTTCTGAAAACACAGTATGCATTTACTTTAATCACTGAGGTGTAGAATATAGGCGCAGTGGCTTCCCTTTAAATCTCCCTATCTGTCACTTTGTGGCAGAAAGGGGATACTCAGAGAAACCTGCCCTGAATGGCTGATAGTTAGGCAGCGCCAGGAGAATAATCGGCAAGCGCCAAAGCTATTAAGACGATCCATCTTGTCCAGCCAGCTATAATTATGCCCTGCAACCAGACAATTATCCTCGACTTCATACAGTAAATTAGACATAAAACCGACTAATTTATACTCACAAGAACAGAGCTGAAACATCACAGAAATGGTGTTATGACCTAAGCCCCCACTATGGAGTAAGGTGTGATTCTGGACAGGTCACCCTTTTATTACAAGGGTTAAGTAAAATCTACTGCCCATGACAGACATCCCAGAAACCCCCGTTCTGGATCTATGGAGCTGGCTTTAAGCTTCAGAGGGCCAAGAACAGCTGAATTACAGTGGAGATACATGCGTTAGGGTGATACAGGAAATGAGTTTTTCATTATCCCACCACTGTGGTTAGTAAGGGGGCAGCTTAGTCATTGTTCCCAGTTACGTATCGTTACTGGAAATGTTCCCTTGTGAGCAGATAAACAATGCAAATGATTGATGCTGGGAACCAGCACTACACTATATCATGAGAGACACAGTATGTAATCATATACATACAAATGGAAGTAATGGCTGAGGTATTTCCATCAACATTTTGTATGTATTGCAGAAAAGACAATAATACAGAAATTTGTGTATTCCGGGGAAATAACATGAGGTAAAACACGTCAAAACAATTACCACTCCATGCCACCTATGTCAGCTGTTTTTATTATGCTCTACTTTTGGTTGTTTTTTAGTAACATTTCTTCATTTTTGATTATTCTTCACATGTACTGTCTAGATATTCATCAAATATATACTTCAGTGCTGAGAATCAAGCTTGAGGTGCAAAATAAATATGTTAATATATGTAAAGACGTGAACCGTTATCTCAAAAATGTGACAGGTCTGGTTCTAATATGGAGAAAGCAGAATGAAGTGTAAATACTGGGGTTATCCACATCACCTTATGATTGCTATAGGCTTCCATTAGCATCCCATCACAGAACTTATTGCTTTGTTCACTGGAATTTCTTACCAGAAACACTGAATGTGTCTGGAAGGAGTTCACTGTGATGTGGTAAGTAGTATATCAGTACAACTATTTGATCTTGGGCTTGGAGTCTAAGGGGGGGTAGCATAAGTAGACATGAAGGCGGAGATGGGGAGGGATAACGGAGGCTGTGAGATTGATGGGAGAGGAGGTACATGATGATTTAATACCTGTGTATAACGTTTCAGGTAGCTGTTACTATTGTACATTGTATGCTGTTCGTTATACTCCTACTATATAGCTAGATAAATAGCACAATAACGTTAAAGCACATAAAACTAATAATACAAGCAGAATGTTCAATGTATCAAATTAAAATGATCATCAAGGTCAGTCATTGTTCTTCTGCTAAAATAATGAAATAATGGTATCTGGTCACAATTCAGGCAGCACAGAGAGACAGAGAGACAGTCATAAAACAGCGGCCAGACAGGGACATTTTCTGGAGATACAGATGATCAGGTGAGAAACTGGAATGTGAATTCATCTATAATTCATATTACATACTCATTTACTTCCATATAATTCATTAATTCATAGACAATAAGTCTATGGAGGGCTCTCGTTTGGATCCCCCCTCCCCTGCCCCCAGCTTGGTAGCTTAGCTAGCGATATTAAACAGCAAAACAATTCACCCGAAACTCAGATTTTTGTGATAGTGCAGTGACTGTCAACCACTTCTATGAGTTCTCAGAAGGGTGTCAAGAAAAAGAAATGACTCAGTTTTCCAGCAAATGATGTAATAGAATGCAAGCAGCCAAAAAAGAAGTTCACTCCTACAAGTGCATGAACAATCAAAATAATTAAAAGGCACGACAACATAGTAATAAGTACTGAAGGAGAAAGTTCCTTTTTCATGCTTTACCTGTACGATTACAAATAGAGTGCCATCCGTTAGCGAAGGCTGATGCGAATGTCGCTCTGCTCATGTAACTTAAATGTTCTGACCGAAAGAGAACTAAAGTTTTACTTGCATAAAATATATATCAACATTTTACGTGACTCGGTTGGGCGGATTCATACCGAAAATGATGAATACAACACATTTCACAACAGCTTTATCAGCTAATAAGCTCCCCTCTAAAACAGTACAGCTGTTCGCCAGCGCGCAATCTGCCATTGTAAAATACATGGCCGGGTCTTCACTTTTTGATTTAATTGAAGACTTCAAGCTTCGTGCTCTTGCACAAAAGGATTTTCAAATTAGTTTGACTGGAGCGGTTTCATAGCCTGGCGGTTTCAGCATGCTCTTTTCATTTTATCTCTGCATAATACAATCGTAATTGTAACCACTTTTCTTTCGCCTCGCATAGTACTTCAGCACTCGTTGATTGACTGTGAAGCAAAGAGGGCACCTTCATGAATATGCATGACTGAAATGAACGGTGTAAGAACCGGGCTCGTGAGAGGGATGTGCGTATTGACGTGCATTGTTTCGAAGCTCTAGCTTCATCCATACGCATAGCCAGGGCATAATTCCGTGCCTCCTGCATCGTTCGTTCCCATAGTGGGCGACAAGGTCGGGGGTCGAGGCTCGGGGGGGTCGGTGTTGGGGGGGTTGGTGGTCTTCCTCAACCTGAGGCTGGACCAAACTCTCTATCCCTCCCCCTACACCGCCAACGCGCACGTCTGCGCTAACCCTGAGTCGGTTCACTTCTACCATTTGCCTCAGGTAATTCAATCTCCTCGCTTTCATTTACAAGACGCCTATTGGAAAGCGTTCGGCAAGCGTTTAGTGAACCGAGTGTAATTATCCGCGTGTTTATGCACACACAGCATTGAAATTCTGTCTCAAGTGGTAAGCAGAGACTTCGGGAAGCACGGCTTTAATTCTTGTTTACCGAATGCATCATCCACTTTGATGAGCTTAATTATATGTGGTCAGTCTGTCATTAAAATGACATATTTTAGAGATGAATAATTTTATATGACTACTGAGTCATCTTTAGCTCTTCTTATAACCTATTATCTATCTGCCTTCATCTTGTTTTCTGTGTTTGTATCATGCCTACGTTTTTATAAAGCTCATTAGCGAGGGGTTTTATTCAGTTAAGTGTTTCATTAGTCAGTACTTAGCTTCCAGGCAAGGTATTGCATCCAGTCTCCAAGCTCTCCAAGCAGTCTAAAGGATCTTAGTCAGCATTCTCTTATGCATGTATTTAGACCCAAGTTAATCAAACAGGGGGAAATACTTCAAAGAGAAAATTGATTTAATGTCACTCTGTGAAGCCCAAGGAGTCCAGTTATGTCAGATTGTTTGGGGAAACCAATTGCCTTCAGCTACAAGAGCTGGGTAACTTTATCAGTTCCATTAACATCCTTCTACTGAAATGGTTGGGTTTTACAGTGCAGATAGTTTCTTTTAACCTTTACTTTACTTTTACCATTACTTCTTAAAATTGCAAATATGAACATTGAGCCCCATATTTTTATGACAATCTTAACCTTTGTATAACAGTCGTTATTCACAGTGATAGTGTCCATTTTGGTCCTGATACTAACCAAAGAGCGGGCAAAAAGCACCAGTAACAGGTCAAAGTGAATACGCTGTGCCCAGGTTGGAATGGTCTGCAAAGGTACATATTCATTAAGGGCCAGGATAGAGTCACACTCTTTCTAATGACCTCCCGAGTCACCCCCACTGAACATTAATTATTTAACCTTAACTTCTATAATGTCGAGTACAAAGTAAATGTCTGTATCCATCTCTCTCTGTATTTCATAGTTTTTTTTTTCTTTTTTCTTTCTTTTTTGAGGAATGGTCTTATATTTCGTTATTTACTGTTCGAAACAGCTTTCCCAGAAGTACTGAAGCTGTTCTGAGGTCAGCCCAGCCGCCCATTAGCTAAAAATTGTTCATATTTTGTTTAATTTACTCCTTTTTTGCTGCCCCTATACAAGACATACATATTTCCTTACTTGATCGATAAAAAATCTGGCTGTAAGCAACATGCAGCGAATGATGCGCACAACGGTCAAAATAATGTGACTATCACTGTAGGAAGATGAGTGCCTTATGATTTTCCCCCAAAGACCACTATTACTGTCAGCCAACTGATTACCTAAGCCCTGTAGTAATCAGTGGCAAAGCCAACTATGTAAACTGATGGAAAGGTCAGCACCATGGACAGGGGCTTTAAAGAGGGAATGTATGATAGTACAGATTAGAAAAAAGGCCAGCACTGGGGGGATTTGGACTTTATAAAATATATGCAATTAGCTCTGTTTGGGGTGGGCCAGAGTTTGGGTGGGGGTGGCAATCAACATTGTGTTTGATCCACACAAAAGACATGAGTCACATATGCGATACATATAATCATTGTGCAATAAAAATGGAGGATGTGCGTAGTTTTTTTTTTCCATAAGGAAGATGAAGAAGAAAAATTAAGCAGGGTAAATGTGGAGGTGGAGCTTCGAAATGCAGAGGCGAGAAAGAGAGAGAGAGGGAGAGAGAGAGAGAGAGGGAGGCAGGCAGTGAGAATAGAGCATGAGGGAGACGGACACAGTGAGAAAGAGAGGGCGAAATAGATACACTGTTGAGTGCCGACGGAGGCTACGGTGTGGCACGGATCGGGGAAAATTATAGCAATCTTGAGCTCTCTAAGTCTGAGCGCTGGACCATCCTAATCCCGGTGAAGCGGTAAACCTGGTAAGTACACACTTTGTCTCCTCCGCCGAAGATAATACTGAAAAAAAAAACTGAATGATTTCTAGTGCGAGTTACAGTTTTGAACAGAACAGACATTCCTTGCGTTCGAAAAAGCTTTGTTCCCTTACCATATGTGTTTTTACTGTCATAAAACAATTATTCTACATACGACAGAAGGGCTTGCTGAAGATTTATGAAATGGGTTGTTGAGCAACTAACTTTTTAGGGAAATATGTGAATGATATTCCATAGGAAAGAACAATACGAGTGTTTGTGTTTATGTCTGATACAATCTGATTATGCATACCACGCAGAGGGAAACACTAAATGAGATCTAGGGAATGCTAAAATAACTAGGGGGCTTGAAGTGTGAAGTCACACCAGCAATTTATGGAGAGTTTACTGTGCAGAACAATTCGGTTATTTTGGTGCTCATCAGATGTGTTATTGTTTTATTCATTTTTTATCTAACTGGCTACCTGTGAAAACGTGAAATAATGTGCATTCTTTCATTCTTAAATCATCTGGAATTTGTATTTCGGGAGCATGTAACTGAAACGGCTTAATGTTGTTTGAAACTGGTCGCACCAAATGGGTGGTAGACAAATTAATGGAAACATAAAAATGCAGAATGGCTCACATTTTATTTTGAAGCAATTAAATAGTTATGGAAAAGGTGTCTACATTAGTGTTACATAGTAATATCAGTACCAGTCAATATCAGTATGTTTTTGCTGTAAAGGACATCGCACATTCAGTGTTTTCTGAAGAAAAATAACACATCTGATTACGAAGAGTCACTGAAACAGTCACTGAAACAGAGAACGTATTGAATGTGTCACTGGGAACAGTGCTGGAAAACATGACGGCATGAACTAAAAAGGGAAAAAAATGTAGAAGAGGAGCAGTGCTCTCAAGTCAAAGTTTACCAACAGGGACAGATGGACTCCTCAGAGCAACGAATATCCACAAATCACAACTCAATGGATTCAAAATGACCTTAGAACTGATTCTACACCTAATGTACATTTTGTTTATATAGGAATTTAACATATATCTGAGAGAATGGCTTTGTATCAGATAGTGACAGAAACCGCTGCTTGCATGTATGCACACGTCAGTGTTAATCATCATAAGAACGCTTGCTCCACCTTCAGCCTTGAAATTCCTCCACCTATAACACCATCCTCAGTTTCTCATACTCTTTAGTTTGTGTGTCAACAACAGGCAATGGAGGATGTGAATGATTGATGTTCTGGGATGGGCTCCCTTCCCTGAATTTGTCAGCCAGCACACACACACACACACACACACACACACACACGCACGCACCCGCCTCGGCACCCACCAGCCGCCTGTCAGCCCTATCCTGGCTCCCGTAAAGGGAGATCAGAAGGCTTTGCGTGTATGTTCACTTGAGGGAGTCGCTCGGCGACAAAAGAGGGCTAGCAACAACCCTCCCAGAATCCTCCGCTTTCTACCTGAGTATACCAGTTTTTCAAAGGGGCTTGTCAAAGCACCATTACAACAAGCACCTTCCAATTCGGTTTCCATCAAAACTACCACATCCTATCGGGCACTATATTCCGTATTTGGAATAAAGCACCCTCCAAAAAGAGATACTGTAGGTTCTTTTCTTCAGTCAACAAGATAATTATGTGGAGGAGGCACTCAAAGATAGCACACGACCCCTTCGTACTATTTATGTAGATTGTGACAGTTGACATTTGCAGAGATGAATACAGTCGTGCCAATTACACCATTTTGCAACATAATGGTAAAAAGAAGAAACTGGTGGAGAGAGGGAACAAATGGAAGTTCCACATGCTTAAACATATATTACTTATATGCATATCAACTGTCAGTTGGAATAACTAAACTGTCAAAATATGCAAAACAATTAATCTAATATTAAGCCCCAATAAAATGTTTTTATCTTTTCTGCACGTTTTTTTCTTAATGTGACTTTTACGAATAGTGAGTTTTAGAATTTATTTAATAATATGCCACATAGCATATTACCACTGTTGATTCCATAATATAAAGATTATTATACATTGTATGATATAAGTATATTAGTTGCTTTGCATGTTAGGACCATGGGGGGGGGGGGGGGGGGGGGGGGGGTTGATGGGGCTGAAGGTTGGGGGGGGGGGGGGGGTTGGGTGATGGTGCTAAAGGTTGGGGCAGGGGGGGCGGGGATTGGACCATGTTCTCTCCATAACACAGCTTTACTGTCTTTGCAGTCTCAGCTGTAGTTATGTGAAATCAAGGAGTGTAGTATAATGGCAACTGCTGTTGTAACCTTGAACAAAGTACATAACCCAAATTGCTGCAGTAATCGCTCCAGCTGTATAAATGTGTGTAAGCATATAAACTGCGCTCGATGAGCGCATCTGTTAACAGATCTTCTGCCTAAATGTAGCGTACATCCTCCTTTATCGCTTAAGTATCCATTTTAAAATAGGACTGTGGGAGAAGCGGCACAACAGCATAGATCAAGGCTCTCGGTTTGGCAAAACTGGTGTTTCTGCAGAAGCCAATGCTGTGAAAAGTGAGTCACACTGCACTCACTAGACTACTGTAGCAGTGCCTAGATGAGCAACAGGAGGCTCTGACTGGATATCTGCCTGCACTGTGCATCCAGATATTTTTCTGCAGGACTCAAGAAGGGATGCTTTCAGGATGCAAGAAAGCATCTGGCATTTATTGGATGTGTTTCAGTCAATCTTCGGCTCTTCAAAAATAAGATCATTTTTGGCGTGTTACGCTGCAGAATCACTACTTGTTGAGCGTGTGCATGGAAACTCAGATTATCAGTCACTGCTCAAAGAATCCCAGGCATCAAAAATTTCTCAATCTTTCAAATATCACCGTATAAAATGTAAAGTCTTGATTAGAAAAACCATGGACATTTTGTACAGCTAGAATTGGCAAACTGTGAAAAGGTTATAAGTTTGAAGTCTCTGTGCGATACAAATAAATATAACTCAGATTCAAGGTTGAATTCACTTGAAGGGCAAAGCAAACTGTGTCACTTGTTGAAACTGAAGCTTCAGTTCATAGTCAATAATACAGCAAAGCAAAATCAAGGATACTCAAAAATAAGTTAAGGTAAAGACACCACTTCAGACATTCTTTGATAAGAAAAATGCAACGCAATCTTTATTTTGAATATGGAATGTGGAGTTCTGATAAATATTAAAAGAAATCAGGATTTTTAAGGTCAGAATGAATGGAGTAAAACCTTCAAAATATGGTGCAGAATAACTATTTTTGTGTTGCTATTAGTTGTGTTGAAATATCAGGTGTTTAACACATTCTAATATTACTTGTCAAGGTTCTACCATAAAATTGGTTTGGAGCTCATAAAATAAGTAATTCATGACAGCCAGTTCCAAGCCAACATTATTTTAAAATCTTCTCTATATACTATACTGCAAACATTGACATTGCTGTAGTTAGGTCAAATCCAAAATGTTTGAATGTTAATACCATTTTATTTCAATTTAAAAAGTGTATTATGCAATGTACTTCTGGACCATTTCATTATGGATCTTGCATTTATTTGAAAGTGCTTTGTATGCAGTGAGACCATCTACAGTATCTATTTTGTCAGAAGAACACAGAGCGAAAGACAATTTTCAAGAGAGCCATCATGATCCTTTTATCCCTGTTCCAAAAAAGGCTTGATTCCACTAGAAATACAGTACCCAACAATGGAGTAACACGTTGTTTATTCTCAAGTGGCACTTCAAAGCATAATGCAAGATGATGCACGATGGGTTTGAGGTACATTTTGATGATTACACATAGACACTTGTTAATGAATATTCATTAACATGAGTCAAAATAGACTGTGAAATCAGCAAACACAGAAACCATTGACATACCTATGAATGGAGTTTTTTTTTTTTTGTGCGATTGTTAGGGTTTTGTAATGATCAGTCATTCAAGTGGGCTTCAAGTGGGCTTCAGGACCAAGGTTTGCAAAAAAATTGATTAGTGTACGCGCTAAATCCTCTGTAACAGTCCTGTGCGATGGAAATCACAGTTCCTCATCTAACAATGTAAATGAGCTACCCCAAGCATAGTTTTAGTGAGCATGGAATACATACATATCAGACAGCCAGTTACGTTATCCATCTACGTGATGGAACCGTAAGAGTAATTTAAATAAATTATTATAATTGATCCAAACTCATGAATATGCAAGAGCTGTTTGCATACATACATACATATCGCATACATACATACATACATATCAGTCAGTTCCAGTCAAAGCTGGCCCTGAACCCTGACATGCTCTCAGAGATTTACACACAGGCTAGTCCATTATTGAAGGATGTGTTGAAAAATTAACACGCTGGATAGTTAGACTTATTCCCCCTCAAGATTGGTTCTTGCTAAAAGAGGCAACCGGCAGATGAGGCAGCATGAGTGCAAAAATACCATGACCCAATCAATAAGTAGAAAACAAAGCTAACTAGGTAGCTGTAAGCATAGATAATATGTATAGAACGTGTTATCTTTATTACCACTAATGCAAAAAGGCTGATAATATATGGGAGTGAACCATATATTCCATTAACAGTGAAAGTTTGAAATAAACCTCTCCTTCAAAAACGCACATATTCAGGAAAAGCACAGAATTGTGGAGCATGATCAGTAATGGTCAACAAAGGTACCTACCTGCTCCTGCAGGCCACAATAAAACACATATTATTAATTGATTTACACATTTCTTCCTCGTTGATTGCTTCATTTTAGGGGAATCCTCACTTAGCTTGCACTTTTGTCCTTCTGCCTAGCACTTTTGCTTTTCAGTTTCAAGGACATATACACATTGTAGCACAGCTGCTACATTGGTTAGGCACAGACAAGGCAGGAAACCCAAGTTATGGGTACCCTTATAAGACAGAATGGTGGGCAGAAAAAGTAGCTGCCCCTTATTGGTCTTGATAGTTGGCTCCATGGCTTAATAATGAAACTCCACTGAGCTGTCCAGGCTTGAGTGGAAGTCTGTGGTGCTGAATGGGGGCTCTGGGTTTGTGGCGCTGTCCTGGGTGCTGAAGACTGTTTTACTCTGAGAGGGTGACAGTGTGAATCTGTAAGTGAGGTTGTCACAGTTTAGTAACAATTGTACAGGGATCTGCCATTTGTGTGTGTGTGTGTGTGTGTGGTTAGAGGGAGGGGGCAGTGCAAAGAAAAGGATGTAGTGAATATCATGGTGCACACCGGCATGACTCTCTCAGAAAAAGGAGTCTGATTAGGGTGCAATAAAGCTCATAGCATTTACAGCTGTATATGTATAGTTGGCATTATGCACTGGAAAACGTTTACATTTATTCATTTGGCAGATGCTTTTATCCAAAGCGACGTACAAGAATTAGATACAGTCATCAACAGATCTAAAAGTGCACCTATCAATAATGCTACAGTAAATATAATTATTAAATCTAAATAATAGTAACATAGCCAGGAGGACTGGTACATAGCCAAGTGAAACATATACAATTATAAAATTAGTATTATAGAATTAACAAATAAACATAATACATGAATATAAATCTAAATACTTATACATTTACATTAAAATGATGCATAATGACATATAATAGTTAAATAATACAAACACATAATTGCACATAAAACAAAATAGATGTACAACAAGTTCTGATTGAGGGTAGGATGTTTAGGCCACATATTGTCTGAAGAGGTGGGTTTTCAGACCACGTCGGAAGGATTGTAATGATTCAGCGGTCCGTAGTAAGACAGGGAGTTTGTTACACCATTGGGGAGCTAACGGGGAGAAAAGTTGTAGACAGGATGCACCGAATGAATGAATATTGGTTTCATTCAGCACAGCCTATTTCACATCAAAGCATGCAGCATTGACTCTGCCTATAAGATTATCAGCGACCTTCGCCTTTTTACTGCTAATGGGGGTTTAGTTGTTAATATGAAATTGCTTACAGTATAACAGATAATTAGGCCTGCATTCTCTGAAAATATAGTCTGAATAATCACATACAGTTTTTCCTTGAGTTCAGCAGTTACCATCGTTAACGTCTAGACAGTATTTGTAATGAATGAAAAAAGTCTGGTGCTATTTTCAAGAACAAATGTCCATTGAATCCAGGCCTTACTGTGTTTAATACTGACATCCAGGTTACAATAGAAATAATTCTACAAAATAAATAGTCTGTAGCTTCAATAAAAGTCTCTTAATCCTTTCATTAGGGCATAAGCAATTCAATCAAACCAGACATTACATTACAGCATACTCTTCTTCGGGTAGTTTATATTTTATTGGAGACAAGCAAACATGGCCTTTAAGGCATGCTTTTTCATTTAGAGCAGAGCAGCACATGTCCTTAAAGTCCAAAAGTCAGTCTTGATTGAATAGCATATGCCCTTAAAAAGGCCATTTGTGTTTGATTGAATCTAGCCCATAGTGTTACACACAATGAGTTCTTTTCACTTGCCATACAAAATAAGCTCTGGCCCTGAATTACTGAGAGCTTATTACATTGCAGTCATTCAGCTGATGCTTTTATCCAAAGCGACATACAGTTGATTAGGCTAACCTAGGGCCAATCCCCCTAGGAGCAATGTGGGGTTAAGGGCCTTGCTCAAGGGCCCAACAGCAATGGTGTTCGTGCTGTGGCTAGACAGGGGCTTGAACCAGCAACCTCAGGGGTCCCAATCATGTACGTTAGCCAGTAGACTGGCTGACCCTGTAGTCTGTTTCTGATAGTGTGAAGCCACTTAAAGTACAAGTATACCCCTAGAAAAGGACTAATGACTGTGTTTCCTCTAACCTCCATGGTGATGGAAGCAGCAGGATCTGAATTCATTTGTTCATAAAGAACCAATCGGCAGTGACAGCAAAGAGACGACTAGGACTGTTCCAACTCCTAATTAAAATTTACAAAGAGACCACCCAGATGGATTCCGGCATTCCAACTCTAAGCTGAAGTTGCAAGAGAGAATTTGGAAAAAAGAACCAGACAAATGCCTCAAGTTCATTTAAACCAAACAAAGAACACAGAGTCATGGACTAAGTTTAAAAACCTGCTACTTCTCCTTTTGGTTGCTATTGGGGTATTGCCGACCTTCAAATTCAGTACAGAGAAAAATCCTGAAAAGTAAAATTGTACCAATAAATAATATTACCTACAAGTTAATGTTGTCCTTGTGTATGTTGTTGTTGTTGTGAGACCCTAGTAGTGAGACACTAGTACACAAGATTACTCAATGATGTCTTGTAATATTAGAAGTTTTGTTAAATTCAACTTCATTAAACTGATGTTTTGCAGCAACTAAAAACTGATCTTTGTGCAAACCCTCTCTGATTTTAGTGAATTTATGTTTATATATCAGAATCCTTGTAATATTCCTCTTCAAATACAAGAAAGACCACTTGAATTTCACAAGCCCCATTGTGCCTTACTTCTTCATACTCTTAGTCAATCATTAGCCACTTGTGCAAACTGTAGTATTTATTTTTCAGTCAATAATTATTTCCCAAATCTAAAGTGCACTGTTTTCCCTCATAACATGGGTGGAATAATAAAAGTACTCTATTTCTAAAAACAGGTGCTTGCTCTTGTTCTGTTGCAACATGGCGGTCTTTAATTTTGAAACGATTCAGCCATTGGATTTATTGCACGGTTTTAAACAGGAACTCTATATTGGATGATATTGGTTGAAACAGTGAATTAGATGGTTCTAAACTGATGAACATGCTCAAACATTCAGAGAATAAGATGAGCATAAACAGAGATAGAGTTTCATTTCATTCTGAGAGCGGTGCTTAGTAGGTAGTATTCTTATATTGTGTGTTCAGGATTGGTTAGCATGCTGTCTCATTTAGCACTGTGGTTCCTATAAGGAATAAAGTATTCTCTTTGTTTCCTCAAAATCCAGTGTACAGAATGAATGTTGTTAGTCTGGATGTACTGAATTATATATGAAAGCAATTACCAATGGCTTGGTACATGGTACAAGGTAATGACTAACGTCTGCTGGTATACAGAGTGCTTTCAATCAACGTTTATTTTTACATTTCACTCAAAATTAAAAGGAAGCTTGTTTTCGTCAAGTTTGTCAAGTGTGGGTATTGCTCATACTATCTTGCCAAATTGTGTTTGTGAAGAAAAAAACGCTTGAATACTGTATTCGAGGTTAAGGTTGAACGCTGATTGAAACTAAGCCAGAGTCAAGGTAAAGGCAACTTGGATTGCATACTCCATAATGAAAAAAATACATAAAGAAACAACTATATTATTTGATTATTACTGAAGGAACACATGAAAGCAATACTTTGGATTATGCACCTTTATCCACAAGCCTATCCACAAAACACATTTGGCACGTGTAGACAGGGTCATTTCTGCAGGGTCTTTCTGTACGTGCAGAGCTGCAACTTTCTGAAAGCAAATGTGTCAGAGCTGTGAATTAAATCCCCTTGACAGAGCTGTTAATTTGCGAAACTATAGTCTTTTATTCATATTTGAGCCAATGCCAGCCTCAGAGTTTACGGATTTCTGTCATCATGCAAATGGTTGAATCCTGCTTGCATAACGACTCATGGGAGTAAAAGGCCAATATTTTGATATGCAGACATACACCGCTATGTCTACATTTGAAGCGGAGACTGAAATATAATGGTTTTAATCATTTTAATTGCGTCTTTGGTCTGACAAGCTGGTTGCAGTTCGGTGCTCATGTTACAGTCCACCAACATTTTCGGATTTAGTCTCAAGGGGATAATCAACATGTTGGCTTAAAATCTGAACATTTATCTCCAAACCACTTTCAAATTTCACCGTCATACCCTCTCGGATGGCCACAGATACATTGTATTGGGCTTTGATCCCTCCATTGTCCTTTCAAGATAACTCGCTTGTAATTTGTATCGCGGGTGAAAGAGACCAAAGCAAAGGATTATTTTTTTTTCGGTGAAGCCAAAAGTAATTTGCTACTCATTTCAGTGAAGCCAGATTCAATCTCCCAACTCTTTGAAATGTTTTCTTTGAGGATCAATAATTAGCCAAACCTCAGTCCAACTGAATCACCGCTTTCGGTATGAGCTGTAATTAATCCTATTACGTAAGACTTGCACTCACACCATCGTTAGTGCACTTTCCTGTCACACGTCGATGCTAATGACTATTGCCTTTACCCAGCGCGTCAAAACACGACTATTCATGCATCTTTAGGTGCCTTTACAATCTTATTGCAAAATAATTTTCAATGTCTTAATTTAAGAAGGCATACAAATGTTAAAGAAAACAAATATATCCTGGAGGGTAGAGCGTGACATGGTCTGTAAGCCTTAATATTCTTTGTTTCTGAATGTATTATGGTGAGATATTTGCTACGCCTACAATATTATCACAATCTCAGAGTGTGAATTGTGTGTGGAGGTGAATTCTTTTGGGTTGCAGTGAAGCTGTGTTTTTCTCCTACAGTGGAGAGCAGGAGAATTACCATTTAAATAGTTTCTTCATTTGAACATGTTTAATTCAAAGCAATCCAATTATTGGTGGTGGTGATGGAAATTGGATATTAGGAACTGTGGGATTTTTTTGTTGCCCAAATTATGGTAGGCAGTCAGGCCAATCAAGTCAAGGCAAGGGATATGTGGAGAGTAACAGCTTCTTTCATTCCCCTGTGTTTAGGATCCATTTGTTCCAAAATGTCAGATCAAGAAGACCTCACCAAAATCGCTGCCCACTGGAACGCGTCTGAGGACTACCAGCTCAACCCGGCCAGCGTGATCGTATCGGTGGTGTTCTCGCTCATCTTTCTCCTGGGGACCGTGGGGAACAGCCTGGTTCTGGCAGTCCTCCTCCGAAACGGACAGATGGGCTACAACACCACCAACCTCTTCATCCTCAACCTCAGCGTGGCCGACTTCTTCTTCATCATCTTCTGCGTGCCCTTCCAGGCCACCATCTACTCCCTGGAGGGCTGGGTGTTCGGCTCCTTCATGTGCAAGGTGGTGCATTTCTTCATCAACCTCACCATGTACGCCAGCAGCTTCACGCTGGCAGCGGTCTCCGTCGACAGGTGCGTCGCCTCCGTCTTTCTCGCCGCTTAGCCATTTCCTGAGATTCCTGGGGTCACCCGGGGTCGACCATGACATCGCTTTTGGCGGTCGGGAGGTTGCTAAGTTGAAGTGCCATTGTGATGCACTTCTGTTGAGTCTGCCGAGTGTCAAAGTCTAGTGTCTGTGGGCTTTTGTAACTGGCTTTTCCAGCCATTTTAGGCCTTGGAAACAATGTGTATAGACTTTATTGCTAATGTGATTGTAATGAATCAGTCAAAAAACAAAAGACACTGCAGCCTCCAGGGCTGGATCTTTACACCTACGTTGAACAGGTTTGTGTTGTCACGTAGCTGTGCTGCGTCGTGCTAATTGGTCTCTTCGCAGAGTCCATTGATTCTGGATTGTGTGGCCCTGATGAAATCTGGCTTATCATTGCTTTCCAAAAAAAAAATGATCAAAAAGAAAGTAAGTACAGAGTGAACTCCAAACATCAAAAAAAGAAAAAAAATCTTTATTTTCCTTTTAACATTTTGAAAAAGACCCAGCTAAATAAAGCCAGGCATCTCAACCACAACCTCTCACAAAACCCTTTTATCTATTCAAAGCTGCCATTCAGATTATTTGGATAGTTGGTGCCTCCGCCAGGTAATTACTGTCCCATTATTTCAGCAGGACACACCAATTACACGAATACATGGGACAAACATAAGGGTTGTTGCCGAACTCTTACTAACCCTGCTAGAATGAGATGACCTGCAAAACACATTTTCCAGGCCATAGAGGGTGAGATATTCTCTTTTGTGCAGGATGTGATATTCATAGACCCAACATCACTATCATTATTTATCACTGACAGCAAAAAAAAGAATGATAGCCTTGGGTTCTCATTTTCTAATATTGGACAAGCAGAAAAGTAGTTAATTTAAAAAAAAAATCATTCCACAGTCCAGTAAATTTTTATTACCACTTCATATCATATACAGCAGAGTTAGGCAAAGTCTTAATTATATCAGTAAATTATTTCAATGCTCATAGAGGTCTATCATTTATTGTGTGCACTCATAATACTATTAGATCATAATTACAGCTGTTGGCATTGCCTTATTTATTTTTTAATGATTATGTGTCACACTTATATATGCAGGTTGAATTTCATCAGAATTTTAGTATTTGTTTTGGTCTATCTATAATTTTTAAATGCACTCTGGGTAATCTCTGGTCACTGCCTCATGTAGAGTTTAACTGAGCTTTCTGTGTCAGGAAGAAAGCCGAAGGTATTTTATCAGTTTAATCACACACATTGTAACGTTCGGTCAAAGAATCTTTATTTACCAAGACTTTAAAATGCGTCAGTCACACTTACAAAGGAAGCTTCTTAATTATGATTGTTCCTTAAAGTGCTTTTGTGTCGAAAGAATGCTTCGATTAATCTAAAATCTAATTCTCAGTGATCCTTACGCCACATAATTGCGCTATTATTAAACAGTGATGTTTTATAAATAACACCAGTTTAATGATTTAATTATAAATCATTATAAACCACTTAAGTCACTATAATATTACAGCCATAATCCAATTGAATGTGTAAGCAATTCATTCAAATCAGATTTAAGTTATTTCTAAGGGCTAATGCTAATCTGTTTCAGAATGAAAAGAACACATTTTCTGAAGGGCATGTTTGCCTGTATCCAGTAAAATTGAAAATATCAAAAGAAATGTAAACTGTAGTGTAGAGTCTGTTTTGATTGAATTTCGGATGTCCTTAAAGTGACTACGTGTGTTTGGTTGGGTCCCAGGTTTTAGCGGAAAGTGCCTGACTGACTCTTCCTGCAGGGCAGATTTAGCCTTTTCCCTAGGTCTCAGTGGGTTTCAATGGTCTGGCTTGACGTGACATCTGATAGCACAGTTTTGATGGCTTGAGTGTTGGCTCACAGTGCTGGGTAATCCAGTCATGTTACTGTGTCAGACTGAGTTCCTTCCGTTATGGCTGCTGTTGGTCTTTTTCACTTCGCCGCCAATTGTGTTCATGATGCGAGCTGCCGCCAGCAGAAGATTGGTCTTTCCTTTGATCAGTGATGTTGTTACTGTTCTTTTGTGTGGTATGTAATACGGTCACTTTATCTCTGAGTGTACCAGCATAGCATGTGAAAAGCACCTCAGAAACGCTTAAATATTGATCAGTAAGATTTAAACTGAAACACTATCACATTTTCCATTGATAATCAAATATACTACGTACCAAAATACCATCCTCATTACGTGAAAGGATAGCGCTGGTCTTAGTACTATTTCTTAGAAAATGAACTAGCTGGCTGCCAAACTAGTTATTCAACTCTAGATTCAAAATAATGTTTTACAATTTTTTTTCAGTGGTTTTTCAGTAAAATGATTGAGTAGTCATCTACATGGCAATTTTATCATCAGTTTTTCTTTTTTTTTATCACTGACACAAAAACCTGAGAATTTAACAAATTTTTTTTTTATAGTGCCCATTTATAGTGTAAGCTCAACATAAATCTTTCCTGGCTGGTTTTGATTTTTTGTAGTTACAAAATGGGATAAGGCAACAATCAATAACAATTATGCAAGTTAGAGATTCAGTCAAAAAAGGATTAACGTCCCTCAGAATGGTGCATTTTGATATCATGTTTCAGGGTTATGGAACAACCATGGTTACAACCTCCCTCCTACCTCCTTCTTCCCAAGGTGTGTGTCTCTCGGTGAGGTTCGACTGTAGATTACACCAGAGTTGGTAGCTGGTGTTAACTCAGATGATACATTTTGGTTTGCATTACATTTTAATTTTCCAAATCTTCACGCTCCTTTGTTCTGGAATGATCCTTTACTTCATCTTTTGGTGTTTCTAAATGGACAGATGCAAAAGTAAAAAAAAAAAAGTTTTCCATTCACTAGGAAGGAAACAGACACTCTGTCTGTAGATGCCACCCGAAAATAACTCTCAATAATAGGGTATGTTAATTAAAATGAAACAGCAACTGGAAAATTCACCTAAGAAACATCTGGAGGTTAAAATAACTTTTGTCGATCAAAATGGTGGCAGAAACAGCTGCCCAGGTTTGACCTGAGAATGTTGACTGTACAAATTCTATAACCACTAAATTTCAGATGACGCACAAGGGGCACTTATCTTCATGCCTTATCCTGAATTGAGTCCGACCCAGTTGAAAGCCTTAACTGATAGTGACGGATGAGAAATGAAGAGATTACTTTTTATAGAAAATGCACGCTTTTAAAAAGCACTGTGAAATTACTAAAATGATTCCTCCAACCACACCATACAAAGTATTCGTTAATCAAATCTACACAGGGGGTCTGATGCAAGGCTTTTTTTTATTATTTTATGAATTTCAAAAGCTTTTATTTAAAAGGTACACACTCTGTTTCTGTAAAGCTTGTCATGTTTTAATGAACAAAGTCCTATTTGAACGCCATTCTAATAATGAAAAACCTCCTGAAGAGGAGAACACACCCCTCCTGTGCTTCCAGTTCCACTTATTCTATTAATTTTCAGAGATGCCATCAAACAAATGTTGAAGTCATTACAAGTCAGTCACTGGTTTAACCTCCCGTACAGATTTTACCAACAATTATTTCCAATTACCGCTAATGCCCCCATGACTGCAATGACATTTTAGCGGGAATGGTTTGATTGGAAGTGGAGTTTTTTTTTTTTTTTTTCAATTAGCTGCCTGCGTGTTCAGAAGCTGAAAGAAAGACACATGGGTGTTGGTTGTAAAATGACAGCTGTGATTTAGAAGCACGGCCTTGGACCTGTGGAAGGACATAGAACAATCCGGAACATGTGAGCAGCTGGAGCAAGTAGGAGCCAGTTTTTTCCAGTTTTATCTAAGAAGGTCAGTGTAGTTTTAGGCTATTTTTCCTAGATTCAACAAATTATGGATGCTACTATAATATATGGATGCTTCGTACTATTTTGAAGGGCAAACACAATTCATTCAAAATTTGTTTTTTTTTTCCTTTTAAGGGTCTATGATATTGTATTTAAAAATCAAATGAAAATGTTTGAGAGCATGTCTGCTCGTCTCCAATAAAATATATAAACAGGCAAGAATAATCAAGTAGGGATTATGAGAAATGATACTGAGAATTGGGAATTTTTTTCTTACAATTAACCCCAGGGTGGTGTTTGACCAAAATGGAGGAAATAAGTACTCACTTTTCTGACATTTTAATATATTTATTTCCCTTGTGATTATGTCTTGTCTTTTGGTTGTATTTACTTTCTGTTAGCATTTAGTGATAGTTAAGGTATCAAACATAATACTTACCATTTAAATGTTGATTTTTTTGTCTTTGTATTTTTAACATAACTATTAATAACTTGACTTTCCTTCATTTTAATCAGCTTTTAAGTGTCGGATGTTAAATGTGGGAATTTGTTTTAGTAGCCGAATTCAGAAAAATGTTATTGGTACTAAAATCTCATTTCCGGACAGCTAGAAAAAAGTCTATGCCCGTCACTGGCTCCTCATCAACACCACTGTGTGCCTCTAAAGGAAGAAAACCTCCAGACTGATCAAGCAGATATGTCGTACATCCCTGCCCCCCCGCCTACCCGCCCCCAATCCTCATGATACAAAGCTACTCATATCGAGATCCTGAACTAACCTGCTTACTCGGGAAAATGCCTTCCCCTGTGAAAAATGCGGCTGAGTTTGACAGTCCCCAGTTGAACTTAATTTGCTGGCAAGCTGAGAGAAACACCACACATTCATCTTCTCTGATTAAAAAGCTAGGCAGTAGCCACTGTTTGCTGCTGGGTATTAACCCTCCATATGGATTACGGTCTTCCAGTGATTTATGTTGCCCATATTTTAATTTTAATCTTACCTTGAGAGTGTCAAATTTTTGTTAGATTCAAAGACATGTTGGAGCATGAAAGACCTCAATTAAACACGATGGTATTTAACTGTTTGCAATCATCGTGGCAGATGTTGGTGTTGGTGCTTTGTGTTTGTGAGTAAGTCCTCCATTTCTTGTTATGCAGGTACCTGGCTATCCGCTATCCTCTGCGCTCCAGGGAGCTGAGAACTCCATGTAATGCGGTGGTTGCCATGGTGATCATCTGGGGCTTGTCCCTCGTCTTCGCGGGGCCGTACTTGAGCTACTATGACCTCATCGACTTTGCCAATGGGAACATTTGCGTCCCGGGATGGAAGGAGTACAACCGTAAAGTTCTGGATACCTGCACCTTCATTTTCGGCTACGTGATCCCGGTGCTTATCGTTAGCCTTTCCTACACCAGGACTATCAAGTACCTCTGGACAGCCGTGGACCCCCTGGACGGCATGTCCGAGTCAAAGCGGGCCAAGCGGAAGGTTACCAAGATGATCATCATTGTCACTGTGCTCTTCTGTATCTGCTGGCTGCCATACCATGTCGTGATCCTGTGCTACCTTTATGGGGACTTTCCGTTCAACCAGACCACCTATGCCTTCCGTCTCCTCTCCCACTGCATGGCCTACGCCAACTCCTGCCTCAACCCCATCGTCTACGCTCTGGTCTCCAAGCACTTCCGCAAGGGCTTCAAGAAGGTCTTCAGCTGCATCCTCAGCAAGAACGGCCGGAACAAGGTCCACGTGGTCCACGTGGCCAACACCGTGCCAGGGTTCGAGGCCGGCTCCACCGAGGTATCTCACGTCAACGAGGAGAACGGGCGGCAGAACGACTGCGAGATGGGGGACCGCCCCCTCGCGGCTCCGCAGGATGCCACGCCCTCCAACACCTCGCCTTTCCGGAAAGGATCCTGAAGGAAAGGGAGGGGGAGCTGCTGGTCGTGTTTTTCCGCCTGCCGTAGTCCTGCGGGAGGGTTGCCACACGTTCGTCTTTGACGCTGCTTTTGAAAAGACAGACAGCCAGAAAGATGCGGTGGCGGAGCAGAATTAAAACTAAATGAAAGGAGCTGACTTGATATATTTTCGTTTGTAATTCTCACAAGCTGCCTTTCCTAGCCATGTGTGAACACAGTTTATTTTCTTAGCATGACGCTTTTCGGTGGCTATAAATTATCACCTACCTGATAGATAAGCAAATTCAGCATAACAAAGATTAACCCAATAAGATCATTTATTAAATGCACTTAAACACTTTGGTTTTCTGTACCCTTGAAATATCGCAAAATACGAATTTTTTGTGAGCTTCAAAGCTTTTCAGCAAATGTGCAAAAGCCATCACTCAGCCATTCATCTCTTTCTTTCCTCCTGCCTTTCTCACGCTGTCTCACTTTATTGCTTCCTTACTGTTTCTTTCCTCCTTTATTCTCGATTAACATGGCTCCCTTTACTTTTCTTTTATTTCTCCCTGCATCCACCCCACCCACCCACCCAAAATCAAGATTAAATTTCAACAGACCACTTCCCACCTACAATATAACTGTACAGTCAGTTAGATTTACCACTACTGAAACACTTAGCTCTTTAAACATAAATTACATGCTTTTTCATTGTTCAATTTTTGTGGGCTATATTTACTTGATGCTTATGACGGCATCATATTATGATTATTGTCCCTGTTATTTATGGTTCCTTGGCTTATTTTCATCTGCAGTGTAATACATTTTCTTACGGTGATTCGGTTTTCAAAAGTATGTTCATTGAAATAAAAAAAATCCATTCCGTTCCATGTTTGTTAATAATTGAATGAATACCTGCCCATATCAGTACTGGTGCCACTTTATTGGAAACTAAGGAATGACAATGTAAATGTAAGCATTTTCGTTTTCAAATGTCAGATGCTTTATATGCTACACATTAAGTGTTGTGTGTCAATGTTATCAATGAACAATAAAGTTATACAACGGTTTATGACAAAAGCTGTGAAAACGTTTAACCTTGTTTGTTGTCCCTAATTTGGTATGGAGGAAAAACTGAAACTTAATATTGAATTTTGCTGTAGGGCTTAATATTGTGTATATCTCTCTTTTTGTAATTCTGTTAAGAACCTGAACCTTTAAAATTATTACTGCTAACTGATATTAAAAAAGAATAAGACTGATCCTAGCTCAGGACCGATGTATGTTAAATGATCTGTGTCTGCTCAATATCAGCCTAGGAGCAGTGATAATCTCCTATGAAAGTTGTGAATGTTTAACATGGAATTGGACGTATTTACCTTGATATATTCATAAACACCACTGAGTCATTATCAGTCAGAAACAGGCATTAAAGAAAGATTGCATAGGTTAGGCTAAGAGGTTAGCTTTTTTCTGGGTAATTTAATAGAGTGGCTTGACTGATAAAGTGCTATGCAGACCCCATAAGATTAATTTAACTAGTCCAAGTTCAAGCAAAGGAAATTTTGAAACTACTTTGCAAAACATTGCAAAACTCCCAGAGCCCAATACCAACATATTGATGATAGCATATTATCAAACACAAAATGGCAGTGACTTTAATAAATGAATCCTTAAAATGACTGCGTACTGCCTGCAGATAGTAAAGGCTTAAGACACTATCTTTAGAATTCCCAAGTCCCATTTTGCATAATTATTTCTTATATATATAAGTATGTTAATACTAGTAAGTATAATTTTGGGTATTCAGTCTGTTGTATCGTCAAATGACACACTACAAAACATTCCCATGTTAACAGAACCTTCTAACTGTATGATTTAATATGATGAACACTGATTAGAGGGGACATGGAAGGAATTGATTAGAGTCAGGACTGACACAACAACATCGCAACTCCAATTTATTAACTGGGTCAGCTGATGAGGCCAATGCAGGCGAATACAATATTCAAGCAGATTAATGATTTGTGGTTTACGGAGGGCCGGATCACCTTTAGGTCCATGGCCGCGCTTTGAGCCGGAATGGCCACGCTTTGAGCCAGAATGGCCGCCACTGATCTGCGGTGACAGTGCTTTGGCATCGTGCTCCCTCATATTTATATTACAAACTGCAGAAGGATGTCTTCCCATCTGCGTGTTCATTATCTGGGAGCGTTTTATGCTGATGAGGGCGGCTGTCTTCTGAGAGCCCGCAGTTAATCACGGGGAGATATTGCGAGGGTGACATGGGAGAGGCGGAAAGAAATAGAGTTTGTGCTCCTTTGTAGAGCTCCCTTGACAGTTGTTCACAACAGCATTTACATCCAGAACAATCTCCCCTCCCAGAAATGAAATATATGGCATTGATTTCTGAATGTATGAACTATTTGGAAACCATAATGATGAATACATTTCACTTTTCAGTGAAATACTAATATATTGCAGTGTCCAAAAGTCACAGTTATTTGTATGTTTGCCTATAGATTATCATAGCATTATATTATCCGTTCTGATTCTGATGATGTATTTTATTTCTATATATTACAAGGGATTCAGGACTACAGCACATTGTGAATGTATGTATAGCAATGTGCTGTAGCCCACCAAAGCCAAAAATCTCAATGTCCCACAGACTCTCCAGGGACAGTGGCTAAAAAGAATACGAACGCTCTTTGCATTGTTGATCAATGGCCGCTCTGCATGAGGGATCAGAGTGAATGCAATGAATTTATAATGTGGATCGATGCATGTACGCTGACCGTACATCGTTGTGCAATGCTCTGGAAGAACAAAGCCCTTTTTGAATGTATGTTTCAGTCGGAGTTCCAGGAAACCACTTTCAATCTTGTTGTGGGAAAGACTACAGTTCAAGGTAGTGCTTGATGGAAATATGGATTATATTAGATTAAGACTGAATGCTGATTGGCTGTGAATTTTTACAGACATTCAGTCTTGTTTCCGGGCAAAAATTCTGATCAACATCCACAAGGCATCTCTACTGCCACGACATTCGGATTAGGAGGTGCTACTGAAACATTTCACCACGTATTTAACTAGAATGGGCCTCAAACCTGCTCTGGCCCTAAAAAACTGCTAATCAAATAATCATCAAAATTCAAGAAATCATGGGTTTTATTCATCATCTGAGTTATAAGATCTAGTGCAGGGTACAAGTAAAGTCCTTCTTTGATACAAGGTTTGATCCCTGAGCCTTTGAATAATAACAAGACTGATGATGATAACCGATCATTTAAAACTGCCACTTAAGCAAAGAATGACATCAACCTTTAGATAGTGAAGATTAACGTTGCAGTTTACAAAAAGTCATTTTAAATGTTTTTCCACTCTTTATTCAATTTGGAAAGTCCAATCATATCAAGCCATACTTAATGTTGCTAACCTCTGTCAACTGATCCGGGAGAGCAGAGACGAGATGATGTCACAAAATGATGTCAGACAGGAGTGCACTAGTTCAACCTGTTCAGATGTGAGCTGGAAGAAGAAGTTCCATGCATTGCTTTGTGCAGTGAAAATGTGGATGTTCCATTGACCAGCAGGGGTCGCTAGAGTGTATTGAAAAACAGACCCTATCAAATCCCATTGGATGTTACCCTCCTGGACTTGATGCCAGGCTGTGTGACCCATGCACTCATTGGACAGTGCATTAATAGGATGAGCCAAACAGCAGCCCCCTCCAAAAAACATAGACTTTAATGATATCTGACTATTTAACTGCTGACCATGGTTCTAAGATAATTAATAACAGACATTGCCAAATACGAAAAGGCACACATGACAATATACATGCAAAATACAAAGCTGAAAGCCTTGAAGGCTGCAGCAGGTTTTTTCCACATAATCTGCACAATACCTTTCCACATTTAATGGAGTATTGGGTTCCTGTCATAATTCTTCCCATTCACCAAATAGATTCAACGTTTTCGAAAGAAAAAAAACATGCTTTCGTATCCTGCTATTCTACCCATTTGCCGACTGTGGTTGTCAAAAAGACGGCAGAGCTGTATGATATCTGCAGCTTTTGTCAGTAAATCAATTAATGCCGAAGAAATGTTTGTCAAGATTGTATTCAAACACAAGGGCAAGACAATTTAATCAAGTTTCAAGGCTGAAACATAAAGGGCGCTTTGCAGTTTTGAAGAATTGGTAATTTGCTGATCCCAACTGGCAACCAGTTTGTAATGCCTCTCAGGTATCAAACTTCTTTGCATCTCTTTACTTTTCACTTTCGTCTAAAGACTCACCAGGTTGTTTTTTACCTAATGACTCAGGGAAACAAAGCACATCTGGGATGCAATTCAAACGTAATTACAGATGATGTAAAACTCTCAGTTCAATTATAATGATTAATTTTATGATTAGCTGCCAAAAAAGCAAACAAGCTAGGACAGATTGTTGGTTTGCCACATATTTTCATGTGGATGCGTTTGAACACTCAATATAGCTCAGATTATGTGAAAAAAGTTTTGGGGTATAAAATGTAATTACCAAGCCAGCAAGAAAACTAATGTTAGCAACCTCAATTTCTAAGGATAGCTAGTGTTTCACAATTTTCTGTTAATGTTACCTGTTCAGTACTGTGTAAATTATGCCAGCACATGATCAGATTTCATTATATTTCTGTGCAATGTCTAAATAGTTTTCACCCTTATTCTGGCCTGAGCACTAATCTGTGAGGAAGCAGGCCTTTGCTTATTGTGTCTTTAATCTAATTTTAGCTTTGTAGCTAGCTACATCTATTGACCAGGAAGGAGGTGGAGCAGCTTTTTCATTTAAGCTGTTTTACTGCTATTTTCAATACCAACTTAAGAGGCAGAAAAGTACCAAAATAGTCCCTCCAAAATCATTTGCATTTACATGGCTAAGACGGTACAAAGAGAGAGTGTGTCAATAAAAACATTCAACACAGTGCAGTTTAAGGACGCTCAGAATAAGGTTCTATGGTTCAGAGAACCTGTGACTGAAATACATATCAAAGAAGAGTCTTTAAGTGTTCCCCTAGCAGCACAAGCAAAGAACGCTATAGGGGCAATCAGTGTGCCAATGTCAAATGAACTAAGATTACTGTGTATTAATTTATCATGAAATTGGCAGATGTCTTGGGCTTGAATCCTAAGTGTGACACATGCAGTGCAATGTGTCTGGTGTAATAAGTAATACAAATTCATCTTACAATTTCATACTCATTTTCATTCTGTGATAAGTAGTGAGCCCAGTGTGAAAATGCTTAAGATCATGTGCTATCTAGTTGTGACGAGATCACCCGGTAATTGAAATTTTGCCCGGGGACCTGGGGACCGCCAAATATGGTGTGCGATTGATTCAAGGTGTAGCTGGAGGTGACACCTCGCCTGTAATGAATCGTTAATTACAAGGCCATCCGTTGGCACGTCCAAATAGAATGACCCCTTGCGAAATGCGCGTCATTCCATTGATGAGGCCACACTCTGAGGCAGGGACGTGCGCACCTTCATGCTGTTGTTGCCCGGGCGATGACCTATTTGCCCTCATGTGGCCAAGCTGCCCCTTTGAAGGATTTTGATAGCTGGGATTACCTAAAAAAAAAAAAATTTAAATCGCCCCCCTTTTTGGCAGAGCCGCTGTCCCTCCAAACATCTGTGCACGGCACCGCTCCAAGGGGAAATGCAGTGACGCAAATACTGGGGAATTTACGTTTTCTCGAGTGCATAATTTTTCAGTTAATTTCAGTGCCAGAGAATGGGTCACAAATGAACGTAAATGATAGCGGCTGAGTGAATCACATGCTGCCGCTACACTTTTTTCCTTGATGAATTCATCAATTGTAGCACATTTACCAAATACAAAGCACATACATAAACCGAGCCCTCAACCCTTTGAATTCACTGTTTTGAATTTACTGAGAACAAATTTTATTGCTTTGAACTGAAGTTTAATGACATTACAGCATTTTCTCCCCATTTCTTGCCTTTTAGCTCATTACCCTTTTCTCCACTTTCGGTTGCTGTGACGCATATCAAGTTAGCACAACGCGGGAGCTGAATCAAGATTAAAGTCAGGTTGTCAACATCTCTAAGCATTTATTTCTTTTCTCCTCCTCCTTTCCATTTGTAGTACCTCAAAATGATTGGGGCTGCTTTTTTGTTTCCTTTGACCATACCTGTGTCTTTTCTGGTTAATTGAATTATTGTGGTGCTACAAAAGTCTAGACACCAAATGATGGAAATACCGGGAGGAACACTGTTTTACGAACACAGCATTATGGTTTAGTCATGCACAGGTGGAAAACTCAGCTTCAGACAGTACTACCATGCATTTTGACCATCTGTGCTCTGAAGCGTCTCATTGTACTTAGCACAACCTTTCAGCAAGGTAGATAATTAGTGAATACACCTATCTCAGCACACAGGTAGAACAAACACATGGTTGTGCTTTTACTTTCTGAGCTTTCCACCTCTGCAGTCACATGCAATTAAATGTGCTCAAACCGTGATGAGAATTTTTTTTTTTACACGCTTTGTGAATGACCAGGAAATTCAAGTTTGGATTGTTGTTCGGTAGTGATGAAGAACCTGGCCTTGTAAGTGAAGTGTACAATATTGATAACATGTTTAATGAATGCTCTGTAGGTCACCCTGCATACCAATACGATGCAAGTAAAGAATATAATATGCAAATATGACTATGTTACTGTCTAACAGTTCAAGAAGTTAACTACTTCCTGTTAAGGAAAAATAAGAACAAAAAAGTTTAAAAATTCACAGAAAGAAACTACAGAACCATTTAGAAATGTAAAAAAGGAAGAGCCCACTGGAGGCATCAGATCCTCAGTGCATAAAATGGTTAAAAGATTTTTTCCAATATTACAGGACAATGCTCAATCTCTTGACCGTGTTGCCTTTTTGATCATTTTTCGATGAAAAGACCTTGGCTTTTATCTCTGCGCTCCATACATCACTCTTGATTCTATTCAGACATTTTGAACTAGACCCTTGACCCCACCGGCTAAAAAGCAGTCAAATGTGGGTCAAGGGTTTGCTAGCAACACAAGGGGCATTAACAGCTGAGTGTTTAACAGTACAGTTGTTAAAAACAGGTAAAATGAACACTGCTCCCTTTGAAAAGGTCAGCTCACCTTGCTACCATTTGCTTCTGATGAAATGAAAGGATAAAGAAGAAAGCTTCCTTCACAGGCTCAGAAACCTTCAGCCTAAACCAGTGCCATCCTTTCCTGTTTTATATGATTGGCTGCCATCCTTTCCGGTTTCATATGATTGGCTTCCGTGCTTTCCTGTTTCATATGATTGGCTGCTCCTATTACCCAATTGTAGGTCAGGGGTGGAAAATCAAATGTAGCTCAGTTGGAGATCGACAGCTACTTGACTTTCTACAATTTTCACAATTTCTGACAGCACATGTGCTTTTTTATGTTGTAAAAATACAAATAGCCAGTATACTTGCTGTCAAAAACATTGCAAATTGGTACACGTTAAAAAAGACAGATAAACCTACATGCACAAAGATCACTTCAAATAATTTTGAAAATTGTATTTTTCATGAAATTGATCATTAAAAATACCAAAAAAGGAGAATTATTCTGACCAGTTTGCAGAAATTAACAAGTTCTGTACCCAGTTTATGATTCTCACTTATCTACCACAGGGCCTAGCAACGACCCTAGCAACAGGCCAAAGGTAGCCATGCTGTGAGCATTCTGAATGGTGTTTGATTGCACAGGACGTTGCTATGGGGGCTCATGGCCATCTTGGTCTCCTCCATAGGTGATGTTCCTGATTGGACCGTGTTGATGTTATACGTGTAGAGACGGCAAGTGCATACCTTCGAAAAAAAAACCTTTTCTTCCTCTGTATTCACCTATATATGCTTTGAAAAAATCACCAATCAGATGTAGGCGATGTCTGTTCTGAATCGCGGCATGAAAGTCTGTGCATTAAGCATAACAACTGCGTTTGTCCTGAGCTTGCCGAGGTATGGTCATTCGAATGAAGCTTTTTATTTGTCGAACAACTAGCTCTCTGACCTTGTGACTGCTATTCCAGGACATTTTATATTCCATTTAAGATTTACTGTCAGGATAAACCCTGAGGATGGCATTGCAGAGGTTGGAGTGAGCTGGATAACAAGAAGAGGAAGGAAGATCCCTGTTCTCAACCCACAAATTCCTTCATCCATTAATCAGAGGAATAACAATAACAGTATGAATATAGTATGTTATGTATTTTATATGATAAGGATGAGGTAACTTCATCTCCAAAGTCAGATTTTCTACATTTTGAACAGTAATCAATTTTTCCCAGTCACATCCCTCAGAGCACATTTTTGAGCTTCATCCTCCATTAGAAATGATCAAACCTGTATGAATTATATCGTGTTTCTTTCTTTTATATTGGGCTGTGGACAGCCGCCAACAAGGCACACATGCAGCCCCTCAGCAATCAGCCCAGCTGTCGCTACTCCAGGGTGACCAGCCCAACCGCAGATCGCCGCCCTCAACCGATGGCTCCAACCTGAACCCCTAACCACCTTAGATATCGTCGAAAGGGTGGCGGTGGACCGTTTCCTGCGGGGCCTTCCCTATGACTTCCAGAAAGCAGTGGGACAACACGTGTTCCGATCCCAGGAAGAACTCATTGAGATCGTGGAACGAATTGAGGCCACCCAGGAAATGCTGCGCTCGGGCCACCCGGACAGACCCCAGCACCGCTCCCGTCCCAACCGCAGAGGCCCAGGAGGCGAACCGCTGCCGGGAGGAGGAATCCCGGAGGGGCCCACCTGGGGCCCGGCCAGCCCCGCGGGGGTGACCTTAGGGAGAGGAATCCCAAGCCACCCACCTCAAGACGTCCCCATTCCGACAGACACCGGTGGTGCGCCAGCTCGCTCAACCCCTGGTCGCGGCTGCTTCAAGACCCATCAACCAGGTAGCCCCCAGGCAGTCCAGGCCCCTAGATGTCCGGTAACTGTAGAAGACCAGACCTGGGACACCCTGTTGGACACAGGAAGTGCCGTGAACCTGGTGCAACCCCGAGTCGTCCCTCCAGGCCACTCCACCCTGCCAGACCCCCTCCTGCTGACCTGTGTCCACGGGGATGCCCACGAGATTCCCGTGGTCTGCCTGGGGGTGAAGAGCGACCGGGGCCAGTGGAACGTCTGGGCTGGATGGTCGCTGAGCTGCCCGTGCCAGTTGTGTTGGGCCGAAATTTCCCGGGGTTCGAGAGGCTAATCCAGGCCGCCAGAGGAACCCCGGGAAAAGGAGCTGCAAGGAGCCGCCGGAAGCCGGGAGCAAGGCCCCGGCAGGAGAACCGATGGCGCCCATCCACTGGCCAAAGAAGCCTGGATCAGCCGCTGCCCAGGGGAAGAGGAGGAGGCCGACGTGGAAGGTGAGCATATACCACCACTAACTGAGTCTGATCTTCCAGGTGGCCCACCGGAACTAATTTGGCACCGCCCAGCTCCAGCATGACCAGCTACACCATGCCTGGGCACAGGTCCGGGTAATCGAGGGGAAAACCCAGGGAGAGGGGGAGCCAGCGGACCGCTACTTCTCCGTCCGGGGTGGGCTCCTGTTTTTCAACCTGTATTTCAACGTGCGGTGCCTGGGAGAGATGCAGGAGCTCTTGGTGGTGCCACGGGACCGTATCTCCACCATCCTACACCTGGCCCACACTCACCTGTTGGGAGCCCACCTGGCCTTCGAGAAAACCTGGGAGAGGGTTAGAGACCAGTTCCACTGGCCAGGGATGTACAGGGCGGTGAAGGACTACTGCCGAGCCTGTGCCACCTGCCAGGTAACTTCCCCCTGTTGGCCACTCCCTGCACCCTTAATCCCTCTCCCTGTTATAGAGACTCCCTTTGAGCGCCTGGGCTTCAGTATACCATCCTCAAACTGATGGGCTGGTCGAGCGCTTCAACCAGAAACTGAAGCGGATGATCCGGAAGGTCGTGGCGGCAAACGGCACTGACTGGGATCAAGTACTCCCCTACGTGCTCTTTGCTATTCGTGAGGTCCCGCAGGCTTCCACAGGTTTCTTCCCCTTCGAGTTGCTGTATGGGCGAAGACCCCGAGGTCTGCTGGACATCGCCCGAGAAACCTGGGAAGAGCAGCCCTCCCCCCACCGCAGCCTGGTGGAGCATGTGGAAGCCATGCGGGAGCTCTCACCTGCTGTAAGATGACTTCACTGACCACAAAATCTTTTATGTTCACATCTGAAGTTGTGTTCAGCTCAACCCTCATTACAAACCTCCTCCACCCTGTAGGGTAACATAGAAACAGTCAATACAGATCTTCTGACCAGGCAAATATAAAGTCTATCCAAACACATTCAGACGCTCTGAGCAGGAAAAGCTACAGTAAGATATATGTGATATGAAGCGTCTCAGAGTAGGACTGTTGATCTAGGATCAGGATTCCTGTGTTCATATTTTGTCCACATTCATCAACTAAGATGCAAAACTGATCCTAGATCAGGACCATATTAATATTTTGGGAGTGAGCGTGCTGATCTTGGATCATGTCCATAATAATATTGTCTATTACGATGTAGAAGGCAAACTGATCCTGGATCAGAACCTTGATTCAGTAGTCAGTACCTGAGTTGGAGTTCTGATCTCAGATCAGGTGTCCCTTGTTTCAGCCAGGTTTCAGCCCACTTATGCGCCTCATTCACCTTCAATATAGAGAGTATCCACAGTATCCTGCATCAAGCCTGGATCTGAACACCTGAAGGGTCTCTGCCTGTAGTAAGCTGTTCCAAGCATTGATGTATCTCTGTGTATAAACTTCCTGATGTCAGTTTTAAAATAACTTCACTAATTGCCAGCCATGCCTTCTTGTTTTGCTGACAGAGTGTGACCCTGGCAGGACTTGTAGTTATAGACTGGTAAGTATTTTTTTCAGTACTGACAAACAGGTATGAAATTGAGATGGCTGTCATTCTCACACCTCAGCAGAGGTGCAGTATGCTCACCTGTATAGCAGATGAAATGTCTTTTTCTCTCACAGTCTATATCATTCCATTCCCCCAAGAGTCCAAACTTAACTTCAACGCAGGCCTCATTGCCCCCACTATTGTTGGGTTCTCCTATTTTCCAGTTGCGGTATGAAGAACTGCTCCGGTCTGACCACTTCCACGACTCTCTGAACAGGCCAATCAGCACAAAGCCTCCTACACTTTCTGCAGCCTCCAGTATCTCCTGGTTCTCAGTCTGGTTCCTAACACTGACCAGGTCTGTGTGATTCTTCCTGCAGTGGGTCTCTGAGCCTCTCCCCAAGCCATCGAGTCTTTAACCAGGATGTATCCCTGTGCAGCACCTCCTGTAAAGACAACATGCCTTTGATTATCTTCTTCTGTGTTTGAGTGGGCATGTGAGTGTATTAGACAAACATTTTAAAAAGAATAGGAGAAACATGTTCAGAGGGTGAATAATGAAAATCGAAAACACCCAGTCAAAAACGTATCAGTTTACAATTGTAAGGAGTCACAGACACTGACCCCTGCTACCCCTGGATGGGTCCCAAACCAAGAATCCAAACACCATGGATGACCAGGACACCAGAAATACTGGTAATTATATCCTCTATTTTTCTACTGTAGAACAGTTTATTCATGGACGGCTACAACCACACCAACTTCCCTTTCTCTCCTTTCCCCCTACCCCCTTGCCCCAGCAGTCCTCCCTCTTGTCCCATCCCCACACTGCGAGAGTTCAGCGCTTGGAGGGAGACTACTCAAACACCTTACACACACCAAGCTCCAACAGCACTGCAGGTCAATATTCCCCCTGCATTTGCACACTCTACACTGCACACAGCAGCCTTTTCTTGCTAACATCAGTATACAGATGGTAGGGATGGGTAAAGTCTGCCAACGAGGGAGTGGAAAGCGGGGCCACCTTCAACTCCACAAAGGCAAGCACTCTGTCCCCACTTCACCCACCATGAGCTCTTATTGCAGCCCATGGTTTCTGCTAATGACTGATGCTGGGGCAAAGCAATCTTTGCAAAAGTAAGGAGAAATTGGAAATAGTAGCCAGCCAACATGAGAAATGCTATCAGTTCAAGTTTGCAGCTGTCTTCTCTAGGTCACCACATGGCCCAGATACCATACTTCCTCCTTAAATAGACTGTAAAAATTCAGCTTGTACCACCCCAGGCAATCAAACACTGCCTCTGAGGTAAACAAAAACACCATATCTTCTGGATGTAGAAGTTAGTGTCATTTACAATGTCCCCCAGACATCTCTACATCAGCCACTGGAAGGAGGCTGGCTGTTACAGAGGCCGAACAGCATCTTCTCAAATTGGTAGAGGCCGAAGGGAGTGGCAAACACAGCCTCCGTGGCTCAGGAAAGCATGGATCCTGCCGACTACGCCAAAATTTACAGAGCTACAGACGCCGACGCCGTCCGGGATATATAGCACTGGCAGTGCGTAAACTTGAGCTTGAGGCAGAGACGGCAGTCAAGCTGAGGCAGCTAGAGTTGGAGAACTCCAGCGCCAACGCGACTTCCCTACCGTCCTCGGGAAAAGGTGAAACACCTCCACCTAGGTTACATTGTCCCTTGTCCCTCCTTTTAGAGAGACCGAAGTGGACGCCTACTTCACTGCTTTTGAGCGAGTTGCAATTGCTCTACAGTGGCCTATGGATGTTTAGTCTATACTGTTGCAGAGCAAATTATGTGGTAAAGCACAGATGGTGGTTTCTGCTCTTTCCTTGGAAGAGAGCATGCAATATGAAAAGGTGAAAGCTGCAGTGTTGCATGCTTATGAGTTGCTGCCTGAAGCATACAGACAGAAATTTCGTAGTTTCAAGAAGAGTCATTCTCAGACTTGTGTAGAATTTGCTAGGGAGAAGGTCATCCTTTTTGATAAATGGTGTTCGGCTACCGGTACGGTGGACTTTGACTCTCTACGTGAATTGATTCTACTGGAGGAATTTAAGAAATGTTTGCCTGAAAGGGTGTTGGTCTATTTAAATGAGCAGAAGACCGCTACATATTCTGAGGCGGCTGTCTTAGCAGACAAATTTACTTTAACCCATAAACCCTTGTTCGTTTCTCGTGCTGAAAAGCCTGCTGCTGAAAATATTACTGCTGATGTCAAAGGGGCAGTGAAGACTGCTTCTGCCGCTAAGTCAAAAGATTCTCAGGAATGTTTTTATTGCCATAAACTCGGTCATGTAATTGCTGATTGTGTGGTACTTAAACGGAAGCAAGGTGCAAGTCAACCGAAATCGGTTAATTTTGTGAGAACCTGCTCTGAGGAAGCCATGACTGAAGATAAGAGTGAGTCTTGTTACCAGCCCTTCGTTTGCACTGGGTTTGTGTCTTTGACTGGTTAGCTGGCTGATCAAAGGTCTGTGCGTATCTTACGAGATACTGGGGCTGCACAGTCCTTTATTCTTGCCGGTGTGTTGCCTTTGTCTGACTGCTCTTCCTGTGGATCTAGTGTTATTATTCAAGGAATTGAGATGGGCTTTGTAACTGTGCCATTGCATACGGTCCACCTCCAGTCTGATCTAGTGTCTGGTTTTTATAGAGTGGCTGTACGGGACGCGCTACCTGTGCCTGGGGTAAGGTCTATTTTGGGGAACGACATTGCTGGAGAAAAAGTGCACCCTGTGCTTGAGGTTCTTAATCGTCCTCAATTGTCAGAACCGGAGCGCTCAGATATTTTCCCAGTATGTGCCCTGACTTAGGCACAGGCTCGAAAAAGGGGAGAACAGTTTAATTTAGCAGAGACGGTTCTGGCTCCGTTGTTGTTGGATACTGCTGTGATTTCTCCTGTGGACGGCCCAATTGACACTAAAGAAAAAGGTTCTAAACCTGTGTCTAATTCTGTGTTGTAAATCCCTGCCACCCGTGAACAGCTAATTGCTGCGCAGAAAAGTGATCCTTCCATAGAGAAGTTGTTTTCTGCGGTCATTGCTCCTGACAAGGTCAAAGAAAAACCGGTCGGTTATTATCTGGATGATGGTTTGTTGCTTAGAAAATGGTCTCCTGTCACCTCTAGTGATTCTGAATGGGGTACTGTATACCAAATAGTCCTACCTGACGAATACCGCCACCAAGTATTGGCCCTCGCACATGACAGCCCTTGGTCTGGTCATCTTGGTATAAATAAAACGTATGACCAACTTCTTCGACATTTCTTTTGGCCTGGGCTAAAGTCTTCGGTGGCTCAGTTTTGTCAGTCATGCCACATTTGTCAGGTTGCAGGAAAGCCAAACCATGTGATTCCGCCGGCCCCACTTCATCCGATCCCGGTTATGGGCGAACCCTTTGAAAATTTAATTGTTGATTGCATGGGTCCCCTTCTGAGGACTAAATCTGGCAACCAGTTTCCGCTAACAATCATGTGTACTGATACGAGGTTTCCAGAGGCCATTCCTCTGCGAAACATAACAGCCAAAGCAGTGGTAAAGGCGTTGACAATCTTTTTCTCAACCTTTGGTTTTCCTAAAAGTGTGCAAACTGATCAGGGAACTAACTTTCTTTCCAGACTGTTCAAACAGGTGCTGCAGTCACTTGCCATTACTTATAAGGTTTCCAGCGCCTACCACCCAGAATCACAGGGAGCGCTCGAGCGCTGGCATCAAACACTTTAATCAGTACTGCGCAAATACTGTTTGGAGACAGGTAAGAGTTGGGATCAAGGTGTCCCTTTTGCACTGTTTGCGTTAAGAGAATCCAGACAGGAATCCCTAGGGTTTAGTCCAGCAGAGCTTGTGTTTGGCCATACCTTGAGGGGTCCACTAAAAATGCTTAAGGAACAGTTTTTAAGTACACCTTCACAAAGTGTCACAGTTTAGAGAATGGTTGCACCATGCTTGGGCTCTTGCTAGACAGCCTCTTTGCCTGTCACAAGACACAATGAAACGGCAGTTTAACACCAAAGCTGTTGCTTGCTCTTTTCTCCCTGGTGACCGAGTATTGGTTTTGTTGCCCACCCCTGGTTCGTCCTTGACAGCTCGATTCTCTGGTCCCTATGATATTGAAAAGAAGCTGAGTGAGGTTGACTATGTGATACGCACGCCCCACCGTAAACGGAAAACTCGGGTCTGTCATGTCAACATGTTAAAATTGTACAGTTCTCGGATCACTACATGGTCGGAGGACCCAGTCTCTCCGTGTGTCTCAGTTTCTAAGGTGTCTCTGTCCGGCCCAGATGAGGATGGTTTGGTCTTAAGAAACACACCACAGCAATGTGCAGGTTTAGTTAATTCTGAGATTTTGGCTGTGCTGCCTTCACATCTTCACTATTTGCCAGACACCCATAAGGACAACATCACCCAGCTGATTCTTGGGTATCCCTCACTGTTTAATGACACTCCTTCACGCACCTCCGTCATACAGCATGACGTAAATGTGAAGGACGTCACCCCGATTCGGCAACATCCTTACAGGGTCAATGCATTTAAATGGTACCTCATGAAAAAAGAGGTACAATACCTCTGCGAAAATGGGTTGGCTAAGCCTAGCGTAAGTCCCTGGAGCTTTCCTTGCTTGTTGGTCCTGAAGCCCGATGGTACTTTTAGATTTTGCACTGACTTCAGGAAAGTAAACTCAGTCACTGTTCCTGATTCCTACCCACTTCCTCGTATGGAAGATTGTATTGACTGTCTTGGTTCTGCTCGGTTCGTAACCAAACTGGATTTGTTAAAAGGTTACTGGCAGGTCCCGCTGACATCCCGTGCCTCTGAGATTTTCGCTTTTGTAACCCTTGACGATTTCCTACAGTATACTGTAATGGTGTTCAGTATGTGCAATGCGCCTTTGACATTTCAGCGGTTGGTGAACACAGTTCTGTCCGGACTCCCGAACTGTAGGGCTTATCTGGATGATGTTGTGGTGTTTTCAGAAAACTGGCCAGAACATCTAGACATCCTTTCTGTTGTGCTTGACCGACTTGCCAAAGCTTCTCTTCCCTGAATTTGGCAAAATGTGAGTTCAGTAAAGCCACACTCACTTATCTAGGGAGGACGGTCGGTCAAGGTCGTCCGGTTGATACGAAAATTGCCACTATCTCTGCCTATCCTGTGCCCACCACTAGGCGGGAACTCTGTAGGTTTCTTGGCATGGCAGGATACTACCAAAGTTTTTGCAGGAACTTTTCCTCTGTTGCTGCTCCTCTTACTGACCTCTTGAAGCTCTCCTGTGTTTTCTTGTGGTCTAATACTTGTCAAACTGCATTTGATAATGTCAAAGCCCCTCTGTGTTCTGCCCCTGTTCTTGCAGCTCCAGAATTTTCAATTCCTTTTAAGCTGGAGGTAGATGCAAGTGCCCTGGGAGCTGGTGCTGTGCTGCTTCAGGAGGACGCAGATGGAATTGATCACCCCACCTGTTTTTTCTCCCGCAAGTTTCTCAAACACCAGCTTGCCTATTCCACCATCGAAAAAGAAGCACTGGCCCTACTTCTTGCCCTCCAACACTTCAAAGTGTATTTGGGGTCAAGTTCAGCCCCAATCATGGTTTTCACCGACCACAAGCCCCTAACATTTATTTCCAGAATGTACAACCACAACCAGCGCTTGATGCGTTGGTCCCTCATTCTTCAGAATTACCAGCTAAATATTAAGCATAAAAAGGGGATACAGAATTTGGTGGCAGATGCTTTGTCCCGCGCATAAAAAAAGGTTGTGTTTTGTGTTCAGTAAACCCCTTTAGGTTTGTTTTAGTGATGGGGGTGTTACAGTAAACGTTTAGTTCTGTTTTGTGGTTTCCATGTTCATGTACTGTGTGTGTATGTCCGTTTCTTTTTTTTTCGCCAGATGGGTCTCCTCGTGCCGCACTTTCCATTCGTCCATCCAGCCGTCCGTCATCAATCATCTTCATTCTACCACCTCCGTCATTAGGTCCCTTCCCAACCAATCCGGTGCTACCCCGTTTGAGGATACCCCTTCGTATTCCACGAAGTCCCCGCCATTTTCAGCTCATCTCAGCTCTTAGTTCATGTCTTGTTCACTTCTGTGTAAAAAAGCCTTCGCTTTCTGTATGTTTCTTGTTTTTCGAGTTTTTCTTGTTCGTTGTGGTCTGTTTGTGCGGTGTGCAGGGGAAATAACTTGGTCAAGGGTAGACGGGGGCCCTTATACATTTCCATGCACGTAGTTTTCTTGAATTGTCTAGACCACCAGTTTAGCAGCAGCTGCCACCCCCTGTACTTCGGTTTAATTCTTCTGTTAGTATAGTTATTGTTATTATTTGACAATGTTTAGTTAGTTTAGTTTCTTTTGTTTTCTAGTACAGTTTGGTTTTGTTCTTTTCTTTACTTTGGCAGTGCTTTTGGGACCCTGTTGTTTTCCCTTGTTCGGATTTACCTGTATATACTTGTATTTAGTTTTTTGTATATATATCACCATTGAATCACTGTGCACTTTGTTTATAACTGACTTGTTCTCTCTTGTAAATACACATTTTTGCACCGTATTTAGTTTTCCCCGCCTGTGTTTTCCCACCGAGCGCTATTTCCAATATAAAACAGTACATCCTCCCCATCCCATCTTCCCCTGGGCGTAACAATAGCCTTGGGCACCACAGTTCCAAAGCTCAGTCTTCTCTCACTCACACCACACTCCAAAATGAACCAAAATACAAATGAAAGGAAATAAAAAAACTCCCCAACTAAAATCCCATGCAGAGCCTGTTTCTATCTAAGGTGTCCAACCCTAACTGCCAGGTTCTCGGCAACTTTATACCTACAACAATCACAAAACGCAGGGCAGCTGTGTAAACTCCTACACAAAGCAAGAGATGAACAATCTATCCCCCTTACAGGTCACACCCATGTTCACCAACTAATAATCCAGTGAGTTAGCTCAAACCAGGGAGGCAGCTGTCAGGCGTACCTCCTGACACGATCATCCGATTTTGCATTCCCTAAATTGAGATTCTTATCTGTTCATATTTTAAGATTGCACACTTCAAGTTTTGTTAACATACTCTATAATGATTTCACAAACACAAGTGTTCTGTCTGGAAAAGTCAAGGTGTCTCACATGGTTCAGAACGTTCACTTGGGAGGCAGAGCACCATTACTGTGGGAAAAATTAAAAATATATATATATATACTCCACTGTTGTGTGTGTAATGAAATAAAAGGAGCTATGCATTCTAAATCAAACTCCCCACACAGTGTGTAATGAGATAAAAACAGATAGGAGTTCTTGTCAGTAATGGTGTGTAAGTTTGTGTTTTGGTTTCTTGTTTCCTCTGTCGGTTTTGTTCGGTTGTTTTCAGGTTTTTTCGTTCCCTGTTCATGTGTTTTTCCTGGTCTTTTTGTTTCCCCGCCCTTCTCGTTACCTGCTTTGATTACCTGTTTCACCTGCCCTGTTTTGCACCTGTGTCTTGTTTGCTTGTTAAGTCTTGTGTATTTTGTCTCTGTTCATTCTGTTGCTTGTTGCGAGTTCGTCTCAGTTGTTTGTTTCACTGTGCACGCTACGAGCCTTATTATCCTGCTAGTCTGCCCGTTACTACCTGTTTTTTCGATTTACCGGTTTTTGATCCCTGTCTCCTGATTTTGTACCTTTGCAGTGTCTCTCCATTGCCTAACCTTTGCCTGCCTTCTGACCACCCCATTGGACTGAGTCTTTTGTACTGTTGCCGAGCCGTCCTGGTTTTGTTTTTGACTTCTGCCTGTTTTGACTACAGTTTTTGGATTCTGCCCCAATGAATCCCTTCACTGCACTTTTTTGCATTTGGGTCCTCCCTGGTGCATGACAGTTCTCACCATTACAGGCAAAGGGACATTTAATATTGCAGGGAAGATCATTCCATTTCCCATTTTTTGCCATTTCTACACAGTGCTCTCTGCTTAAATAATTATCTGGTTGATTAGTCCCCCCAGTTCCAAAACTCAGTCTCTCCCTCATTGTAGAGACCTTTCTCTGACCACTGCCAGCTATTGATGTCATGATACAGTCCTATCCAAGCACTATCATTATAACGACTGCCTACAACTCCCATCAGCACCTCCATTTCCTGTTCGTTTCCTAAGGTGGCCAAGACCTAGAACAAGGAAAATGAAAGTCTTCTGTTTCATGAGTATAAACTGCTAGAATGGGAACATACAAATAGAGATTACCATTACTATAGATAGTACTATCTGCCCATGGGTGACAAAGTTGTCAGAAATGATGAGAAAGGGAGTAAATGAGATGTATATGTTCTCCTGAAAATCGTGAAAAGACATAAGACTATAGCCTTACCTCCAAAAGTGAGAAAAATGGGTTGACAGGAAAATTTTGGATTTCTTAACTTTAAGTCGTAGTAATTTAACTATACTATCTGCCCATGGGTGACAAAGTTGTCAGAATTGATTTGAAAGGGAGTAAATGAGATGTATATGTTCTCCTGAAAATCGTGAAAAGACATAAGACTATAGCCTTACCTCCAAAAGTGAGAAAAATGGGTTGACAGAAAAATTTTTGATTTTTTTTACTTTAAATGGTAGTATATTAACTGTACTATCTGCCCATGGGTGACAAAGTTGTCAGAAATGATCAGAAAGGGAGTAAATGAGATGTATATGTTCTCCTGAAAATCGTGAAAAGACATAAGACTATAGCCTTACCTCCAAAAGTGAGAAAAATGGGTTCACAGGAACATTTTGGATTTTTTCACTTTAAATTGTAGTGAATTAACTGTACTATCTGCCCCTGGGTGACAAAGTTGTCAGAAATGATTAGGAAGGGAGTAAATGAGATGTATATGTTCTCCTGAAAATCGTGAAAAGACATAAGTCTATAGCCTTACCTCCAAAAGTGAAAAAAAAATGGGTTAACTTCAAAATATTTGATTTTTTTACTTGAAATCATAGCTAATGAACTGTACTATCTGCCCATGGGTGAAAAGTTGTCAGAAATGATAAGACAGGGAGTAAATGAGATGTATATGTTCTCCTGAAAATCGTGAAAAGACTTAAGACTATAGCCTTACCTCCAAAAGTGAGAAAAATGGGTTGACAGAAAAATATTTGATGTTTTTACTTTAAATCATAGTAAATGAACTGTACTATCTGCCCATGGGTGACAAAGTTTTCAGAAATGATTAGAAAGGGAGAAAATGAGATGTATATGTTCTCCTGAACATCGTGAAAAGACATAAGACTATAGCCTTACCTCCAAAAGTGAAAAAAAAATGGGTTAACTTCAAAATATTTGATTTTTTTACTTGAAATCATAGTTAATGAACTGTACTATCTGCCCATGGGTGAAAAGTTGTCAGAAATGATTAGAAAGGGAGTAAATGAGATGTATATGTTCTCCTGAAAATCGTGAAAAGATATAAGACTATAGCCTTACCTCCAAAAGTGAAAAAAAAATGGGTTAACTTCAAAATATTTGATTTTTTTACTTGAAATCATAGTTAATGAACTGTACTATCTGCCCATGGGTGAAAAGTTGTCAGAAATGATAAGACAGGGAGTAAATGAGATGTATATGTTCTCCTGAAAATCGTGAAAAGACATAAGACTATAGCCTTACCTCCAAAAGTGAGAAAAATGAGTTGACAGAAAAATATTTGATGTTTTTACGTTAAATCGTAGTAAATGAACTGTACTATCTGCCCATGGGTGACAAAGTTGTCAGAAATGATTAGGAAGGGAGTAAATGAGACGTATATGTTCTCCAGAAAATCGTGAAAAGACATAAGACTATAGCCTTACCTCCAAAAGTGAGAAAAATGGGTTGACACAAAAAATTTTTACTTTTTTACTTTAAATGGTACTAAATTAACTATACTATCTGCCCATGGGTGACAAAGTTCTCAGAATTGATGAGAAAGGGAGTAAATGAGATGTATATGTTCTCCTGAACATTGTGAAAAGACATAAGACTATAGCCTTACCTCCAAAAGTGAAAAAAATGGGTTGACAGAAAAATATTTGATGTTCATGCTTTTCATCATAGTAAATGAACTGTACTATCTGCCCATGGGTGAAAAGTTGTCAGAAATGATAAGACAGGGAGTAAATGAGATGTATATGTTCTCCTGAAAATCGTGAAAAGACATAAGACTATAGCCTTACCTCCAAAAGTGAGAAAAATGGGTTGACAGGAAAATTTTGGATTTCTTAACTTTAAGTCGTAGTAATTTAACTATACTATCTGCCCATGGGTGACAAAGTTGTCAGAATTGATTTGAAAGGGAGTAAATGAGATGTATATGTTCTCCTGAAAATCGTGAAAAGACATAAGACTATAGCCTTACCTCCAAAAGTGAGAAAAATGGGTTGACAGAAAAATTTTTGATTTTTTTTACTTTAAATGGTAGTATATTAACTGTACTATCTGCCCATGGGTGACAAAGTTGTCAGAAATGATCAGAAAGGGAGTAAATGAGATGTATATGTTCTCCTGAAAATCGTGAAAAGACATAAGACTATAGCCTTACCTCCAAAAGTGAGAAAAATGGGTTCACAGGAACATTTTGGATTTTTTCACTTTAAATTGTAGTGAATTAACTGTACTATCTGCCCCTGGGTGACAAAGTTGTCAGAAATGATTAGGAAGGGAGTAAATGAGATGTATATGTTCTCCTGAAAATCGTGAAAAGACATAAGTCTATAGCCTTACCTCCAAAAGTGAAAAAAAATGGGTTAACTTCAAAATATTTGATTTTTTTACTTGAAATCATAGTTAATGAACTGTACTATCTGCCCATGGGTGAAAAGTTGTCAGAAATGATAAGACAGGGAGTAAATGAGATGTATATGTTCTCCTGAAAATCATGAAAACACATAAGACTAGAGCCTTACCTCCAAAAGTGAGAAAAATGTGTTGACGGAAAAATATTTGATTTTTTTACTTTAAATCGTAGTAAATGAACTGTACTATCTGCCCATTGGTGACAAAGTTGTCAGAAATGATTAGAAAGGGAGAAAATGAGATGTATATGTTCTCCTGAACATCGTGAAAAGACATAAGACTATAGCCTTACCTCCAAAAGTGAGAAAAATGGGTTGACAGAAAAATATTTGATGTTCACGCTTTTAATCAGAGTAAATGAACTGTACTATCTGCCCATGGGTGACAAAGTTGTCAGAAATGATTAGAAAGGGAGAAAATGAGATGTGTATGTTCTCCTGAACATCGTGAAAAGACATAAGACTATAGCCTTACCTCCAAAAGTGAGAAAAATGGGTTGACACAAAAATTTTGGATTTTTTTACTTTAAATCATAGGAAATGAACTGTACTATCTGCCCATGGGTGACAAAGTTGTCAGAATTGATTAGAAAGGGAGTAAATGAGATGTATATGTTCTCCTGAAAATCGTGAAAAAACATAAGACTATAGCCTTACCTCCAAAAGTGAGAAAAATGGGTTGACACAAAAAATTTTTATTTTTTACTTTAAATGGTACTAAATTAACTATACTATCTGCCCATGGGTGACAAAGTTCTCAGAATTGATGAGAAAGGGAGTAAATGAGATGTATATGTTCTCCTGAACATTGTGAAAAGACATAAGACTATAGCCTTACCTCCAAAAGTGAAAAAAATGGGTTGACAGAAAAATTTTGGATTTTTTTCCTTTAAATCGTACCAAATGAACTGTACTATCTGCCCATGGGTGACAAAGTTGTCAGAAATGATAAGACAGGGAGTAAATGAGATGTATATGTTCTCCTGAAAATCGTGAAAAGACTTAAGACTATAGCCTTACCTCTAAAAGTGAGAAAAATGGGTTGACAGAAAAATATTTGATGTTCATGCTTTTAATCATAGTAAATGAACTGTACTATCTTCCCATGGGTGACAAAGTTGTCAGAAATGATACGAAAGGGAGTAAATGAGATGTATATGTTCTCCTGAAAATCATGAAAAGACATAAGACTATAGCCTTACCTCCAAATGTGAGAAAAATGGGTTGACAGAATAAATTTGATGTTTTTACTTTAAATCATAGTAAATGAACTGTACTATCTGCCCATGGGTGACAAAGTTGTCAGAAATGACTAGAATGGGAGAAAATGAGATGTATATGTTCTCCTGAACATTGTGAAAAGACATAAGACTATAGCCTTACCTCCAAAAGTGAAAAAAATGGGTTGACAGAAAAATTTTGGATTTTTTTCCTTTAAACCGTACTAAATGAACTGTACTATCTGCCCATGGGTGACAAAGTTGTCAGAAATGATTAGAAAGAGAGTAAATGAGATGTATATGTTCTCCTGAAAATCGTGAAAAGACTTAAGACTATAGCCTTACCTCCAAAAGTGAAAAAACAATGGGTTAACTTCAAAATATTTGATTTTTTTACTTGAAATCATAGTTAATGAACTGTACTATCTGCCCATGGGTGAAAAGTTGTCAGAAATGATAAGACAGGGAGTAAATGAGATGTATATGTTCTTCTGAAAATCGTGAAAAGACTTAAGACTATAGCCTTACCTCTAAAAGTGAGAAAAATGGGTTGACAGAAAAATATTTGATGTTCATGCTTTTAATCATAGTAAATGAACTGTACTATCTGCCCATGGGTGACAAAGTTGTCAGAAATGATTAGAAAGGGAGAAAATGAGATGTGTATGTTCTCCTGAACATCGTGAAAAGACATAAGACTATAGCCTTACCTCCAAAAGTGAAAAAAATGGGTTGACAGAAAAATTTTGGATTTTTTTCCTTTAAATCGTACTAAATGAACTGTACTATCTGCCCATGGGTGACAAAGTTGTCAGAAATGATTAGAAAGAGAGTAAATGAGATGTATATGTTCTCCTGAAAATCGTGAAAAGACATAAGACTATAGCCTTACCTCCAAAAGTGAAAAAACAATGGGTTAACTTCAAAATGTTTGATTTTTTTACTTGAAATCATAGTTAATGAACTGTACTATCTGCCCATGGGTGAAAAGTTGTCAGAAATGATAAGACAGGGAGTAAATGAGATGTATATGTTCTCCTGAAAATCGTGAAAAGACTTAAGACTATAGCCTTACCTCTAAAAGTGAGAAAAATGGGTTGACAGAAAAATATTTGATGTTCATGCTTTTAATCATAGTAAATGAACTGTACTATCTTCCCATGGGTGACAAAGTTGTCAGAAATGATAAGAAAGGGAGTAAATGAGATGTATATGTTCTCCTGAAAATCGTGAAAAGACATAAGACTATAGCCTTACCTCCAAATGTGAGAAAAATGGGTTGACAGAAAAAATGTGATGTTTTTACTTTAAATCATAGTAAATGAACTGTACTATCTGCCCATGGGTGACAAAGTTGTCAGGAATGACTAGAATGGGAGAAAATGAGATGTATATGTTCTCCTGAAACTCATGAAAAGACATAAGACTATAGCCTTACCTCCAAAAGTGAGAAAAATGGGTTGACAGAAAAATATTTGATGTTTTTTTCTTTAAATCGTAGTAAATGAACTGTACTATCTGCCCATGGGTGACAAAGTTGTCAAAAATGATTAGAAAGGGAGAAAATGAGATGTATATGTTCTCCTGAAAATCGTGAAAAGACATAAGACTATAGCCTTACCTCCAAAAGTGAGAAAAATGGGTTGACACAAAAAATTTTTATTTTTTTACTTTAAATGGTACTAAATTAACTGTACTATCTGCCCATGGGTGACAAAGTTCTCAGAATTGATGAGAAAGGGAGTAAATGAGATGTATATGTTCTCCTGAACATTGTGAAAAGACATAAGACTATAGCCTTACCTCCAAAAGTGAAACAAATGGGTTGACAGAAAAATATTGGATTTTTTTCCTTTAAATCGTACTAAATGAACTGTACTATCTGCCCATGGGTGACAAAGTTGTCAGAAATGATTAGAAAGAGAGTAAATGAGATGTATATGTTCTCCTGAAAATCGTGAAAAGACATAAGACTATAGCCTTACCTCCAAAAGTGAAAAAACAATGGGTTAACTTCAAAATATTTGATTTTTTTACTTGAAATCATAGTTAATGAACTGTACTATCTGCCCATGGGTGAAAAGTTGTCAGAAATGATAAGACAGGGAGTAAATGAGATGTATATGTTCTCCTGAAAATCGTGAAAAGATCAGACTATAGCCTTACCTCCAAAAGTGAAAAAAATGGGTTGACAGAAAAATATTTGATGTTCATGCTTTTAATCATAGTAAATGAACTGTACTATCTTCCCATGGGTGACAAAGTTGTCAGAAATGATAAGAAAGGGAGTAAATGAGATGTATATGTTCTCCTGAACATTGTGAAAAGATCAGACTATAGCCTTACCTCCAAAAGTGAAAAAAATGGGTTGACAGAAAAATTTTGGATTTTTTTACTTTAAATCGTAGTAAATGAACTGTACTATCTGCCCATTGGTGACAAAGTTGTCAAAAATGATTAGAAAGGGAGAAAATGAGATGTATATGTTCTCCTGAACATTGTGAAAAGATCAGACTATAGCCTTACCTCCAAAAGTGAAAAAAATGGGTTGACAGAAAAATTTTGGATTTTTTTACTTTAAATCGTAGTAAATGAACTGTACTATCTGCCCATGGGTGACAAAGTTGTCAGAAATGATTAGGAAGGGAGTAAATGAGATGTAAATGTTCTCCTGAAAATCATGAAAAGACATAAGTCTATAGCCTTACCTCCAAAAGTGAAAAAAAATGGGTTAACTTCAAAATATTAGATTTTTTTACTTGAAATCGTAGTAAATGAACTGTACTATCTGCCCATGGGTGAAAAATTTGTGAGAAATGATTAGAAAGGGAGTAAATGAGATGTATATGTTCTCCTGAACATCGTGAAAAGACATAAGACTATAGCCTTACCTCCAAATGTAAGAAAAATGGGTTGACAGAAAAAATTTGATGTTTTTACTTTAAATCGTAGTAAATGAACTGTACTATCTGCCCATGGGTGATAAAGTTGTCAGAAATTATTAGAAAGGTAGTAAATGAGATGTATATGTTCTGCTGAACATTGTGAAAAGACATAAGACTATAGCCTTACCTCCAAAAGTGAAAAAAATGGGTTGACAGAGAAATTTTGGATTTTTTTTACTTTAAATCGTAGTAAATGAACAATACTATCTGCCCATGGGTGACAAAGTTGTCAGAAATGATAAGAAAGGGAGTAAATGAGATGTATATGTTCTCCTGGAAATCGTGAAAAGACATGAGACTATAGCCATACCTCCAAAAGTGAGAAAAATGGGTTGACAGAAAAATATTTGATGTTCACGCTTTTAATCATAGTAAATGAACTGTACTATCTGCCCATGGGTGACAAAGTTGTCAGAAATGATAAGAAAGGGAGTAAATGAGATGTATATGTTCTCCTGGAAATCGTGAAAAGACATAAGACTATAGCCATACCTCCAAAAGTGAAAAAAATGGGTTGACAGAAAAATTTTGGATTTTTTTACTTTAAATCGTAGTAAATGAACTGTACTATCTGCCCATTGGTGACAAAGTTGTCAGAAATGATTAGAAAGGGAGAAAATGAGATGTATATTTTCTCCTGAAAATCGTGAAAAGACAGAAGACTATAGCCTTACCTCCAAAAGTGAGAAACATGGGTTGACAGAAAAATATTTGATTTTTTTACTTTAAATCGTAGTAAATGAACTGTACTATCTGCCCATGGGTGACAAAGTTGTCAGAAATGATTGGAAAGGGAGTAAATGAGATGTATATGTTCTCCGGAAACTCATGAAAAGACATAAGACTATAGCCTTACCTCCAAAAGTGAGAAAAATGGGTTGACAGAAAAATATTTGATGTTCATGCTTTTCATCATAGTAAATGAACTGTACTATCTGCCCATGGGTGACAAAGTTGTCAGAAATGATAAGAAAGGGAGTAAATGAGATGTATATGTTCTCCTGAAAATCGTGAAAAGACATAAGGCTATAGCCTTACCTCCAAAAGTGAGAAAAATGGGTTGACAGAAAAATATTTGATGTTCATGCTTTTATTCATAGTAAATGAACTGTACTATCTGCCCATGGGTGACAAAGTTGTCAGAAATGATTAGAAAGGGAGTAAATGAGATGTATATGTTCTCCTGAAAATCGTGAAAAGACATAAGACTATAGCCTTACCTCCAAAAGTGAAAAAAATGGGTTGACAGAAAAATTTTGGATTTTTTTACTTTAAATCGTAGTAAATGAACTGTACTATCTGCCCATTGGTGACAAAGTTGTCAGAAATGATTAGAAAGGGAGAAAATGAGATGTATATGTTCTCCTGAAAATCGTGAAAAGACATAAGACTATAGCCTTACCTCCAAAAGTGAGAAAAATGGGTTGACAGAAAAATATTTGATTTTTTTACTTTAAATCGTAGTAAATGAACTGTACTATCTGCCCATGGGTGACAAAGTTGTCAGAAATGATAAGAAAGGGAGTAAATGAGATGTATATGTTCTCCTGAACATCGTGAAAAGACATAAGACTATAGCCTTACCTCCAAAAGTGAGAAAAATGGGTTGACAGAAAAATATTTGATGTTCACGCTTTTAATCAGAGGAAATGAACTGTACTATCTGCCCATGGGTGACAAAGTTGTCAGAAATGATTAGAAAGGGAGAAAATGAGATGTGTATGTTCTCCTGAACATCGTGAAAAGACATAAGACTATAGCCTTACCTCCAAAAGTGAAAAAAATGGGTTGACAGAAAAAAATTTGATTTTTTAACTTTAAATCGTAGTAAATGAACTGTACTATCTGCCCATGGGTGACAAAGTTGTCAGAAATGATGAGAAAGGGAGTAAATGAGATGTATATGTTCTCCTGAAAATCGTGAAAAGACATAAGACTATAGCCTTACCTCCAAAAGTGAGAAAAATGGGTTGACACAAAAATTTTGGATTTTTTTACTTTAAATCATAGGAAATGAACTGTACTATCTGCCCATGGGTGAAAAATTTGTGAGAAATGATTAGAAAGGGAGTAAATGAGATGTATATGTTCTCCTGAACATCGTGAAAAGACATAAGACTATAGCCTTACCTCCAAATGTAAGAAAAATGGGTTGACACAAAAAATTTGATGTTTTTACTTTAAATCGTAGTAAATGAACTGTACTATCTGCCCATGGGTGATAAAGTTGTCAGAAATTATTAGAAAGGTAGTAAATGAGATGTATATGTTCTGCTGAACATTGTGAAAAGACATAAGACTATAGCCTTACCTCCAAAAGTGAAAAAAATGGGTTGACAGAGAAATTTTGGATTTTTTTTACTTTAAATCGTAGTAAATGAACAATACTATCTGCCCATGGGTGACAAAGTTGTCAGAAATGATAAGAAAGGGAGTAAATGAGATGTATATGTTCTCCTGGAAATCGTGAAAAGACATGAGACTATAGCCATACCTCCAAAAGTGAGAAAAATGGGTTGACAGAAAAATTTTGGATTTTTTTACTTTAAATCGTAGTAAATGAACTGTACTATCTGCCCATTGGTGACAAAGTTGTCAGAAATGATTAGAAAGGGAGAAAATGAGATGTATATTTTCTCCTGAAAATCGTGAAAAGACATAAGACTATAGCCTTACCTCCAAATGTGAGAAAAATGGGTTGACAGAAAAATTTTTGATTTTTTTACTATAAATCGTAGTAAATGAACTGTACTATCTGCCCATTGGTGACAAAGTTGTCAGAAATGATTAGAAAGGGAGAAAATGAGATGTATATTTTCTCCGGAAACTCATGAAAAGACATAAGACTATAGCCTTACCTCCAAAAGTGAGAAAAATGGGTTGACAGAAAAATATTTGATGTTCATGCTTTTCATCATAGTAAATGAACTGTACTATCTGCCCATGGGTGACAAAGTTGTCAGAAATGATAAGAAAGGGAGTAAATGAGATGTATATGTTCTCCTGAAAATCGTGAAAAGACATAAGACTATAGCCTTACCTCCAAAAGTGAAACAAATGGGTTGACAGAAAAATTTTGGATTTTTTACTTTAAATCGTAGTAAATGAACTGTACTATCTGCCCATGGGTGACAAAGTTGTCAGAAATGATAAAAAAAGGGAGTAAATGAGAAGTATATGTTCTCCTGAAAATCGTGAAAAGACATAAGACTATAGCCTTACCTCCAAAAGCGAAAAAAAATGGTTTAACTTCAAAATATTTGATTTTTTTTACTTGAAATCATAGTAAATGAACTGTACTATCTGCCCATGGGTGACAAAGTTGTCAGAAATGATAAGACAGGGTGTAAATGAGATGTATATGTTCTCCTGAAAATCGTGAAAAGACATAAGGCTATAGCCTTACCTCCAAAAGTGAGAAAAATGGGTTGACAGAAAAATATTTGATGTTCATGCTTTTATTCATAGTAAATGAACTGTACTATCTGCCCATGGGTGACAAAGTTGTGAGAAATGATTAGAAAGGGAGTAAATGAGATGTCTTTGTTCTCCTGAAAATCGTGAAAAGACATAAGACTATAGCCTTACCTCCAAAAGTGAAAAAAATGGGTTGACAGAAAAATTTTGGATTTTTTTACTATAAATCGTAGTAAATGAACTGTACTATCTGCCCATTGGTGACAAAGTTGTCAGAAATGACTAGAATGGGAGAAAATGAGATGTATATGTTCTCCTGAAAATCGTGAAAAGACATAAGACTATAGCCTTACCTCCAAAAGTGAGAAAAATGGGTTGACAGAAAAGTTTTGGATTTTTTTACTTTAAATCGTAGTAAATGAACTGTACTATCTGCCCATGGGTGACAAAGTTGTCAGAAATGATAAGAAAGGGAGTAAATGAGATGTATATGTTCTCCTGAACATCGTGAAAAGACATAAGACTATAGCCTTACCTCCAAAAGTGAGAAAAATGGGTTGACAGAAAAATTTTGGATTTTTTTACTTGAAATCATAGTTAATGAACTGTACTATCTGCCCATGGGTGACAAAGTTGTCAGAAATGATTAGAAAGGGAGTAAATGAGATGTATATGTTCTCCTGAAAATCGTGAAAAGACATAAGACTATAGCCTTACCTCCAAAAGCGAAAAAAAAATGGTTTAACTTCAAAATATTTGATTTTTTTACTTGAAATCGTAGTAAATGAACTGTACTATCTGCCCATGGGTGACAAAGTTGTCAGAAATGATGAGAAAGGGAGTAAATGAGATGTATATGTTCTCCTGAAAATCGTGAAAAGACATAAGACTATAGCCTTACCTCCAAAAGTGAGAAAAATGGGTTCACAGGAAATTTTTTGATTTTTTTTACTTTAAATGGTAGTAAAACAACTGTACTATCTGCCCATGGGTGACAAAGTTGTCAGAATTGATTAGAAAGGGAGTAAATGAGATGTATATGTTCTCCTGAAAAGACTTAAGACTATAGCCTTACCTCCAAAAGTGAGAAAAATGGGTTGACAGGAAAATTTTTGATTTTTTTTATTTAAATGGTAGTAATTTATCTGTACTATTTGCCAATCGGTGACAAAGTTGTCAGAAATGATCAGAAAGGGAGTAAATGAGATGTATATGTTCTCCTGAAAATCGTGAAAAGACATAAGACTATAGCCTTACCTCCAAAAGTGAGAAAAATGGGTTCACAGGAACATTTTGGATTTTTTCACTTTAAATTGTAGTGAATTAACTGTACTATCTGCCCATTGGTGACAAAGTTGTCAGAATTGAATAGAAAGGGAGTAAATGAGATGTATATGTTCTCCTGAAAATCGTGAAAAGACATAAGACTATAGCCTTACCTCCAAAAGTGAGAAAAATGGGTTGACAGGAAATTTTTTGATTTTTTTTGCTTGAAATGGTAGTTATTTAAATTACGATCAGCCCATGGGTGACAAAGTTGTCAGAATTGAATAGAAAGGGAGTAAATGAGATGTATATGTTCTCCTGAAAATCGTGAAAAGACATAAGACTATAGCCTTACCTCCAAAATTGACAAAAATGGGTTGACACAAACATTTTGGATTTTTTTTACTTCACATCGTAGTAAATGAACTCTACTATCTCTCCATGGGTTGTCCAATACTGATAAACCAGCACAACCTTTATAATAATCAGTGCAGTACAACCTCTCATATGTTTCTGCTAAATTACAGGGAGTCCTCAACTTACGAACGAGTTCCGTTCCTACGACTTGTCATAACCCGATTTTCGACGTAAGTCGGAATTTATACCTAAATTATACTGAAGTTAACACCTTATGTCACTCACTCTGTACACACAACACATGAAGGACATATAAAATACAGTAATTAAATGAAACAGTCATAAAAAAAGAGAGAACAATTTCTTATCTTTATTTCTGTGTTCGTATTTACGAACCAAACCGTGTAGGTCGAAACTAGGTGTTTTAAATAATTTATGGAAGTACGTCATAAACACGAAACATCGTAATTCGAGACTGTCGTAACCCGAGGACTCCCTGTATTTATTTCACGAGTGAATAATTTGGTTGCCCCTGGAAAAACTAAACTAGACACAGGCAAAAAACTATTTCTGGACTGTATGTGAAGTTTGAATTATTTTTTATTTACCTTTCATTTAACCAGGAAAAGTCCCATTGAGATTAAGAATCTCTTTTCCAAGGGAGACCTGGACAAGACAGGGAGTAGCAAAATGAAAACACAAAGTTACAGATAGAAAATACAAAAGGAGATAATTTAAAAAAAAATCAAGCATAGGGGAAACACATTTCAAAAGAGAAATTTAAAGGAGTCAATTTCTCCGCAAATGTTAAGCCGCGAATCAAAATGGATCCAAAACAGATGCGTAACAACATAATCACGATGCCATCATTCCAGCTGCCTGCTCACAGCATTGCATTGTTTGTTTGCAATGATTTGCATGCTCTTCAAAGTGCAGCTGTTGAAAAGTAAGCAATGGACACATGACAGTTAGCTACACATTAATATTTGCTGAAATAATACCAATTATGTAAAGCACTTGTCTAAAAGAAATTCTACAGCAGAGGTCACCAACCCTTTTGAAACTGAGAGCTACTTCAATGATACTGAGTTATAGGAAGGGCTACTTCAGGGATACAAACTTCCTGAATAGCAAAGTTGCATGGTTCAACTTTAATCATAAAATTATTATCAATAAAATAATAATAATAATAATCATTTATTTTTATATTATTATAATAATAATCATCATAATTGTGAATTAGAATCTTGAGTACATTAGGCTAATCAATGATGCGATTAAATTGACCACAGTGATAAATTTGATGCTATTAAGACATGATTTGGTAAACATATAAACAATGTTAGTCATTGCATAACTCCACAATTGCTGCCTCCACATAAATTTTGCCACAGTCAGTGATGTTCATTTTCATATGCTAAATTTTGCTTTCAATCTTTCTCTGTGCAGTTCACATAAAGATGACAAATACTGAAAAATAGAATTATTGTCACCAGTTTGAAGTTAACAAGAGTCTTTTGTACAGCCAGTTTATGATTCCCTCTCACTTACCCGTTGAAAGACTTAGTCATGGGCCCGAGCAACACGCCCAAGCTGTGAACATTCTGTAAAGTGCCTTCTGTTTCCTCGGTATCCTCAGTAGGTGATGTTATTGATCAGAATAGGATGTTTTAAGTGTAGAATAAGCAAATGTAACTTTTTTTTCTCTGCATGCACATAATATATGTGTAACAATTCACTTGCAGGAATAACAATGAGTATGATTATTTAATGTACTTGTTATGATAAAGCTGAGGTATCTTAACCTCTAAAACCAGATTGTCAACATTTGATTATTTTCCCAGTCTCATCGTATATTTTTGAGTTTCACCCTCAATGAGAAACGGTCATATTTGTATGGATGACATCATGCCTTAAAGTGGTTCTTTTATAGTCTTTCAGCAAATGTTCTGTAAAAATCTTAAATATTCTGTAGGTTGATGTGCTAACTAGTATGGTCGGTTGAGGCGCTCACCTCTAGGTATCGTCTCTGCTTGATATCCTAACCTGTTGTATGTGCGCTTGTTTGCTCTGGATAAGTAGATGTACATGTAAACTGGGGTTTGATGTGTTCTGCTGGCACAAGGGATTGACATCAGTTTTTATAACGGCACTTCTACTTTGTGGTAATTATTTTGTGAACAACCCTTTACCTTCACACAGAGAAGACCCCCACGGCATCATCCATCATACGCAAGTGAAAGTTACTGTACAACCAGTGGTTTTCAAGGCTGACTTCTTCCTATTTTTAATTGGTCAATATTCAAATCTCACACCCAATGGGTGGAGCAGTCTATGGAGAATTCTAGGGGGCTAATCTTGCATCAATGCCTGGTAAATGCACCTCGAATGTTGCACATGAATCAGACCTTGTTAGACATTACCTGTTCTAACCAACAAATTCACTGGATAAAATTGTTCACATGTTAACTGAAGTTGTGACCCATCAGCATGTTGCTAATGCTAATTAATGTGGATGCCACGTTAATATTCCTTAACTGAATTAATACTGCACCCCTACCCTCAAAAATGGTTGGATAGATGAATGTTTCAACTAAGATGTTCACTGTACGCAAACATTTTATCCACAGATTTAACATTAGATACTGCTGATCAACTTTTGCTAACTGACTGATCTAACTTGTTTCTGTGGTTACCGTCAATGACCATTAAAACCAGAGATGAACAACTATGATGGGGGACAACAAAGCTGAAGTATTGATATGGAATGGCACTCTTCTTGTCTGGAACTTCCTCATAGGTGCCTGTATATATGAAATATAATGTACAACCCGCAACCAATCAGAAAGGAGAATTGAACACAGCAAGAAATAAAGATCTAATAGACAACTGAGTGCCAGTTGCTCACTGAAAACAGAAACACTGAACTGAACCAGCCACTTTTTTTGCGTTGATTAACTGTAAACCAAAGTATGGCTGCTTATCAGTGTTACGAGCGGGCATAAGAGGCCAGCTGTGAGCCCACCGCAACTATAGGCCTTCGTTTGGTAGGGGTAAACCTCCCATGCCACGCCCTAACATTCCGTGCACACCTCTCCTGGACCCCAGAAAGATATGCCCCAGAGTTTTATCCTGGACTTGAGATGGCAGCCAACAAAGTCAAAGGTGCTTACCAAGTCCAGGTGCCACAAACCCCTCAGGAGGTATCTTTCGGGTCCCCGGCCAACTCCAGCATGCAGCCTTCCACTTTAACGGGCCAGCTCAGTCTGTGGTTTTCCTTTGTTCAAAGTTTTGGTTTTTTCCTAAAAGTTAGCTGCAGTCTCTCTTCCACCGTTGGTCTCCAGGTGGTGGCATAGAAATACCAGCGCTCTCTGTTCTCAGGTCTTTTCTTCTTTCTGCTTCTCTTCGAGACGACCATCTTCCACCAACTTTATACCTGCTGGCACTCAATCACTCCGCCCCCTTGCCATGAGACCCAACCAAACACTTAAAGGGACAGGTGCACCTTTGCATGACTCCATCTCAAGCCCAAGGATAACTACCATCACCAAAATATTCTGCAGCTAACTACTAAATAATTATTTATCTTTAATTATAGCAAATTTTAAAACACACTTAATACAGGACTTAAGGAGGCAACCCTACATGTGCACACAGGATCCAGAGCGGCGACTATGGCCGTAACAGTCCCCCCCCCTTAAGCCAAAATGACAAAACTACCAATCCCATACACTAATAACCACACACACAATTCATGCAGTTTAGTTTTGTATTTTTGGCCAGAAGCCATCATGCACCCCTACTGTTTTTTTTTTCCTTTTTTTTTTTTCAAACTACATCTAAGAAAAGAAATCCCTACAACCCAAATCTTTATATGGGCATAGGAGGCAAACTCCAGGGCCATGAGCATGGCACACACCTGTCTTGTGCTCCCTGGAAATTCCTAAATAAGCCTCAATTGTCTGTATCATTACTCACGAAACCAACCAACTGCAGCCAAACCCCCTCAGGTTCCACTCCGGGACAAAGCGTCCGCAATCACATTATCTTTCCCGGCTATGTGTTTAACCACCAACCCGTAAGGCTGAAGTATTAGGCTCCACCGGAAAACACGGGCATTCGTCCTTTGATATTTTGCCAAGAAGGAGAGAGGATTGTGGTCAGAATAAACCACAACATCCCCCACAACACTTGACACATAAATCTCAAAATGCTGGACTGCCAGCACCAAAGCCAAAGCCTCCTTCTCGATCGTTGAATAAGCCTTCTGGTGCTGGTTCAGCTTCTTGGAATAGTAGGCCACAGGCCTCTCCACCCCATCTGTCCCAACCTGGAGGAGGACCGCAAATACACATCACGCAAGGGGACCATTCCAAATTCCCCTCCTAGGCCTGCCAGAAGGACTCCCTTACTGGGAGAGGAAGGGACAGGCAGGTCCACAGCCTCTGCTAAAAGCAGTGACTGAGCTGCCCCTGTATCCCACAGAATAGTAATTGGCACCTCCTTGCCACCTTCAGTCACTGACACACTGCCTTGGGAGATGAAGGCGTCATAAACATTAGGACGGGCTTTAGCAAGCACCACTTGCTTCTCAGAGTCACAGCCATGCAAGGGCGCAGTCGCTGGCATCACCAGTGCCACTCCAGATGCCCCGTCCCTAGGACGCCCTGGGCATTGAGACCTAATGTGGCCTGGCCTTTTACATCCATGGCAAATAATCTCCCTGCTTCCATAAGAGCTACCTCGGCCCCTAGGTGCAGGGTGGTTAAAATGTCTCTGACCAAGCTGCTCTAGCCTGGACCCAGTGAAACCTAACCGCCCAGCAGCAGGACCCCCTGATGGCCCTTCAGAATCACCCTGAGGTTGCCTAACCTCAGACCTACTGCCTTCACCCGCCCTTAGCTTATCAGGGCCTCCTCGCCCAGTTGTACCATGATGAATAACCTCATACTGGTCAGCTAACTCTGCGGCTTCTCGTGCTGTACCCAGTTGGCGCTCTGCAATATATATCTCCACCTCCCGAGGCATAACATCTCTGAGCTGTTCCAGCAAGATCAGGTCACGGAGGCCCGCATAGTTATTGACCTTACAAGCGGTCAGCCAGCGATCAAAAAGAATTTCCTGCCGACGGCATGCATCAAGGTACGATTCCCCAGGCTTGCGCCTATAAGAGCGGAACTGCTTCCTATAAGTTTCAGGCACACCACCGTATGCAGCCAGCACAGCTTTCTTTAACGCCTGATAATCTAGGCAGACACTGCCATCTAAGGCAGCAAAAGCATGTTGTGCCTTTCCCACCAACACGCTCTGCACCAGCAATGGCCATTTCCCAACTGGCCAATCCAGCTCTTTAGCCACCTTTTCGAAGGCCTCAAAAAAAATATCGACCTCCTCTTCATCAAACTTAGGCAAAAACTTCACAGCTGACCCAATGTTGAATGATGGCTCAGAGTCTACACCTCTTTCCTGAGGCCCCCTCTCATTAGCCAGCCTCAATTTCTCCAGCTCAAACTGATGTTCTAACTGAAGCTTTTCTAGCTCATAACGATGGTTACGCTGCTCCTTTTCCAGCTGAGTCTGGCGCTCAAACTCTGCGTCCTGCTCAGCCCACAGCTCCTCCAAATGCAATGCTTCCCTCAACAGGTCAGCTAGCGCCTTCTTAGTTATGCCATCAGGTACATTCAAATCCTCATACTCAGCTAACTGCTGCAGCTGGGGTTTTGTCATGTATCGAAACTGTCGGCGCGAAGGCAACTCCAGCTGCTCCTCTGCACCAGCCGACACCAGGCTCATCGTAGCCACCGCAGAGACAATCCGCCCACCACACCGCTCACAAACACAAGGGAGAATGCTACCCTGTGTTTCAGGGGTGCTGCTTCCACGGATAGCCACACCACTTGTGCCACTGGACCTATGCCCAACACAATCTGCACTAACACGTGAGGTGTCCCCCCAGGACACCAACCGACCCGAGCTGGCCAGCACGATAACAGGTGAAATCACAAATGTTGGAAACAAACCACAACACCGCAATGCAAGCTACACTGCAATCACAGTTCCTGGTGTGCTCTACAGAAACTGATGCCCTTCACTGGGCATAAAACTAGAAGTGCAACTGCACCCCAAAATTTCCAACACCTGTCGGTAACAAATTCCCGCAAACAACCAGCGGTTCCTAAATGCCACCCCAACTACGCCACACACCACACAACATAGTATGTTCATCCACACAGAATATTACAAAGCTACACCTAGCCTTGCCTAACTATGGCTGTCTGTCACAAGACACCCAAACCCTACCAAGCTACAGCTATGCTCAATTAGCACCAGCAAGCTAGCTAACGAGGCGAAACAACCGCTCCCCTCAAACCAAGCAAACGTTCCTGTACCCGCAGGCGCATGTACGGCTCGGCTACTCCGAGTCCTGGGCTAGCACACCCAAGGAATCCTACCTAACCTGGCGATGTGCCCCCTTTAGCAGGCTAATAAACCCCAGTACTGCTAACCCTGCGCACAGGAATAGTTTGCTAGGAAAAAGCTAGGCCTAACTTCTAATACTCCTTATACATACTAATAGAGAAGGAAGGGAAAGAGCTATTAAACACAGACTTTGAATGCTTAATTGTAGATCAGTTTTAAAATGGATGATATAATTAGTGCTTATTGGTTGGTAAACTTAACTACTTGTGATCCAGCGGTTAGCCACAATGCTAACAAGCGGTTAGCCACAATGCTAACAAGCGTTAGCCACAATGCTAACTATCGGTTAGCCTAGTAAATCCCCACACTGATTTACAATATTGTATACATTCACAGAGCTGGGATCCCGGACGAGCCCCCAATTGTTACGAGCGGGCATTAGAGGCCAGCTGTGAGCCCACCGCAACTATAGGCCTTCGTTTGGTAGGGGTAAACCTCCCATGCCACGCCCTAACATTCCCTGCACACCTCTCCTGGACCCCAGAAAGATATGCCCCAGAGTTTTATCCTGGACTTGAAATGGCAGCCAACAAAGTCAAAGGTGCTTACCAAGTCCAGGTGCCACAAACCCCTCAGGAGGTATCTCCCGGGTCCCCGGCCAACTCCAGCATGCAGCCTTCCACTTTAACGGGCCAGCTCAGTCTGTGGTTTTCCTTTGTTCAAAGTTTTGGTTTTTTCCTAAAAGTTAGCTGCAGTCTCTCTTCCACCGTTGGTCTCCAGGTGGTGGCATAGAAATACCAGCGCTCTCTGTTCTCAGGTCTTTTCTTCTTTCTGCTTCTCTTCCAGACGACCATCTTCCACCAACTTTATACCTGCTGGCACTCAATCACTCCGCCCCCTTGCCATGAGACCCAACCAAACACTTAAAGGGACAGGTGCACCTTTGCATGACTCCATCTCAAGCCCAAGGATAACTACCATCACCAAAATATTCTGCAGCTAACTACTAAATAATTATTCATCTTTAATTATAGCAAATTTTAAAACACACTTAATACAGGACTTAAGGAGGCAACCCTACATGTGCACAAGGGATCCAGAGCGGCGACTATGGCCGTAACAATCAGACACTAGTTAATGGTTATTTACTGTAATATGAAATGCAGGAAACCAGCTGTAAAATGACATGACATTCAGGTTCACACACATACTAAAGAATTATAGTGATGTAGAGTAAATCTTCTTAAAAAAATGATTAGGGAATCAGGTGTGAGTGATTCACTCACACCTCTAGCTTCTCACACCCCTCCTTCTTCTCTTCATCTTCTGCCTTCCTGTGGAAAATCTCTCCATCTGGCTGCCTTCTCCAGTTCAGTTTTAGCACAGTTATCCCTTGCTCCGTCAGGTTCTGTTGAATCTGACAAACAAACGCAAAAACATTCTTTGTCTTAGATTAACATTCTTTTTACTCATAAAACAATGATTCTAAATGGGATTTCAGTTTGACGAATTACCAATTATTTTTGTTTTGGTTATTTGTTACAGATACAAACAGTATAAAACTACAGGAAGACAAAAAATGTAAATAAGCATTAATTTTCAAACCATAGTGTGGGGAAAAAAATTCTTTAAATTGCCATTTAAGTTACAGTATGACTGAAATTTTATTCTCTTTCGCTCTCTCTCTCACCTGCTGTAAGATGGATTGACTGACTGCAGGATCTTTAATGTTCAGAGCTGAAGTTGTGTTCAGCTCAACCCTCATTACAAACCCCCTCCACCCTGTAGGGTAACATACAAACAGTCAATACAGATCTTCTGACCAGGCAAATATAAAGTCTATCCAAACACATTCAGACACTCTGAGCAGGAAAAGCTACAGTAAGATACTATCCTGTATATCCACAGTATCCTGCATCGAGCCTGGATCTGAACACCTGAAGGGTCTCTGCCTGTAGTAACCTGTTCCGAGCATTCATATATCTCTGTGTATAAACTTCATGAAGTCAGTTTTAAATTACCTTAACCAACTGCCAGCCATACCTTCTTGTTTTGCTGACAGAACGTGACCCTGACAGAATTTGTAGTTATACCCAGGTAAATATTTTCTTTTCAGTACTGACAAACAGGTATGTCATCGAGGTGACTGTCACTCTCAGCAGAGGTGCAGTGTGCTTACCTGTATAGCAGATGAAATGTCTTTTGCTCTCACAGTCTATATCATCCCATTCCCCTGAGAGTCCAAACTTAACTTCAACGCAGGCCTCATTGCCCCCACTATTGTTGGGTTCTCCTATTTTCCAGTTGCGGTATGAAGAACTGCTCCGGTCTGACCACTTCCAGGACTCTCTGAACAGGCCAATCAGCACAAAGCCTCCTACACTTTCCGCAGCCTCCAGTATCTCCTGGTTCTCAGTCTGGTTCCTAACACTGACCAGGTCTGTGTGATTCTTCCTGCAGTGGGCCTGAGCCTCTCCCCAAGTCATCGAGTCTTTAACCAGGATGTATCCCTGTGCAGCACCTCCTGTGAAGACAACATGCCTTTGATTATCTTCTTCTGTGTTTGAGTGAATATGTGGGAATATTAGAAAAATATATTTTAGATTGAACAAAACAAACAATGTTCAAAAGGTGAATAATGAAAACTGAAAACACCCAGTCAAAAATGCAGCAATTTGTAAGCAAGTGTAAGGAGCCACAGACGCTGACCCTGCTACCCCTGGACAGGTCCCCCACCAAGGATCCACGCACCATGGACGACCAGGATACCAGAAATACTGGTATGTATATCCTTTGCTTTTCAAGTACAGGCCAGTTTATGCATGGACAGCTGCAAACACACTAACCTCCCCTTTCTTCCCCCACCAACTCACTCCAGCAGCCCTGCCTCTTGTCCTGTCCCTGAAATGTGAGAGTTCGGCACCAAGAGGGAGACCTCTCATGTGTTCCAAAATAAAAACCAAAGCTGTTACCCGGGACGCATGCCTCCCGATGCAGCTTTCGCTGTCAAGCTCTCTTCCTCGACTCTGGAGCAGGGCCTCGACACCAAACTGGAGAGGGAAGAAGCATGGTGACGGATTTCCTGCACCAGGATCTGCCACAGCGACCCATCCTCTACTTGATTGTGCACTCCTTGGTACAGGACCCCACTTTAATCTGGAACCTCTCCCACTCTTTCCAGATTGGTCCACAATAGGACCTCTGTCTCGCATCCCTAAATAAATACCAAAACTACACAGAGAAGGTGGAGTGTTGTGCCTTCCCCAGGACCACTGCCTCCTAAAAACCACTTTCGCTTTCCAGCTCTCTTCCTTAACTCTGGAGGGGCAGAGCAACAAGGGACACACGTACTCTAAATAACACGAATGGTCATGTCCCTTACTGAGCTGTGGACCAGACCGGCACATGCTACTAGCCTGGAGCAGCACTCTTCCACCACTGTTCTCTCCTTCCTCCCAAGCCATTCTCATCCTCCAGCCCACTCTTTGCCTCTCCGGGGAAGGGGTCTCTGGTAATCCAGGGAAGTGGTATCTGCTATCACCACACTCGAAAATGAATCAAAATACGACCGACAGAAAATCAAAAATTGCCCGGCTAAAATGTTCGTTTTCTACACCTGCAACTCTGGCACTTAACAAAGGTAGGGCAGTTGTGTGAATTCCCACACAAAGCAGGAGGTGACCATTTCATTTCACACTTGCATGCTTCACCCTTGCTCCCCAATTAACACTCTCGCGGGCTCAAACGAGGGTAGCAGCTGTCAGGCTTACCGCCAGACACAATCATCAGATTTAGCATTTCTTAAAATGTGATTCTTATCTGTTCATATGCTAAGATTGCATATTTATTTTTTATTTTTTTTGCAGACCCAAGGGTTCTGTCTGGGAAACGCACACAGCATAGAATGTTCACTTGGGAGGCAGACATGAGCAACATTCCTATGGGGAAATAAAAATATATATACTTCACTGCTGTGTGTGTAATGGGATAACAGGAGTTACTTTCTCTGAATTATCCTCCACTGCAGCGTGTAATGAGATGAAAGCAGGTAGGAATTCTCACCATCATAGCAGAAGAAGGGAAATTTATCAGAGCCATTACAGGGAACATCATTCCATTTTCCGCTGGACCTCATATGTACACAGTGCTCATTGCCCAAATAATTATCTGGTTGCTCATCATCCCAGTTCCAAAACGCAATCTCTCCCTTATTGTAGAACCACTTCCTGCTGTTGACCACTGCCAGCTATTGACGTCATCATACAGTCCTATCCAGGCACTATCATTATAACCACTGCCTACAACTCCCATCAGCACCTCCATTTCCTGTTCGTTTTTTACAGTGGCCAGGTCGATGTGATTCTCTCTGCAGTAACTCTGTGCTTCAGTCCAGTTCTTCTTTATTTTCACAAGGTGATACTGATGAGAGAGACAGGAGCAGATTGTGCAGAGCCCTATGGAACACACATACACACAAACACCATATACACACACATTAATATCCATTGACATATGTACACATGTATTAAAGTCAAATATTAATGATGTTTGCTTGAAATTGGCAAAACCAGAAACACGTACCGATATACACATATGTAATGCATTTTCTCTTACTCACATACAAAGGCGCATAGAAACTGACCTGAGACAAGGGAAATGAACACCCTCTGTTTCATGACTGAAAACTGGCAGAGAGAGAACATACAAATAGAGGTTACATTAACAAAAATTTTAACACAAACATTAACAAATAAAATGTCGATTAAGCAAGAAACCAATTAATCAACCCTTAAATTTACAAACAATAAACCAGATAATAAAACCTTATTTTTCACAGCACACATCATTATATGGTCACAACACACTTCATGGTGCCTATTGCAGTGCATTACTATAGACATGATAGTCATTGTTAAATAATTTCCATAACAAGTAGCATTTCACAAGACCTTACCTTTGTCTCTGCCTGTCTGTATTTGCTGTTATTTATAATGGTTTTTGTCTGCCTGTTTTTTGTCAGACTGTGCCTGTCACTGTTTAAACTCTCGGTATTGTACGGTTTCCTTTCCTCTACAGATAACATGCAAAACATGTTATTGATTCATGAAAACCAGGAAGATAAAAATGTCATATGGAAATCAATATAGGCTGTTTGCATGACACAATACTTAAGCATAACACAATAACAGTAATGGTGTTCTTGCTGAGGCCAGACTGGGGCTTGAGCCGCCAACCACAAGGTGGCTAAGGTACAGTCATGTACCTTAGCCACTAGACTACAGGTTACCTCCACCCTAGTTAATGTTTGGTCGCTTCTGGGACGCCTCTGAAATCAGTTCCACTGGCCAATCAGGTAGCGCTTTCCTCATGAATATTCATGAGTTTTTCCCCACCATCCAGTCACATCACTACAACAACAACCAAAACTCGGGGAAGGAAAAAAAAACCAAACAAAAACTGCCTTCCACTCACGCACTGGGGCCTGTTGCCCGCATTCTCCACCAATGTGACTCAGTGGCAGGTGTGACCACTGTGCCGAGTGGTGAGTGAAGGAAAACACAAGGAAGGTTGAACCAAAAAGGGCCAAAGGCCAATTTTTTACCCCTAATAGGGGAAAAGGAAAACTCTACAAAAGAAAGGTCTTAACACAAAATAAGGTCAAAACACAAACGCAGCGCAGCCATCCCAAACACAAAAAAAGTCCAAAGGTTCAGAGATCCCCTGCAGCCTCTCAGGCTGTGCTTAAATAGAAGGCCTAATTGAAGGCAAGTGCTCACAGCTGAGTTGATTAGGAATCACTCTCAGGTGAGCCTGCCTGTTTGTGCGGCCTCTGCTGTTTCAGCTCCAGTTCCTCTTCAGGCTGAGGGAGGGAACCAGGAGACTGACAGCAGTACTGTGGGAGGAGCTGAGGCGCTCGCTCCTCCCTCCACCTCTCCCGGCGTCACATCATTCATGAGTTTTTCCCACCATCCAGTCACATCACTACAACAACTGACCATAACTGGTGGCACCAGACCAGAAGAGAAGAATATGGACGATGAAAAGTTCATCCTTGAAGTAGAAAAATACAAGGTGCTGTATGACACCTCAGACCCTTCCTGCAAAGACAATAGCAGGAAGGAGAGGGCATGGAATGCAATTGCAGAAGTTTTGGGAGTGGAAGGTGAATATAATGTAGTAGAAGATACCATATAAATTGGCTACACTAAGCTAAATATCTACCATACATACATTTGCTATGTTAAGAAATCATTACAGGTATGTGCCGCATAAAGTCTGTTCGGGCAACGTCTGACTGCATATACGTTCATGGTCCCATTAGGTTATAACAGAGTTAAGAAATCCAGATCGGAGAACTGGAGGTAGCAGACGTAACCTATTTAACCCATATATTACAAATACATTAGTTGAAATACAGTATTGTATGTGTGACAAAACGCTCCACTTCTGAAACGCACCCGGTGGGGTATGAAACTGTACAGAGGGCGGAACAAAAACACGTCACTTATGTGAGTCACAGATCTGCGTCCAGTGGAAATAAGGTGTTAGTGTTTTTGCATTAATGCAAATTATCTAGTTACTGTTTACTGTTTTGGCACTTGGCTGTTGGTAAATCCCTTACCATGCTTTTGAACTTTTCAATGGTAAAAGATTACATGGGATAGTCGTTTAATCTGGCTGGCCGTGAGCACAATAATGACACCCAGAGAAATATATTTTGATGTATCCTTGTATGGAGGCGAGATCCGGGGGCTGCGTTCCAATACTCCAAATTTGTATCCTCCTCTCCTTCACACCCTCCGCCGATGTCCCTCCCTCCGATGTCCCAGGATTGGTTCAAGAAGCAAAGCTTCTGGAACCCTATTCTATTTGTTTTGATTTTTATTTGCTACCCTAGAAGTGCTTGTACAGCAAAACCTGTATATCTTACAGGAATCAAACTCGGCAGCTTGCCTCATATCCTCACCCATCTCTCAGGTTTGAAAAATGACACCGATTGGCCATATGATGGTGCTATAGAGAGCCAAAAAACATTTGGCTCATAACCGTTCAGTCAAAATTCTTTTAATTTGTAACAGACTCCCTGTACGCAACTGAACAAAAAGCATCTGGGACCATTTAAGTCATTGATATTGGATTTTCCACCATTTTTTTCAAAATTTTCAAAATGTCTCTCCCAGACGGTTTGTCCGATTTGCACACAGCATCTACTCACCAAGATGTAAAATCCAACCATAATAAAAGGTTCTACGTGGGAGCAATAAGCCAATTACATTTTTGGGCAATGTCCAATCATGATGATGAAACCAGAACTTTGATCAATTCTACATATTGAGGAAGTGTGTATTCTGCTGCATTTTGGTCAAAGGTCTTTGTAAAATCTTTAAGGATAAGGGGATAGGTCAAAGAAGATGGCTGCCATCAGCCAATCAGTTTTCAGCAGCCTTTAAACTGACTTAGATATGACGTATGATGATGAAACTTTGCAGCCTTTTTAAGGTTGCGTCAAAGAGCAACCTGTATGAAAATAAATCCCAACTGTCACAACGGTGGCACTTTACAGTATTGATGATGAAATATCTGCAGATATTTTGTCATGGGTACACAAAACTAGTTCTGGCAGATGTCGCATACCACAATGACTGAAGAAGCCTCTAAAAACGTGTACAAATGTGTGGTTTGCTTCCCTGATAGCAAACAAGGGCCACTCACCATTAAGTACAAAGGAGTAAAGTGGTTATAAAAATGCAAATGTAAATTAAGGTTTGGTGTGTCCTGTTGGTACATCAGTTTTTATAACAGTACTTATACTTTGTCATAATTATTTTGTGAACAACCCTTTACCTTCACACAGAGAAGACCCCCACGGCATCATCCATCATAAGTGAAAATTACAGGACAACCAGTGGTTTTCATGGCTGACTTTTTTTCTCTTATTAATTGGTCAATATTCCAATCTCATAACCAGTGGGTGGAGCAGTCCATGGAGCAGTCTAGGGGGCTAATCTTGCACCAATGCATTTTAAATTCTCTTTGAATGTTGCACAGGAATCAGACCTTGCTAGATGTCACCTGTTCTAACAAATTAATTCACTGGATAAAACTGTTCACGTAAAACTGATTTTATGACCAGTCGACGTGTTGCTGACGCTAATTAATATCAATGCCTCATTAATATTTCATAACTGAAGAAATACTCTTCCCCTACCCACAGAATTGGTTGGCTAGATGAAAGCTGTTTTAAAGCATTAGATTTAACATTAGCTATTGCTAAAAAACTTTTGCTAATAAACTGATATAACTCGTTTCTGTGGTTACTGTCAATGGCTGTTTAAACCAGAGACAACGAATTAGCAACTATGATAGGGGACAACAAAGCTGAAGTATTGATGAGGAATGGTGATCAGCACTTCTTGGCTGGAACTTCCTGTATACATGAATACAATGCACACCCCCCAACCAATCAAAAAGGAGAATTTAACACAGCAAAAAATACATTGTGCAGAAATGCAGATATATATTGTGTTGGCACTCCATCTTATAGCATTGTACACAAAGTGATGGTATCTAACAGACAACTGATTACCCGTTGCTCACTGAAAAAAGAAACACTGAACTTCACAAGCCACTGATTAGCAGTTAATTACTGTAAGGAATAAAATATAACTTACAATGTTTTTGTTGCCAACTAGTTACTGTGAATTTGGCAAATGGAATGTTGTACAGTTGTTGTTTTTTTTTTTTTGCATTGATTAACTGTAAATCAAAATATGGTTGCTTATCAGACACTTGTTAATAGTTAGTTACTGTAATATGTAATACAGTAATGAGCAGGCAACCAGCTGCCTGTAATTAAATGTAAAATTGCATGACAATCTTTACAATGTTTGGTTTACACACATGTTAAAGGATTAGAGTGATAAGTTAAGAAGAGTTCATCTTCTTAAAGAGATAACTACAGAGAATCAGGTGTGCACAGGTTCACACCTCTGACTTCTCACACCCCTCCTTCTTCTCTTCATCTTCTGCCTTCCTTTGGAAAGTCTCTCCATCTGGCTGCTTTCTCCAGTTCAGTTTTTGTACAGGTATGCCCTGCTCCTCCAGGTTCTGTTGAATCTGACAAACAAACACAAACATGCTGTTCACCTAAGAATATCATTCAATTTACTCATAAAACAATTCTAAATTCTAAATGGGAGTTTAGTATGGTTAATTATATTTTAGGTGTAACTCTGACGTATTTCACTTTGTTTTGTTTATTTGTTACAAGTGAAAACAATATAAAACAATGGTAACAAACTATTACAATGATGGAAGAAGACACCAAACAAAACATATGAACTGACTTTGAAATAATCGTGAGGAAAATATAATTAATCATTTTTATTTGAACTGTAATTCAACAAGTATGAATGAAATTTTCTCTCTCTATCTCACCTGCTGTAAGATGGCTTCACTGACCACAGTATCTTTTATGTTCATATCTGAAGTCGTGTTCAGCTCAACTGTCATTACAAACCTCTTCCTCACTGTCGGGACCAAAATACACCGGTCAACAGGGCATGGTCACAAATACATAGTCAATACAGGCTCTCTTACCAGGGTAATATAAGAGCTGTCTAAATACAAGTTCAGATTATCAACAATAAGATATGTGTGTAAAGCACAGAGACACAATGAGAGAAGCACTGGAGACCTGTGAGCTCACAGTCATGAAGCATCTCAGACTTGAAGTGCTGATCTAGGATCAGAATTTTTATGTCCATATCCTACCTTTATCCATTATGACCTAGAAGGAAAAACTGATCCTATATCAGTGCAGTATTCATAAAATATCTCAGAGAGAAGGTGCTGATCTGGGATCAGGTTTCCGGTGTTCACATGCTAACATTGTCCATTGTAACCTGAAAGGCAATCGAATCCTAGATCAGCACCTGTATTCATAAAGTATATCAGGGTAGGAGTGCTGTTCCAAGCACTGATATCTCTCTTTATGTGAAGCTACTGTTACTAATTTCCACCCACGCCTTCTTGTTTCGTTGACAGAACATGACCTGACAAATCTCTCTGAGTTCTTTTCAATAGGCCACTGTTACTCTCACACCTGTATCACAGGTGCAGTTTTCTCACCTGCACTGCAGAAGAAAAACTTTTTGCTTTTACATTCTAGATCGTTCCACGTCCCCGAGAGTCCAAAGTCAGCTTCAGCACAGGACTCATTTCCCCTGCGATTGTCGGGCTGTGTTTCATTCCAGTTGCGGTATGAGGAGTTGCTCTGGTCTGACCACCTCCAGGACTCTCTGAACAGGCCGATCCACACCCGCTCTCCTGCTTCTTTTGCAGCTTCCTGTACCTCGTTGTTCTCAGTCTGGTTCCTCACACTGGCCAGGTCTGCGTGATTCTGTCTGCAGTAGCTCTGAGCCTCTCTCCAAGTCTTCTGCTCCTTAATCAGGATATATCTCTGAGGAAGATTTTCTATAAAGACAACAGCCTATAAAGACAACAGCCTGTGTGTGTGTTAATGTGTGTGTGTGTATACATATATACAGATTATCTTTCTCTGTGATTGAGTAGATATATGGAGTAACGAGGAGTCTGTGAGTGTAATGAGATAATATGAGTTGCTCAGTTTGAATCTGAGTCCACTGTTGTCTGGTAAATGAGATAATATGAGTTGCTCAGTTTGAATCTGAGTCCACTGTTGTCTGGTAAATGAGATAATATGAGTTACTCACTTGGAATCTGAGTCCACTGTTGTCTAGTAAATGAGATAATATGAGTTACTCACTTTGAATCTGAGTCCACTGTTGTCTGGTAAATGAGATAATATGAGTTACTCACTGAATCTGAATCCACTGCTGAGTGTAATGGGATAGAATGAGTCGCTCCCTGTGAATCAGACTCTATTGCTGTGTACAATGAGATATAAGGAGGTCGTCCCTCCAACTCAAACTCCTCAGCTGTGTGTGTAGTAACGTAAAAACAGGCAGAAATTCTCACCATCATAGCAGATGAAGGGAAACATATCACTGCAGGGACGATCATTCCATTTCCCGTCTTTTAGCATCTCTACACAGTGCTCTTTGCCTTCATAAGTGTCTGGTTGTTTAATATCCCAATTCCAAAACTCAATCTCTCCCTCATTGTAGAAACCTTTGTCTGACCACTTCCAGTTATTGATGTCATCATACAGTCCTATCCAGGCACTATCATAATAACTACTGCCTACAACTCCCATCAGTGCCTCCATTTCCTGTTCATTGTCTATGGTGGCCAAGTCGATGTAGTTCTCTCTGCAGTAACTCTGTGCTTCAGTCCAGCTCTTCTTTATTTTCACAAGGTGATACTGACGAGAGTGGCAGGCACAGAGTGTGCAGAGCCCTGTGGAGCATGCACACGCACACGCACGCACGCACGCGCACGCACGCACGCACGCACGCACGCACGCACGCACACACGCGCGCCAAACGCATGCACACGCGCACACACACACACACACACACACGCACACGCACACGCACACACACACACAAACACCAAAAACATACACAAGAATATCCATTAACATATGTACACACACATTAGCGTAAAACATTAATGATGTTTCCTTGAATTTGTCAAAACCAATAACATGCAAAAAAATGTACTCATACGAATTAACATATTTACATATTTTCTGTCACTCACATGAACAGAAACTGACCTGAGACAAGGAGAACCAGCATCTTCTGTTTCATGACTGTAAACCTAAATGAAACCATACAAACAGAGACCACAATTATCATTATTAAGAGGTACTTAAAGTAAACTGTCAATCAACCAAGAAACCAATTAATCAACCAATAAATTCATAAAAATTTTAAAGCACGCACATTTATGGTCACAAAATACTTCATGGTATGTATTGCAATTCACTGCCATAAACATCATAAATAATTAATTTCCATCATTATGTGTAGCATTTGAACAAACCTTACCTGTGGCTCTGTCTGTCTGTTTTTCTAGCTCCTTGTGTCTGCCTCTCTCCTTAAACTGTACCTGTCAGTGTTAAATTTAACACAGTACCTTTACCTGTAAAGATAACATGCAAAATGTGTAATTTAAAAGCTAAATTGCATAGACCAGCAAGCAATAAAGCATTTTCTCCAGACTGTGTAGCTGTATTAGAATGTTAGACTAGAGCTGTTGGTCATTTTTCTTTATTTTGTACAAAGATTCTCAAATATTTTTCAGGTGACCCACTTCAACCAAATTTTTTATATGAATGACAAAACAACTATGAGATAACATACAAGATGTCATTCTTTGGAACCGCTGCGGTGCAGTAAAAGGCATGAGCCAAAGGCAATGTGAACGACCAGCACGGCCATTACAATAGTCACAGTACAGTACAAACTCTCATATGTTACTGCTTTTAGGTAAACACAGACAAAAAAATCATCAATGTCACATTTTTGTAACTCTCAATAGACAACACCCCACAAATAAAAATAGATACAAAACTAATTTCTTAACAACATAAGAAATAACGACACTCTCATGTCTGTGGTGTTTTATCGCATGCAAATATTGATTCACATGCTCCGGTAGCTCATCCAGTAGAGCGCATGCCACGTAAGGCCTAGCCCTTACTGCAGCGGCCTGGTTTCGAATGCGGCATGGGCTGTTTGCTGCATGTCCTCCTCTCTCTCTCCCCTGCATTTCCTGTCTGCCTCTCTGCTGTAAATATCAAATAAAAGTGGAAAAATCCCCAAAAAAAAATATTTAAAAAAAGTGCAGGTGTTAAAAAAGCAAGGGCAAAAAAATGAAGGGCAGAGGAAATGGAGAAAGCATTGTTGGAGTGCCAATACTGGCCTTAGTTTGCTTCTTAATCGGTCTGTTGACAACTGCAAGGAAAATATAAATCGAGCACCAATTATTCTCCCTGAATGGCTTCCAGTACCCTCAAAGGGAGCTCTCTAACCTGTTGATGACAAATCAGTTGAAATGTAGTAAGTTATGCAATATTATTGGCTGGAGTAGAAGTATTTATGCAAGTAGCCAAGTGTAGCGGAAATGTGGTAGTCTAGTTACCTAGCGATGACTGTTTACGATCATTAATTCGGTCAGAGCCAACCCAGCATCACAGTGGTTTTGAATGGTGGTTAGTGTAGATCACTCATGTTCCCACTTCCTTCTACATTCAAGGGAGTATGGAGCTAAGTAGATTAATTGTGGGAAGCATGAACCATGGTCCTTCAATGTCTTTCCTCGTTGCAGGTATACAGTTCAGATATTTTTGGGAGATCATGTGTGTATTTTTGTATGGAGAGGCGGCGGGACAGAGAGATCTCCCTGGCTTCTCAAACATAAACTCCAGGGCCTCATATCCATGAGAATGTTTTGGAAAATAATTCCTTGTCTCATTTCTTGGGGTAAATGTTACTTGATGAATTGAGAAAATATGAATTGGCTTTAGTAGAAAATCGATATGCTACATGTGCTAAACATTGTTTCCTTTTTCCATTTCATTGTGTAATTATGTTTAATATTTTTGAGAGAAAACAGTGATATCAACACATACTTAAGGTACAATATATCTCAGCTATGACACCCAAACGTTTTTAGAACTAAATATGAACATTTTTTAGAACAAAAGTGAATCAAGGAAGCTGAAACTCAAAGATACAAGGTCACACAAACCTATGGCAGACGTACAAAACGAATGAAAACCTTTGAGAATGACAAACTTTCACTTGTGATTAAATCTCCAGACATAGAAAAGTAATGAATCCTTTGACAGTGTTAGTTGAAAATAGAACAAAGGAATTCATTGTTCATTAAAACAGCTGACTTTGAGGATACAAAGTCCATGTCAAAGCACTTTGATTCTCAGAGCACTATTTCAGGCAGTTCAATTAAGGGAAACAAACAATTACTAAAGGTAAAACAGAGGAAAGTTGAACTGGAAGCAGGCAAGGCTTAGTGAATTCTCTCCCAGAATTTGCCTGCAGGAAATATATAAATTAATAAATAGATTATTAATGCTTGCTCCATCTGTGTTAGGGCACGTTCACACATTTGGATTTCATGGACAGAGTGAAATGTACAGTCATATGCTCCAACCAAAAGAACAAAATGACTTGCAACACATTCATGGCCTGAAAAAAAAAAAAAGATATTTTTCTTTAGAAAATGTCACACACATGAAAGCACGTCGTACGATCGAGGAGGAAACTCGTTCGGACAGGAATAATAAAACAAACTGTTCAATGTGCATGTCACCATGGTAATGCTCTTATTTGATGCTCAAAGTTTTCTGTGAGATACACAATGACTCTCTTCTTTTTCCATGCATAAATGTTTCATTGATCTTTGGTGAACATAGTTTTGAAATTAGACATGAAGTTGCTTTTATTGGACGATTAGTGCCTATTTTTCAGAGTTCAAGCTGCTAGCATCAAAGGTGCACGTCTAAATTCTTACCCTTTTTCATCCCTGCTTTTCAAACACAGAAAACATTACACCACATGTAAATCATTTCTGTATCACTGGGAGGAAGGCATCAAATACATGACATGAATGAGAATAGCTGATATGCACTTGAAATTTTTTTCCAATGGTTCTGTCTATTTAAAAACACAGGCATAATGTAATGAATGTTAATGTGTTACTCCACAAGCATCCTGGTTTAGAAGTGTATATTTCCATCTATATTGTCTGTGAAAATAGAAATGCACACTCTCACCAAACATTACATTGTACTCCCGTTTCTGATTCATAGAATAATGAAGACATTCAGAGTCTACAGGCGACATGGGTGAAATGATCAATTATAAAAGGACTCAATAAGAAGTGGACAGTCTCATGACGAGTATGTAATTATAACTAGGTCAACATGTATTTGATATTTTTCTTTCTTTTACATTCCAGCTAAGTAGTAAAAACAAGTGAATTTTATGTAGTAAATAGGACAGGCTCATCCTATTACAGCACATTGTACCACACAGAAATATCCCATGGCAAACATATGTGCATGCTTCATTTACAGTATTATATCTTTATATATGCTATGTACATTTTTATATACATTTCCACAGGCCACAATCTTCTCCCCTGCTCAAAAGAGGGGGAACTCCTGAGTCCCCACCCTCCATGCATAATTAATGAACTATCAGGGAAGGATCAAAGAAAATCTGTATTGATTTACATATTAATTCAGATCTATGGGGAGACAAGACAGAGTTACTATTTTTATGGAATACTTTTAACCTTTTCACCCTCTGGTGGTTTTGGATGTTTTGGACTCTCATGAAGTTTGGAGGCAGATATACATTATGTAGGTATATGCTGTTTATGCTACATGGAAGCTTCTAGGTTCAAAATTTGAGGGGCTGAAAAAATAGATAAATAAAGGCAGAGACACATTCAAGAAACACTTGGCGAACTTTATTTGTAAGGCAAAATGAGATCATTTCTGGTGCTGGAGATCCTTTCTCTTGTTCACTCATTGCTGGTTGAGGATGTGGGTCCAACATTTCACAAAAAACGCTCATAAAGTGTATCTGAAATAAAAGTGTACCCATCTATAACATTTGGCCTTCAATTGGCCTTCAAAAAAAGAGTGAGCATCGTCCCTTTGTGGTAAAGGGTAAAGGTAAAGGTCTTTTGAGGAAATAAGAAGGAATGAATATAAATACAAACGAAATAGATTAGCTTTCACTATCCACAGCAGGAACCAACGTGAAAAAGGGAGAAAAGTTGCTCTTTTCCTCAGTATTGTTACGTGAGGAGCACCGAAAATAAGATGTGACAGAAGATGTTTTTGAATGCCCTGGATGAGAATCCTGCGGAGGGGGCTCGTTGTTCTGTAGCTAAAGCAGTTCAAAAACAAAGAAAGTACAGGGTGTTATTCCCAAAAACACCGATCGCCTCCAAGCTGCAGGATCACAGCATGAATTTTTAATGTGTGTAGAAAGCGCGCTCGTTTCTAGCAAACGGCTACCGCAGAGATGATGCCACATGTGTAACATAGCCGAGAGTGCAGTGAATCAGTGGCGAGAGTTGGTGAACGATATAAAGAGTGGTTCAAACTGGATTCCTATGCACAGGGGAACAGAGCGATACCGAACAAACAAAAGCCTAATCCAGGCCATTGACATTTATACAAAGCAATAAGACTGAACAAACCAGAGATTCTGAGAGTGCACAAGCTGTCGGTTTAGAGTTGGATTGGATCAGTCCTTTCTATATTTGTACAGATTATTAACGTCATTTAATATAGCCCGCCTTATCCACACTGACGTGATTGAAATTAATAGTAAAGATTTCACAGATTTCACGCTAACTGCTGCGACCCAGTGAAAAGATAAAGACAGAACACAGCGCGAGCAAACAATTCGAAACGGTGCTCGTGGGGAAGATGTAGGAAACTGTATGCAAAGGAAAGACGAATGATCATGCATGAATAGCAGAAACGCTGAAGCAGCGGGCAAGAAATGTTCTTCAGGGTTTGACAAAGGTCATGTGAGTGAGGCAATGAGCTGTTCTCACACTGCTGGGATCTGTATTCTCTTACTTGGAAACTGGAGAAAAACACATAGACCTATATTCTACCACTTGGATACTGGAGAAAAGAAATGGTTTTGAAATGCACAATCAAAATGGCGATTTGTACCGACAGGAGTCTAAAAGGGGGAAATACTTGGATGCAATGAGGATTTGTGAACAAGAACAACTTCTCTGATGTTTCAGATAAGCATAATTGCTGACTCTAAAGCTAGCATGCTGGAACACCAGCAGCAGCACTTGAAGTCCATTAACGCACAGGGTAACAAAAGAGACAGTGAGTAAAAGAGGGAAAAGACCGGCCAGGAAAGAGTTTTGTTCAGTCTCAGAATATGTACAGCACAACATGGAATTCCATCAAAATATTCAGAGGAAATGAAAGCAAGTGATGAAAGCAAATGACGAAAGCCATTGTAACACTTGTCATGCTAAAAACTTGCACCCACAACTCGTGGGACTAGCTTGAAACAGAATAATTCCCTGGCATGAACGAGAATGCATCTTGTGGGAATAAAAGGAAGGCGTTGTCCTGGATGTTTGAGGAAAAGCCCGGAAAGAGTCAGGGATGGACGGACACAGACTTGTGAGGACGAGTTGTGAAACAGAGTCCGCAGGGGAGGAGTGAATCTCCGTGGTTACGTAATAGCTTTGACAGCTAGCACTTACCTTGACCCCACAGGGTCCAGAATCACAATGTGTTCCTGACGTACTGTATTTTGGAGGCACTTTAGTAAGACTGACCAACGATTGTAAAGCAACAGTCGACAACAGTAAATAAATGTAAATTACAATCACACCGTTCCATGCTCGACTTCCTTACCTCCTTCTAAATGCGTTCATGTTGTATAAAAATGTATTCCTGTCATCACGTCTACACTGTCTTTAATGTAACTCAGTTCATTGTGGTAGAATTCAGAAGAATCGGACTTTCTATACTGTGTGAATGAAGCCAGCAGAGCTGTAATCAGTCAAGGATAAAGCGAGACGCTAAGGTCAGAAAGCATTAACAATGTCTATATGCACAGCTCACCCACTCTGCTGGCCTGCTTTTTCAGGGTCACTTGCTCCATAGATTGGATTACTCAAATTGCCTTGATGCATAATCTTTCATAAAATGCTGCAAGCTCTTTCAGAAGCCAATAAAACCAAGCTATTCTTGCTGAATGACTTGTTCTTTCTTTCACTTTGAACATGGTTTTATTTATTTTATTATATTTTTTTCCCCAGTGAGACATCCTTTTGTCAAAGTGGATTATCATTACATTTTGATGAGAGACAGTATGAAGCCAAATGTAATTTGTGGCTTATCATGGTGTGAAATACCTTTCTGTGGTTCTGTCTTATCCTTTAAAACTAATCATAATCGATATATCCTCATGCATTCTAGCTAGTGATTCACACATACATCAACACATTCCATGTCCCCTGGAATAATAAAAAAGGTGTACTTGTCATTGTTTTTATATTAAGCATTTCAGTTCCAGGTTCACTCTAACAACATTGGGCCTCGTCCAGATGATCAAATGCCAGTCAGCACAAGGAATAGAAAACAATGGTTGTCAGATAAACATTTTTCACCCAAATTTGTTCTCAGTTTACTGTTCTTGAATCAGTGCTGCCATCTTGGAGAATCACCATATAATAACTGATTTCTGATCCACAGGAGTTCACATTACATCCTATCCCCCGCTTGGTTACCTGGTAGAGGATATTCTTTATAAGGTACTGTACAGTTTACTAGCAGCACTCGTCCAGATGATCAAATGCCAGTCAGCACAAGGAATAGAAAACAATGGTTGTCAGATAAACATTTTTCACCCAAATTTGTTCTCAGTTTACTGTTCTTGAATCAGTGCTGCCATCTTGGAGAATCACCATATAATAACTGATTTCTGATCCACAGGAGTTCACATTACATCCTATCCCCCGCTTGGTTACCTGGTAGAGGATATTCTTTATAAGGTACTGTACAGTTTACTAGCAGCACTCGTTTCCCCTGTTTTGAATCCTGCTATTTCAATGGAACCTCCAGGCCTACTTTACCTTGGCTACTTTACCTTGGCTTTACTCTGGCTGCAGCCAAATATTGCTCCGATAACAATTTAGAAACTACTTCAGCTATTTTTCAGAAAAATTAACACACACCCTTCTGTTCTTAATAGCTACAGCAACATCTGGAAAAAAAAAAAAAAAAAAAAGTCTTCCAGTGGTGTGACCACGATATGATCCCAGTGGGAACTTCAAATCAAACAATGCTTTACAGGGGTCACATTCACTTCCTTCTGATTAGAGCATCACAGGATATGGCAGCTTTTTTTTTTATCAGGTCACATTCTGAATTTTGCCTGAATACACCTCATCAGTCACTCTGGTACGACAGATGACTCGCTCATATATCATGTTTAATGAATAATTATATTGATCGGGAACAAGGGCAGAAATATTGGCAGAAATGGACAAGTTAATTAACCCAGGAAAGAGTCATACCTTCATACGCAGAATGGTGGACTTTTGTAGATTGTATTGCAGATTGTTCATCATTGTTTGAGCATAACTGTGTGGCTACAATGCAAAATATTGTTCAGTTAAAAAGTGTGCAGTACTAAAATAATAATATAGTACAATAATATAAAGATGCACTATTAACTTTAGTTAATAGTGCAGAGTGTTGTTGTTATCAAAATATTCAGTTTATGGGCCACAGTTTTATGTGCATTAGCACAAGCAGAAGTCATGCTGTTTTCCTCAAATAGGCCTGCCCTCATTTTAAAAAATACATTTCTATACACTCACATCTGGCATTTCAAATAGAAGACACATATTTATAAAATAATGTAAAATAAATGCTGTATCCACTATTTTTGTAAGGCAAACATTGTAATCACGATGGCCCCTCAAGTTTAGAACTATACGGTTGTAGTATTTTAATTAAGAGCATACACTGTCACAGAAATATGGCCTCATGTATTCTTACCCCAGTAATCATACAAAATTAAGATAGCCTACGGTTCAACATTGATAAACATATGCCCAGACCCTTAAAAGCTCTACCAAGAATTAGCCATATATGGAGGACTAAAGATATTGTTAACAGAAAGCAGCCAGATTTTCTATATTGCCATAACAAGTTCAGGTGGTCCACTTTGGAATTTATCCTGTATGGACAAGTTTTCTAAAAGAGTGTACATTTTTGCTGTTTTTTATTGTTAAACACTAATGGATGGCAAAGTAGAAATATACATAGTTTAAACGCTTCATTGTCTCGCATGCCGTTTATTTAATGTCGGTGGGCTTTGATAAAGCGTTGAATCCACAGTGTCTGCAGGAAGCTGTCGACTGCAGTGATCTGAGTCTGGCACCAGGTTTCTGCAGCACACTCCACATTTGAGACTGCACCTGACGGCCTAAAATGACTTTAAATGAATTCTTTTTAGTTGTGGACATTGAAAACCCTCTGTCATGACACTGCAATTACTGTGTCTTGGGGGAAAAGTGAGAAAACAAGCACTTGTCAAAGTTTTATCATTCAGTTCAATTTTTGGTTGTTGCTACACTGTGGTGGATCAAGGCAAACTAATATATTTTTTGTCTGTAAAGTTTATTCTGAGACAGTGTTTCTTTTAAAATATCAGATTTTCAAATGAGTAAAAGATTACAGTCAAACAGTCAGCAGCGTGTCCTACATATATTTTGGCAGGTGTCTCACTCGTTTCAGACTTTAACTTCTTAATGTAAATAAATAATTAACTGAATTTGGTCTATTTACAAACAATGTACAGTTTGGTATATTTACAAACAACATAGCATTTGGTCTGTTTACAAACAACACAGTGTCGTCCCGCACCATTTTTATCAAACCCATCTGTGCTGCCGTTGGCCAAATGATTCTATGGAAGCGTTTGGTAAATGTACCTCTTGACGCTGAATACATTAATGTGACAGCGTATCAAGAAATCAATGTGAACTCGCTGTGGTGCATGGTAAGTTACTAGCAATAGATCACTTTAAAAGGAAATTGGACATTTACGTTGTAAAAAAGAATCGATCGCTGCCAGACCTGCCAGCACAGACCTAAAGTCCGTATCAGGTGGAAAAGTGACACACCTTACACGCACCTGACTGCCTTATTTACATACGCACTCTCCGCTGACTCTCGGTCAGGTGTTGCTCAGAGCTACCCGGAAAACATTTAAAGAAAAACACAGAAGATCACGGGTAAGTAAATCTAAATTTGAGCTATTGTGAAGCAGTTATCATAAGAAGGAACCCGAATATTAAAAACTATATTTAGATGGTTTTTCTTTTCTTTTTAAAGAAAACAGTATTTTTCTTAAAATCCTGAGTCGAGTGGTAATGGGTCGTGTTTATGTAACAAGAAAGGGGAAAAGATAACACTAGTTTACTTCTCATTTTGAACCAGCTATGTTAAGTTTTCTTTACTTTCTTTTTTGTTTAACCATAAGTGCATTGAAAACAGCCAAAGGATAATAAGCTCCAGCTCGAGATTAAATTATTACCTTCGCTTTAGCCGCCCCGTGTACACGGAAATAATTCGAGGATAAATTGAATATGAAGGCCACTGTATCAACCCTTTACGTTTCGACTGAAAGTGTCTGTTAATTTAAATCCTATTCATAAATTCATGAATACCAAAACTCATTACACGCACACACCAAGCAAGGACGAGCCATTTATGCAGAATGGACTACTGTAGCCTGTAAATTAAATTTCGCGTTTAAATTGGACTGCAGACTGCGCACTGCTTGGATTATTGCCCGTCGGGGGAATTCATAATAACCTTTATCGTTCTTGTGGACATGTAAGGGATAACCAACCTTCAGTGGATTGGATTTTTGAAAAATAGTTATTTAACGATTTAAATTGTCTATAAAACTTAATCAAACGAAATGAGTTGTCATTAAACATAACTCGGTAGCCGTGATTGAAAGCATATTGACTTTTGAAAAACGTATTTTATTAAGCGTACACTAAGCTTGTTTTTGGATGGTTCCATAACGCGTACGACTGTTGTGTCGTCAGGAAGTAGGTACAATCATTTTATGTTCACTCTGTCTTCCGAATGAACAGGACCTTGTGCCTCATCCTAACTTCAAATTCACTTCCATTCACTTCAGGAAACAACCTGGTAACAACCCTGTCAACACGGAACTTTTTTGCCAAGTGGATGTTGTAGTTAAAGTACATTTCCCCCCAGTTATCAACAAGGAAATAATTTTGTACATAATTTTACTTCATGCTTAGCTTGTCTAGAAAGTTCCGGGTAGTTTACCATCTCAGGAACGTTACCATGCCCACATAACATAATTGGACCAATCACAGGAGTACATAGCAAGCAGACATTCCATCCAGAGCAATAAAAAGATAGGATATACAAATTAAGCCAAATTTTTGTTCATTGTGGATTGGCGACATTAAAGTACCAGGGGTAAGGTTTCGAGGTAGTTTTGTAAAATGAATGGAAGTGAATTAGAAGTTTGTTTGAGGCCTACATGGACAGGCAAAAGATTTGGTTCATTTGGAACAGAAAATGATTCCACCACATGAAGGCGCTTCGGAGTTAAAGAAGCCATAGCGCTTGATGACTAACTGAAGTGAAATGCCCCTTTGACTCTGTTATGAGTAGAGTTAAAACGAATTGCCAATGAGGTCTTTGAACTCAGCCCTTTGATCAAAACTTTGTTCTCCACAGCAGAACAAAATTATTCAACCTCAGTCAGGCTCTGCCAGGATATGGTAAAACCACCTGATTATGGTGTCATGAAACTCCATGGCCCCTAATTACCACAAATTAGTTTAATTTGTCAGGCTTATAATCTTACAGTTGTGAGCATGGAATAAATGCTTCTATCAATTTCTCTAAATAATAGTAATGAATGTTACTTTTTTTCTTACAAAGATTAACTGGAAGGAAAGGAGCAGGTGCAGTCCAGTAGTTAAATGGTTAAAATATATGTCCTTGTTTTCAGCTGTGGATGCAACAGGCCTTGGTCATATAACGGCCATGGAGCAGAGGAACGTTCAAGAAGAACTGGAGGAGCAATTCAACGATGTCCTCACAAGACTGCAGTCAAAAGAGCTCTTTCAGTCCGACTGGGACATTGCCTCCTTCGCGGTCTTTTTCATCTTCGTCGGTGAGAGGAAGGGCGACAAAGCGGCCGAGTTGCCGTTGTCATTTGGCATGTCACTCCGACACATCCCTGAGATTGCTTTACGGAGGTCAGCTGTGTCATTAGGACTGAATGATGACCGGCTCAAATAGCCCAGTCATTCCTGTTCTGAACTTGCTATATAAATTGCCCACAGCAACAAGGTGCGGGCCTTTTTATTTTTGGAAGCCTCAGATAGTTACAAAACAGCTGTCTTCTCAGCTGCTTTTGCTTAAGGAACAGAACGCAGACCCAAGCTAGAGCATTTTCACTGATGACCTCAGATACCAATTAGCAGGCAGCTGTAAAAACAAAGACTGCAGAGGGCAAGGGTGGACTTAAAAACAGCGTGAGCGTGTATTTTGGGAAATGCGCCACCTCATAATGAATACCTCCTTCCTTTGATTCAGACCTCTCCGGCTTGTTTTTGCAGGCACTGCTGTAAAACGCGCTAATGGTCGTTCCCTTTCAATTAAGCCACTTCATTTTCTAATCACAGCCCAGCATCGTGTTCCAGCATTAATTAAAAGTCCAATATAAGAGGAGGTGTACTTATGCAGCAGGTGGCGGTGAGACTTTTATTATTGAGGCAGAGCCCAAGAGAGCACACCTTTGGCCCAAGACAGCCTGCAAACAACAGAGCCTCAAGCACCCATCTGAGAATTGGATAAGCGTCACAAGCTTTGCATCCAAAGACAATAGTTGCATTGCTTTGAAATGGCTTGAAACCAAATGGGAATCCTAAAGAAAATGCATAACAGGGCAAATAAAGGGCACACTGTTTTTCTGAAGGACTGTAGAATTTATATTTTTCCACCCTGAATGGTTATAACTTAAGACCTGTCTCTATAAGGGTACTTACTGGAAACATAGTCATGTTTATCAGAATAGGCTATTTAGAAAGTCTGCTTATGTAAGTAATTCTTGTCACTGGAGATGACACTAGTCTTTATGACATTGCTAAGTTCATTTTGCAGGATCTTACATATAGTTGAACCAGCTTACGATGTTTAAAAAAAAAAAAACAAATGAATTCTGACTGATTGTACACGATCATCTAAGGACCTCACATGTTGTTTATTGACATTCTAAAGAGAATTCTTCAGCAATTTTTCTGGGAGAAATCAGCCATTATTTTATAATGAATGACGTGGTTTTCAAAATTTGAAAAGTACATTATTGTAATTGGCTGGCATCCAAGTCAGTGCATATGTTCTCGAGAGCATGCAACTTTTGAAATTCTAGTAGGCACAGCTTTTTTGCCCCATTTCACAGCCAGAGGACCACATTTTATCAGAGCAGGTGTTAGGGGAAAAAAAAAAAAAAAAAAAACACTTTTTTTTTTTGGACCAGATGTCTGTGATATATAAAGAGTTTGGCTTGCAATACCCATATGCCTACTTGGAGTATGACAGAAGATTGGCCCCATCTATCTATCGTTTTATGTCTTGCATCATACCTCAGCATCGCCCTGCCCAACAATATGTTTGTCTATTAGAATATACAGCTTCCAAAATCAATTGTTATGTATTTCAATGCTTGTGAATGCAAGTAGTTTACTGAAGTGAACTTATCCCTTTAACTAGCTAGCAAGCTACTGCTTTAGTGATAGGAAGGGCTGTCTCTTGCAGTTAGACCATCGACAACATTTGGCTGCTTCTTTGTCCAAAATTAGGACATGATTCTCATATTTTTGTATTATGGTACACACTGGAGGGATTGATATGTTATGCAAATCAACTCTCTCATTGGGTCAGCTTAAATTGTGTTCCCTTTCATGTGTTCAAGGCATGGTTTTGCTGCTCATTCTCCTGGTTCTGATCCGCTGTTGCTGCTGTTGCTGTTGTGACACAAAGAAGGTATGTGGTGAAGAATATCTTGTTTATTACCCAGAATGCTTTGATAAAGAAAGCCTGTGAGTGATCTGTTTTGTCTTCTTCCACAGCCTCGCAAGAAAAAGGTGGGCATTGACAATTTTGCAATGGAACCATAGAAGTCACAAGGACTGAATAGGGAGGACTCCTACATCTGTCTTACTCCTACTGAAAGAAGAAATGAAGAAAAGAAAACACTACGGAGCAAGTGAAAAATCTATCATCACCTCTTTTGATTCCACATCGTTGAGCTGATGTATTTATAAGTGCCATATCAAGGGTTAAAGTACTCTAAGAAATTCACTCAGGGATCTGCAGTGAAAAGATTATTTAAAACGGCTCCAGCATTCACTCCCTAAGCTTTTCCAGTTTGAAAATATAACTTTTTGTCGACCAAAGCAGATGCAACAGAGACAGTTTAAATATTCTGATCATCTAGAAAGATTATTTTTACATGCTGACTATTAGCCTCCTAAGGGAAAACGCTGCCTTTTGAACATTGTTTCATGTTTCCTTTGTGTTTGCTCGAATGATGTTATGAAGCGAATGGAACAGGATCTACTGCTGATCTGGTTGGTAGTCAGTGAACATCTTAACAGCAAGGTAAACTAGCATCCGTACGCGACAGTGTGTTTGAGCCACTATTTTGCACTTTCGTATTGATTACTTTTATATTTTTTAACTAAATTTAATCAGTGAACAGCTCTAGTTATATTTTGATTGTTTATTCTTTTGTGGCTAGCAATGCTGTTTGCACACTGAAGGAATTTTAATGCTACTGTTTGCACACAAAGTAGGTTTTGATAAAAATAGATAATGGACACTTGTATTTCATAGGAACGAGGTGTTTTATTTTCAAATAAAAGTATGATTTGAAAGTTTCCGAAGAGGATCGGTCTTTTCTCCCTGTTATTTCCTGTTGCTTTACAATGCTGTGTGTGGGTGTGCGGTCATTCCTTAAGGAAAAGAATGTGCCGACTCACTGGTATCAGGATGACCTTTCCAACAGACCCTGCAGTACAATGTGATCGGTAAAATGACTGAAACCATGTAGACACAATGTGAGGGGAATTTTGCTCCCTGTAGCTTATAAATCCCAACACATGAACTCAATTTCAAGTCTTTCCTATCAGCTATCATAAAATTGTCAAATAAGAACTGCACTTGAATCAATGTCCTTCATAAGTAATAGTTTGTCCAGGTCAGTGAACAAACACAATAGTTCGTTCATTGTATTTGTTCACACAAAGCTATGTGTTGCCATCGGTAAAGCTCATGTTCAAGACAGAGTACGGCTTTCTCCAGTCACGCTTCAAAAGACCCTTTTCTATAGGCTACTTGTTTCTTCAGCTTCATAGCCCAAGACTGCCATCCGCAGTTAAAGCGAAGGAAGTGAAACAGGTCAGCTGATCAGACTCTATCACTGGCTATATTTTGCCACAATGCTGCAATCTCCGTCCCTCTGGGGCTTATTTGGACACAGTCAGCTGACCATGGGCTGTTCCTATTCCTGGGAACTTCCTGTATAGGAGCTGCCGTGCTAATGAGACTCGAGGAGAACCCTGTGAAAGCGGCGACTGCACTGAAGACGGAGCGGTGGGGGCTGGGTATGTCAGTTGAGGAAATATCACACTTTCAGCTCAGATACAGGGGAATATAACGGGCATTAATGGGAAGTGGGTCAACAGGGCAGGTCCACGTCTACCTCAAACCGTTTATTTCCCAGTCTGTAGCTGGTCAGTTTCACATACTTATCTTTTTCTCCTTTTCCCTGCTCAATCCAGATGGTCATACCAAAGCCAATACAGGAAATGTAAGCCAGATATACTGCCTATTCACACACAGGACTAGACTTATCAAAGCTTTAGTTCATGTTCACCTTTTAGCACATGCAATATCAGTGACATGATTTGTGATTGGAGCAAACAAACTACCTCGACCAATCAAATGCTCCCTTTGTCTACTTTCACTAGCAAAACAGTTTTGCTTTAGTAAATCAGGCCCATACTATGTAAACATGTACCTGGAACACACTATATAAGAATAAATCATGCAGATTATACAAAAAAGATCTGTCCAGGCAGCAGAAAGCACGCTGATAAAACAATGGCTCTTGTTCTTTGCATTATTTATTGCACATACAACAGATTATATGGTTCACATGTTAATGCTTTAAACTTCATTTCACTTAGCAGTGCCTCTAGTGCTTATACTTATGCTTGTGTTTTCTCTAAATCGTTCAGGTATATAGGTAAGTATATTAAACTGTCAAAATGTGCAGAACGGAATTAATAAATATAATACAGATAATCATTCAAAATGCAGTGAATTACAGACAATAAAAAAAATGCATTGCTGTCAATGATGTCACAATCTGGAAAAAAAATCGTAAGTGTTCTGAAATATGTTCCCAAATTTGTTACACGCTTACATTTCATTTACAATTATGTGTTTTTGGTTGTGCAACTGCTGAAACGACATGGCTGGTCAACAGCAAAATTAAAGGAACTATGTGTAGTTCCAGGGACGAGGATAATTTGGAAACTGGAAGTTTCAGCTTTCTTTCCATAAGTAATTACTTTTCCCCTCCGTTACAGGGGTCTGTTTTTGGTCATTTAACAGACAATAAGCACACCCGGGATGCCCAACAGACTGAATGCAAATTATTACAGAACAGAAAACCTGATACCCTCACCTTTTGATTTCTTTTGGATGATGAAAGTGGCAAAACAATTATTTATGCGGTTAGGGTCAGCCACGTCACTATCTATCCTAAGTTCCATGAAGGATAACGGTGAATCACTTAGGGTTACTTGCGCAAGCTAGCTGTAACCAGAGTGATGTATTTCACTGTCTTTACTGCTATAAAACCAAAATTAGTAAGAACCAGCTAACTAGCATGAAAGTCAAACTGGCTAGCTTGTTAGCAGAGTATTATTAGCAAAATGGAAAAAGTTCTGGGATATAAAAACTAATCGCCAAGCTAACAAGGTAGCCAGATATTTTCTTGTCAAATCAGTTTAGCTACCAGTGTGTAGCTACCAGCATTTTCCTGTATTGTGTTGCGGTTTTGATACATCCCCGGAAAAGACTTTTCACCAAATCAGACCCATTTCCTCTAACTGAAAGTAGCTTCGTAGTGACTACAGGAGAGGGCATTAGGCAGTGGAAATGGTGTCATATTTCTTTCTGTAATCACAATGTACATTCACGACTGCTTTAACCATGCTATCAATTAGGGAATTCTACACATAGCCCCTTTAACGTGTTGTGTTAAACCTATGGAACAACAGCAACAACTGTTAAAGCAGTTCAAAAGCACTACCAAAGCATTATACATAAGACTTTTCTGTTGATGGCTATAATTTAGCCAATCCATAACTTACTGTTTCCACAGTAAGTGTTCAAAAACATCGTGTTGAAACAATAACTCTGGATTTGACCTCAATCAAAGTACGTACTTGGTAATACTATTTAAGATAATATATTTACAGCTGACAGGCTGGAAAAGTTTCATGTCAACCAAAGTCTTATAGCAAGCTTCACTACAACACATAGGGGAATGCTTCAATTTGATGCACTGTACTCAAGTCACTTGTATGTGTAAGTGACTGGTCTTTTACATTCAGAAGTACCTCACATCATATATGACATTCTGGAAGCAAGTTAGTGAGCTAAAAAAGGAATGTCAACAATTATCTTTTCTAATTCACACAACTACCTTCATTTCTGCTTGTTTGAAAAAATTGATCCACAAAATAAATATAACGAATACTGAAAAAAGCAGTGAGCTGTTCGCACGGCCCAGATAATGTTCATAGATTAAATCTGAACTACGAAATCAAGATCCCTTGTTCAAATCAATGGATTCTATTAGTATTTTAGTCTACAGCATTCACAACATTCATCTTCCTCCAACGCAGGTAATCAAACCAGACACAAAGTCATGTAAAATATCTAGGGATTATTGGTCCTTAAATAATTTGTGTCTGTACACAACAAAGTTCTGACTCACACCCCTAGTTTTAGTGGACTGACTGTGTTATTTTGTATGATGCTTGCAACCAATAACACTGGCTAAAATAAATGTTTTATGGTTTTCTGGCTTTTCTCCGGAGTTGTTTCATGACTCAGAAAAAGATGCCACAGTACCCGCTTACTAGAATGGTCTGTAGTTCCAATAACTGGAGAAGACAGAAATCTGAAAAGAAAACCAGAGACATAATCTCTTCAATGTGTTACAGACACACAAGGTTTAATCATTAAGCTTTTCATACCTCCCAAAACAGCTACATGAATTTAGAAAGTTATATATTAACGCCAGTCCAGAACAAAGGAAAGGTAATAAAAATGGCTGGATTTACTTGTGTTTTGTTTAATGTGGTTGTTCACAGGTAGGCTTGGAGAGCTCTCTATGTTATATAATGTTTGCCATGAAAAATAGCCAATAGCAGTCAGGTTAGTGGCAGAAGCAAAGCATCAAGGAAAATTACAGTTCCACATCATATAAGAAATGCAGGGGCATCTATAGAAGCCATTATGTTTTTGCTGTTATCAGCCAGAAAGAGCTCCACGCCCATTTCTGTGGCGTGTCGCTGGCTCTAGGGGGAAAAGCATGTTAGCCTCTGGCAATCAAGCCGAGGAACGGAATCAGATCGATTTCCGTTGTTCCGCAGCGCGACGGGCTCCACCCACCTTATCTTTGAGCTGCTGACAGAGCTGCAGGGAGATGGTGAAAAACACCAGGGTGTCGTTGAGCCAGGGGACCACGCATTCCACTTTGTGCACATGACTGACCTCGAACTTGGTGTTGTTCAGCTCGCTGGCAGAGAGACAGGGGCGCACAGCGGTTAAGTGCGCTGAGAGCGACCGGGCATAAAGATATCCGCAATTAACGAGCCTAAATGAGCGCACGCATTTACATCTTGGAAAATATTACTCTTGACTGTCATGCTGAACTTTAAACAGCTTTTTAACCAACATCTAATGAAGGCGTCAGGATCAGAATGCTATGACAATTAGAAATCCTCATCAGTATCACTATCATGATAATAAACATGTTCTTTCTAGCATCACAATAACATTTTCATTGCTTTAATACTAACTGATATATGCCCCTTATGGAGCCGACGCATATTCAGGTATGGAATCATCTTGAAATCTATGGAAAATTCTGTACTAAACCAACTCAATGCTGTCAGTATACTGTTTGTATAATGCTCAATTAAAACTTCAATGAAAATATTGCATCACAAATACTGGAAATACTCACAACATTGCCCCCGGATTGTGCAATACTGAACTTCCAGCAGGCTTAAAATTCTGTTTTGTAAACAAAAAACAACATGGTATGTGTCAGTAAAATGCAAAGTAAAAACATAAAAAGGTTGAACTTATTGTCGACACTAGCTTTTATACTTAAACATCAAATGATGAAGGTATATTTTACAATGTCAATAAACTGCCTATGCAGCAGTAAAACATGACACCTAATATTAGCAGAGCAGGAAACTGCATATTCTTTATATTTTGGATACAGCACACTGAAATCTGCTTTTGCATAATGCCAGTAACTTTGCTGTGGAGGCGTGTTGTAGAATGGTGGGAATTAAATATAGCACTACCTTGGTAGTGTTTGGTTGGAGAACGTGTAGTTGGTACACAGTCAGGCACAGCTTGCTGAGGTTGATGTAGAAGTTCACCATCACGTCTCCTGGCATCGGGGGCGAGAACATTTTCTGGCGGAGATAAGGAGAGAGTCATTTGTAACCGACAGGGAGGTGGGGGGGGGGGGGGGCGGTAGGCCGTGATTGCGATCCTTTCGGTTGGCGTCCCGAGGCGGACTTACCATCAGGCCGCTGGCGGCCAGCTCAGGAAGCGTCATCGTGGCGGGCGTGGTGAGGCGGTTGCGCGCGCGGGTTAGCTGCAGCATGACCGCGTCCATTAGCTGCGTTGCGAGAAGGCACTCATTAACCCCAGCTTTTACACGCAATTTCCCCACTTCACAGGCAATTACCGTACGCCCGCTAGTCCTTAATGACAGGTGATTACAACCATTAATTTAGGAATAAACAACTGGAGCTTGCTCGCTGCAAACATTAACGCTAACGGGAGCGGAAAAAGCAGACTGTAAAAACTGCTCAATGTTTTCAAGAGAAAAGTCACAAACCACTTTCGGCACAGAACACACCATCTCACAAATGGGTTTTCTTCCTTTTGTTAGGATGCTGCCCAAAATTTCCAAATGCCTTTTGAGATAGAACAGAGACAAAAATGCAGCCCATAATTTTGGTATGCCAGTCAATTTGAACAGTGCATTCTTGCATTCGTCAGCACAGTCCCAGCTTTGAGTCTGTAAGGACTGCTATGAATAGCCCTTAAATTGAAGGCAGCTCCACGGATTCAAAGCAAATTTAAATCATCCCTCCGTCTCTCATAGCTTAACGCTCCGGCTGAATACAGCGCATCCCCTGCTCGCTGGAGACTGACTTTCAGAGGGAAAAAAAAAATGGGTCACAAAACTGAGATAATTCTCCTTTTAAATAATGCGGCAAGAATTTCAATAGCATGGCGGTGACAGTCCTAAAAGTGCATTGAAAATAGTCTAAGAGACTGTATATTTGGTTCACAGACCCATTCATTTTTGACATATCACGATATCAATCACCGGATATTAAGGCCAACCCTGTGTGGAAACGCACCTTGTTTACTTCAGCCCCGGTTTTAAAGTGGTACGCTTCATCCCTGCTGTTGAGCAGCTGGAGGGCCTGATTCACGTGATTTCTGGCATCCTGGATCTAAGAGAAAAGGCAACGAGATTTCACTAACTATAGATATACATATGAGGGTATTACTATATTATACTCCATTACATCATATTATACACTATGTCTCTTTGAACAGCTAGCTGACTTTGAGTAACACTGCGTTATATTTAAGTATAGTTATTGCAGTTGATAACATACTCTAAGACTCTGCTCAAATGTCCAACATACACCTGTTTCCCATGACTCTTTCCCTGATGCTCCAGGCTACAAACTCCCCATGTACTGGTCCTTACCCCTTAACAGTGCCTTCTTCCCACTCCATATTCATATGAATTTTCAATATCCCATATATCCAATATTTCACTACCTCATTACATACTAAAGATGTAAAATAAACATGCCGACAACAAAGACTGCATTGCACTCAAGTAGCTGTACTGGAAGAGCTGTACTCAGAAAGTTAGTTTTTTTTTTCCCCTGCAAGCTTAGATACAATGCTCTTCCCACTCAATGTCAGAGTGAAAGATTAAAAGCCTCTCTGCTGTCCATCCGTGAAACAGTGTTTCAAGTCTGGTGCCCTTTGACCCTTCTTGTTCTTGCGCTGTCTAGTTGCTAGGATACCATGAACCTGTTTTTTTTTTTTTTTTAAAGCAAGTTACACAGAACTCATAAATAACACCACAATACAGTACCTACGTTTGGTAGCAAAACCAAGAGAGGATCAATTCATGCAACAGCTGCTCTGCACATCGTAATTACACCACCTGAACATATGCAGAAGTTCTCCATAAATAGTAATTCTGTCACTCAAAACTGAAATAAAGCGTTACCTGCTGCATTTTCCACTGCTTGTCATCTCGGAATGCAAAATGCAAAACTTGATTGCTTTTAGCTGTTTTAATATTGATGTCCTAGAAAACAAAAATAGAGGTGGTTACAGTTTACTCCCATCATGCAACAAAAACACAAATACAGTAGTGTAACTCGTACTCGTAAGACAACCAATTTGAACAGCATGATAAAGCAAAATATGTACGGGTTAATGGTTGAAAAGTTCCATCCATAATTAAAGGATATTGCTACCATATGGATAATTAAGCCTTAATGGGGCCATTCAGATAGAATATGCTTGTTGCATGCTTTAAATCCTTTTCCTGACATTCAGTTTAAAGCACAAAGACCTTATTAGAGACAAATTGAAATTAAATGAATGCTTCATCTGGAAAGATATTGAAATGGAAAGAGTAAATGCAGCGATTGTGCTACAGCCCGGTAACATTTTTCGAGGAAACTGCCCTGAGATCACCTCTGATATCGGAGCACACACACAAAAATGTTCATAAACAGAAACAGCGCGCACATACCGCCTGGGTAAGAGCTTCTCCTTGTAGAGTTAGCACTCCTTTCACCTGGTCCATGCTGTAAGTAAACAACGTAATCAATATGACTAACAGTCATGCTAATACATGCACATGTTCTGTCCCTTCCAAAGAAGCCATCCACACATAAGACATTCTGGCATCGTAATTCAGGGTAATTTTTACAGTCAAGATGTTCAGTTATTCACACAGTTCTGTAGGCTTCCATACACCTACTTCAGGTCCCAAGGCCAAAACTGAATGTGCAGTTTAATTGTTTTATTGGTGGAAGAAATTATCCTCAAGTTTTTCTTACGTTGAGCTCCCCAGAATGAAATTTTCCTGTTTAACTTGGCTTTCCAAACCTGACGCAGGCATAGAGAAGCGTCTCGAGGCTTCCTGTGGAAAAGTACATACAAAGCAAACTATTTTCTTGCAGAATGACCATTACATTAAGACATTCCAAGATCATTACACGACTTCACACGTATACAATTATGAATAAAAAAAATTGTGTAGTTAATAATTGCATACACTTCCACAACTTTCTATACCAGACACCTGTATATCCCTGCCTTTGCATTCAGGTAGATGCACAAATAAATGAGTGAATAATTGTGTGATAAAATTATTAATCTCACCTTCAGAATATCTTGCAGTTGCTTCAGCACAGCGTGTACTTCCTCTTTCAACAACCATTTGAACTCCTCTTCCTGAAATGACAGGGGGCAATCACAATTTTTCACACAAAGGAAGTGTCCAATTATCATGTTTCTATTAACAATTACCATGTCAGTGAAACATGACACCATTGACAGCAAATTGTTCACTTTTTATTACGACAATGAGGCAGCGTCCCATGCAGTACATGTCCTGCTAAACTGTAATATGGATAATTACTGAGACCTAGCCACTCTCTACAAGACTTAAAGCTCATTAAAATCCAGAAACACATTCACTGTAAGTTGGCAGTAAGAATCCAATTAACTTTCTATGTAGCATAGCACCTTTCATGCTTATTCTTCAGCTAACTAATAAGGTTATCTGAACTTGGCTCTATCATCATGCCATGAGAGTACTTTGTTAGCCAGCATTCGCTAACTGATCTTCATAAAGCCTTAGCACGAACATTTTTCACATTATCTGTGGCCATGTGCACGACATTAGCCATAATAACCCTGAGACACTGAGAAGGAAAGGATAGCGTAACGTTATGCTGTCGGCACGTCTGGCTACCTACTATATCTAGGTGCAGCAAATGATTAAAAGGTGTGCAGCTTTCTTCGTTTGTGAAACTCCCGAGATCATTATCTGGAAATCATGGAAAGGACATACTGAATAGCGGATAATGCACCGATTCTGTAACGCCATATGCACACTGGTGCAGTTGGTCAGCTAACGAGAAAAGGGCAGACCATTGTTCATTTGTTTCCCTGGCTAGTGGCTGCACACACCGTGCAGACATGAATTCACAATGTTTCCCGAACGGATTAGCGAGCGGACCAGCTTTGCTGACTTTTCTTACCAGAACGCTTCTTTCGGCTTGACTTGCCGCTGACATCCTAGACAGATCAGATAACATAAGCCTCTGCGACGCGAGTAATGCCATGAATACGGAGGTCTTTTCGTTGCAAGGTTCTTTACTGCAGCTATTCCAGATTGTTTGTTGACATCGCCTAGCTCCTCCTTAAAGTACAATTTCCGGTTGTGTCACCCTGTAATATGTCCGTGTTATTGGTAAAACAGCTATGAAATGATACAATTTGCAACCACAGTACCTCGACAAAACATTGTAATGCTGCATTTCAGGGGCCGACGACCCTTGTCCTGGATCACGGGATGTTTCTTATTAGACATGACTTGGAGCAGATGACCATAAGCCAGATATAGAGTTACACCACTCATACTTATTATAACCCAAGCACTTTTAAAGCATTATTACTCAAACATGCTTGACAAAAACATGACTAGGGTTGCCTGGCCCTGCGTTTATCAACATATTCAGAATTCGACATTGTACCAAAATGAGTATTCACGTGATAGAGCTGTCACCACTGTCATCTGGAAGGGAAGTATTTGTGAAACCCAAAGTGGCGTTAAGGCTGAGGAGTCAAACAGACTCAACAAGCTGGTGAGGAAGGCCAGCTCTGTTGCGGGCCTGGAACTGGACAGCCTGTAGGCAGTAGTGGAGGAGGATGAGGGACACAGTCGCTGGCATCCTGGAGCACCCCTCTCAATCTCTGCATGAGGAGCTGTGAGTTTCGGCAGCAGACTCATCCACCCCAGGTGCAGGACAGAGTTTCTCAGGCATTCCCGATTCCCAACAGCCATCAGACCGTACAACAGCGGCCCCTCGCCTTAGCCGGCCCAACCCATCCCTCACACTCACCCTACACTTGAACTATTTTAATAACACTATACCTTTATCATCCCATAAGACAGGACACCTTATAAATAGAAAAACCTCTTGATTTATACTTGAACTTCTTTCTATACATACTTTTGATATTTGTATATATTTTATTATTTATTTTTTTTTTTACTTTTTACTATTCCTGGTGTGTCCTAAATTCTATTCGCTGTCCACTCAGCTGTTGTAACACCTTAATTTCCCCCTAAGGGGCGTAACAAAGACTATCTTATCTGAAAAATTGGATAAATAGCTATAGCCAAATAAAAACCAAGCAAAAAGACGCACAGGGTATTTTGTTTCTTTAATCAGGAAAGGCTTCCGTTAACTACACAAAAAGCCTCGACATTTCCAACAGTATACCAAATTATAAATATTCCCCGAAACGAAACAGCAACACCTTCTTTCCACAAAATGGGACAAATTCGCCAACGATCTATGTCCTTAAACGTTATCAGCAAGTGTGTGCAACATCAATAACCCATTTACAATAAGAAAAATAGGAACAAAATCCAAGAGCAAAACACTTAACAGAACAATCTACAGTAATAAGACACCAAATGATTAATAAATTCAGTAGAGTCTAATCAAAAGCATTATATTATCGCCTTGTGACTTATTGGGCTATTTACATATTTAAATTACTAAAAGGTCTTTATACACAGTAATGTGTAACAGCCATAAACAAGCAATTCACATCTGTATTTGGTAAAAGAAAATGAGTATTAAAACAAGCAAAAATGGGATGATTCGACCTGCTTCAACATGCAAATTAATAATCCATAAGAAACCAAGGATTTGTGCAGCACGCAATGTACTGCACACAGTTCAGAACAGTTTAAATGTTAATCTTTCTTAATTTACAGCTTCATAAACAATATTTACTCAAATCAAAAGGACTAAAAACATTACAAAAGTAGATCATACTTTCTTCTGCCAGGAAATAAACTTCCCAAAAATATGAAGTTGTATGAAAGCAGACTGCTACTTATTTCAAAAAAAGTAATGCAGTTTGTTACATTGACCTTGGCTGAATTTACCCACTGCCCTTGTTAAACGTCATTTTTGGCAGCCTTCACCGTTCTCAATAAAAAGCATTAAGGCAAAAATAAAGTTAGCATGTGGACATGCATTTCTGGCTCTGAATGTCTGAAGAAATCCATAACAGCAGTGCCATAGGTTATATCCAAATTCGGGGGAGGGGTGGGGGGGTGCAGGTTTTGATGCATATTTAAAGGTCTCCTTCAAAAAAAGATTGATTTTGTAAAAGATTTTGCAAGATAAAATGAGTATGGGCTCCACCCACAAAAAAAAAAAAAAAAAAAAAAAAACTCAAGATGTATTAGCTATATCATTACAAATCGTGAGAACTTAAAGCTAATATCTATCATCTTGTCAGCTGCTCTGGAATGAACCACAGGTAAACAGGATAAACTCTTGCAAAAAAAAAAAAAAAATCAAAAGTACAGGCTCACGATTCATGAAACACTGAACAGGTCTCTTACTCTATGGTTCTTGATTGTTACAAATATACTCGTGAAAAGTTCACCAGTTGGTAACCTCTGCAATTTTTACAGTAAAAACAAAAATACATACTGCATTTTAAGGCATTGGAATATTCTAAATTCGTAAGACATAACTTAGAATTTACCCCCCTCTCTCTTTTCAGTATTGTGAGCAAATGTATAGCCAAAAAGAACTGAATACAGACGATAGCTTTCAGGAAAATGAAATAAATAAATACATCTATTAGCCAGGGTTTTACGACGTTAAGGCATAGCAATTGCATTGTCTTGGTGCTTTTCTGGGCTTCAAAAATTATGAAGAGTTTCACAATTTGTGGAATTCCGGACATTCATAAGAAATTGTAAACTTAAAACAAAAGCTATCGATGTGTGCAAATATGCACAAACAAAACGAGAACCCAAATACCTTCAAATAAGACTGCGTCGATGAACCGCCAATGGGTAGTCTTTTTTTTGTTTTTAACAGAACACACTGCATTACTTTTACCCATCATAAACAGACTCATCTAACAAAGGCAAGAAGTTGAACTACCTCATGTTGAGCTTCGATGTCGCTCTATTACAAATTCAGTGCAATGCTCACATTTGGCTACTTAAAGGTTCCCAGCATGGGTGGGAAGAGAAACCATTGCTTGCAAGGCAGGCAGAAATCTGATCATATCCATAAAAAAGGAGAGTGGGAATAGAGGACCGGGGGAGGAAGGGGGGGGGAAACACAACATGGTCCAGAGTTTAAGGTTCGTCTACGAGTTCAGTGGATGTAGGCTCTGTAGACGGCTGACATGTCGTTGTCTGACTGGTCCAATGCCTTTGCCCTCTTGTACACCTTTGGGAAAGACGATAGGCATTCTCAGAGACGCCATTTATGGTCACACTCTATGGCCGGGATTCAATCAACATTTGCCCTTAATTTTAATTTATAGAATACGCCTGTTTATGCTTCTCTACAAGAACAGCTTAGCGAGTAACTTTTCAAGACAGCTGAACTCTGCTCTGACTGAACTCTCTCAAACTGTATTGGTGAAATTGGAATTGAAGACTTGCATTTAATTGTTAATCAAAAGTTATGGACATAAATTGACTGAATCCCAGAATATATGCAATGCATTAGGTCTGCAAAGATAAGAAATAAGGCAAACACAGCTGTTGCAAGCCTTTGCAAACAACCACAGTTGCCAACAATGAAGCCATGGTCACAAACAGGTGGTACGTCACTATGAATAGCACATATTAAAAGTTCATACAGGTTTTACATGCTTCGCAATTATGAAAATCACGATTAATCCAGTAAAAGGACGAATCGCTAAGTGTGTTTAGATGACTAATATAAGCATATTAGTCATCTAAACACACTTTGACTTTCAAACATTTAAGGAAAATTGTGTTTGAATGTTACCTCATTGGCGGCTGCTGCCATTGGAGTTGGGTGATTGACAGAATCACCCATTGAAATCGCTAACCTAAGATCTTTCTGAATGTGTTTCAAATAGTAATCAGGTTTGAAGTTCCCCTGCAAAATATCTGAAAGACACAAGGTTGTACTGATTAGTTTAGGAACCGACAACCACAAATTACAATCAACAGAAATAAAAGGATTTCCTAAAGCAGTAATGAAAAATGATTAGCACCGAATTATCCACAACGGAGAGAAAGTAAAAAACAGGAAGTAAGAATCTGAAGCATAGTTAGAAAAGAAGACTCCAGGGATTTGCTTACTTTGGCATTTCTGATCCAGGAAAGTGCTTGCCATCTGGCCCTGACAAAGAATGTCCAAGAACGTCTGCTGTGATTGGCCGGTGGCTTGAGTCAGGGTCAGCCCCTCAGCAATGGTTGCCATGAAGCTGCCCTGTACCATGTTCAGAATGAGCATCATCTTAGCGGCGTTGCCTGCCTCACCTGCGGGAAGCAAACAAAAGAACCAATCAACCTTCCTGAGTGTCGTTACAGTTATTTGCATAGTTATTTGCATTACATTCACATCATTAAAACACTGAATTAAATCATACTTTGTGGATTCAAAGCAAGGACACTTCAAGGACTTTTTGAATTATCAATTCAATTTAATCAAGGACTCAAAATGGCAAATTTGGCATTTGCAAAATAAGATGACCATTGTCTACATGCATGTTCTGAAATATGGAATTATTCTTCATGCAAAATGTTAACATGCAAAAATTATATTAACGCATTCAGACGACACTCTTATCCAGAGCAACTTCCACACTTTGTTTCTACATACTATCAATTTATTCAGCTAGGGTTAAATAACTTGCTTAAAAGTACAACAGCAGAGCCCTACTTTGAAATCAACCTGTTGGAAACCAAGCTGTCTAACCATTACGCTACACTACCATCCCAGATCAGTTATTTAATTAAATTCTTAGACAACATTGACGTCCTAAAATGAGGGACTGACACTTGCGCGCCTTCCAACAAACCTAGGAAAAAAGACGTCTTCCCCATTGCTTGGAAGCAGCTGCTGCAGTCTTCGTACACAGTCCGGTCTCCGGCGGCTAATATAACTAACATCCCGTCGTTGGACAGCTGCTGGCTGCCAGACACGGGGGCCTCCAGGAAGCGCCCCCCTCTGGACGTGATGACCTGAGGGCAGAAACGTCCCCGTCAGAGTGAACACAAGAGACAGGGTCGCTGTTTCAGTTCACAGCACGACAGTTAGCACCCACCCACGCGAATACACACAAAATGACCATACAGAGAACTATGAACCGTACAGCATGACAAGTATGCCAACTGTGTGTGGGAAGAGAGTGGTGTATTTATTTACATGCTAATAACTACGGCACATCTGTTCTGAGAGCAGTTTTGCACATTAAAACTCCTCTAGAGTAACACTGTCAGCATAGAATATAGTTTCCCCATGTTTGACCATAAAACAGAACTAGTTATCTGCGCTTCTCTTGCTCATCTTGACCAAGAGTACCACAAAGTTGATTTTATCTTGTATTTACACCAGGTTGACAACATAAAGGAAACATAATATTAAGATACTAAATTTTAACTGAAATCCTAGTTACAAAAAGGAGGCTATGCTCATGTCATATTCTTGCTAATACCAATTAACAGTTTCTGATAAAAAAAAATCTACATTTTAAATACCCACTGCAACTAACTGATGGATTTTAAAAAAAAGAGTGCTCAAAAACTGGAAGCAGAAAGTGGTACAGTTGTCACACCAAGAAGAAAGTAATGCCCTCTTATTTGTTCATAAACTGAGTACAAAATGACTTCAGCACATCAGTGATATTTGCAAGGATGTATGTTCTCACATCAAGAAATAATTTTAGGAGGAAATCAGGAATTTGACTTTTATGGCCAAAGTACTCATACAAAAGAGTTTCAATTTAGAGACTCATCAATTTGTAGCACTATTCTAAACCACTGGATGTAATATACCTGAAACCCACCAGAGTCATGCTGCCCTTTAATTAAGAGTTTCTAAAACAATATGAAAAAAATCAAATAGTTGGTGCTTGAATTGCAGGAGCACCAGTCACAGAAATCTAAAAATCTTCAAGTGTGTCAAGGGCAAAAGTGTTGCAAATCCTGACAGCATGTTCCAAATAACTGCACTGGACATAGGACCAGCGTTCAAACAAGTCTAAGCTCATAAACAAAGACAGGCACAGTACCAGAAAACAATGGTCATATATGTCCGCAGTACTAAAACTATACCTCACCAACCACCGGACCAGGTGACCTAGTCTAAACAATGTTGTGACCTTAAAATTGATGATATTTATGCTGCCGTTGCCATTCAGAAACCATTTGTCTGACCAACACAAATGTTCAAAATTGTACAAGCTGATGAAATGAGCACAGAAAGCTGGATAATATGAGGTTTATGATGAGTTGTCTTTTACTTTTTTTCATCTAAATGGGTTCATTAAAGTAACAGGAAATTTTCAACCCGCACTGACTGATCAACTGTTATAGTACGGGTAGCCATCTTGTGAGTACTTCATCAAAGGAGCACAAAATTATTTTAGGCAACCAGGTGCAGTCTGGTACAATGACCATTTCCTCAACATGTTCCCATGCTACAAGAGAACGATGCACTATTTACATACTAACAAATGCAATGAAACATGCTTTCAAGAACACCAGGACAAGCACAACGCCTTCCATGGCTTCCCCAATGACCACATCTACTCATCATTGAACCTTTATGGAGAGTTCTGGAAAAGACTGCAGAGTAGACTTCCACCTCCATCTCTCAACAACAGGGAGGCTTTCCTTCTTAAACAACAGTCATAAATCCCACTACAATATGTTCAAAACCTATATAACAGCATTGGACTAACACTGTTCTGATGTTCCAAATCCATATCAGTTATTAAATACATGTATGAATACAAAATGTATCTACATAAATGTGGCTATTAAATAATGAGACTAATGCTCAAGAGAAACACGTCTACTTCAACTGCGTAATGGCGAACTGAAGACGAGCGGGCTGAAACTTTCAGGGGTTGTTTTTTGCTTGCCCATTGGTCAATGTATACCCCGTGGTTTGCACAAGCGCGCTGTGGTTCAACTGACGTAAGCCCAGTCTCGTTACTCAATAGCCACACCTCGTATATGTGCATACTGATCTTATATACTTTTGACAGTTAAACAGTAAAGAATGCAGTGTTATTCAGTTAAGATTGTACGAGCATGTACCTGTGCCAGTTCTGTTATTGTCTCTGGATCTACTGTGGACATTTCCACATAGCACTTCCCAGGCCGGATTCCCTGCAGTACGCCGCTGGGGCCCAGAACCAACTGCGGGAAGGGAGGGAAAAGAACCGTTTTGCATTTACAACCTGCAGGTATACTACGTTTTCATCAACCCAGAGACATTTTCCCTCCAGCTTTCCCTTCTGGGTCATTTCTTGAAATCTCTTCATGAGCATGAAAACCTATAGTTTCTTCAGTGTTCTCCACTGAGTACTGGGCAATAAAGATGAATTAATACCAGAACATAACTGAATTTACTAACTGCGCAATTAAAACTTAAAAAGCTTAAGAAAAAAGATTTGAAAAATTCAAATTACTACCACATTACTATCAAATGTAATACATGTATTACAACATATACAAAATGGCAACATCAAAAAAAGATTTTTGTTTTAAGAATTATAAGCATGTTGAAATGTGTTGCGGTATACTTACATCTCGGGCTGCTTTTGGATCGGACACGCAGGAGAAAGTGATGTCACACATGGACACTACTTCCGCTGGCGTTCGCCCTAGCCGGGCGCCCTCCTGGATGAACAGGTCGCACTATCAAAGAGATCGACACATGTCATTAGCCCTGCCCTCTGGGTTGTGCCTCACACTGTAAACGTTCAACCGTTTGAGCCACAACGCTTCCAGTCGCGATGAAAATCTGAATTTAAATTCAGAGCAACAAATGGGCCACTTTAGAGACACAAACAAAAAAAAAAAAAAAACCAAAAAACAACCAGACAAAGAGCCGTGGCACTCAAATAAATTTACATGTGGATGGCCCATTTATTTTTCCCCCATCAACACAAAAACAAACAAACACGAAAATGACCCTGATAACGTCTGGTGTACTGTTTTTTTATTCTCCCTCCCCTGCCTGTTAAAGCTCCTTTATTGTCCTGTTGTGTCTAGTTTGACTGCACTATTATGCAAAGTGGACCGTGTGCAGAGAGAACCATTCCGTTTAACACTACTTATTATGCTTCTACGGAGCTACCAATTAGATGTGGGGAAAAATAAAACGTCTCCAGGTTTCAAGCACGGGCAACATTCTCTTTTTACCTTTTCGGCCGTACGATTCCACACAGTCACGACGTGGCCCATCTTTAAAAGGTTTGACACTATTCCACTACCCATAAGGCCAAGCCCAAGGAAACCTATCCTGAAATGGAGCAAACATTCAACTCGCATTAACACACCGATATGCACTGTTTTCCACACACAAATATCAACACACAGAATCATCACATAGGCAAACACGTCTATACAAAAAAAATGTACACAAGACATGAGACGAGAGACAATTCTCACTGATGCTACGGTATCATGTATTTTGATCCGCTTTCCAACCAAAGTGTTTGATAGCCTCACAGTGAGTATCAACACAATTATAAAACGTGTGAAATGGATTTGTCGATATTGTTTTCTTTATTACCGTTTATCCGTGGGTGTGATACTGCCATTGATGGCTGTGCTGTCTGCTGCTTGGATAGACGTTGATCCCGTGTCCTTAAAAACAATATATACCAAGACTTCATCAAAATATGTTAAAATTTCCTGAGAAGCGTGTTAATACTTCCTGAATATTTCATGTGAAGTCACAACCAGAGAAATACATACAATAAGAAAATGTGAAAGTTTTTATACAGGGCATTCAATTCGAATGAAATCGTTCAACACATACTTATTATTTATTTGGTTGTTGACTGCCTACCTACCACATTAGGAAGATAAATGACCATGAAAGAGACTTGTGACACAATACCACACGTTGAAGAAGAATAACCTGCTTTGTACTTCAAAATTATCATTTACTTGCAGGGCAGGACACAAAAAATGTAAAAACTCTCAGTTTGCTGACGACAGGAGAGGTGGGCTTGCCTGAACAAATTTTAAATATTGCCTCCTAGGGAAGACACAATGTTCAATTTACATTTTGCAAATCGTTCAAACAAAGTCTAAGCTCAGACATTAAATTGCTCCATTCTGTGCCCATGGACAGAACGTTGTCAAAATTTTTCAGTAACTCTGTTGCTACAATAGTTCTGTTGATCTTATATTTGGCTGATCCAAAGCAATTACATAAGTGACTTTGGTAAAGCCAGGAAGTATTGGATAATCCAGTCTCCAGCCTCACCAATTGTCTGAGGAGGGTGGTTACAATCTGAGATAGTGGAACCAATTAGATTGCAGAAAACATATGTTCTACCCCCAGGTTTTCTGCAATCTAATTGGTCCCACTAAGTTTTAGCCCATGTTAGAACACTGGCCAATAGTCCGGCATGCTTCACTTACTGAAATGAGACATTCACCCACACATGACTGCGATTTATCAAAAATAGCAGACTCATCGTTGGTTGATCAGCAATGCACATAACGGGACTCTGGGTGGACTTAAGAGTATCAGCTATGAGAGTTTACCATAAGGTTATGAGCCAGGGAAATGAGACAAGATAATCCGTAACAAGATGTGCTGAATGAAAATGCCCTACCACTGAGTGGGAGAGATACAGCCGCAAATTACAGTGGAGGAATCTTGAAAGACCCTCAAAAGTTCTACTTCCATAAAATGACTTGCAGCGAATCATCTTTCTCGAGGCTACCTGACACTCAAGTGACACCATTAAAATGTGACTTTTAAAAGGGAACTGCCCTCAATTGTGACATTAGACATTGAAAACGAAATGTACGACGACGAGCGAACATCCAATACAAACAAAATAGATACACAATCGTGTCCTGCTGGATCTTCCAGTGCTACATTACATGGTTCACTTATTACAGTATTGGGGGGGGGGGGGGGGGGGGGGGGGGGGGGGGGGGAAAGACATGTCCCTTTGTCCAGTTTTGAAATTTGATCAATGAAAAGTGTGATAGCACTTCCAGTTTAATGCTCACTCCTTTACATTTGAAATGAATAAAGAACAATAAGAATCATTCAGCATACCGGTGCTTCTAAATATCGAGGTTCTGGACGACTGAGGTTCTACTGTAATTCCTAGGGAAGAGCCAATACACATGCTAACGCTATCAGAATCCCGTATCTAGCAAGCTTTGGTATGCACAGTGGAAAATAATGTTTAGTCATGTCTTGATAAGCGCGTGCCTCGGAATAACGTAGAGACCAGATGAAGACTTGGTAAAAATGCCAATAGTAAGTCAGAAAAAGACCAGTGCTTAACAGAGATCTGCTGAAAAGGGATTCACAAGCTTGAAACAAATTCTCCAGCTTACCGAGATATGGAACTATCCAATGGGACATTTTAAAAAGATGTAAAAAATGTGACGTGCGCTCTTTTCAATTCTATGTGACAATGCTCTTCAACAGAAAGAGCTTTGACTGTTTCATTTTATGCTGACAGTTTACCTCCTCAACGATCTTCAGTCTTTTGCTGATGGGCTCCATTGACGAACCTGGCTGTGAAGAAAATAAAACAAGTTTAAGCAGACGTTCCCCGCAAAATACATACACAGACTACTTCTGGAATTGCAAGTCCCACCCAAAAAGAAGTGTCATTCTGTAAATATAACAAAACCACAGGATCGTGTGATGCGGCATTCGTAAGGGTTTTCATAATCAAAAGCATAGGTCTTCGAACGGTATTAGTTATCATTACGCATCAAGCAAAGTTCCCAAAAAGTCAGACGTTCTGAATGAAAACCAGAAAGGGAGGGGAAAAAGAAAAAGGATCTCACACAAATAAAGACCGGCAGACCACACTCGTTTGTCTGTCGGTAGTGGGATTCCTACAGAGCTCAAGCTATGCTACTTCCAAACAGCATTCTGCAGCCCAGCTGCTGCTGCTTACCTTCTCGGACTGGCTGAGCAGAAAGTGGTGGAAATGAGGGTCACCCTTTACTGGCTACAATGGGAAAAAAGTTCAATCGGAAACTCTCCTCTTAACACACCTGCTGTCCCGTTACGGGTAGAGCCTCTAACATCTAGGATTGTTATTAGGACACAGAAAAGTTAGAAAAGTATGTGGTTCAATACTGTATTTGCTGCTTGTGATGAACTATTGACTGCATAATAGATAGTTACTTCTAGGACAATACAAAAGAGTGGGCCAGATTTTACGCCACAGCTAGAATTTCCATGCCTCTATTGTTTTTGACCTGCATAAATCATCAAGTATCAGATCAGATGAATCTGCATACCAAAACATACACAAATTATATGAGCTTCTGGATTCGGGTCAATTCCACTTCAATTCAGTCACTCGAGAGAACTCAACAGAAAACTGAAATGAACATTCAATTTTTTCCATCGATAAACTGAATTTCAATTCACTTCCTGAACTGGTTCATTGAGAAGGAACTGACCACTGTGTGCTGACCATACAACGGTGGTGAACGATGTATGTATCACCTACACTGCTGTCCCATTTGAATCCTGTTCCAGAGACCAGCCGTTGAACAGAGGAAGGCTCAGGGTCTGAGTCAGTTAAGTCCTTAAAGGAGAAATGAAGAATATTTACCTTGTGTTCAAATATTATATAAGCTACTGCTATTACGTCTGAAACACAAAGACCTGTCCAAGTCTTCGTTTGGACAAGAACTAGCGGTTAGCGAGCCAGGCACCACACATGCCATTATAATATAAAACCTGGTGGAGCTGCGCCTTACAAAAGGATCCCAATTTTTACGGCACAGATGATGCTGGACAACAGTCAGCGCGAGAGACAACTAATGCTGGACTGTAATCTGACTCCACAGCAGGTGTAGGACAAATGGCCTTTGAGCTAGGCTCAATTTCAGAAGTAGAGCTGAAGGACTGTTAAACGGAACAAAGATAACGCATCTTGCGTTTACCTTGTCATCCCTTTGTGGACAACCTCCTCTGTGAGCGTTCAGGTCTTCTTCATCCTCCTCCAAAAGTACTTTCACAGCTTTTGCGGAATTCTTTCGGCCTTTTGCGTCAGACGCGGCCGACTTGTTTTTGTCGTCGGAATTATGGGATGCCTGCAACAATGATTACAGGTTAACAAAAACCAAGTGCGAGAGTGTGGGAATTGAGACTACTTCATAAGGCGGCTTTGTACACAGACTACACACTGTGTCTAAAGTCTCCTCTTAGAAACCCTTCCCAAATAACAATGCAATGAATTTCATAAGACAAGACGCACTACTGCTGCTACAAACACTGCTTAATACGACACTCCTGAGGGAATAGTCTAGTAAGTAAATCAATCACCTGTTCTTTCCCTTTAGCTTTCTTCAAAAATTCTTCTACTGCATCAACCGCCTGTTGGAATCGCTTGCCTTTGTTTATCTTAATCATGTCCTCCTTATGGGGGTGGTAAGGCTTCAGCTGTTCCACTTTTATCCAAGCGCTAGAAATACACAGAATGCATTAAAGCAAGGAATGCTTTCAAGACATGAGACAGCCAGACACCTTCTGTACGCATCCATTACAGGGGGAATAGCTTTGTACTCACTGATCTTCAGTTCCAAAGAATTTCACAAAAAAACATTTTTTGCCTCTCGGCTTCTTCAAATCCTTTGGAGGACTTACGATCTAAAATGACAAAAAAAAAAAAAAAATGGTGACATGAGATTGCAGAACATTAGAAAATGTACACAAGTCAACAGTTACATGGTGCATTATGCATGTCATCGTTTCAAGTGTGATCTTGATTATTTCAATGAGCGGCTTGCCCAAATAAACTCACCATTTCATTTCACCAAAATATCTTTACGAAAACATTGAGCAAACATATTTGTTGGTAAAACACAGTTTCGTCATTAGAGTATGGGAGATTTCCAGTCTGTGACTGAGTGAAATTTAACTCCCTGCTGCAGTTTCACCTCATTTCTTCCAACAGAAACCCCCACCCAAAAAAGTCCACACTCACCTTCCCTGGCCAAGGTGGATACCGTCCCAGCTTCCCCCTACAACACATCACAAACGTTAGCAACACACAAATACATGCATAGCCAGGAGCTTACCAATTTGCTGGTAAAGTACAGTAGATGGTGAGAGTATCTAACTGGCCACTGAAGCGTTTTGTGATTAACAAAGGTGTCGTTCTAGGTCATGTTTGAGTTATACAATGTACAAATGCTTTATCCTCTTGTAAACTTTAAGCTCGAGTTTAACCATTCTTCCAGCTTCTCATTTCTGAAACCACAAACTAAAGGCCCTCACAAGAAATGCACAGTGACCTACCTAAAATACAAAATCACATTTACTAACACAGCAAACGTGTGCTACAGTTCAACACAACTTTGACGCCGTACTTGTATTAACTAGATACATAACCATCTATTTGCCTATCTAGATGATAATTTGACTTAATATCGAAAACGACAACAAGCCACAGGGCAGTTCGTTACAGCGACACAAGGAAGCGACACAGCTATCTTCACCAACGTTAGCTCGCTAGTACATTCATCTGCAATACAGATTTCAGTAACAAAACAGCCATCTTAATTATTTGGTCCGTTCGTGCATGAATGAAACTCACAAATCCACTTTTGCGATTTACATTCAATAAACAGATTACGCAAAGTTTAGGAACTTAACATCGGTTTCACTTCTGGGTGCGGCTAGTAAGCTAGCTTTTTTTCAGGAAAATTAGCTCAGTTTGTTTGGATCGGAACGTCATTAGCTAATGTTAGATAGCTTAATGTACGGCCATTTCTGTGCAAGTTCACTTTGCCGATCGCCACAAAACCAGCATTAATTGACCGACTATGCAAACATTAGCTGGTGTGTCGCATTCCTGGCGGGAGTATGCATCGATAGTCAAACATTTTAACAAGGTTAGAAATATCTCACCAAACCAAATCCCCGATCCTCAGATGCACAGTCGCCATCTTAGAACTTCTAAAACGTCGCACAGGATCCAGGGAAAGAGAACACACCCACTTTAGAGATCACATGAGCGACGACACGCCCCCACTCAACACTCAACACAATCGCGTAAAACTCAGGTACAGAAAGCCTGAACATTAGAGCAAACAGTGCAATCAAATCCGATATTCACAATCCGCTGCACTTGCGAAACACATGCAAGCTGTCTTGGTGCAATACATCAACCAACCAGGATCAGAAAGTCGCAGTGGTTAAAATAATAGGCTGTGCTCCGCTGTTATTTGGACGTGTCATTCAGTTTGCGCACTCCTCTCAGAATACATCAACGAGTGAGATATGATATGAATGGCTATATCAGATGAGATTAGTTATGCCGTTTGCCGGCTTTAACCTCGCCTCTCAGGTTCCCTTTAAAAATCAGAGCGTTCTCTGTGAGAAGGCAATGGCACGTGTAAGCGGCGTGTGATAGTTTTTCAATACAATGCGGTAGTGAATGAGTGCCGCTGCAGTAGGTCGTTCAATGACATAATGCTCAGTTGTGTGTATTGTAAGGAAAGCGTGCACTGAGGTGCACATGCCATCATTCACAATACTGTAACTGAAAAACAGGCTATAATTCTGGTCTAGCTCGTATGATTTTCCGTCATTTCTTACTGAATTATATACATTTTGACAATGTGCCACAGGTTTTTACCATAACAGTAATGATCATGTCACACGGCTTTGACTCCAAAACAATTAATAGCATGTCAGAGTTGATGTAATCTGGTCTCCCGGGATGAGGTAAAGAAAAACTACTGTGTCTATTTTAGTGTTCATATACTTTCAATTGCACTAGTAAATTGCACATAATTCAAGCCTTCCTATCTCCAGGGAGGTACTTCTTCAGGCAGAACACAAGGCAAATGGCTCACACCAGCAGGGAGAGTTAAAAGATGGCTGTGGTCATGTCTTTCCCGAGGGCAGAGAAACAGGTTCATCTGGGTGATAAAACAGTGTGAAGACTGTGGAGCTCCTTTGTTGGGATGACATTGAGTTTGAAGAGAGCAAGTGAGTCGGGAGAGAGGCCATGACAATGTCTAAGAATTCAGCTGTATGACAAATGCTTTCTGATTCTTGTAGCTTTGAAGCTCTGACTTTTACAGGATAAATAGCAGTGGTTTTGAAAGATCAGTTTCTACACGGATGGATATCAAGGTCATAAAATGTTCTAAAAGACTTTGCACAACCAATAAAAATAAGCATTTGCAGTTTCCATTAAAAAGAGAAGAATATAAACAGCTCTTTGGAAGGCAGGAAGGATAGATCTTAAACTATTAATATCTACTAGTGATTGGCCTTGAAAACCAAGCACAAACAGAGATGACTTAAACTCAAAATGTACATGGGAGTATGCAGCATAGCAAGCAGAGGGAAAATATCCACCAAACCAGTCCACTGCATATTTGACTTAATTTGCACACTCGAATTGCAAGTGGAGAAGTTTACAGGTACTTAAGAGGAAACGTTCAGTAATGCTACTGAGTCATCAGAATGTGTTTCAGTGCAAATGGTGGGACATTATGCTGGCTGTGCCACTAACACATCAGTGCACTGAAAGTGTGCATTATTTATGCTTTTTAAGCAATATGAAATGGAAAAACACATTTTTATTTCAGTGCATAGATTCATTCTTAATCCTATGAAGGTGAAGTATTGAATTTTAACAAAGGAAAGGTGGGCATTCAATAAAGTACCAGGAAAGATGCACGCCCTCCCTAAGTTGTACTTTAAAAACAAAAGGATTGTCATGTAAAATAATTTTGCAAGTGTGTAGGCACCACAGGGTGACATGTGTACTTAACTATAACAGTAAAGACATTTCATTTGTTAGACACAGTTCTGTGTTAAACTGAGAATACAACTTTAAAAAAAAACAACCAGGGTGCCCTGCATGACTTATAATTCACATATTAATTTATATATTCCCTCTACCATTTCAGGTAAGGACAGAAGAGCACTTCCTCACCACAGAATTGAATTTGCACCATTCAGGTCTCTCTGTTAGCTATAGATTTATTTAAAAAACCAAAACAAGTTTCAACATGTTTTATTGAACACAAAGTATAAATCATACCAGTTACATCTGATGTTAATGTTATATTTGGATTTTAAAAAGTTCATCACATTTTCTTTTCCACTGCAATTAAAAATATTTTTGGAATCTTTGGTCTTAGCTTTGTAACACAGAATTGTATTTAACGACACAATAATAATACACATACAATTGTTGTGGGTACTCTTGACCAAAACTTGTTTTCCTAATACATAACATTCTTACATTTAAAATGGCTCTAAAAAGATCTGTAAAAAGATTAATTTTCAGTGAATACTGATAAAACCTTATCATTGGTATAACAATAATAAAATTACCTTAATTAAATATTCAAACTATGGTTAAACCATAACTACACATCACACAATGTATTCAAACCACAAGAGAAAACTAAATTCTCCCCCAATTAGGGCAAAACACAGATAAATGCAGGAGTTATAATTTTAAAAGACAAGAAGTAAAAAAAAAACTGACAGATAAGACAACATTTATAACATGCAGACAATTAATTTACCTAAGAACCACTCCAAACTGGTAATAGTAAAAATGATCCCACCTGTTCACATTCTTTTTCATAAAGAATTCATTCAATTATGCCCAGGAATATGGACCCCAGTGGAGTGATGTGTAAAAACCAAAAGAACAAAGATTACTAGAAGAAATCTGGTCAGTTGATAAAAATGTAAAACACAAAAGCTGCAAGTTAACACAAACTGCACACAGAAATATAAGAACTTATACAATTTCATACTTTTCGATAAGAACCATCACATAAGGTATAAAAATACATGTATATAAATTATCGCTCAAATGTCACTTAAATAATGAACATGTTAACAATACATGAAATATTACACACAGTCCAAAGATTATTTTCATCACATACTTTTCTAAATATTTTGGAGTGAACCAACATTAAGGGTGGTTTAGTATTCGCTGTGAGACCTGTGCCTTTTTAAACCATGCTTTGCTGATAGGGGATTATTTGTTGAACACCTGGTATAGGTTATTTTGGTTTTTGGTAGTATCCTGCTCCAGCACCATCTGTCTGCAGAGAACAGCAAGGGTCACTGTCACTTGAGAAAGCATGTTTTATGACTGCTGTCTGCCAGTTAAAGGTGAAAACAAAATATCAGAACTTCTGTTCCAACAGAAAAGTGATTTGAGATGAAGATAGACTTCAGACGGCTGGGCAATTGTATATATGGGAGTCACAATATGATACATATCCAAATAAAATAAGCCTTACAACACTTTAAGTTGTTTTACAACTTGAAAAACATGTCTGCAAAAACACTCTAGCGTTGGTTATATCTTATATGCACCAAGTATTCAATGCATCAAATATTCATAACCACTGGCTTGCGTGGTTTAATGGTAGGCGTATTCCCATGGAGCACCTGCTGGAGTTACTCTGCCATTTTCAATATGCCTGCTCATAATACACTTGCTTCAACCGGTCCAGCTGCAGACAGCTTTGTCAGGCTAAAGGGAGTTTATGCTTTTTATATTATATTTCAACTATTTACCAAAATGCAATATGCTTATAATTGAGCTTGTCACATAAAATCAGCATATGTTTTATCTGGCAAGCAAATTAAATTTTGATATAAGGATCGCTAGCAATGTTTGTATCAACACAAAGCACTGTTTTTCTGCCTCGCTATTTTGAACAGATTCCTATTTCAGATCAAATGCCTTGTGAAATTCAATACATACAGTGCACTACATTAAATGCATGAAATTATGTGCGTATTGTAAGTCAGGGCAGAATGCTGCACTGTACCTGTGAGGGCAGCTCCGGCTCATGTGACTTGCTGTCTCCAGCTTCTCGCCCTTTACGTTGTCTGCTGGAACAGTGTTATAACTATAAATACGTATTCGATGTTGTGTAACCTTCAGTGAATAAAGGGGAGCATATCCCTTTTATTTAATGTTTGGTTCTGATTTAAATCTTGTTTAAGATTAGGGCTAGGGTGAGGGTAACATTCAGTGTCAAAAATATGCAAAAAGCTGAAAATTAGATAAAAGGCATATTTTACAGTGTTGTATATGTATTTCAACACACATGCAAATACACACATATGCAATGAAGAGGAACATCTTCATTACCTCTCTACCTCCTCCAGTAAGTCCCGGTGCCCAGCAGGCTGCTTCATCTCTTCAGGCTTCCCTGCAGATGAGCTCATGTACAGTGTGGCAGGACCAGGCCCAAAATGGGAGGCTAAAGACAAGCACATTTAGATTAGTGCAGAGGGGTCACTGCCCACAACATCCAACTGTTAGTCACACTCTCAACATGACACACAGTGAAGGTTACAAAGGCAACATAATGCCACTGCTGAGGAGAAGGCCAAACGGAGCAATGCTTCATCACATTTAAGACACCAGACATCCGACTGTGTACAGAACATTAAAACCACACAAGTCACGCACAGTGCTCTTTCTTTATGCGAATCTTATTTAATTCACATATTAATTCAAAAGTAATTGCGATAAGTTTATCCAACCGCATTCTTTTCAAGCATGGACTGTTTTAGGATCTGTGATCCCTGCTCCACCTTAGCTAAGACTGTAAATGACTAATGCTTGCTGCTAGAAGCAGCATTTTAAAGCCTATGGTATGATGTGACCCAGAGCTGAATTCACAATCTTTAAGCATAATAACGTAAGGGGCAGTGCCTTGGAGTATGTAAAGAACATAGATGTGATGTGAACTGCAGGTAGAGAAGTGTGAAGAAGGAAATGACAGTGTGACAAAGAGTGAGGCTTTACCGGCTTCGTCAGCCTTCTCAGGATGTCCCTTTCTAGGAACCACCTCATCTGACGGCTCTTCTTCACGAGACTCTTCCTCTGACATGGCTTCCTCAGCACTCTCTTCTGTCTTTTCCTCTTCTTCTTCTTCATCTAACAAAATACCTCCTCACAAGAAAGAAAAACCCACACTAATGCAGGCTGCCATGACACTGTGGCTTAAATTATTCCTCTGCCAGCATACTTGGTGTCTTATTAAAAACATTAAGTGCCAAAGCACTGTATCTGAGGCTGGTATACAGCTTATAAATGCATCCAGAATATTAGACATTTGTAATGTACATGTTTGCCTTCGCTCTTCCATTACCTTTTTGTGCATGACTCTGCACAGGGACGCATGCAGTCTTTATGGCAGCGCCCTCTGCTGGCATGGAGGCGGAACCGAAAGAGACGGCGCATCCCGAGTCGCCACTGCCAGGGTCTGACTGCTCTGATTCGCTGTCGTCCTCTGGCGGAGGGCCCACCACACTCCTGCTGGCCGTCACTGTGCTCCCCTCCCAGGCGACACGGCGTCCGCCTGTGCCAGGGCCTGACGGAGCCCCAGGCGTTCCCGCTGGAGGTCCCAGGTCTGAGCCGGTGGGGGTGAAGTCCTGCAGGTTGGTGGGGGTGGCTGACTCCTCTACAGACAGCACAGGGGACAGCAGGATGCTGGCCACTGAGGGCTCCACCTACACAACAACAGAGTGTCCAGCCCAGTGTTAGCATCAGCTAAACTGCACCCATTTATTAACGACCACCACTGCAGGTAAAAAAGGAAATCATGTCTGTATCTGTCTCCTCATCACAATTCATATAATTCTCATGTAGACAGTATCCACAGCTGTCCCTCAGAACAATGATACTAACTTCTTGGAATTTGACAGAAATCATCTTATTAGACTTTACTAACCAATAACAATTTATACATTGCATTTCAATGCTTGCTAGGTGTAGTACATAAACTTTATACAGAAGTTTTGCTAAGTATCATTAGCGAATTATTTAGTATTTCCCTTAAGAATGGGTTATTCTAAGCAAATCATTCCTGTTTTTTTTCTTAGACAACTGTCACTACAACATGCACATTTTAGATTAGTAAATACATATTTAATTGTAATAGCTGTCGTTGATAGTAATTATTCTGTCAGCTGTAATTTAGAAGAGCTATAAGTGCTGAGTCAGAGATGAGGCTCACCGAGCTGGAGGTGCTGAGGTTCTCCGTGGAGAAGGGCTGAGGCGTGGAACTGCTCCAGGCCAAAGTGTCCAGGCTTCGCACTGCTCCACAAACAAACACTAATTACAACTGTCATCTAGAGTTATGTATGAAATCTCAACAGACATCAGTCTGTGGACGAATAAGAGCGCAAGCACACACAAGATTTACTTAATTGAAAGTATTGTAGTATTGAAGGCTCACTAACAATGGACTGTTGGGGTATCGCTTGACCACTTGGCATTGGCGAAATGGTTAGACTGCACTTCTTGTGATTGTGACGCTGCAGACAACACATAGGTACTGAAACACAGCAGATCAGAGGGTCAGACACTCAAGGACAGGAAAAGTGACACAATGGAATCTCAACATGTGGGTGGATCAATTCTTACCCATAAATAATACCTCTATAGCCTGATATCCATGATATCCATGTTTCTTACAGCAAGGGTTGAGCAGGGGCCACCCCAGCCAACCAACAGAGACAGCTGGTCACTTTGTCTACAGGCTGAAAAGCTAATAAATGAGCTGATGAAGTGAGTCTGAAGGTTGGGGTGATGCCTTCTCTATTAACACTGTACCTGTCATTGCCCCATTGTTTGCTGACAGTCTGTTCTGTGCCTGCCTTTTGCCCGTCCCTTTCAGCCAATCCTGTGGCCATACTGATTCTGCCTACCTGCATTGGGGGAAACACAACTCACTGGTTCAGGCAAGAGCCACTGTGGACTATCTAGATTCTACACTAATCAGACGGGCAGCTCATGTGTTCATTTTATCATCTCTACTTCCTTAAGCCAGGATATTCTTGAAGGCTAAAGGGAGTTTCTAGTGCTATAGTGTAGTACAGAAAATCCACTGCCACAGTAGCCTGGTGTGACAGGCTTATACCTCTCTGTTCTGAACCTGCAAAGCAGTGCAGTTCAGAGCAATAATGCAACCCACATTTGGGACATAACCAATATTTAATATTTTCTAATAAATTCTGCTTCACTTTTACCTCAGTGAAAGTGGGTGTTGGCTAAAAGCTATATATGTTCAAGTAGCAATTCAAACTAAATGACCTTGTGAGAATCTGACCAAGGCATGTCTAAGCTAGTGATGGATGAAATGAGGTTTCATAAACCCTGTCATGGGGGAGCTGCATTCAGCTGTCAATCATTTACTTGTCTGAACCAATTAAAAATGTTACCAATGTAGCCACTGACTCAAGCCAGTCACTGATACTACATGACTGCTCCTCCCATTTTTGGTTCAATTAAACCTCTTCCCCATTGTGAGTCGAGGCTCTTACGTCCCTGGTGTGTTGACTCTGCATGACTATAAGCTTTCCCCAGACATTAGCTGACAGCTGTCTTCAGACCTCCCACGATCTTACTGTCAGGACTGGAGACTGCCAGTGTTGCACTCACCATAGCCCTTCATGAATATTCATGCACAAATCCAAATGTCTAATACCAAAGCTAGACAGAAATTCAATTTTAAGAATACAGAGCCAAGTATATGAAGGCTCAATAGAATCTGTGGTACTAACTGCAGTGAGATATCCTGTTTGATAATGCTCTAGTGTGCAGCACTTCAGTCATGTGGCATATTGAACTCTCATCACACAGGCTATAATAAAGAGGATGACAGTAAATGTATCCATGCATGAAAGCGCAGTGATGAAGTCTTAAGAGACCTCAATTACTGTGAATTACAGTTTTCAGCCACCACTTCTAGGCAGTGAGGCTGCAGTAACATTATGACAGACCTGAGGGCCGGAATACGGATGCAATTTCATGAGAGAGGTGCCACTGAGGCTTGAATGACATGCCTCTGAATCATGCTTTGTAACAGATACGTGAGTGGAATGCAGTACCTTGTTGAATCTGTTGCACGGGTTGAGGAAGCTCTCCTCCTGGGCGGACGTGTACAGGCTCTGCTCCTCGTCCTCGCTCTGCTCCTCACTGGCCTCCTCACTCAGGCTGGGGAGGCCCTGGGGTGTGAGCATGCTGATGTCACACGCTCCGCCCTGAGGCTTTGAGTTTCTAAGTGCCCCCAGGATGCCATGGGGGGGCTGGTAGTGGCTAGCGGGGGGCCCGGCTGCTTTGGGGAGGCCGCCCTGGGGGCTAGCTGATGGAGAGACTCGTCCACTCCTCTCAGCTATCCTGCAGTCCACTCTGTCCTCACTCGACCCACAGCCTGGCAAACAAAGACAAACTATTTACATCAAAATACTGTCTATTTATTTATTTCAGTGTTCTTTATTTGACAGTGACATGTCAAATGCACACTAATAAACTAAAGTTATTAGATACAGTTTCACAGTATCACACCATGTTTTGCACCAGTGTTTCAATCTGATGTTAAAAACCAGCCCTTCAAAAATACTCTTTTAGAAGAACAAGGAAAGGAAAAAGATAAGTAACTGGGAACAAGCCAGCTTTTACTGGAGAGAAAACAAATGAAAAAATAACCCATTGATATTCACAACAGTACAATTTGTCATGGCATTGTACATGCAGTGCAGTAGTTGGTGTACATTTGTTCTAAATTTCATACTTAAACACCTATTGGGTCACACAGCAAATGTACTGGCTCACTGTGAGCCGTGGGCTCACACAGTGTGGGAAGGGCTGCTGCAGAGAACACTGCTGGGCAGTACTGACCCCTGGTCTCCATCGCCTCTCCTGCTGCAGTCATGGCTGGCTGACACACCTCCACTGTGACCTCCAGGTCCTCCTCTGAGGTGAAAGTCTGAAACAGGCAAGCAATGCATCTGACCAAGCTGTTTGGCTTCACCTCTTAACATGGCACACTTGGAATATGCTACATGCTAAGGGCATAAGCAGGGTTGGGGCTCGATTTGATTCCATTTCAGTCAATTACTTACAATTTCAATTTCAAAGATACATAGTAAAAAGTTTTTTCAATTTACAGACTGATTTTCAATGTATTTCCGGAACCGCTTGAATTCAATGTAATTGACCTCAGCTGTATAAAAGCGTTCTGCTTTAGACTGCTCTGGCTTTGTTACATTGGGCATGGCCCAGCCTAAGGCTCAGGATGTGACTGAATAGATCAACATGTGCTAGCAGTCATGTAAGTTTACCCTGTCTCTGTGACCCTGTGTCTCCTGAACCGAGCCCTGGTCCTTGGGGCACACCATGTGAGCTGGTTTCATTTCCAGCTCAGCTCTCAAATAATTAGATCTTAATTGAGCACTGGCCTGGATTTGATATTGCCTCAAAAGTCTCTTCTTTTATTTCTCTGTTACAAATATGATTTCCCATGGGGCCAGGGTCCGGAAATGCTGTCCAACTCAAAATTGGTTATAGAATCAACTTGAAAGTAACCCTGTTACAGGGTTCGGTCCTGTACATGTAAACCTTTATGCCTATGTTAAATCTATCCTTGTGTCAACCATCATATTTAAATCATCAAATCCAATTATTTAAATGCACACCCATATGTACAGTATATCTTTGCATACCAAACTTGCCATCAACTAAGGGTCAACAAAATCAAACATGCAAAATTTTGGCTTTCTTCAGGGACATATACACAGAGATGGAAAAAGTTAAAAAAGCTTCTATATCTTATCTAGGGATATTTAAAACGTGTGCACATATAAACACTGAGAATTTTCAACCTTGAATAGCTAAGGCTCTGTCCAGTGATGGATTGTGATGGGCTTCAGTTTGTGGGGCCTTACCATTGAGTGCCCTCCTGAGTAGTGTGGTTGCAGCTGTAGGCCAGGGGTGAAGAACACGCCACAGGGCTCCAGTGGAGACTGGGTGTAGTCTGACTCAATGGTGCTCTCCTCCTGGGTACGAAAAGCAGCTCTGCTCAGCACACACTCAGCTAATGTCCTGCTTCTGCTGTCCATGCCACTGCCACAGTGGCTCAGTACCCTGACATGTTTCCCATACAGCCACCAACATGACCATGTCCCATGTTACACATAGGGTAGCGGTGGGGAAATGGTATACAGAGTAACTCCTAATGGACATATGTGCATATGAGAAAACTCTCCTTGTTGTAATTATTATAATATATATTTGATGTTTTTTAGCACGCACCTCTGTCATATATTTATACATTCATATTTATTATGTACTTATACTGCCAGCTGTTGCGTGCATTAATTCCAGTTTACAAGAGGGTGCAAACAGCAATGTCCTGGCCAGGATTTAAAACCACTATGCTATACAGCTGCTCCTTGTACTGTATATAGAGCTATTGGTCACATTGTAAAGCAGGCCTGCAAGCCAGTAAAGGGATAGTGTGTCAGTCCTGTCTGATTAGAGACCTACCTCGTCTTGCCCTCTGTCTGTGGTGCTCAATGTCCCATCCACAGTATTGAAGTATCCTTCCTCTTCCCTTTTTCTCTGGGTGCCTGATGAGATGCACAGAGGACCCTGGGATAGTGGTGGATAACGTGCAGATGGGGGCCCTGAAGCCCTGCATGCTGTAGGGGCTGACGAGGACCGCTCCCTACTGCTCCGTCTCTTTCCACTATCCACTTCATCCACACCACATCCCAGTCTCTCTCTGTGATTGGTGGGCTTGGAAGGGGGTGTGCAGTCACTGGGGTGACGGCCCCACCCAACAGCCTCGGCGGCTCTCAGGCTGCTCTCTGAGTGATGCAGCAGCACCTGTGACATGGCCAGGTTGAGTGCGGCAATGCTCAGGGGCTCCGCCTCCCAAATGGGTGGCTCCCCTCGGAGTGCGCCCCCCTCATTCTCGCCCCCACTGGCTTCCGAGCCGTAGGTCCGGGAGCTGTCTGGGTCCGTGCGGGGGCTGAGGGACAGGCAGCGCTCGTCCCGGGACGTCTCTGCTTGCATTGATGACTGGGCGGACATGGCAGGGGCCTCCTCCTTTCCCACCTTCGCCGGCCAGCCTGGGTCACCCCCGCACCACCACTGCTTCCACTGGATCACCTTCCACAGCAGCTGCTCCAGCTGATCCAGCTGCTCGCCAATCTCTCGTCCCACCATGCGGTCCAGCCAGCCAATGGGGTGCAGCTCCGCCTCCACCTCCCTGCCTGCCATTGGCCCCCAGCCTGGGGAGAGACCAAGGTCAGAGGTCAAGAGGACATACAGCACAGACAGGATGGATTATCATCATAAAGAGGTCTTAGATCAGCATGTGAGCCAACCAACCTGTCAAACACCTATTGGTGCATTTGACAGGTACAAAAATAACTACAAGTGAGTTTCAAAACGAATGTTAGAGGATCTAGCATATTCTTGAGTTGGCTCAAAGGCTAATTTTCATCTACAGTTCCTACGCAGGTCAATAATACATATTAAGACTGCGCACAGAACAAGGGACTGACACAAAATTAGAGAAAAAATGCTTTCACATGACAGCAGCACACCTGTGTGTTCTTGTTCCCTGTTCATTGTTAACTCTGGGCTCCAACCTGCAGCATTACACGCCCCAGCCTCTGAATGTAGTCCGCTCACTCTCCTCCTGCCCTGATTCAGCTCCTATGACATATACTGCATGTCAGGGGGCAAAGTTCTGTAGTTCATCTGGACCCTGAACCTCAACAGTCCCATACAACTGAACTGTGCCCTGTAACCAGACTGTACCTTGTAGCTGGATTGTACCCTGTAACTAGACAGTGCTTAGTAAATGAGCTGTACCCTGACGTTGCTATGGAGCAGGTGGTGGAGGTCCTGCAGGCTGCTGTTACGGTCCTGGGCCCGGGGCTGCAGGCCGCTCTGCACCAACTCATAGAAGGGTGAGGGCACGCGTGGGTCAGCCTCCAGAGCCTGGCCAAGTATTACCGCCTCTTCGATCTGGAGTGGATCCATCTGCCCCCATGGCACAGCATCTTAATCACAGACAGATCCCATCATTAGCCAGCTCAACGGACAAAGAGTTCACAATTCTACACACTGCACAGATGGCAATCAGATATTTGATCAATCCCAAGAATTCTCCACCCACTTCAAACCCCGCAGATGTTATTCACAGAGACATAGCCCAGCTACAAGCCACAAAACAAAAACATAAAATAAAATAAATAATTAAATACATAAAATGATCCACTCATATTTTCAATGAGTAACTTGGTACCATGTCATATACTGTAGCTATGAGCAACACATAAACAGTGAAAAATGCCGGCAGAGGAGAACCATGGCTGGTATCAAGAACCCAGTGTTTGCCCCACAGCAGTCAAAGAAAGAGAACTATAGCAATATGCATCCTCAATGACCTGCACACTTGCCTGCACTATTACATACATGTACTCCTCTGTCATGTTTGCCAAATAACTCAATATGATCTGTTAGTAAGCTACGTGGTTGAAGTTACGTACCTGTGTAAAGCTCCTGGATGAGGGCGCATAGACTGTAGAGGTCTGCCTTCTCAGTGACTGCCTTTTGGCAGATGACTTCAGGGGCTGCCCAGTTGTACAGAGCAAGGGGAAGGGGCAGGTGGGTAGGGTCTCGGGAGCCGTCTCCCTCACTTCTTCTCAGATTGAGTATAACAACAGCCCAGCATTGTGAAGGTTATCAAACACTGTATTTACATTGATTCAGTGAAGTACTTTCTGCTTTGTGCAATAATATGCAGAACAGTCAAAGGAAAATATAGTTAACTTCAATAGGAAAGCTTAATCGTAAGCCATCAAACTGAAGTACTGAGGTAGTAAGGTGTTGCAAAACATTTAAAACCAAACCTTCTTTGCTTCCATCCCTTTAGCTCTTCCTAGATAAAAGTGCAGGACTGGTATTACAAAACATGAATAAGGGATGAGAAGCATATTCTAGTGATGGTTTCAGCTGAAGCTTATCTTTATGTACTGGCAATTCTTTTTTACACCCCTTAACTCCAATATACATTACGATGTGTAATGCAGATCTCTGACATATATTTACAACGAATCTGTGAATTGATCTGGCAGGCGGTCCCTACCTGGGCATCATGAAGCCGAGGCCGGTGACCTTTGCCACACATGGGTGAACGATCTGCACGCTGTGGGAGGACAAGCCTCTCAGCACGAGCCCCCGGTCATGCAGAAAGAGCAGGGCCTCACAGACCTGCAGCACCACAGGTAACAGCGCCCCCTCCCCCAACAGCTGCAGCTCCTCATGCTAACGGGGGGGCAGGAAACATCATCATCGCCCTCTCCTATCCTTAACCTGTCAGGCACTAATAATGTTTAACAATGTGCTATGCAGGGCTTGGGTCCATTTCAATTCACTCAAATCAGGACATGAAATTCAAATGTTAAGCATTTTCAATTCATAAACAAATTTTTGGTTTCCAAACACTGATTTGAACATGAAACCCAGGAGCTATGCCTATTCTAAGCATTTTATGCACTGTGTACTGTTTGTTGGCATGGTGCCAGTTTCATGCTATTATTTTGATGTTCAAACAGGGGATAACATGACAGCACATCATTTAGCAGCTGCTTTTATCTAAAGCGACTTACAAAGTGGGTTAATGGATAGCGGGCTAATGGAACACTGGATAATATCATCAGCTGGCAAGACAAGTGTGAATCGATAGTTCTTTTTACCCTGTGGTACAGCAAGCTGTAGAGTGATCCAATGTGTACCCTCTCAAACACCAGCCGGATATGCTGCAGGTCTTCGGAGAAGCTTACAGCTAGTAGCTGCAGGAGGTGTGGGTGGAATAACCGGCTGTAACAATAAAAAAACTTAGTTACAAAGTTAACTGGAACAAAATTTTTACAGCTACTATATCTGATAGCATATATGCATTGGTAAATGTGATAGTGTACATGTTGTACATTATTCAGATGACACTAAACTCATACATTGGCAGAATCTATATTACCATGGCTGTGACTTACAAAGAAAAACAAATAGGATGGCAGCCAGGTTTTAAATGGTTTGAAGCAAACTGATGTGACTTTGGTGGAAAAGAAACTGCAGATTGTACTCACAACCATTCAATATTTCATTAATCAGGTCTACAGTTTGTTCCTCACCATGCTCTTCTCACCTGCAGAACTGCTGCTCGATGATAAGGAGGTCGAGATAGCTGTCACGCTCCGATGCACAATGGGACTGCATCTCCTTCACTGTCACACGGCATCCCCTCCAAGTTTTGCTACAATTGAAAAATCCAAGTCACCTCAGGAGAAATCACTGAACATTTTCCAAATAAATATCTGTCATTCATTAAATAACCAAAATATATTAAGGTCCTAAGGGAACATATAAAGATAGACTGTTGTGAGTAGTGATGATTTTGTGTTTTAGGAACGAGATCTAAACAGTCAGGTTGTGGTTTTAAATATAAGCAAGGTACTGCCACTGTATCCCAGGAAAGATGCTCAATATGAGTTCCCACTATTCAGCTACAATGTAATAGATTTTGATGTAGAAGGGAATCAAAACATGTAAACTGCAACAAAATTAGTAATAAATAAATGACAGCTAAATGTCACCTCGTTGGGGTCCTAAGGATTTGCCCTGAATGACATTGTCTCATAAAATAACAAATACGAATAAAACATGCTGTGTTCAATAATATGGTACATGAAAACCAAAAGAATAGAATACACACAAGCTCTTAGGTAGAGAATATAGCAAACACCCATATAAGAAATTGAGGTTCCTAAAAACATCCTTTTACTTGGTGAGCTTAAATTTTACATCTGCCAAACATAAAACATCTTTGAAACAATCCCTTACTTTGTCATCTGTGTGAAAGCGCCACAGCTGTAGGAGAGCATTGGCTCATCGTCTGCCTGCCTTAACTCGCTGTCCTCAATGGTGGGCAAACAGGCTAGGAGTCCCAGAAGGTGTCTTGGCCTGTCTATACACAACTGTAACAAACCATAATGTATATCTCTGTAACTGAGTTGCAGTAAATTCATCACTTGGGATAATCAATCCACAGTAAATTTACTGTAAAATGTAAACCATTAAACCTAAAACTGAATGGATATAAAATTGTTAAGAACTTCATTTCTTCACAAGAAAGTCACTACTGACTCGCTCGAAAAGGACAAACCAATGTCCTCACATACCTTCCCAAAGCCATAGCAAGGGGTTGTGTCACAAACAGAGGAGTTTCTGCGTCCACTGGAACACAGGCAGAGAAAACATTCATAATATTATAATGTGGAACAATATTCCATAATCAGACAGACTTACACAGATCATCACAAAATTAAAACAAAGCCTTGTCTTCATATTTAAAAAAGTCTTCCCTTACAATTATGGCTGTCACAAGTAGAAAAATTTGGTTAATTGATAATTGTAGGACAGTTACTGCAATGAAAAATATTACTTTCCAGCACTGCTCATCATGAAAAACATTTAATAGACTTCTTCCAATTAACAGTTTCTTGAGTTAACAGTTCACTCTGATGACATTTTTTCACGACTCACACCACACCATAAATCTCCTTCCCCTTACTATCACCAGTCCAGCCTTTCACACCAATGCTGGCAGACTGTAGCATTAGCCAGAAAATGTGCGCTGTGTGAATTGTCATACTGGCACGTCCCAACACATATTGCCAACCAATTGTAAGTTAGCAACTGAGGTTCAACAATTACCTAAGCAAACATTAAAATTATATGAAGCTTTCAAAAAAAAAAAAACTATTACCATGACACATGCGATGAAAGTTGAATTGTGTGGACAATTATTGGCATGGTGATATGGTGACTGTAAAAGCATTACTCACCAAAGATTTTCCCTTTCTGATATTAAACATATCGCCCTTGTTCTGCAAATTATTTACATAGTGACTATTTGAATTATCTATCACATTTTTAAATGATCAAATGCCCAGTATCACGTTCCCTTCCTTAAAAGCAATGTCTACTCAACATGTGTTGCACATTTGGTTGAATATACCTCATTCAATACAGGATTACCAAGGGTAATAGTGCTTCCTGAGCACAGGAATTATTAAGCAATAGCCAGTTAGCTGAGGAGCAGCAATCTGGTGGACGTAGTGTGCTTCACCCATGCACGAGGAAATCCAACAGGGAACGGGAACGCAGCGTGGGTACAGAGGAGCCTGGACTCCTGCAGACGTCCTGGGGCTGGTGAAGCTGAGATGCTCTATGCATGTTAGATGCACAGCTCTTCAGGAAGTCCATCATCTACCAACAGAGAGCAAGTGACTTATTCTCAGGCATTACACCTGGTTTTCTGAAACCCCTTTACTAGGCGGCTTACCCTGACATTTGTGCACATCTGGATTTTTCTTTCTCCCTGTATTTAGTGTCATAGTGTTGTTCCCTGTCCACTAAGCCAGACCACAAAATGTAAACAATCCTCTACTCTGCAGTCATTAAGACAGATTTACATGAAACGTTCTTAAAACTCCTACAGTAAGCCAGAAGCTGACTTGCTTTAATTTACACTGACAGTTGTGCTCTGTTTTTGGTGAGCATGTTTGATGTGCTTCTCATATGGATCTAAGGCCACACTGGTTTAAACTTTGTGTTTGCTGATGTTTTTTTGTTTTTTTTTTATTTCTCCACTCTGAGTAATGAGAGATGAACAAAATATACCCAGGTGTGCAGTTATGATTTTTAACATATTGGAATCAGCAGGGTTTACGTTTTTTTCTGAAACCTTTACTCTATAAGTATTCCTCTGTGAACACACAGAAAAATGGGGTATCATTTCTGCATCCAAAGGTACATTTGTCAGAAAAGTACCCTGTAAGGTACAGAAATGTTCATTAAGGGTATACTTTTAGAAATTTGTATAATTTCAAAGGTACAAAATCAAATGTACCATTGTTCAAAGGTACAGTGCTCGTACCCTTTTAGGGTACAGGTGGAGTGATAAGCATTTGTACCCTTTTAGGTCCATTCCTGTATCTTGCTTTCTTCGTGTGAACTAGCTGCTTGCCACCTTTGATTTCTTTCATCAGGCTTCATTTACCTTGGGACTCTGCTCCAGTGCACCCTCCTCAGCCCAGTCTTGCGGAGTGCGGCCCTTTTGGTCATGCAGCCGCAGGTCCCCCCCAGCATCCAGCACCGCGCTCAGGAGCCGAGGCTTACAGGAGAAGACAGCCGCGTGGACTGGGGTACTCCTGTCTCCACAACGACTCCAGACACACAGAGGACAAGCACTGCTCAGAAAACTGCTCACAAATGGAAGCAAATGATCCAAAAATAGGGCACATGAACACATATATGCACCAAAACACCGGCTTACTGATTTGGGTCGGCTCCATGCTGTAGCAGCAGCTCGACGGCGCTCGTCAGGCCGAGCAAAGCTGCACAGAACAGTGGTGTCTGGCCAAGGTGGTTGACACTGTCCACATCCACACCTTTCACACAAAGCACCACACCAACATAAAAAAATCACTCCTCTCTTTTAAAGACACAGCAAGGGTGCTAATGGTGATTATGGGAATGGTAAACATGACTTGAAATCAAATCTTCAACCTCCATAAACTTGCCCACCTTTGTGTTAGTGGCCTAGTGTCATAACACCAAAACATGCATGACAAATATTGCGATTGCCAAATAATACCACTATTTACATTTTAAGGAATAGGATATCATACCTTTCTTGAGCAGTTTCTCCATTTTGTGGAGGTTTTTCTCCATTGTGTGTCTATGAAGCTGAGCTACCTGACCGTCATCCTTCACCTCACCTAGGATCACCGGACAGGGAGGCATTGTGGCAGCTCTCATTTACCCTCCTGACAAGGGCCACTGGACGGGAGACCTGGTCGCTAAAATTGATATTAATTTTTAAAAAAATGACTAATTGATATTAACTTCATATATTCATTAACTGTGTCCTTTCTTAATTAAAAAAAAATAAATACAGCTACCCAATATTTTAAGGATACACGACTCAGTCAAACGCAGCGATGTTACAATTGTCAAAGAAAGGCAGAACGTAAACGACCATTCAGCTAGCTACCTTGCTATTGCTAAGATAGCATGGTTCAACGACTGTAACGTTACCCAGTTATCTAAAAATCCAGTTACATACAAATGTAATATAATGTAAATAGCTAGCTGCTTTAGCCATTTAACAAAGTGGAATATATTTCATAAACCCTGCAAACTACAAAATGGTTTGCTAATTTGGTGGCGTTAGAGAGCCAGATAGCTAACGGTCAATATTACCTGTCAACACACCTAGAGGTCAGCCACGCGTGACGAGTGGGAGGCGGTGACCGTTAACAAAGATTCATTTGTCGTTGTTCTTCATTAAATTCTTTCCTGGTTCTAGTCACGGTTCCGGGCACTTTTTAAGTTTCTATACATTTCGAAAGTTCCGGTATTGGGACTTTCTATAGTAATATTTTATTTCATATTGTTAGTAGGATTTACTAAGTTGTATCCATGATTTATTGCGAATCACTTTGTTCATTTAATATTCATTGCTGTACACATTTCCTTATGGGGTATTAAATTTGTTAAAATTAGAATTCAAAAATATAATTGCCACTCAACAAGGGAAGTAAGCCCCGAGGGCGCCAATTGGTCATCTTGAATAACTTTAAACTGCAGAGAGATAGTAAAGTTGCTGTTACTAAGGCAAACGTATCGGTGCATTAGGTACAGTATTGATACCTTTTCCTCAACGCTGAAGTATGTAGAGGTTTGCCAATGTATGCCTGAGGCTGTAACAGTGGCGATAACTGCAAGTCTTTCAGGCATATCTGCTATACGTCCACTTCTGGTATGCTCTGCTACCTCCCTTACTGTGAGTTATGTTATGCTTTTAGTTATGTAATTATCTAGTACATGTAGTTATGTGTTCATCGTCTTAAATATACCGTTCATAAATATAAAAGTGAAAGACATTATGGCAGACGAACCCCCAGAAGTCAATATGCTTTTGCAAAGACATAAAAAGCTTATGAAAAATACATCCAAGATGTTTAAGCTTTAGTGCATTGTAACCTATTCTAGGGTAGGCACAAAAAGGATTGCTGTGTATTTTTTTTTTTTTTTTTTTTCCCTGTCTTGAGACAGCTGCCAACGTACTATGAACTCTGCGAACAGATTGCTCAATGACCTTGTGTGCAGCACTGCAGGACACAAACTAAAAGGGATAATTTTGGCAGTCCTCCTGTTTTTTTTTTTTTCTTTCAAACATCATCAGAGGTCAACTACAGGTGAACAGACCTGGAAGTGCAAAATTGACTGCAGTACTGTACATATTTATTCCAGAGGGGGTCAGTGTTGTCACAAGAAAGTAGCCTTTGTGAAAATGTTTAAAGTAGTAGAGCAATGGGCATCAACAGCTGATTGGAAAGTGTCTTGACCCCTCAGTTGAAGTAGAGCAACTTACTCGACTCTGGAATGCTGGTGGTGGAATGCTAGGACAAACAACTAATAAGCCACACCGTAAAGACAAGAGTAAATAAAATTTTGATGAATGGACGGTTCACAAACAGTAATTTAATACTAGGCTGTTATCTGTTTTGACTAGTCCTCATGTCTGTCCTCCATTTTCTATTTTTGAAAATCTGTATAAAAAAAGGGAGTCATGCTAATTATCAGAATGTACTAGTTAAGAGAGGCAAGAGTTATCAAGGTGGTGATGCAACTTGGTAATATATAAATGATTTACTCTCAGGTTTAAGCTTTTCTTTGAAAATGTCCTTAGTACTAATATCAATAGTACATCAGTCATGCTATTCATGTCATCAGGAGTAACTCAGAGGAACCAGTTTCACATCAATATCTTTGCTGCACTCTCCTTAAACATTATCCACTTATATTTAAAATGATTATAATTGGTAAATACCAAACAGACGCAGCATATTTTTAAAATATGTGATCTCGCACAACCTTTTCATCAAAACGTTTCTGCAGCTTCTTAGAAAAAGTCAAGGTGCAAAGATTATGGACACGCTAATCACCTTTATCTTTATGTAACTCCAGATTACAGTGGATGTCCAGGATCACTGGATTTTCTAAATTTATCAAATCCTGGGATTAATTGTTTAATTTCATTTTTATGTATTACCTACTTAAACCCCATGGGGTCTACACACTCCTGAAGGTATCTAGAGGTGAATTAAACTGAAATCAATGCTAAGGCCTGTTTGACCTCATGCGCTCGCTAATATCAAATGAATTACATTATTTGGGTGGCTGATAGAAATGAGATTTTCAATCATCCATTTATTTTACTTCCCCTTTAACCATTTTCTTCTACTTCATAATTCAAATGTGATTTTATGAAGTGAAAATACTGAAAGAAGCAGTATTTCTAATAAAGCGCTGTAAAAACTATGATTTTTATAATAGCAGCTACGCACCACTTCAGCCATTAATAGTTTTATGTCTACCAGTACAGGTCTACTACAACATGATATGCATAATAGAACAACCTAATTTCCATGATTCAAGAATAGTGCCATAGGTTTTATGATTGATGAAAGGAATTTTCTGAATCCTGATGTGTATTCAGAATGTCTTTAATTGAGAAGATGCAAAAATACATAAACATTTTTTTCTAGATTGCATCAATTTGTTTCATATAAGTTTAATAACATTCATTTTGTTAATGAGTCAAATAAGTTTCGAGATATCGAATACAACATATTAAAAAGAACTGGAAAATTCCCACATTCAAAGTAATGAGACACATTTTTCTTTCCAGGAAACCAAGATATCTGTACTATACAGAATACAGAAGTTCAGGAGAAGGTGGGGAGTTAAAGTTCATTGAGAGATTTTTAAAAAAAGAGAAGCTATTGAAGTCACTTTTGAACCTTATTAGACCACACCCCATATTTGTCGATTCTCAACTTGCAAAGAAAACCTGGAGAAAACTGAATATGAAAATAAGGCCCATAAGTAAAAAGGATTATATAGTAACCAGGTATTATGAAATACATGCATATAATTCAGGGTTTTAAAAATAGAAATCTTTCTCTCTCTATGTTTATTTATTTGCTTCTTCCAGACACCATTATGCCAAATTCCTGGATACTCAGTTCTTTGTTTTGGTATTGATGTAGCTGACGGCTTGTGATGTTGCCTGACCTCAGCGCATCCTCGATGGAGAACTTCAGTCCCGATTTCCGGTCATGAAGAACCGACGACTCTCCCTTGGGTCCCGAGACTGTGATCTCCTCCCAGTCGCACTCCTGGCTCTGAAGGTTGACGAACATTTTCCAGTCAATCAACCCTAGTTTGTATGCCTCCTCAGGCCTCATCTCCTTGCCTGTGTCTGGGTCGATGACAACAATGGAGCGTCGGAGATGGCTCTCCCTCTGCTCTCGCTTAATTTTCATAGTAGACAGGTTCTTTTGGAGCCTCTCAATTTCCTTGTCTTTCTCGTTGGTGACTCGTTTCAGGTCGGACAGCTCTTTCTGCAGGGAGGTCAGCCGAAGCTCGAGGTTCTTTCCGTTCTCCATTGGGGAAGTCTCTGTGATGTGCTTTGTCTCCTTCACCGTGATCTGGATCTCTGTCTGTAGTTTCCTGATTTCGTTCTGCAGGCGTTGGTTCTCTTGCTGCAGCTTATTGCTTTCATCTTGCAAGAACTCCAGCTCTCTGGATGACTTGGTGTTGTTGAACTCTTGCTCGGACAGTTTGGAGTTGAGCTTGTTGACCTGCTGGTCCAACTCACGATGACGTTGCTTCTCCTCTTCCAAGTTTCTCCTCAGCCTCTCAATCTCCAGCTCCGCTTCAGGATCCTTCTCCACTTGGATCTTCTCGGAGCGGACCACTTTTTCACGCACCTCCACTTTCTCCAGGGTGAGCTGCTGTTGCAGGAGGGTATTGAGCTCCTTCTCCAGCAGCATGCGCTTGTGCCGTTCCTCCTCCACCTGCAACTTCAGGAGGGAATGTTCCTTTTCCTGCTGGGGATCTTGTTGAAGAACCACCTTTTGTTTCACCGTCACCTTTTCCCTGTTCTCCTTGTCTCGGATTTCCAGCTCGTTCAGGCGGACTCTCAGCCTCTGGATTTCCAGCTCGGCATCCCGCCTAGCCCTGCGCTCACGCTCCAGTTCTTGCAGCTGAAGTTCCAGGTCCGATTTTTGACGATGGAGCCTTTGAAGCTCGTCTTTGAGGGATTCCTTCTGTCTCTGCTCATTATTGATGTTCTTGGAAAATGTGCTGCATTCAGACTTCAGAACGACATCTTCCTCCATTTTCACGACCTCCTGCTGGACGTATTTCTCCCTCACTTGGGAAAGGTCGATCTTCCTCAGGCGAATCTTTTCCTCATTCCCAGACCTCTCTCTCTCGAGGGCCAAGACCTTCTGCTGTTCATCGGCCAGCTTCCTCTTGAGGGCCTCCACCTCCTCTTTGGTTTTTGGGTCTTCGCGATACTGAAGAACCTCATTCACAACCTCTTTAGTCTGTACCTGAGGCTTGGTGTCCTTCCACCTCTGAATCTCATCCCTCAGCTGCCTGATTTCCATCTCAGCCCGTTCGTTCTGGTGACTTCTGTCGACGATCTCGTTCCTGAGCTTCTCCAGCTCACTTTCGGTCTGCGGATCCATTTTGTATTTGATGACCTCTTTGATGATTTCCTTGATCTCAACCTGAGGGCCCCTGTTCCTTAGCATCCTCAGCTCATCCTGGAGAGATTGCAGCTGGAGTTCTGCCTCCGTGTTTCTCCGCTGATGTTCCACCAGGTCGAAACGGAGGCTTGCAACCTCGTTTTCGGATTTCGGATCAGGTCGAACGATCTCCCTCACTTTCTCCTGGACAATGACCTTGGATTTCTCTTCTTCCAAACTTGCAATCTTCCGCTGAAGATCTGTCCTCACCCTTTGAGAAGATCTACGTTTTGCCTTTTCATCTTCATGTTGACGCCGGAGGTTTTCCACTTCCCTCTGCAGTGAGATGTCTTTTTCCATCTTCAGTACTTCTTTGATGGATATCTTTTCTTCGGCCATGGCCTTCTCCTTCTCCAGACGCCTCAGCTTTTCCAGCAGGAATTTGTATTCATCTTCTAGTTCTTTCCTGTTGTCGATTTCTTTTTGTTTTCTGTCCATAAGGAGTCGGTACTCTGTCTCGAGCTGTGGGTCGTTTTGCACCTTAATGACCTCTTCCTCTGTGATCACTTCCTGCTCTTTGGATTTCTGCTCAGCCAGGAGGGTCACCTGTCTCTTTATTTGGACGATCTCAGTGTCCTTGACAGTCCTCTGCCTTCTGAGCTCCTCCAGCTCGTCCTTCAGCCTCCTCACCTCCTCTTCCTGTGCCTTGTCTTTCTCAATGCGGAGCACCTCCTTCACCATGTACTGCTGGGCGTCCTCCCGCTTCTCCGTCTCCATCCCGCGGAGCTTGCTCCGGAGCGTCTCCAGTTCGATCTCCAGAGTCCGACTCAGCCTCTGTTCCTCCGAGAGCCTCTGCTGGACTTTGTGTATGTCCTCGTCGAGCTGCGGGTCAGGAACCCGCTTTATCACCTCCTTCTTTACGACGGAATCTTGCGGTTTCTGACCCTCCAAAACGTAAATATCATTCTGGATGCTCTGGAGCTCTCGCTCCAGTTGCTGTCTCCTCTGAATCTCCTCCTCCACTTGTATCTTAATCCTCCAAGGTTCCTCCCCTGGTACTGCAGCTTTGACAGACTGGACGTTCTGCTGTACGATTGGAACCTCTGGTTGCTGCAAGAGAGTTATTTTTGTCACTTGCAGTAAGTCAAAAGCTTTATGGAAACCAAAGTCATTCCACTAATTCCATGTAAAATTCTGCATTTTGTAGTCATCCCCAATTTTAATACCTTTTTGATGCATGCAAATTTCTCACCTGGTTCAGAAGACTTTGTGCATATTCCAGGTTCTGAAGTCTTTGTTTGTTGACGGCATTTACTTCGGTGAACTTGGCTTCAATTGCAGATTCCTATGGAAAAATGAAGGAGTGTGTTGTTTATGGAATACTTGTGATCTTTCCAGAGTGTTTTTTATTTCTCGTAGCATATGTTTTGGTATTAATTGTTATTACAGCTCACTTGTTCTCAAATGTTTTTTTCTGCTTTTGGATGCAGCATATTGAAATACACCTTAATATGAGTTATCCATTGTGCCATACACAACTCAGAATACACCAATTTATATAACTTCATTGTTATAGTGATTTAAGTTGTTTCTTAATGTATTAGAATTGTTCCTCATCCAATTGTAAGTTATTTAATTAAAAACAACTTTCATTTTTTAGCAACTTTTGTGCACACTAGCCAGTTATCAAACAATAACAGTAATTCCTACCAAATTATATAGATACCATAAATGCATAAGTGCTCACAACTGCTTTATGGGGTACATACTGACTTTGGTTGGACAGTGTTTCAGAACTCTCTGTCCTATATCTCTGTGCTTTTGAAAAAGGAAAGGAGTAACAGTAGGTATGAAGTTACCTCATTCTTTACTTTCATTGCTGGGGACTCCAGTCTACTTCTTTTGTATGTCTGAGGAACTAGGCCATCTTCATGATCAAGAAGTGACTTAAACTTCTCAGTTTCAGTCTCATAGTCCTGCAGTTGGAGCAGATCGTGGGGATATTGAAGCAGGTGTTGGTAAAGACATTTATGCAGGCAGAACAGAATTAATGTGCCTGAAAAGAGTCTTATTTGCATTACCTTGATTGCTTGTTGGTACTGTTGGGCATTTCTTGTGACATTGTTCAAATCAGCCTCCTTCCTTGCAATGTCAGACAACAGGTTCTGTTAAAAAAAAACAAATGAACCGTTCTGAGTGCAAAGAGGATGGTGATTATATGGTGGTCTAAGATTATTTTGTAGTACAAACATTATACAGAAATCACTTTTCAAGCTGAAAAATGTCAATTTTTAACTATCAATCATAGTATATAGTCGTGATATTTTCAGCACTTACTCGTTGGCTTTTCAGCTTTGAATCCACTTGTCTGGTATCGTCGGTTTCCGTTGGTTCATAGTTAGGCACCCGTGACAGCCAGTTATTGAGATTTTCATAATCGTTGCGATAATTGTTATAGGCAGATTTGGCTCTTTGGAGACTTTGAGTTCTGTAAAACAGAATTGGAAATCGATTGGTACTGTTAGAACAGAAAATGAGTAAAAGGGACTCATAAAAATGAGTAACAAAATTGACTCAAGGTATGATTATAGATCAACTGCATGTAAAAGGATATTTTGGTTGTTACTTGAAAAACTCATAAACATAAATAAACACAAATCATAAATACACATTTTTTAGGTATAATATGTGCTGGAAACTGAGTACAGTTGTTCTTTATTATATAGTCTTTCTTTAAAATAAGCAAGCAAACTATATGAGAATGAACCCCATTTATAGTCCATAGCTGGAATAATGCATTACACACTGTATACAGTCATCAAGGCGGATTAATACTCAGCACTTTTTCAGCATGTTAAATTTGTGTTGTGGTTTCATGGGAAAAACCCAAGGTTCCTTTCAAACCGGACAGAGCTTCCTGCGGGAGATGAAGAGGAGACTTACCTGCTTTCGATCTGCCTGTTGACGTTATCGTAGCGCTTGCTGAGCTTCTGGACCTCGGACTCCTGCCTGTCGATGTCAGGGCAGTGCTCTTGAAGCCTATTGGCCATGTTCTCGCAGCTGGCCTTGGTCGACCTGAGGTTCAGGTCAGCCTCCGAGACCAGCGCCTTCTTGGATTTCACCTCCGAGGAAAGAGCCTGTGAAAACAGAGCAGGAGGGCTGTGAACATGCGTTGTGGTAATCTGGAAGGTGTACTATGAAGCAGGTTTATCAGTTATCCAGCTAACTTTGGTAATTATTATCAAGAAAATATGCCTTTTCTGTTTGTGAAGATTGTTAATAATCTACGATGTATAATGTACATATTATAGAAAATGAAATTAAGTAATTGTGGTATTCGCACAATTGATCAAAGGCCTTTGCACAATTTAATGATTATATTTCTATCATGGCTTCTAACGTTATGGCAATGTTAGCAATGAATGCCCTGTGTGTAATTATGATGTGAACTCAATACGAACAGCCAGATCCTGTAGTGTGTTATCAACTGATCTTGGGTCTGATGGAGCTGCTGCCTCTCTGGCCAGTTTGTTCTCGAAGCTGGTCAGCAAGGCCTTTCCGTCTTGCAGGGAGTTCTCAAGACGGTTGGAATTCTTAAGCCTGCAGTCACAAACAAAATAATGTTTCATTTCTAACTACTTCCAAGTCTCTACTGCTGCAGAATTTCAATCCTCTTGAAGAGTTATAAAATTGAAAAAGTATTCTCTGGGAAAAAAAAGTTGCACAAAGACAGGAGTTCCAAACCATGTGTTTTAAAGGTGTGTAATGACAGATACTGCATAACAATGTTGACAAATCTATTTGGGAAAAAAATGCAAGTTACATAAATTGGGACGTCATATTCAAGGATTATTCCCACACAGCAAAACAACCTTCAAAGTTTCTATTGTGGAATTCCTGTCCACCTGCCTTTTTGAACAATGGCCTTGAGCAGAGAGTGAAATCTGCTTACTTGTCCTGTGAATACTTCAGCAGCTGGTTGACCTTGTCACATTTTTTGTTGGCCTGATCCACTTTGCTGTAGAGCGGAGAGGCACTCGCACATTTGGGGTTAGTGGCCAGGAAGGTCTCTGCTTCACGGACCTTGGAGGCCTTCTCGGGCTCAATTTTCCGGACAGCGGCTTCAATTTCCTACAAGCAAGACATACTTGTTTTTTACTACAAGCAAAACATACCTAGAACAATATGACAGATGGTGCATACCTTCCACTGGTCTCATTCTATGCCATTTGGAAGGATGGCCTACCTTAAGCTCTTGTAGCCTGTCCGCGCTGTCTTGGAGCGTACGGTTCTGCTCCAGTGGGGGGCGCACACGAGTGTAAATGGCCTTCTCTTGCTTGTCCAGATCATTGATCACTTTGTCCAGGCCCGCCATCAGCTGACGGCACTGCTGCTCCTGCGTATCTGGAGTAACATTTAGGAAAAAAAAACCTCAATATAAATAAAAAAACTGCAGATAAACTTTGTGGACCATTATCATTTATCATTATCAATAAAAAGTGCTTGTAAAATAGCAATGGTATTTTAATGTCCCTACCATTCCCACTGCTCTCTTTCCTGAGGTCATCAAGCCGTTTCTGGAGTGTGTTTTTGCTGTTAGCGATCTTCTGCTTGATTGATTTCTGCTGGTTAGCAAGGCTGCAACACAAATAAAATAGATCAATTTACTTCCCAATACTAATGCACTATCCATTAATAATAATAATAATAATAATAATAATAATTTACAGCAATAACTATTTTATTTCTTCATTATTTATATAAGTACCAACAACGCATTTAATGAGGTGGAAGAATTACAATGTGTGGAATACGTTAGGGTAATCCCCCCTGTTAGCAAAACGGCCACAATGCATCCCCCTTATTAACCTGCCATCTCCATTTTACACGTGTGTGTTGGTTGGTGGTTTGGGGGCAGGGGGAGTGCTCCCATTGGGCCATCCCCCCTGTCAAAGATTAACAGATCACCTACTGTTTATGGTATATAACACATTGAGGAAAACCTACTTTTCAGAGGTGGAAACGGCCTCCGGGTCAGTTGGGGGGATCATGAAGCACACCGCAGGGGCTGTCACTTTTCTTCCCTTGGAGTCTTTGATGTCCCATTTTGTCCCATTGTTCTTGAGCAGGGTGTACTGCTCTCCACGAAAGATCTGCCCCTGCACCGGAACAAGGATAGTACAATGTTCCATCACCGCTTTTCCTGATGATTCATGCCGTCTGACCACTTGTAAATAAACTTCCGCTCTTTCTAGTGAAGGCTACTTTGATTTAATGACTTGTTTGCTGGGGAACTGGGTAAGGTGCTCTGCTACAGCGCAGGGTTTAAAAAATTGATTCGGAAACATTCTTAGAATGTTAAAGGATATTAAAGTGACAGGGACTAAGGGAGTTTGTGGGGGCATGTAAGTTCAGCATGGGGAAAGCAGTTCAGTGTCAACAAGAGATGGTCCTCACTTCACCTAGCAGGGTAAGAGGTAGCACGGAGGAGAAGCTAAGAGGAGGAGGGAGCTCATTACCCCATCGGCGTCGTAGTCACACAAGGCCTCAACGGGGAGGAGCTTGCTCGGCGTCTCCCTGCGGAACTTGAGAGGGAGAACCTGCTGGCTTCTCTTCTGCAGGGCCTTCACTTTTCCATCATAGTGTTCCATGGCTTTTGCCTGGTCCTGCACTCACACACACAGACACACACAGACACACACACACACACAGACAATTAGGATTGTCAAGATCACCATATAAACATCATATGAGTGAAGAGATGATGATGAAAATTGCCTCGGCCATCAGTCTATTGCGCAAATCGCATTATACGTTAGCATGTTATAACGTGCTGTATCTGCTTATGTTTATTTCACACATGGATGTTTCTAGAACAGGAGGCCTACTCTGATGGCTGCTAGTAGGGGGAAGGGGGAGTAACACAAAGGGGGGAGTCATACAAGCAACACCATCACACAGAATAAGTAAGCACTGGCTAGCCATAAGAGTTTCTCAACAGTCCAGAAATCAGTTTAAAGAAAACTCACAGCCAAGTCAACGATCATCCCCTCCATCTGGTACATGTCTTTAAACTCAGGGTTATACTTCTGGGTGACCTCTGTGTTCAGCCTATTCAGCAAGTCCTGGGTGTCCCTGGCCTCCTTATGGTACTGAAACATAAAATAAAGCCATTTTACATGGTTAGAAATATAGAAACTGCATCAGTAAAAAAAAAAACATTTACTTTATAGCCAGCTGTGGCGTTCACTGAAAACTCATTATCCTTATTTTAAGTACCTAAATCTCTAAAACTGATTCAATTCACACAAGCTGTTTAAAAGCTAATTAACATTAGACAACCACTGTTCATTGCTTGAGGCAAGTTAAAGATGGTGTGGAGAGGTCTGTTTGTAAACAATATGAAGCCATGAAATCTGGGAAAATTGAGATGTGCTTAACATACTGTACAAATAACATTTCTGATGATATGTGAATAAACCATTCATAAATGTATTAGGCTAGTATGTGTCTAACATACAAAATATAAAATAAAATGAGGGTAATATGACAACCTCTACATGACATGCATGTTATTTCTACTCACTTTGTGGTACTCTTCCATATGTTTGAGGTGGTTTTCCTCACAAATGAGCAGGTTCAGGTACTCTTTCCAGTCTGCATGTACTGCCTCCATGTGTGCCTAAGAGAAGGGGGGGGGGGGGGGGGGGGGGTTGGGGGGTTCAGCTCTACTGTCACACCTCCACAACAGGAAACTCCCAAACTACATTTCTCATCAAACCTGTGATTGTAAACAGCAGCCACCTGAATGACGTTCTTTCCTGGGTGGTTTGTTCGAATCAACTTGTCAGCTTCGGTGTTCAGCTTGTTGATGGTGTCCTCCTTTGATTCAAGACTCTTGGTGATGAAGTTCTTTTGGTGAAATAGAACAGAGCAGTCCTTATTACAAATAATCAGAAGCAATATACATAGAGGTCATGCCGTCCTAGAGACAGGAATTGATGTCAATTAATAATCACACTTTTTTTGTATAGGCCAATATTCAAGCAAGCTGTCACACATCACTTCCAATTCAGTTTGGGAACTACAGTATTTTTCAGAATGTATTGAAAGATCAACAAGACTGTACAAATTTACAGATTTTGATTATATTGTACAGTGTACAACGAAAGACCAAAAAAGGTAACTTTTGTGTCTTCTTTGAATAACCACAAAAGTTTCGTACAGGATCTGGGGGAGGTCAGTCCTAAGCTTGGAAACCCTGAAACTGGAAAACTCTAAGCATTGTGTGATACATTTGGGTGGCTTGCCTCATATTGCCTCTGCCGAAGTGGGTAGTCCAGATTGGCGTCGCTCCAGTCGTAGCGCTGCCGTTCGCTCCCCTGCTGGTCCATCCAGTACAGCTCATTGGTGCAGCGCTGCATGAAGTCCCTCAAGCTGTGAAGGTCCCTCTGACGGCCGCTGGAACTGGCCTGGGATCAGTCACCAAAACCACATACCCAACATTACCTCTGTGCCTCTGATAGGTGCACAGATTCAAAACTGAGCTATGAGAGCAGAGGGTCACATACGACGAGGCTTAGCCTTTTCTTACCAGGAGTCTGTTGTACTTCGCCTGCAATAAAACCACAACACAATAGAAAACATTAGCATTCCAGTAAAAGTTACATTTGCGTAGGTACAGTTGTTCTGTGATTTACTGAATGATATAGCTCAAACCCGATGAGGGTTTCATCATAATGAACGTGTTAGGCTGAAGGAGAACATTTATTCTACTGTCTGATTTTCACCTTGCTTTCATCTCCAATGTGTGGTGCCAAAGCCTCCACCTCGCTGTGGAACAGGTTGTGTTCTTCCACTTCATTTTCAACAGTAGGCAAGTCCTCCCCAAACCCCTTGTAATTCAGCGCTGCCTAAGAAATGAACACAGACGATAAAGACGATGAGTATGAATATATGAATAATCAGAGGGTTATCAGAGAAACACAGCTGTAAAACCACTTATGTCATAAAAGATTGTGCAAGTTGAGAGTAAGGGAAGGCGATGTTTACAGAGAGGCGTTTCCGACAGTGGCTTTTTGACCTGCCTTCCGATGACACGCCTGTCATTAGGCATGCTACGTGGAGTTTAGCAATCAAGCCCCAAAGATACTCATGATCGCGAATGAGCATGCTTAGTTAGCATCTCTAGCAAAAGCGGTCACGCCTCTCACCTGCTTCTCATCGATGACGTTGCCCCAGTTGACGCTGGGGAGGGCGCCTTCGACCCGCGTCACGTTGTAAATCCTGTCATGCTCATCGCGAAGTTTCATCACTCGATACCTCAGCTGCTTCATACTTAAAACAACAGACAGTGGAACATTGGACAGGGTACACTTGACCTAAGATGGACTGGTTGGATACGTCCTCTTTGTTGAAGTTCTACTAATACTATTGGTAGTTCTATTAATAAGAAAATTGCATGGTTTTCAGTACTTACTCAGGTACAGTGAAGTACATCATCATTATGTCCAATGTATGTACCATATAATATTATTTGTATGGTGATATATGTTGCATCATAAGTAACATGCCAAATTACCAAGAAACAAGGCTATAAATACCTTATAGATGGATTTTAAGGTCTACCATAGAAAATGAACCGGAATCTTTAGCACTTGCAGTTGATGTAAAGTTTGCTGAATTTAAATAAGCCATAAAAATGTATGAACATTCTAAATGGGGCTGCCACTTGAAACCATGGTGTTTTGTGGTATGCAAGTTGGCATTGGAAATGCTAACAAATGAATTCAGTGTTGTAAATATAAATATAACAACACCACGACAATGCGTCCTGTTTGTGTTACACCAGAGGGGGGGTGAGACGTGTTTTTCACGGCGTGCAGGGAGACGTACTCCTGCTCGATCATCTCAGCCTGGGGGTGCTGGAGCCGGGTGGCGTTGGCGGCATCCTCTTCCAAGCCTTTCAGCAGCTCCAGGGAGTTCACGATCCTCCTGTTGGTGTCTTCCTGGTAGAGGGGCGGCTTTCCTTCGTTGATCTTATTCACATCCTACAAAAGCCCAATTTCCCCACAGTTAAAAGCATTGAACATTATGTCAAGGCTGAGGGTTCATATTCATTCTGAGAAAAAAAACTGCTGGTCTAGGAACAGGTTTGCCTTTTTTGCTCATGGGAGATGAGATTCGGAAATGGGCAGAAGGGCAGAATAAACCTGTTCTGAGATCAGTGCTACCACTCAGGGACACTAACTGACCATGGACCCAGATTTCATTCATTGCCAACATTATGGGTCAAGTCTGCGTACCTTGGTCAGGTTCTGCTCGGTCTCGTAGATGTTCTTTTCCACCCTGTCTGCATTCTTCTGCAGCTTCTCGATCAGGGCGGTCAGTTCGGTGTTGGGACTCCTGGAAGCAAAGTGAACAGAACAGGACCGTGTTTTAGAAAACGTCTGCAGCACTGTTCATTATGATCACCACGGACTGCGTCAATGAGTAGTTCAATAACTGCTTTGTTTCTGCTGATATTTGTGATTCGTCAAATTAATCACAATTGTTCTGTGCTTACACATTTGCATTATGCTACATGCTATAGATATGCTACATGCTATATTTAGAAGATGTCAATTAAGAGGTCAATGGGAGATCAATTGCCAACTGTCCATTTTAAAATACTTCAGGGGTCAGCGAAATAATGTATAAAATGTAAAAAGTTCTAAAGTATGTAACATTACATACAAGCGAAAGTATCTCAGCTTATGACTGACTGCCCCGTAAATTATTCTTATTCAGGAATTTGTATGAGCTCAATACAATGGTTGAGTCGCATCATCTTCATTGAAACTAGTTTGTCCTAATGGTATTAGAAGTAGTAGTACCAGAAATTCTCCTTCTGGTCACTCTGTTACTGGTAAATAGACCAAAGACACTTTCTGTGGTTGCATTCTGACTATGTCCCTAAAGGACTATAATCTCTGTTCATATTCCATTGTTCAAATATTATGACTGACAACAGCTGAGTATAATAAATATTTCCTTCACACCTGAGACTAAAATGTCATGGTTAAAAATACAGTCTATTGCAACACATGATGCCCCATTTGATTGCCAATTTTGATTGTTATCTTTAAAGGTTTTACATTTACAGCTTTTTTATTTAATTTTAATGACATGTTTTTTTGTATACCACTTTGAGCATGTGCTCTTTACAGTGTTCTATAAGAATATATACATCCACTGTTAATTTAGCACAGTTCTTGGCAGCAACATCTGCCAGCTGTTTGTCCCATCTGTTTCTTGTTTTTCAGTTTGTTACGGTCTGTTCTTCACCCAGAACAAGAGACCCTCCCGGAGCTCCGAATCTTATCCACTTAGCGCACCAAAAGCGCTGTTTAAAACGAGCAAAGTCATATCTTGTTGAGCTCTTAAGAAAAACGCTCTCTTCTCGCAATGATGCCACTGAAAAGCCACACTGAAAGTCTCAGCTACGATGGTTACTGGCTCTCAATCACAAGCAAGACTGAACATGAATTTTCAACGGTGCATTGTATTTCCCTCAGGATAACATGCTCCCATGCATGTGCACATTTGCACCTCTGTGCATGTCTGCAGTCGATATGCACAGTCTATACTAACCCAGGAAAAGGATCTGAGTCAATCTATACAATGTTAATGACATACAATTTAAAGGTCGCATACATTCAATACAAAAAAAAGGATATCAGTTTTGCAGAAATACTTTGTCATTTTGGTTTTTTATGAAGAAATGTGTATTTCTGGTGGGCATGACTGAATTAAGGTACTTGCAGTCTTAACGATACAGGGAGTAACTGTTGTCCAGCTTTTAGGACACAGTGTCTTGTGTTCTGGATTCAGAGCTGTCTTATGTGTATTCTTTATTCACAGAAAGAGGGTGTGGCACTCTGAATGAACTGGTTTATCTTGTTTCCTTCAGTTTGTAGTATTCAGCAGTCCTTTTGATAGATGGATAGGTGGACTCAAATACATGAGGGCAAAAGCAGGGCTGTATACACATTCAAATTATGGATAACATGGCAAGCAGACATAAACAGAAAATGCCTTCACGCCACAGTGTAAACTACAGCAAAAACTGTATATTTGTCTTTTATGTTTTTGAAACTAAATGCTACTATCTATTTGTCAATAAGTTTTTACTGAGCGCTGGATGATGTTTATCAAAGAGTTGTAGCAACCTTTACAGTGTGATACCTTAGAACCCCAAGGACCACCTCAGATTGGTGGAAAAAGACTGTCCTCATGAGAGAGCACCAATGAAAACCCTTGTTATTAAAAAGGCAAATCAGTGGAGCAGTGAAGTCATCACACCTGGCACCAAGTGCAGGCATAGAATTTTTCATTAGAGCTGACTTCCACTCCGGCTGTCAGCGATTTCTCCCAGAGGGAACAGTAGGTTATATTTAGAACATTTTCCAACACTTTTCATTTGATGCGGTATTCTATTACAAACATGTCCAATTACTACATTTCCACAACTAATTTCAGTTTTCAATTTGTAACAATACTGAATTAATTCAGATTAGTTACCTTGCTAAAGATAGAATTGCTTTGTCCCACCTGGGAATAATTGTATTGATGAAGAATTCCTGAACTACACATGACACTGCTGTCTGGGTTAATTCAAATGGCACGGATTCACAAACGCTGGCATGTTAAATCAATTAAACAAATCTCAGTGTATTCTGAATTGAGCTGCTCATATAATATTGAGCTTGTCTGTTTCATCGCTATTCTATAAATGGCCAGTTACAGCACTGAAGACAAATGATCAATCATTGCTGCTTTTCAGAATGCAATAGTATACTGGCATTTATGCTAATAATAAATGCTATATTCTAAAATTAGTTGCATCTTTGACTCCTCCTGAATAGCAGTTACATAAACAATAATAGCACACACATTCTTTTAGGGCCATGCATATGTTTGAGCTAAAACTGTGAAGCAAATATATCATGCTCTTTGGGCCATTCCTCTAAGCTGACTGAAACTTGACCTCCAGTGGTTCCCACCAAACCCTTGGAGGCCTGAAAATAATTTTGTACTCTCCACATTCCGTAACTAAAAAGAAGCAGAAGCAAAATACCGGGGTGTAGTACATTCGCATTGCTAAGATTCCACGGCAACTCCCATCCAACCCAATCAAAACTTTCCAAAGACAATAAATGACAGCTATTACATAATAACTGCCTATTGGACTACAATCAAGTTGACAGATCAGGAAGTTGGTGGTAGCGCAACAGTACTATACAACAGATACAGTGGCACTGAAACAGAGCTCGTCATAAACTCTGAGCCACCGATCTCACCATCCTGCACTGAATTCTAAATAAAACGACAAATTATCTGACTATCTTTACAACACAGGTTATCCATATCCAGCTGAATATGTGCTACACCAACAGTCAGAAGCGCCTTGGTGTTCAGTCTAATGCCTGTCGTTCAAGGCACCACTCCAAGGAGATTTTAGATGATGTACAAAAGCAACCTGCCACATTACTTTGAACTGCACAGCAAGTGGCATAGATTTGGGGCCGTGTTAGGGAGCAATTTAATAATATTGGAGTAGCAAATAAGAAGCATTTGTAGAAACATTTAACAATAATTCTGCACCTGCTATACATCTGTAAAACCTACCCACTCAATTTTTCTCTCCTGGTTAAACACTTTGGCCCATTGCCATATTCTGTAAAAAGGTGAACTATCTCACAGCAAGCTATAACACTGAAACTTAGGCAGCAAAGTCGTTCCACTTTATTTGAGCGATGTTGTCTACTTTTTGTTGAGCCATATATTGCTTAATTTATCAAGGAATGCATTTCGCAGCAAGTCACCTCAACGGATGAGATTGAAGCGCTCATCATTTATCGAGTTAAATTTGCATTTCAGAGTGGATACGGGAGAGAAAGTGGAGATGCGGGTGTGAGTCAATCCTAGCGGTGGCAACTTTCTCGTTTCACATAGGATGAGATAAGTTATTCAGTGGGATGGATATACATTAATTACCCATGCATTGTACATATGGTTTCATATCGAGCGTAAAACGGTCTGGCCAGTAACAACATACAGTGTTTTCTGCCACACCTTTTTGAACAGTAAAATACACAAGCACAATTTTGAACTCAGCGGATATGAGCTCCCAAAGGCGAAAGCGGATTTAATGCAACTTTGGCTACGTGTTTTGATTTTAGCGCAAACCGGGTATAGCAAATGATCGAGTTTCCAATTACAGGCTTTAAACACTGGACCGACACAATTCGGCACAGTATCACTTTCGAATTTTTCGCACGGAACTTGAGCTTCGTGAAACTGCACACCGTTACTTACTACCCCCGTAAGTAAGTTTACAAAACGAACACACTCACCTTTTCTGCGTAATTGTCACGCTGTTCTTCGTTTTATTTCTCTTGAACATTGTGGCAGACTACGTCCCCAATTTCCTTACTTGCAGAAGTGAACTAATACAATCCCTACGTGACAGAATTTGCTGGTGTCTTATGGTGAATGGTGGATCAGGTGGAACGTGTAAACTGGCAGAACTCTCAGGCGTGACCAAATTCAGCAGCACCCTCCCGCTGGTACAATATCCAACATCAACTCCCCAACCCGTGTATGTGAACTCTGTTAAAATATGGACTGGATTACTCCCATTGAGGTGGTGGCACACCTGCAAGCCTATCAGTTTGTGGGCGGGGACGAAATTTGGGTGTAACAGCTTTGTTTAGTGTGCTGGCAAACACTGGCTGGCAAGCATCTTGGCTACACTGGACTAGAGGATTATTTGAGAGAGAGCTCTTGTCAAAAACGCTTAACAGAAGTGCTCTTTAAAACAAGGTATTGAGGCTATGTATGAGTGACCACCCCAAGGCGATGGAAAATGTTATCTATGTCCCATCTGGTCCTCAAATGTGGCTCAGCGAGTTTTAACAAAAGATAAACCTGGAATCGCTTTCCCCATCTCCTAAAATGCTATCACGTTTAAATTACAAGTTTGAATGACCGATTAACCATATCACTTTCGAGTTATTATAAGAGAGGATTATCTTTTTTGCAAAGTTTTCCCCCTTCTAAATATCCCCCTTCTAGCAGTTTTATTTGGACATTGTTTATTCTTGCAGAGCCATTCAAAACGTTTTTTACACTTGATGTTTTATGCATGAATCATGGACAGGGAAAAAAAAAAAAAAAAAAAAAAAAACTTCCTCATGATGGTCTCAATTCGCATGTGGACTTTTTTCCCCAGATATTCATACATTAGGTTGCGTGAACATATTTCGTAATTATGATTTAGGAAATATTTCATAAATATATTGTTTTTAAAGTGAAGAGGCTTATTTAATTGGTCTCCCAACATATTGGCAAAACCTTTCCCTTTTTCCCACAGAGATAAATCCCCAGGCATTTTTGCCCCAAGCAAATATTGTTTTGACTTTCATTTTCACAACAGCCACAAAGTTCTCAACACATTTGATTTTAATTTCTATGTGTTACAACAATGGCTGTTTGGAATATTGTGACCAACGTAATTAAACGAAACGAAGATGTTGGTCTTCAGTTAGACTATGGATTACATATGTATTGCCAGCACTAGTTCATAAAAACACACAGTTTGCCCAGGGCAGGTCTTTAAAATCATATTTTGAATCATTTGAAGTATGTAAATGCCAAGGACTTGAGGATCAGACATTCACTTTCTATAAACAGATTGGAATACCACTAACTATTGCAAGGAGTGTACATCCTGGTCTCAATGGATTGCTCAACTTTCAATTTTGCACAAACGTACATACAAATGCAATTCATATATTAAGACTGAAAACCTTGGCATCAGGTATGGGCATGTATGAGAATGAGAAGGCCTAAAATAAATAAAAATTAGATGCCAGAAAAAAACAAGGTGATGCTGCCAAGTTTTAGGGCCCCACCCACTAATGGATACAGAATTTTCTGCGTATATAAGACCTGGGCATCTGAAATAGAGAAAAAAGTGAGGGCAGACAAATTCACAAAGTTTTGGGAGTGGTTAGTAACATGCAGAGAGCAAAACTGTACATAAAATGGGACAATGAAAAGTACTCATACAAAACTTTCTTCCTGTACACAATAGCCTTGCAAACAGTGACATAATATCATGGGCGTCATAACACAGGCTATATGATGACATGGGGAAGCAGGTTCGTTTCAGTGAAATGCAATACTGTGGAAATAAGTATTTTCCACATGTAGTGATAAAGGAGATGGCGTTGACCCCCCAGCATCATTTTGACCACCATATTTAGTGTTGTCTCCATAACACCAGTAACAATAATGCATGCAGAATGACTAATCACAGTAACATGAGGCAGATTTGGTGCTCTCTCACTTAACACCAAAAAATTCCCAACTCACAACAAGCAAAGGAAGCTGTGACCAAACCTAACAAGAGGAATGCTGTTTGGGGACCCAAGTGACAAAACACAAGCAGATATATTCAAATATCTATTGACTCTCCCAACTTTGTAACCAGAATGAGTCTGCGGTGAGACTACTCCCTAGTTACAGGAGGGTGTGCATAGCGCAGGCCCTCTAGGCTTTTGTCTGCACTCGTAAGGCCAGTTCAACCTGTCAGTAACATGGGAGTGCAGCAGGTGTAATGGTGAGATAGTCTGAGTATGGATGAAACATACTCACATAGTTAGCTTGAACCCAAGCAGGGTAGAGAAGGGGCCTCATGGAACCAGACCATGGTATGAGAGAGACCAGAACTGGGCCTGGTGAACCAGAACTGGGTCTATACCATTGCTTTCACAAGAAGACCTTCAGCCCATTACATGATGCTAGCTAGCTAGGTTTCCATAACCATATTTGCTGTAGCTTTCTTCAAAACCTAATATTTGAAACCCCTATGGTAATACTTGGTACTTGAGTTTCAGGGAAAGGTAGGAGAATATGAACTCTGGATAAAAGAGTATGCTAAATGCCTGTAATGTAATGTAATGGATAACTGCCCACTGTAAAACACAAACTGTTAGAGGTTTAGACCATGCTAGTTTCGAGTTACATTCTGTCGTACACTCACTCAGAATTTCAAAAAGAACTCAGAATGAATAATGACAGCTTATGTAGATCAAAGTCCGGCTCCCAAGGACTGGATGAAGGACATAGCAAATCCCACCGATGATCTTCTATAATCACATAAATGTATGTATGGCTCAACGCTTCGATCTTACCTTTGCTGTGCTGTATGTGCTTACAAAACTAGCTGTATTGAGTCCTTAATCAGGAAGTGTGTTCTTTAACATCATACAGAATTTATAAATTAATTGCTTGATACCAATACCTATATTTCCTGAGACAGTAATTCCTATAGACAAGGTCATTCACATTGTGAAAAGATTGAGATACTGCTGGCAGTTTGTGCCTCCACACAGCAGTTGTAATTTTCCCACAGCACTCAACCACAACTAATTCATCATCTAAAAGGAAACTGTGTTTTTATCGTTCATTGAAAGCCAGGTTCTAATTGTCCGTAGATGTTTTTTAAATAGAACTCTGAATTGGAACTTTAGTTTGACCTCAGAATGCCTTTGTTTGAATCCAGAGGGGAGTCAGCGACCAAGAGGCTAAATTTTTGGTTTGGTAAGGGGAATAATGTTGCTAAACAGTGATGTGGTTGAAAGCAGAGCCTAAATACACAAATGCCATTTTGTTTAGCTCAGGTTTAGAAGGGATTCAGCGCTAACAGAAACAAAAATAATTTCAACAGTTAAACATACACAACATATGTCACAACGGCAGATATAAAGCATCTGTCAGTTCTATATGTAACTGACAATGCAGTTTATATACATATGCAAAACTAACAACAGCTTATGTCTGTTCTTGTTTTAATGACTTACAGAATCCACTCTCTACCACAGCAGAACTGTGAGGTACTGGAAGGCTTTCAAAGGAACCCCTCCCAAAAACAAGAGGGGAAAAGTGAAGGGAACTGATCGTTGTGGTACAAAATAAGAATATATGAGTCACTCTGGTGTGAGTGAACTGTAATGAACTGGATGGAAACTAAATCCAGAGTGTTGAGATTTCCTTTTTCCTCCCTCCGTCTCTCTCTCTCTCTGCAGCTGGATTTAGCCTCAAGGCCTTCCTGAAAGTGAGGAGCAGTTTTATTGTGTCCTGAAAGAAAAGGCAAGAGTAGACTGTCTAATAACACTTCCAGCACAAAATAAATATATTTGAAAAATGCTCTCATAATTTATCCTTGTCACACACCATCTAATTAGCCCTGAGATTAATTGGAAAGATAATAGATTTTTTCCAATTAATTAGAATTATTTATTTATTTTTTTAATTTTATTTTTTCATTTAAAATATCCAGTGTGACCTACAAGGCAAACAAAAAAATCAATGTAAAACATTTGAAATATGAGCTTACAAAAAATATGTGCAGAAGAGACTGTTGATGTGCTAAATGTTTGTTCGCATATGTAGTGCCTATGAGTTATCGTTAGAAGCAGCAGCATACATTGTGCTAAAGTATACTTAAGCCGTGATCTGGAAAAGCTAGTCTTTATATTTCATCATTCATTTTTGGCAACTTGTCTCCTTCACAATTGCACTTAGTATGTAAATTTCAATTTTGTTTTCAGGGAAGAGGATTCCAAGCATCTTTGCTTCATCTGAAGTTTTCCCTGTGCATCCGGAAACACAAATTATACATAATCAGGGCTTGTGGCTAATGCTAAATCAATATGAGTGTATGATCAAATCCATTAAAAGACAAACATATCTCCTTGCATCATGTGTATGGGAGTATGAGTGTGTTTACTGAAATGTGATTTTGGGTGCCTTTCAGAACAATGTTTTTCTGATCACTTTTATCATTTATCTTTCTTCCTTTAACTGATGTGGGCTAAAGCCCTTGTCAAAGGCCCTGCTTAGTTCACAAAAGCCCTGCTTAGACTTGTCCGCATTGTCACGTCTTTAGAGGTATCCCCTGTGGAAATATGTGTGTGATTTTGTGTTTGCTGTTGCAGCTTGACCTGTGGATCTCACATTCCTCCATCTATTCATTATGAAACCCCCATTTGCTGGCCCATCAGTTTAAGCGAAACAGAACATGCATGAATGCATCCATCCAGGGACCTGTTTCCCAGAATGCCTTTGGAGAAAAATGTAGGGAAATCCAGAAGTAAAAAATTAATGGATACATAGTTGTGCTTAATGATAAAACCAAATAATACCACTTGGAATCACTGCTGAGGGCATGAAATACCACATTGGGTAAATTATTAAGGCTTTCCAGGTTAAGCTTAACACAAATATTTTAATAATACTGGATGGAATGTCGATTTGTTTTAAAACAGAACTATTTGTTATGTTTAAGGTCCAGAGCCATATCAGTGTAATATGTGGTTTGACTTATATTTGTTTAGTTGGTTCAGTCAAATGTTGCCTATTTCTTCTTTTTTGCTTTTTCTTTTCAGTGAGAGTCAATTTTACTTTATACCTTAACAAATTTTGTAAGTACACTATTGGTATATATATTATGGATGGAAGGTGGCTACCTGGCTGAAGAGTTGTGCAAATCAGAGTTAGCTGGTTTATTGCATGAATGGAACAAATACATGGTAGTGATTTTACTTTATGAAGCTGGGGTTTTCCACTTCTATGCATGAATTGTTCATAGTCCACCTATGTAATGTGTCACAACTTAAAAATCAGTTTTAGTCTTTCATTTTTTCCCCACTCCAAGCTCTTTTGAACTAGTCAGCCCCTTGCTGCTATTCTCTACGACCAACTCTGTGGACCATGGTTTAGATCTCCTTCAGGCCTTGGGGGATTGACATGGCTGGGATTCGAACAGCAAATTTCAGGGCTCACCCTTCCTTTCCAAAAGAACATTTTACTGTGCAAGCCACCTGGAAACCACCATTTTAATCTGCACTGTCCCCTAGGAACTGATTGGTATGAAACAGGCCCATAGTGACCAGATAAAACCGGTATGGCCGCTTTATTGGTTTGGTTAAACCAATTTATCTTCAGGTGTTAGAGTGAAAAATTCATCAAAACTCAATAAATGTTTCATAGATTATCTCCTCATATTGAACAACTCTGTGTGATATTTTCCTTTGATATAAATAATCTTTGGCATGTATAATAGATACATAATGGATACATAGTAATCCCATACTGAATGATTTCTGTAATCATTCAAATTTCAAAACAAATATTTTTGAGGAATACACTAATATTTTTCATTATTAATAAATTTGCGTTTGTAAAAAATGTGCTGTTGTGGGTGGTCGATTATTTTTCTACTTGCCAGCCAAGTAGGTGGAGTTTATTTTTAATGCTTTTCCCTCAAAAGTATCATGGACTAGTTTTCCACCTTTGAACACACACATCTTGGTTTTCTGCCAGGATTGCATTGCATTCACACTGTGTCATCACAGTCCTGATAAAGTACATTGCTCCCTTTATTATGGTGTGGCCTGGAAGTAGGGTATATTTTCAGAGGTTACATTTTTGCACACTGTTTGCTCAGTCATCTTGATATTGACTGAGGTATTGACAGCGCCCTACCTGGGAATTGAACCTGCAACCTTTGCATTTCAAGCCCAGCTCCCTTCCTATCGTAATATTCCGCTGCCCTGTTGCCCGTGTTCACCTTTGCCAGGGCGTGGGCGTCTCCGTACGTCCTCGGCTCAACGCCACCCACCAGGATCAGTCAGAGGAGAGGGGGGGGGGGGGGGGGGGGGGGGGGGTTTGTCACGATAAATGAGATGAAAGCACATTCTCTCACAGGGCGGTGTACCGTGAGGGGGAGAGCGGGGCGAGTCGAGCGTGGGGTGTGTTTGTTGGGCTGTGTTTTTTTTTTTTTTTTTTTTTACGCAGTGTCCCTCTGTGCAGCGGGGGCGGAGAGAACAAAGGTGTGTTTGACAGGCAGCGTGGCGTATCACAGGAGATTCAGTGGATTAAGCAGATGTTCAGGAATGTAACAACGCATGGGTTTCAAAACAAAAACAAAAAGTATCCCAGCAAATAACTACAAGTTAAAATAACAAATATCTCTGCTCAGAGTGCTTTATGCACCTGTAATAGCAAATTTACAGCAAATAAGCAAAGGTTAACTGCGTGGTGGACATAGTGTTTAGAACTCTCCAGAACATTCAACAGAGAGCCACGAAAGACTCCCATTTTGCATAGATATAGTGTGTTGATGGAGGTATGGTTAAAGACTTTTCCTGTATTTGATGAACTCATAATAAAGAAAGAAGGAAAAGGTATAAACAGCTTCTGTTGAATATGATTGCCACCCTGACTAATGAAATTGTCTCTAGATCACACTGTTGGTGACAGGTTGGCTGTGGAATCGCTATTCACCTGGGTGTGCTAGATGTCGTCCTCAGTGGCGGGCGTGTCTCCTGGCTGTGTTTTCTCACAGTATCGAGGTGTGTTGAATTATGGGATAATGTGTTGCAAGCCTCCTAACTTTACGTTTAATTAACACATACTTTTCTCACTGGCAGCCCTGCATAAAAATGTAGCCCAACTATGAATAAATCTCGCGACAAACTGGATCCCACGTTAGCCTGTGTTTTAGGGAATGCAGAGGTGATGCCAAAACGCCGCTCATCAGATTTATTTCTACAATACTCAATACAGAAATAATTTCATTTATCCCATGTCCCATTTTCACATATATAATATCCCTGCATGTTTGATGTTTGAAGGCATTGACAGCAAAAAAAAAAAAAAAACAGGAAAAAATAGAATTACTAAGAACTTATACACAAGCCCTGTGTGCATCAAAATACAATGTGTCCAACAAGTAGGCCAGCATTCCTTGGAGGTCATTTTCAAATCCCTACGAATAATACCATAATCATATCTTGAGTAGATTGTAGCTAAATGATAAGCATTGTGGGGCAGAATGGCCTTTTCTCATCAACACTTGCTCTTACAATCTTATTACTTTTTAATATTGATAATATTGATAATATTGATAACGTTTCAGGACCAGCCTTAGGTATCCTTTAATTCCCAATATACATTTCTGAAGGCATACATGTCACCTCTGCAACCCATCTACTGAAGCTTGGTAGCTATTTTGTACACTCCCAGGTGTATCTGTCACTCTCCTGGGTGCAATTTTCCACACTCGGGGGTGACAGAGAAGCATTTTTGGGAGCCTCAGTAGGTCACATGTGTCAGTACCTGGGGCGGCAGAGACCGAACCCGACCGGCTCATGTGAGCCGCCCCAGGTGTCGCACCAGGCCGAGTCCAGGCATGTCCCGCCACCGCACAAAGGAGCAAAGGGGTTCCAGAGAATACCTGCAGGTTTACACTTGATCCACCTTCTTAGATCGGGTTAGACTGGCTTTTTAAAATCGACAAAGTCCGCACATTGGACTCCTGTATGAGTCACAGCTGAAAGCATTTCTGCCATTGCAAAGGAATCTGCATTTAAAAATTCTGTCAACTACATTTAAGAAGTCTTTGGTATTCAGCACTGTTTTAAAATTTTGAAATTATCAAGGAAAAGCAAATAGTATGCTATGTATGTGTTCTTTTCATTATTATACAGAATAGCACTTAAAAAGACTATGTCCATAATGTCCATTTTGATTGAATTGCAAATGTCCTTAAAGAGATTAAGTCTGTTGATTGGGTCCAGGATTTTACGCTATGCAATGGATTCATTTAGCCTGAGGCTGATCTGGATTCTCCAGGTGAATACTGTAAGCTTACGCTTCATGTTTTTTTTTTAATCATGAAAACAACCCCCATATGCTTTTGTTCTGAAGGTCACCTGTGTGGTATTTGAAAAGGGTTAAAAATTTGCATGTCAGGCAAATATTTTCCAGGTCACAAATGATGACACAAACCACGGCTCCCAACCATCCAGCCACAACGGCATTATCAAAAATGATTTTTCATCTATGATTATTAATTCATTATTACTACAATCATTATTACAACAAGATGGTTTTTAGCGAGTCCTCAGAGTTTGTAATTGGGATTATTTCCCTGTAGTAATCGTCCAAAACAAAAAAACTACATTTTCAGCCAATCAAATGTGTTTCTTGCTGTTTCCATGACTGAAGTTTAAAATCACCAGTGAGTGAAAAGGAAAGACTTAGAGACAGACAAAGGTATCTCTCCAGACCCAATTCAGGGGTCTCCATGTGGCTTATAGGGTAACATACTGTATTCACTTGCAAATCATGCGGTTATACGCTACCAAATCCCACCAGTGCCATTACAAACCATGGCCAGCAGTCCACATTCACCACAACAACAACTGGGGGCCAAGACAGCCAAGCATGTTTCACTAGTGGCCACCATTGGTCGAAACAAGGCACCTGTAGCAGCACAAACCAAGCATACGATGATCTCGCCAACGTCTGACGACCTCTGATGACATAGGAGCTGTGAGATTCGTAGGGCGGCTGCATTGTGCAAAAAAAGAGACTGACATCACACAAATTGGAGGAGTCCGCCTCCCACAGCCAGCAGAATGGTTGCTGGTTGCTATGGTGAGCCCACAAGCTCGGCGAGGGGTTGGGAAAAGCAGTGATCCTCTTCCATAGAAACCAAATTCATCATTACAGTGCTATTAGAACATGTGATAACTACAGGTTAATCATCCCTATCAGCAGGGTCATTGCATCAGGGAACACGTGAAACAAAGCATCACTGGAACCAACTTTGTCTGTTTAAGGGCATAAAAATGGTCTTTAGCCATTTTAAAGGGCATATGCTATTGTATTTTAAAAATAAAACAACTCATTACAAATTACATGTTTCTTGTCACTAATGTGATGGGAAATATTCAAAAAATGTATGTTGCAATGTAAAGTTTGCTTTGAATGAACTGAACACACCCTTAAAGACACTAAGTGCATTTGAATTTGGTCCCAGCCCTTCTGTTTTTACAGTTTGGAATGCGTGCAGTGACATGGTATTAGTGTTAGCGAAGAAAGCTTGTCTAGAGGGATGGTTTCCCTGGGTTACCTCTGCGAGCTGTCTGTGTACCTACACCAGCGCTGTGTATGGGATATTTAGGACACCTGTCCATAGTAAACACACCCCTGGGTGGTATGAGGTAGGCTGAAAACCTGCTCTGTCACATTTACACCCCTCCCCCCCCCCTCCCCACAACCCCCCCCACCAGGGTCTGGTCCTCCACCCTTGGTCATGTATCCTAAACAGTGGGAGGTGGAGTTCACTCTGTGTCTGGCCTTCTGTGCTCTCTGGAACAGAACAATGGGTGTGGCAGGTAAGATTGTGCAACACCCAGACAGACAGATGTGATGATTCTGACCAAAGACCCTTTATCCTACTCTCAGTTTTACATGAAGGTTTACTGTCCCTCTCCGGCTACTCTACCTCTATACACGTTGGCCAGGAATCACTAAAACACAATTAGTTTCTTTCAGGGCCAATGAAATTCAATCAAAACGGTCGTCAATCTTTTTTTATAGGCATATGCTGCTATATTTTACAACAAATGCAAAGAACATATTATAAAGGATATGTTTGCTTGTCTGTAATAAATAGCAAATACTCACTGGTGATGTAAAGTGTTCTGGTTGCATTCCCTTAAAGAGACTAAGATCATTTGAATAAATTCCAGCCATAGTCAAGTTCATGTCCTTTATGTATATGCCAGTGCACCCATGTTATATAAAGACAGATTAATTAATTTTTGTAACTTTGCCACCCCTTTTGAGCAAATGCTTTCTGGGCTCCTTTACATCAAATGATTGCTCTTGTAAATTGTATTTACAAAGTCTAATCTAATATGACTCTGTAGGCATACATTCATTGATTGCTTTGAGTTAAATATTACCAAACAGTTTTGAAATAGATCTTTATCCTAGGTTTACCTAACTATGATGTGATTTGTTCTGAATGTATTTCATGTCTATGTTTATTCCTCTGAGCCACTAACCACAAGTTTCATTATGTGACAAAGTCCCATCATTCTATACTTTGCTTATACTTTGTTTCTGTTTTTTTTAGGTTATCATACTCTGACACTACTTTGCCTCCTTTCTGAAATGTAAGCCTTAAAGAGACAATTTAATCAGAACCAAAAGGAAAGTGACTCATTTTAGAGACTTACAATTCTATTCAGAATTAAAAAAAAAAAAAATGAACGAGCGTTTCTGCCAATAAATCTGCTTTTTAGTTGAAACAGTGATTAAAGACTGTAATGTAATGTGACAGTAATGTGTCCTCTGATAGATGTGACTCAGGCAAACTGATGTTGTATGGTTGTCTGAAAACACGGTTCAATCATAAAATGTGTTTTTTTTTCTCCCTTGCTGGAAGTTTGATACATCACAAAGGAATGATAATCATAGAGGCCTGTATTTAAGTTATGTCAGTTCGACATGGGAGTGTTCTCCCCTAACAACAATGTGATGAGTAAAAAAAGGCCAAATATGTTCCTCCTGGAGACAGCCAAGCAGGTCATGTGACCAGTGATCAAGGTATTGATGCCACTAGCAGGGATCAAAGGTCATGTGATTTCAGCTGCTCCCAGTGAACCAGCAGAGGGAGAATGGAACAGAAAACACAGTGGGTGTTCTTGTTTTTTGAAATCGTAACCAGCGTATTGTAACAGTTTGTTCTGCTCATTTGATTTGAAGTGATAGGAATGTAGGCTAAGGGGAATCATTTATGCTGTTGTTTGTGTGTGTGTGTGCGTGTGTGTTTTGTGTGTGCACCAGACTGACAGCAGGGGGTGTTGTGTGCATACAGAAATGTCTAGGTGTCTAAAAACTCAAGACAGCTTTGATAAATAGTACCTTCTGAGGGCTTTTGGGTCTTCCAGCTTTCAGTCAACTGCAGCTATTAATAGAACAGAATAGTGGAACTGTACTTTTCCCTTCAGGTGGCATACAGTTAATTTAAAAACTGTTTAGACAGATGAGACAAGTACATTAAGCAGTAAAATTACATGAATAGTTATTCATATAATTATTATATAGTCATTATTACTCAAATATTTTCAGAAAATTGCAGAAATGGTAACAATTTACAGACAACATTTTCAGAGTACATACATAAATTATGCATTTAGAAATTGGCTAAATAATCAGTTAATGGTTGTCCATTGTTTCTTTGAAGTAACTGTCTGGAAAACCAAAATGTTTTGACTTTATCTACTGTTGGAGGCCCATATTGGTTGCTAAACATAGGGAACTTGCCCTGCAGTCCTGGAATTTCTTGTATCTAGCTTCAGGAGTTTATCTATGGTCGATAAGTGCACTGTGGAGAGTGAACAACTCACTTTCATGCCACAATCAGGAAGTATCCGTTTTGTAAATATCATGATAATATTGCATGGCCGCAATACTTCATGCAGGATTATTGTTTTGGTGTGCAGTACTATAATTGGCCACTAGAGTGCAGAAATTAAAGGTATCATTTTAAAACTCCTGAATGATTAGTACATGTTTTGTGCGTATAAACGTTTTTACCATTCACAGGGATTTTGGAGGCTTGTATTTTTGTATGCTTTCCTCCTTTATCTGAAAACGTTGCAACGCCCAACGGTTACTATTTATAAGCCACTACTTACTCATACAATCTCAGCCGTCAGTTTGGGAGACCACGGACATGAATGCTACCCTCAAACACACGATAGCATCTGTCATTTTCACACTGCAGTGTCAAGTTGCGCTTGCAACAAACTAGGCCAGGCTGATTTCCTAATGCACTCCAATAAACACTTGGATTAATTTTGTAACAGAATCATCTCATGTGGTTTAAGCAGCATCCTAAAATAAAAAAAAAACCCTTCATGTACTTCGTTTCACTCATTTTGCTGACTCTGAAGCGACAGCTTCAATCTGAGGGGTGCTTCTTGATTGCATTCTCTCAACGCCACCATCACGTAATTGGATCAATTATTAGTCTAAAAATAAATGTAAGTGGCCCTTGGGCTCAGACAATATCTAACTAATAATGTACAGACCCTGTTATCTTCATAACTTAATTAGTCTGCAGGGTTTCAGTGGTGTTAAACAGCACACCTGTCACCCTTGATTCTCCAACCCCCTCTTACATCAGACTTTGTGTTGGACGTGGCGATATTGAAACAACATTGATATTGAAATCAAAACCCCAACCTCATGGATGTTTCTAGACTTTTAGCATTACTGGTGCACAGGCCTCCAGTGCCCATATCCTCACGCTTGCAAGTTATGATACATTTTTAAAAACGTGTTATTTTTCATGATCATTCACTGGGGTACAAAAAATTACTGGGGCTTGTGCCCCAATAAATAGGGTCTGGTGATGCCCCTGCCTAACCTTTATGCCAGAGGTAACTGATATAACGCTTTAGCCTATACTATAATGATTTGACCATTTTGCTGGCCGCATGGCAAATACCTGCATGACCTGACTTACTTTAGCAGCGTCGCAGACTGGAGGATCAGCTTATCAATTAGGCAACCTCGAGACCGAGTGACATAGGCCACGGGCACCACTTACACAGACACTGGATGGATTAGCCATACATTGAGGCCACGTTGTTACAGTCTTGATGGCATTTAACTTGGGACCTGGACTGAAGAATTAACATGAGAAATCTCAAAAGTTATTCTTTCTGCAAATCCTTTTGATCAATGTCCTATCGCTGAAGAACTCCGCTTAGTTCAACAGTGCATGACTAATGTTGCAAATGCAGCTTGTCTATTTTGAATACGAAGTACTCATAACAATTTTTTTGTATCATAAAGTGTTAAGGTAACCAGTGATTGTCCCATATTATCTAGTTTTTGGTTCTGTTACCGGCTAGAGGTTACTCCTATTTGGAGAGGAGGTACCAACAATACTCCTTCACAATTTTGTAATTTTTTAGCATTAAAATAATTCATCTCTGGATTTATCAAAAGCAAACAAGTAATTACGCAATGTTGGAGGTGGATTTATTTTTGAGAAGCTGACAGACTTTCATCACGTATCACTTCCAGCAACCTGGCCGAAACATGCACAGTGCGCATTACACCTGAGGGTACTGACTGGTGATATTTTTGTATGATTTAGACATTCTCACATCTGTGTCTCAAACGTTCCGGAATGCGAAGGAGGTGTACACTCTTAAGAAGCTTTCACCTAGGAAAATCCGTGTAGACGGCAATATTAAAAATAGCCAAACTGGTGCAAGACCCGCACAAGAAAGAGATACTGATTTCATTTAACAGACGGTTAAGTCAGCATAAAACCACGTGTCGTGCAGATTAGAAACGGGGGTAGCTGAGTCTCATTGTTGGCTTGCAATCTCTTTATTATTGATTTGACGTTGAATGAACGCTGACAGATACACATACTCAGCTAACGGAGGGATGCGTTTCGGACACGACATGAAAACAGTAATGCCTGTCTGAAATGATTCCGGCGTGCTCTAAACCAACTGTGAAACCAAGCTGCGGTTCTTGAAGATTCTTTAACCTAACGTTTGGAGTGGATGCAATGTCCTATCTGAAACATCGAGCGGAGCGTTTTGATGGACTCTCGCTCCTTTACTGGTAAGAAGACACGCAATTTGTATTTACTTGTCAATTTAAGAAACTTAAATTTGAGACCGAAATGTGACAGTTGTGTTACATTGTAGATTTAGGACATTGCGTGACTATAACTACAACCTCGTAAAGTAGGCGATACAGTTAAAGAGGAATAGTGAACTTGATTTTGACCCATTTTCAGACGATACAGCCTATGCAAGTAGCCACATTCTGTGTCTAATGGGTACGCTGAGTTTTTTTGTAAACAAACTGAATCTCAAAAAGTCTATGAATTATCGTTGATGTAATACTTATTTAAGGAGCCGTGTAACCGTAAGAGTGATGATTTTTTGAGTTAAATCGTGAAACCATGTAACTTTGTTTCGTTTTCATAAGTATTATACATGTATATACACTTTTCTGACTCCCACAAAAAGCATCTTAGAGGGCTAAATTATCACAACATTAATTTTAGATACCAAATAATAAGTCATCAACGAATAAATATATTAAGAAGTTATTATATAACTTATTCAAAACAGAATACAATTTACATTCCCAGAAAGAATGTTTTCTCATTAGTTGGGACATATTCAATGAGCCTGTTATATAAGTAATGTAAAATCATGTTTTATTCATATATATGTATTTTTATTTTTAACTGTGACACAATGAGCAAAGTAATATTTATGTATGAAAGGGTTCATACAAGAAAAGTACCCAGTAAAACATACCGACAGGGGGGTGTGGTGTATGTGTACCATGTGCACGGGATTTTAAATAGATGAGACAAGCACATCTGCATGTGTTTCAGTAAGTAAATAAACAAAGAACATGCTCATGAGCACCAAATAATTTAATTTACTATGTATTAGCATCCTGAACTGGTATGACATTATTTCTATAACACATGAAAGGCTATCCCGTGTTTTCAAGGTCCGATGCAGAACTTAAAATGTACCATATAACAGGTTTTAATTTAAAATACAAGGTTTCATTAGGAAAATTATTCATTTAAAGAACGGATAGATCATCTTTCGGGCTTTCTGTTTTTTATCTTTAGTTTGTTCATGCTGTTTTGCCCTTGGGTGGAATCATCTGCCTAGCGACCTGCTAAATTTAGAGGTTTAGTGGCTGGGACCTGTTTGGACAATAACACGGGGTCAGACGAGAGCACTGGCGGAGCGAGAGGAGAGGATCAGTGCGCGTTTAAATCACCAGCTTCAAATTCATGCGCCCAAAAACCAAACGTTAAATCAGAGTGATAACTTAGGGCCGTGGTCTGTAATCCCGGTCCTGGAGAGGCATGGGGTGTCACGAATCATTTTGATCAATTACAGAAGCTGATTACACAGTTTCCTGACCTTGCCTGGTTTCCTTCATCTGAACTGGTGGCTGATTGTAACACCAGCAGACAACGTGAGTCTTCAGCACCACGGTTGAAGGAACACTGCCCTAAGGATGTTTTAAGAAAAGGTGTGGTGTTAGCTACCATATTTACTAATAAGTTGACGTGCCAGGATCTGCCTCATACAGACGGTTTAAAGAACAGCTGCCGGTCCGTAATTGCAAGTTGTTTGGCAGCAGAAAAACCACCTAGGCTATCCAGCTAAAAAAAAAAAAAAAAAAAAGGTACAGACAGGTATCGGAGCTAGTTCTCAATAAAGAGCAGATTTAATCGTCTACAGCCTCATTATATCTCACTGAACGGACGTTTTTGACATTTTAAATATCTCTTGATCTCAAAGTTACAACAGGTTACCACACAATTGCACTTAAATGAATCTGCACAATGAAATTTAAGGGATACATCAGGTCTGGGTACATCATCCATTTTTTAGGTTTATCTGTGTAATTTGGCTCCGATATGCAGCTTCGTTCCTGTATTGCTGTTCCTGATTGTGTATGTTTACATTGGCCTCCTTTTTTTAAAATTGTTTTATAGCCTACCTGCATGAATTATTTATCCTTATGCATTTTCAGTATTGAGTGTAGAGGTGCCATTTCTATTGAAAACACTAAACACTAAAAGAAACAGTAGCCGATAATTTCACCTAGAGCTATATTCTTAGAGCTATATTACAATACCATTGTGTTTATAGTTAGTTGCTTGAAATAAAGACTCAAGTTAAGTTTAGGGACAGCCCTCCTTCCACTTTAAACCTCTTGTGACATGTTTGCGTGTGACAGAATTTAGTGTACTACATAGTTTTACAGGTGCCAGGTAGACAGCTGGCAATTTAAACCCCATATTGTAAGTGTTCAACAAAATAGCTGTTATTTTGTAAGGGGGAGAGTTAAAAGTGAAAACATTCAAATGATAAAAAAGATTTTTTTACCTGGAAAAATATTTTTTGTCCGGGAACGGATGAATTTAACATCCTCACAGATACATTAAGCCTACCATTTTGCCGTTCTCAATGGCACAAGCAGAAAGCAGAATAATTATAAATCAGTGACTCGAATGAGCACATTTTTTATGAATCTAAGTATTGCAGTATTTATCACCTACCACCTTTATGTATGTGTAGTTTTTACTACAATTATGGCATAGGTAACTACAATAGTGCTTTCACGATGGTGCACCTGAACTGTTAACCTGTTCTGATTTCATGTTGTTCATGACTTTTGTGGATGCATTTACATTCTGTTGGTGTTGTAAATAATTCTGGATTACTGCACCTTTATAAATGACATTTTTATAATGTAACAAACAGTGTAGTTAGTAAGAGATTCTTCATTCATAGTTATATTCATCATACATTTTCATGGATGGGACCTTGAAATGGGACGCTCTGTCCCTCCCACTGGCAGAGACAGACCGTCAACCTGTTTGCACATTATACAATGGCAACAACCTGAGGGAGAGATGGCTGCCACCCCTAGCTCCCCCCCCCCCCCACCCCCCTTAAGCCAAGCACTGCACTCATTTGCATTGCCTCATTTTTATTTTTCTCTTCGTTGAGTTGCTCAGATACGGACTGCCTTTGTTTTTACGTGTCATCGTTCACAATAATAACTTTTATCGTCTGCACCTTTTGTGCAAGGTCATGCATCACAAAGTGCTTCACAGACACAAAAGACAGATAAAACAAATAATAAATCTTGCGGAAGATACAATACATGAGAATAAATGTAACAAATCAAAGGTGTATAAAAATTGAGAGCAACAGTAAAAGATTAAAATTGAATGAGACAGTTAAGATCAATAATGATTGGTGAGCAAAAAACAAAATGAAAGTAAGGTGTACGTTCAATCAAACAAACTTAGGTCTGAATCCCTGTGCTTAAGTGTATTTTCCAGGTAAGTCAGCACTGGAAGACTGGGAGACTCATGCAGGAAACAAACTCAAACACAGGTCAGGGTTCAGCCTCTAGTCTCTTTACGACCATATTCTGTTCAATCAAAACTGACTTTATTCTCCTTAGGGTCATATGTTATACTGTTCACAACTGAATAAGGGCATATTTTCCCAGTAACATATAACATACACACTCATATTCAGGTTATAGGTGTTATAGGTGGGCAGGGAACAATAGTAATAGTGGGAGGGATACAAGCTTTTATGTAGTTCAGAGCTCAGTTCAAAGGTGTGGAATTTAAAGTCCCTTTTCACACTGGAAGAAACACATATTTATTGGAAAATTACCAATTATTTGGTTATTGCCTTAGGGCTGATTCCAGACCTGTGCTTAAGTGCATTGTCCGTGTATGTCATCATTATGAGAATGGAGACTTGCACAGAAAACGCATTTAAGTGCATGCCTGGATTCAGTCCTTAATGCTCACTTTCAGCCTTTTTGATTTTTTAGATTATTCGCCACCAGTGACCAATCGAAATCACATTTTAAGTCACATGATCTATATGCACTGTAGAGCTCCAGAATGGGCCCCATGCTGTGTGCTTTCCCATGAAGTAGGACCTCATTGCATATTCAGAGCTATTCAAAATGCATAACAATGATATTTGTATCCAGTGGAATACAGTGACATATTCATGTAGGAAAATAAGCATGGGTTTCACGGAATTTATGTGATAATTCAAGCTATTTGTCCTTAAAGGACAGCTTATACTTTCACAACCTTGCCATCACAATGAGTCTTCTGTGTCTTTGTCCTTCAGCACTCGGTAATTAATCAGTGATCTCCTACTGGCAAACTTACACTACCGGCTCATTCAGATTCTGTGTGACCTGATGACAGCGGTGAAAAGTAAATGTTTGTTTTGTCCTTTTGTGCAAATTCAAGCACAATATCGTGAACACAGGTCTGGAAAGTATGATGGATTAACCAAAGCCTGGTATTGCAGTGGAAAGGATCACACTCATTGCAATTTCTATTAGACACTGTGATACAGCTATGCTAGCTGTACCCTTGCGATTTGGCTGCTTGCATTTTTAAGCTCTTATTAACACCCTATTTAAAATGGAATGTTATACTCAATAAGTGAGCCGTACATTAGTGCACAGGCAATGAATTAAAAGAAGCCAAGAGTTTTAGGAACTTGCAGATGGCACCCTCACTGCAGGTTAGTAACCCTTTCACCCCAATGTAAACTTCTGGAATGGGACAGCATTAGATAGAATATTTACCTTGCATAAACTGCTATGTTGGCATTTGCCTGCACCAATACCATCCGAGCAACTGTGCTAGTTTTTTTCCTGAAATTGGCCAGAAGGTTGCTGCCCTTTTGTTGGAACTAACAGTCAAACCAGTTCCCGTCAACTAAGATGCAAATACATTAAATACTCACGTGAATCCACCTCTGGTAACTGCAGAAAATACAAGGTAAAAGGAAATGACAGGTACATTTCAGATAATCTGACCGTTGTTTAATTCCCATTATCCTTAGGAAACAATGCCATCCCTCCCATTGCTTCAACTTGGCACTGGCTAGTGCTTCCAGTACAAGCATGGTGTGAATCGTCCCATGTAACGACTAATATTGGCTGTTCTGGGCCCATGTGAATTGTTCTAGGTATGAGAAGGAAAATATTCCAACAAATATTTGAGCAAATCTCATATGAAAGTGGCTAGCAGCAGGTAGCAAGATTTGAGGGCATGAGTGCTTATTCAAAGTCAGCAAAATTACTCAATTTAAAAACAGGATGACCCAGTCAAAACAGTACAGTCTCTTCCATTATAATCGCATTTCTGACTCCCAGGTTGTCAGTGACATCAAAGCCGGTAACCAGACTCTGCTACAAGGACTGTGAGGGGCACCATGATGCATATTCTTTACTTATTACATAAGAAACTTCAGTTATATAATTGTATCGGTTATTTTTCTCAGTCTGCCCTGGTGACTTTGTACATGGAGCATTGTATTCAGTAACCAAAGCAAAAAATATGGTTTTCGGTAAACAGGTCTGGAAGAGGATATTGATCGTTGATGTCATTTAGACATGACAAATTTTGACCGTTTTCATAAAGGCCCCAATTCTACATTAAGTTGATGAATGAAAAGTGCATGAAATATTGATCGGGTTTGCTTCTATTGTGGGTGTGAACTTTGAGGTCAGAATCGTAGTTGTATATACAAGTAGCAATCAGTCCATGTACCTCTTTTCATTCTATTGCAGTATTAATGTGTGCGGTCTACGAAATATTTTACAAAGAAAGGGGACAAGATTTACTGCATCTTAATGTATTTACTGATTCGCAGTTTTATCCAAGCTAAAAACAAACATTGAAAAGCACAACAGTTTCCATCACGAGATCAATCGAAACTAATTAGCGTTCAGTGGCCTCTTCAGTTCATTTTAAATTGCTCCCTCATTGCTTCTGCTAATATCGACTTTTCAGTTTGTGACCACATTGGTTTTGATTTTCCTTCTGCCTGAACTTCAGCACAGCGCTACACATTGCTGACTGTTTCCCCAGAGGACACAGACTGATTTTTAAGTGCCAAAATGATTGATTCGTGCTTAGCTAATTTGTTTTACCTGCCAATCAGAAAAGGCATGCTAAATGGACTGATAGCTGTCCTGTCGCTAATGTATTCGACAAAGATAAATTGGCTGCCAGCTCTCAGGGCATTCATCTGCAGTTTATTCACTAAACCAAATAAATGCTCAAAAAGAATTTTCTATATACCTGTTGGATTTTGCATTGAACTGAATCCAATTTTTATCAAATGTATTTTTGTGAACATTTATCATTTTAAATTCAGAAAAATATTTTGACAAATTTATATTCAGCCAAGTAAATCAATTTGCACTGTAAAATGTTATGTATAATGAAAATGGCCAAAATGGTTTAACAGAATGTGACAGATAAAATCAGTAATGGAAAAGTGGAGCTTGTGACAATTAAAGACCAATTAACTGTGTAACCCGAAGTTGTGAGAAAGACCTTCAGGGGGTGCACTGCCCATGTCGAGCTGGGTTGTGCCAAAGCGTTTCCTCTATTCTGCCTGTAGGGGGCAGACAGACATTTGTTTTTCATCCCTCGCAGTGTCAAAACCGCTCTTATTTGTGAACTCAGATTAACCTCCTTGGTGGCGTGACGCGGCGCGGCGGCATCTCAAAGCAGGTCATATCACACACGCAAGGTTACCAACACCCCCCCCCCCCCCCCCCCCCCCCCCCCCCACGCACACAGACACACACACACACAGTCCGCTGCTACCTTGGTCGTCCGGATCAGGGGGTGCAGCTGGCAGAGGTTGTTTCCAGGAAGACATGGTACACGGCACTAGGTGGATCCACGAGTGGTCGCTCCCATCGGCGAGTCGCTGTTATGATTTTTCAGTGTTGCCTGGATTATCCCATAATCTGATAACAACCCACTGTGCAGATTTGGTGATTAAAGTTCTGATGCAAATGGTCGTTGCCATGGTAACCAGATGGCAGGGGGGAAAATATTATATTCTGTTATGCGTGGGCGTACGTGTGTGTGTCTTTTTTCCCATCCACTTCTCCAGTCCACCCTGGTTACACCAATGGTTTCGCCAGATTCCCAGCCATAACAGTTTGCTTTCCATGCAGAGCCTGGATTTGTCTTCGCTGTGCTCATATTCTTTGAAAAACAAACTCCATCCCTGCTAGATTTACAGTGTCTGTATTTTGTATTAAATAATTACCATTTTCCACTGTTTTAATGTCCTTTTCCTATAGCCTGGGGATTCTTCATCAGCTTGTCACTATTGGGTATAGGTTTTCTGTTTGTCAATGTTTTATACAACGCATATTGTTTTGTGTGGAATATGCAGTATGTGAAACCAATACAACTTGCTTGTTGGGTATTGTTGACATTCAAAATGCATTACCACCAGCTCAAGCTAAAAATCCTCCCAAGGACAATTTGCCTTCAGGATTTTGGTAGAGCTGTAGAATATAGTCCAATTCAAGTGCACTGTCGCTATGTTGTAGGTTTGTACAGTAAATCAGTCACTGATATAGTTTTGTAGATGATGTACCTCAAATACCTCATTCAATCAACTGCACTTAGTCTCTTTGAGGGTATATACAAGTCAATAAAAACATACAGAATATAAGTTTTTGAACATGCTATATCTGACTTGAGACAAGCAAGCATGTCCTTTGGAATATATTATATTATAACAATCTAATAGGATGTTTCCCCAATCAGTGTTACATTTACACGGGACTAGCATTGTCTTTATCTGGGAGGTAAACAAAGCAACAAACACACGTTTTCTTTTTGTAACCCAAGGAACCGATGTATTAAATCTTAAGTGCACCCCACATACCCAATCCATACACATAACACATAATTACAATATTTACAATGGCCACACAAACTCTCACACAAATCACAGTCCTCAAGAGCAGGCCTTCAGAAACCCAACAACCCCAAAACAAAAAAGAGTCATTTAATGAAGTGGATCTCACCTACGATTTAGAAGCCTCCGCAGTTGTGGGCCCTGTCCATTAGGGTGTATGTCCCGAGTGAGCCAACCTTCTTTTTCCTTTTTTTTTTTGGCTGGTGTGCAGTTATTACTTAGTTTTTTTCTTTCCCTTTTTGTTTCTTTTTTTTTTTTTTATTCCACACTGCCCAACACCGCTGAATAGGGTCTGAACAGGTAATTGTAACCCTTGTAGTCTCCTTGATCCACTGGCAGGAGCTGGCTGGTGCATCCAAGGAAAGTTCACACTCATCACACCCCAAACCTCTTTTCCCTCCTTTTTTTCTTCTTCCTCTCTGCCCAGGAAGTAAAAACCTTCCTCTACCATCAGGCTGCCTCTTAAAGGGGCAACGGCATATACAATAAGCAGCCTTTGTTTTTTTAACGGGTTAATTATAAAACATTTGCTCAGTGTGGCTACAAGACAAGCAAAACAATCTTTCAAATCTCCCCACCCATATTGAATGGTTCACCTTGCAAGGATTTCATTAAAACCATTCATTTTTTTTTTTGTTTTGTTTGGGCAGAAACATAAAAACAACAAGCCTTAATTACTTTATGGCAGTGTCACAATATGCTCTGCTGAACTTGACTGCTCAGTAATTATGCACTTTGCCTTTTCATCTACCTGGGGAATTATATTATGATACAATTATTTTCACTGCTTTTTGTATCCAGCCCAATATCAGTGTTGGATTAATCAGTATGAAAACTGGCATGACAAAAGCGCTCCCAAATTATTTCCAGTACATTCAATGCCTAACAAGGTGTAATGAAATATTACATCACTGTTACACCACAAGTAAGGATGCTTATCTCTCCATACCAAATCGACTCAATTATGGAGAATCACACACCACATTTTAGTACTCCATTTTCCAAGTTATGAAGGCGAACTTAAGTGTAGCAAACCAATTACTCAAAAAATGAAAGAATCTATGGCCCAACCTAAGTTGCAAAACAAAAAATGATGTGTGTTCACTTATCTTACAGACTTCAGGATTACACAGAAGCAGTCATTGACTTTGCTCATTTTTGTTTGGGCTCTTGCATTCTAAAACAACCGATTCAGAACTTCTGTAATCATAAGCCGTCGCTGTCATAATGATGTCACAATGAAGTCATACTGTCTGATGCACTGAATAACTTCCCCGCTTAGATAACACAGTGTCATTGACACCGAGTCACCGATGACATCACAGACTCAGAGAATACTGATTCATACAAAGAATGAGGATACTAAAAGCTGCTTGGAACTACAGTGATCTGATGGGAACTCAAGTCATCCTACTTTCCCACTGTACTGCCCCCTACCAATGAGCAGAGGTACTGCATCATGGAGGCTGCCAAAACCAAGCTCAGAGACAACATTTAGCTTAAAGCATTGCATCTTTTATACCAAGCAAACTGTTTCGTGCTGGACCCATTTACTTATTGTAACTCATATTTTTTTTAAATAAAATTTTAGAAAGTTTGTGGAAATGTAAGTAGGTAAGCATTACATTTGCATTTAAATCCCAACATATTTTGGTATTTACTGTCACTTATCCTACTCTTAAAGGAAATTTCCTTCCCCTGGTGTCCCCATGTCTGCCAGTGTTCTGTCTGAGCATGCTTGAGTTTATGCTAAAGTAAAGCTATATATCATCGGATTATGACACTTCAGGGCCAACCGGATAAGAGAGTCCCTCTCTCCTCTCATGTTAAACCATGGAGCATCTCCTTATCTGCTCCACACACATGCACACATACATTGTGCATGACGTATGGACTGAATTGCGTCGCACTTTCAGGATGTAGCTGTAATCTAGCTGCACTGGGTTTAGGAAGGAGGGGATTCTGTAGCAATAAAATCAAGGTTTGGTGTTCTGGGTAACTAAAAGCCATGTCACACATTCGTATGTGAATTTTAAGATCTCGTTGGCTGAGCTTAAGGGAAATATGGTGACAGCTCGATGCTTTTCATGAATGTAGTCTGACAAATGTGATCTCTTTGGACTGATATGTCTTAAAAGTGACTGAGAAGTTCATTGTAACTTTCATGTGTGCTTAATGGCATTCTGCTTTTACACTGTCTATGCGAAGCTCTCTTTTCATTTGAGTATGCATACTGGATGACTTTTCTTTCCAAACTTTGCAGTATAAAAACTGAAGGAGCCTGTAACCTTATACAGAATTATGATTCCTTTTGAAAAAAAAACTGAAACTGAACTCTGGCACAAAGTTAAAAGTACCCAGGCTCCCTGGAAATGCCATGAAAATCAACTCTTTGATCAAACGAGTCAGTATAGCCTTGTCTTAGATACGAGACAAGACACTGCACTGTTGTACTAAGCGGTTGGAGAATTTAAGATGTGATACCATAAACTGAATCTCAATCTCTCTTACACAAATTCGTTTTTTCAGTCTTGAACAATGTTCATTCTTTGGGAGTTATTTGGGGTCTGGGTTTCATGTTGTCTAAGAGAATATAATCCATCTATACAATGAAAGTCTATCACAAGAGGCTGTCAGCATTAATTTATGTGTAGACTGCCCTGTGAGGGTGTCTTTAAGCACATTTGTCGGTCTTGATGTATTCGGGGCAGATGTAGAATGCCTAGCCTCTCATGTTGTCTCATTGCATTATGATGTCATCAGGTCTAAGCGACAGTCTATGGTAACAGCAGCTTAATGCTGATTGACATTCTGTGAGTCACTTAGCACTGATTTGTTTTCATTCAATACAGATGTTGACCAGTTTTTTTTTTTCCTCAATCATTTTCTGGGATGTATGGCAGGGAATCTGTTTCCCGTTGAATTTTTCCTTTGTTGAACACAGTGAATTGCAAAAAGACAATTCCACATCAATGGGTTACGTAAAGATATTAGGCACAAATGTGGCATGGTTTTATAAGTGGAATCCATTAAAAAAAGAAACAATTATCATAACTCTGTGTATTAAATGAACTTATCTCACAAGGGAAAAGGAGATAAAAGTTATAGTATTTCAGCAAAACAACACACAACAAACCTATTTTTTTATGTTTAGTTTGCAGGGATCATTTTAATTAACAGGATGCTTACAAAAATGGATTGCCACTCAACATCAATTGAATTTCTGTTCAATATTATTTTCGGAAGAGGCTTCAGCTGTGATGGAAAACAGAAAAGACTGCAGTATTATTTAGATATGAAAATCTGGACAAGATTTTCAAATAGCACATCAAGACAGAAAATATGAAATATATGTAAACACAAATATATAAACAAATTCAAACAAAAAATACCAATGTGAAAATGATAAAATATCTTTAAAACATTACACAATACAATGCAATTTTCATTCAGATCATCAGAACAATTCTTATTTCTGAAAAAATCTTCCTTACAATTTTAACTCAAAACCTAGAAGACTCAACCCCTGATTTCTTAACGTTTTAAACCATATAAAAATAGTAAAATCAAAAGCGGAAAGCGGTATGCTAATGTTTGGCGCCTGGTAGTTGTTGGCTAAATCTTTATTCTACTACAGAATTACATGGTTAACCTAGTTGTGAAGTGACATAAATGAGCGTAGTACTGTAGTATTAACACCTTAAAACCGAAGAACCAGGCATCTATGTGTGTTTTAAAAGTACAAATCTCCGATGCGCGGTGTACTCTGGCTTTCAAAAGAGATGAACAGAGCCTGAAGTTGTCGTTCCAGAGAATATTGTGCCTCCGGTTTTGTGTCCACATTACATAAGGGGAAATCTGTTTGTAAAGTTAGCGATGTTTTGGATGATCTGTTTGCAGCGAGCAGAATTAAAGGGCTGGAGGAGAGAGGATCATGTGGTTCGCGCAGGCGAGGATCTGCGCGCGTTGCTGAACCAGAGGGAATGTATGCACTTTCCTGCCGTTCTTGGATGCAAAGATATTAATTCAAAATGCCAACATTTTCTGTTATGTATAAAGGAGCTGTCATGTTAAGCAGGTAAAGTGGGTATTTCGGGTCGTCTTGATGGGGGGTAAAATACGGGATATTGTTTTCTGTAACTGTTGCAATCGTAAAATACGTCGTGCGCGATTTGCTCGTGTCCATGTATCTGTACTTGTATATGGAGGTCTTAATGCGCCCTTACACATGCAGTTTCCACAAGGTTAGCCGAGCGATTCTTTTGCGTACGCTTCTCTGTTAAAAGTCAGTGTTTGGTGAATTATTTTTCAAACCTTAATTCATGTTCTTTGCGTTTAAGCGAAACTTCAACATTGGGTGCGCATTGTACGGACTTGTGTGTATGTGATAGAGGCTGTTATCTGTGGCTGCTATAGAAAAGCAACAGGGGAGACGTTGTTTCAGTCCTCTGTTGTCTGAGTTATTTGTCTAATATAATTATAATATTTATTTACTCAGACTAAGTGTGCAGATTATTAAATATAGTCGAATACAACTCGGGCTGTTGAATAAAAATGATTAATGCAAATAGGAAGACTGATTTTGTTCATTGTAATATAGCGCATCTTTTGTTGAAGGAGAAGCGCGGTACTATATTTCCTGAACAAAAGCTATGGTGACTTCATAATTAGGCTCCATAATTTTTCCAGAAGACTCGTTTACGCAATATGTTTAGCCATGTGAGAAAAGTTGCTTACATTCAACATACAAATCGGAGAGCGTGCACTCCACCTGTGCTCTTTCTCTCCCTTTCAACAGAAAATGTTCATTGGCTCAGAGATAATCTAATACAAACCCACAGGGGGAACTCAATAGCAATTGACTTTACATTTTTTATGTTGTTGTTTGGATCAAGTGAGGTGTGTTATGTAACAGCGCTGAAAGACAAGACTGTACAAATCAGAACAGGAAATCAGGCTCTGAGTCTTTAATTAAAATTGTTAAGAAGCTTATATCAGAGTGAGAGATCAGAATTAACAAGAGAAGTGATAACTCTGCTGATAGCTCTGTATGCATTTATTATCTGTTGACTATAAAACTGTATCACCAAGTGTCAAGTATTATATTGCTTTGGGCAAAGTTCCACATTTCTCTTATCTTGTCTTGTCCCTTATTTATAGGCCTATGTTATATTTTAGGTTCTATATGTCTGGCCTGCTACTGTCAAACTAGTTTTCTGCAAGACATGTAATTAAGAATACTCCAATTTCCCCCTCCCATTAAGTCTAAGGATAGTTTAGGGGTTCAGTAGTGGTGAAACTGGTCTCCTGGACCCAGCACATGGTCACCTGAATTCATTAAGTCTAATAATCAATAACATTATGTGGTGCAGGATTGGAATGGTGCAAAAATGTGTAACCCACCCATGGTTTATAGAAATCAAATATAACTGTGATTATTTATATTTTGATTTGAATGAAGTTTGAAATATATCACTTGGAAGTCTTATCTCGTATTATTATGCAACGAAAACAGGGGCAGGTCAAAATAACGACTGCTTCCAGCTGTTTGTTCCCTGATGAATATTCATTAGGGCTACATCCAAAGGCAGAGAACATCCACTTAAGTTGTGAGTCAGAATCTGGCAAATTTACAGAATCCCTGTGCCATGGAGGGTCACTAATGATTTTAAGCCTCGCAGATCTTCTTTGCTTGAGAAAATCGCTCATAACTTATTTCTTGAGAGCGTAGCAGCACTGTATGCATGACAGACTTTATAAAAAACATTGGAGTTCATGAAAGAAGTCCATGTGGAACTTGGCATGTGTGCACTCAGGTAATGCAAACGAAATGGTATCTCACAGTTTTACAACTGAAATCTGGGATAGATAGGGAATCTTGTGTTGAGAATTATATGGTCAGTAAACTGTTTGTTACTCTGAAAAAGGAACTCCCCCCTCTTTCTCTCTCTCTCTCATTATGTCCTTTTCTCTTTCTTAATTTACCTTCTTTCTCTGCACACAGCAAATTAGTTAAATTCTTGGTGATGTGGGAATTTGCTGGTAAATGTGTTACATTTCTGGCATTCATTTAAGAAAATATAAACATGACTTTTGTCAAAATCACACCAGTTGTTCAATTTGAGTCCTCACATTAGCGAAGTGTTATTTTGGCACTCTGTGTGTCCTGCATTTACACCAAATCATTTTGATTTTGACACTCACAATAATACATTTACTGTTTGAGATTTTCTGTGTAAATGTGTGGGAGGACATCTATGAAAGTGTGACTTGATCTGATTCAATTGTAAGGAAACATCATGCAGAAGCATTGACGGAGATTAGGTAAGGGCCAGAGAGGCAAGTCCACATTTCATTGCCCAGGAGACATGCACTGCCTTCAGACTTCTCCACCCTGTTGACTGCCTCAAAGCTACAGAAAATGTGTGCACAACACATGTGCTTCGATACACTTTGTAACGCAAACCCAAACCCTGTCAATTTGTAATCTGCACCTGAGGATTACTGCATGAGCAAAATTTTGACCTGGGTCAGTCCTCGTGTACGGCTGAGGTTAATCTGCTCGCTACAATATGTACCGCATTATGACAGCTGAAGACAGATAAACAAGGAGCGAAATCCAGTCAGTGGTGTAGTTTCAGTTTAGCAAATTGCTTACAGTTCCCATTTAAACTCCTGCTAAAGTATCCTGAGTACGAAGAGTCACTGATCAGCTTGGATTGATCTGGACCACCGGCCATGAACGTCGCAATATGAGTGAATCCAACATTAATCATTCTAGCACGGACACCTATTCCTGATAATAGGCTCAGTGTGACACAAAAGAATGTGATTCAGGGGTCTCTGTCGAGAAATAGAGATGGTTAGATACAGAATGAGGCGGCAGAGGTCGATTAAAGTTCTCTTCTCCTGCTTCTCCCCAAGGACTCTCATGGGTCCACATGGAGTAGATCGAGCTGTGCACTCCATGGACTTTACAGACTGCGAAAATGGATTAGGTAAGTCCTTTTATTCTAATATCACACTGTGTCCTTACTAGTTGGTATAATACATTTCCAGAGAACTATAATTGTCTAACAAGCTTCTTCCTTCAATAAAGGGAGCAGAGCAAAGATTCTATAGACCTGTTGTTTTGATTTGTTAACCTAAGTCGTCATTCCACAATCTCTCAATGGTGTAGCATCAGAAGGATAGCTTGAAAGGCGTGAAGAAAAAAGAAAATAGTGTATTTGTGCGTGAGTTTGAGGCAACATTTAATCTTGAGCGACATATTTTAAAAAAATCTATAATGAAAGAAAAATACAAATACATAAATGAGAAACAGATGCTGTTTCAGGGCTCATTGTACCTTCTCAAATTCTCTGAGATGAGCTCAGCAGTGCTCAACAGAAAATTTTGCTTCTGCCAGAACCTTGAGCATAAAAAATACTTTCGTAATCCCACTTTTGATATGAGGGATTTGTCAATGCATTTATTTATGGTTAGAATTTCAAACACTCTTTAGAAGCATTGCCTGCTGGTACATTTTTAAGGGGACCTACAGGCAAGCACAAGGGAAATAGAAATAGAAATGTTCTGCTCAGCTGTTTTCAGTGAAGAGACTGTTATTGATTGTTTTCGAGTGGCATCTTCTTAGACTTGCCGTGGATCAAAAACAGGGCCATCACTGACTTTGAGATGCAGCCATTACTGATTTATAAGTCTTTTAGTTTGTAGTTTCAGGTTTCGATGGAATGTATTTGCTTCTGGTAGTCTGCCACACCAGCATGGGCTAGGGGGAATGGGCAAGAAGATGATGAAATAGCATGTTAATCTTTCTTATTGAATGAGTGATGAAAAAGCAATTAACATGGTATCTAGTGATTAGCATATCCTTTGTGTGAAACCTCTAAATTCACAATTAGAGGAGAAGGCCCGGATGCAACATGTTCAAGAAGTCGCTCTCTAATGGACAATGAAATGTGGGGTATATGGGCCTTTTCACAAAAGAGATAACATAATGAAAAAATATCCAACACATGTCTGTAAACATATTTAAAGAGAGGGTCATTCTAAACTGAGGAAACTCATAGGGAGTTTACTGTTTGTGAAACTGGCTGATTTCGTGGCCTACAGTAAGCCATTACTAGCCTGAAATCTCCACCCATTCCAATCCAATACTTTGTTATACTGGCATCTTTAGCAAGAATCAACTGCATGCTATTATTCGACAAGATGTAGTATTTTTCATGCATATCCAACAATATTGAGGAGTATGGACTGCCAAACCATGATAAAATGCAGTTCAGTAAATAAAGATGACTGATTTCAAAACTGACAATTTGACAATCTGATTATCTCGGTGTATGTACAAGTATTATACATTATACATTATTTAAAGAGCTATAATACATTGAAATGCTCTCTAGACAGTGTCAGTGCTGGTTGTAAGATAATAATGAATGAATGGGGCGTGGCATTCCCCCGGAAAGGAGATATAAAAGGGGATGTTCCAGTTTTAGCCTGGGCACTGGATTGGCAAGGCTGAAGTCCCAAGGTCAAGTACTTAATGATCGGTGACATCACGGGGAACACCTGCATGCGCAGTGACATCATGGGTAAATGCCGGCCCACATGGAGCAGAACGTCCAGGATAGGATACAAAGCTGTAGGGAAGTAGGAAAAAATGTTTTGCTTTTGCATCACTTCTCTCGTTGCTACCCAAAGCAATCTCCCAGAATGCCCATAAGATTACGTTCTGGTCACTTTGAGTGAAAACCTATAAAAAAGAAAAGTACTCCATCCTGAAGTGAGAGGGTGGCTGATGTAGATCATTAGAATGCATGAAAGTTGACAGAGCATGTTGGGTTTATCCAGGCAATGGAGAAGTGTAACACAGGGAGTCTGGAATAGTGTAGACTACAATGACTGCATTCCCTTCAAGTATGGCTAAAAAATAATTCCAGTCGCAATTTGAATGGTTTATCTGAGTTCTGGTGATGGAAACCTTTGTCCAATAATGCACTCACAGAACCTGTTTGTATGTTTAGTTTTTCTATGTTACATGTGTGTGACATGCATCATTCCAGCATGTACATGTATGTATGTATGTATGCGTGCATGTATGTATGTAGATGATATCTTATCCGAACTGAACATGTATGTGCAAATTCAGTAATGACAGTAGTATTTTCTTTTGCTTCCTTAGGAATTAAAGTAATTGGAGGGGTAAAGGAACTAACTGGGGAGGAATTTGGTGTCTACGTAAAAAGGATTTTACCTGGTGGCCTTGCTGCAATCGATGGTAAGCCATTTTGAAAAGAAAAAAAAAATGCATTGAACAGATTGTGACACACAATTTTAATTGACGCTAATAGTGTTATCTGATTGCATTTGTAATGCAGATTTTCTACACATGGCATATGTCGCATAGATTCTATCAAACAGGAAAGGCAGGTGTTAAATCCCTCATGCCAACTAATGATGCTGTAAAAGATAACAGGTGACAGCAGATATATACCCAACATATCCCATGTTATTGGAGTATCTCTGTTTCATGTTATGGTTTACATTTGCTTTAGCCATTTTAACTTTAGCCCTTATGTTGTGCCTTTTAGACCTTCTGGAAGTGTTCACTGGGTCAGATTAATCCAGGATATATTGGAATTTTTAAGCAATATCGTAAGCAAACTTAGTGTTTCATTTGTATATGAGTAAAAATTCAAAATGGGTCAATTTGACCCGAACACAACACGAGGGTTAAATGCTTGCTTAGCGTATTGTAAATGAAATTGATTGGGACGTAGAAAATTAAACATTGACAATCCATTGACTGTGTCCTTCAAATTAACTTTAAAAGCCTTCCATTGATTATTACTGGAAATATCCACTGCAACGAGCCATTGTTTGATTAAATTGCTTTTTACTGATGTGATTTTCAACAAGCTTTTGCTAATGAACCGAGATGTGCGATATCACTATTGTGAAATCGAGGCATCTGAAAGTCAAATATGCCTCAATTCAGATGAGAGTGTTAGTCAGGACTTTGGCAAAATATGCCATCTAATGAATGGATATGATTAAGCGGAAAAGTGACAACGCTTTTCTACAAAGTGGATCCTAGAATAGCAATGGTGTTAATGTTCCCGTGCCGTAGGTTCCAATTACTAGACTGTCGCAGTCATAGCGCTTGCTTCCAGTTAATACCCTCACGTGTGTTAGCGAGTTTAAATTAATCTCTGTGCTTAGCACTAATGCTTTTGACTGGCAGGGTTTCCAGGGTATTTTCTTCTTATTATACCCAGTGCACATTGCAGTCTCTGTAGACATACCGTACATTTGCAACAAGCATGTTTGGTTGCAGCACTGGTCTCCCAGTTATAGCTGGCTTCCCCTGTCATGTTAACTATCAACCTAATGCAGATTAAAAAACATGTTAAGCAAAACCTAATTATCCAATTTTTGTCAAAACACAGGACTTTATTTATACCAGCGCTAATAGAAACACCTTACACAATTAATTGTGGTCTTGGCATCACTGTGCTTCTGTATGTGCTTGAACAGAAAAAAACATTGCAAGCATTGCTAATCCTCGGACAAGTTAAGTTAGTTATGAGCAGGTTAAGTAGATTTGCACAATTAACTCCATTAAATGTTGTAAACGTGACATCGTATAAGCAACCATCTGGATATTCATCTGCTGGATATGGAATCTTCAGCTAACCCGAACTGACTTTGAAAACCATTGTGAAAGTTTCCATTAAACTGGCTGTTTGTTTCATTCACCATTCACCTGTCAGTCTTCAGTGTACTATTTGTTATGGTACTTCTTGATATGGTTATCGAATGCAGATAAGTGTAATGAATCAAGTGCTTCCACAGAGGTAACTCTAGTCCTTAGCTGGGTGTACATTTCAATAATTTTCCCACAGGCTGTATCTTACAAGAATATGAAATGATTTAGGCCGTTGCTGAAGTGTGATATTTTGCCTGAATCCGTGGAGAAATGAAAATGACTGACGGCCCAAATCAGCCCGTATATTTAAGATGGAAAGCAGCGTGATCCTGGCATCCTGACAGAACATTTCGATGAGGGCTGTTGGGAGTAGGACAACATTAATAAAACAGCAAGAGCCTATGGCCCAGTTTCTCTGCATCCTGATATCAGGACAGCTCACATAGTTACTGAAGGTGAGCTGTACTCAAGGGTGGATCAAATACCATCTATACCTGCTAACTGCAAATTGCAGTTCTATTATGGCCAAAGCAGTGGCCAGAATTCAATCAACATCTGTCCTTAAGGTGGACTTAAACAGCAGGTGCTAATTTTTATTATTAACTTATTTTGGCAAGTTAATTCTTTTGATTACGGAATATGCCAATCCATGTTTGTGAGAAGAGGAATCATAGGCTTTCATGAACTATAAGATTATACAATAGACAAATACTTATGAATCAAAATATTATCTGCTGCACTGGTGTAATTTGGGCAGTTGTGGCATTTTCTTTCTCAAAAGAACACACAATAATCTCACCACATTGTCTTGTTATACTCTGTTTACTTCACACCGTACAAGTGTTTCATTGTCAGAATAATATGGAAATTTCAGATCACTCTGCTTCCTTTTAAATGCCATTCATACTTAATGGATTCTATTTTGAGAAGAATTGTTTCAGTTTGAATTCATTTAATTTGATTTTACAGAACACAACAAGTATTAGTAGGTCTTACAGAAGTGAAGCAAGTTATATCAGACAGACTAAATGACTCTCACAGTAAGCTGTAAATATTATTTGATGGACCGGTTTGGCTACCACAATCATTACCAGGGATTTGTCACCACAGCCTGGCTGTCAGCCATTTGTAAAAGCTGAATGGGTCTTGCCAAGGAATTGGCAAAGTGTTACAGTGGCTTACAAAACATTAACACAGAATACAAGAGGTTGACAATATAGGTCCATTTCAAAACCACACTCACAATGAAAGCTTATAAGGTAAGGCAGGTCTCAGCAAGACCATTTCTAGTGTATACTCTCCATGTCGCTGCACCAAAACATGCATGAATCCATGTTATGAAACAGGAAATTTTGAACATGGCACCTCACTCTAATTCCAACCAAAGTATTAGGTAATTTGTAATAGTTACAGCCAGTTCAGTCTCCACCAGTGAGGTTGGAAGCTCACCATGATTTCCAACCCCAGTTTGCAAATAGCAGGATTTAAAAGCTTACATTCTTACTCTTCTTTAATCTCTGCTTAGAGATTGTCTGATATTGACCTAATAGCTTGTTTGGTGACCAAGCACTCTTTGTAAATTAGTAGTGATGGGATAGCACTTTTATGCCAAACACAGGGGTGTTAGCTGTTTGGTCCCCTGTTCAGTCTGAACACTATGAAGAAGAATGCATCCACATATGATTTTAGACACACCAAAAAAAAATGGTTTTATTTTCATAATTTTCCAACAACATGGACTGGACTAAATCAAGTGAACGTAGTCTCGTCAAGGGCATATGCCAGCAAATAAAATTTTGTTGAATGGTTGAATTACTGGGATAATCTCTTACATGGAACAGTCAAAGTTAGACCAAAATAAAGAAAAGGCTGAACAAATGTATTAAACTACTTACATGTAAGTGCAGTTATACTCTTCATGGTATGCTTCCCATTATGAAACAAAGAGAACTAAATTAAACAAACATAGTGTGAGGTTAAAGAATTGACCTAGTTGTTGAAAAGTACAATTATATTAAGGACATTAGACATGATAGGTGATATAATAAACCATATTTACAATAAATATCTAACAGTAAGTCCACCCTTAAGTGCTTGGGTATGGGACAAGGAGAAAGGCCCTGTCTCTGGTTATTGGTTAGATTGAGAAACTACTCCATTAAAATTGTATTGGGATAATGAAGCCACAGTCTCCCTTAAGAATAGACTGCATGGCATTTTTGAGAAAGCATTTGTTCTGTAATTGATTAATTGTTCTCAAACTCACACAGGGCATCTTCAGCCTGGAGACCAGATCCTGGAAGTGAATGGGGACAGTCTGGTGGGAGTCACAAGTGACAGGTGTGCAATACACTTTTTCGCTCCTTTTTAACCCACCCTTTCAAGTTCGGTTAAAAATTGACGAGTTTCAACATTTAACATCACAGGAATGTAATTTCACTTGGCATGACATTGGTCTATTCAGACTATGAAATTTAAAACTGAAGTTTATAACTGTAGATGAATGATTAGTTGGTAATTGGGGCAAAAATACATTTTGGGAAGGTACAACTTGAATTGTGACTGCATTTAGGTGTCTTAGTTAAGCGAGGTCAAAACTGACCCATGAGCATAACTGGTGTGACCGAAATCTGAACGTAACTGGATTGTTATTCTGAAACATCGCACCTTTTGCCCATTCATGTGTGATTCTGTTTCATCGACTCAATCATCGGGGCCCTTGTGTTCACAGAGCCGTGGACATACTCAGAGCAGCTTCCTCGACCAATCACATGCGCCTTCTCATTGCCAGAGATGAAGAAGCAAGGTAAGATCGGTACCATGTTTGAACCATTCATAGCAAGGTGCTGCATGTGACTGTGCAAACAAGTCAGCCCGCATGAACTGAAAGGTTGAAACTTGAAGGCCCTTAATGTATAACAGATATATATATAGCTACCAACAGCCATTTATGCAGCACTGACTGAAAGCAAGCAGTTTGTTCACATAAAAGGCTGCTGGCAAATACCATCCTGTTAATAGTGATACCATCTCATTTGAAAATAGAATTATCACTCAGTTTTGTGAGAATTTTCCATCCACTTTCAGCTTTCTGGATCATTCCACAGATATATCCATTTGAGATTTTTCAGTTGTTGGTGTATGAAAGGTCAAGGTCATTTGAAGCGTGGCTCTACAGCACGGTTCATACGGTCAACACCATCATCCCGTCAGTGAAAATATTTAACATTGAGTTGAAATCATATCCTGCACAGAAATGGTGCTTCTAATAGCATGTGGATTTGGGTTTTTGTTACGTTTCCGTTTGCATTTGTTCTTAGTTAGCCAAGTGGGCCCCAGCAGCAAATACAGACTGCTTAGCATATGCTAAGGAAGTGACTCTTAAACCCTAGTGATTCTGGGACTTCCTTTAAGTCTTACAGAAAAACTGAGTGGATGGGTGAGAAGGACAGCCATTTACTGTCACTGGCATTTGTAGTGTGTGTGTGTGTGTGTGTGTGTGTGTTCGTGTTAGGCATTATGGCTATGATTTTTATTTTGTCAGCTTTTAAATATTTTAAGGTAGAAATGAATAATTTTGTTCATCAGCTATATTTGAACTTACATTGGCACTGTGTGGGGGTTTTGGCTGTGCCTTCAAAGAGAATGGCAGCTTTCGTCTGGTTTGGGGGAAGGATGGTCTTAGTGTCTGCCCCACAGCCCTGAATCACTGCCTTGAACCAGTGACTATGGAAAGTCATCCATGGAACACAATATTGTGTCGATTGACAGCCAAAACTGATGGTCCCTCAACTTCATAAACAATGTTCAGACTACCAGTGATATCCAGTGATATCCAGCACACCAAGTACTGAAATTAAGCGTTAATTTTTTAACTTTCTACACAATAAATGTGATTAACATGAGTCCACTGAAATGAATGCCTGCTGGAAATAATGTAGCACTATATGAGTTTCAGTAGAAGACATTTTCAGACAACATGAATGCATTTAGAAGGGGTTCATTATTAAATCATGGGTACCGCAGACATTGGTATTCAATTTTGGCTTTGAGTCCTAAGGGGCGAAGCCATGCGTGACCACTATGGTGATAGGAGGACCTCCCGTTGAGGTGCAGAATAAAAGGTAGATGAGTGAGTTGGGTTAGAATGACCAAATGAGGGAAAAAAAGGGTGATAGGGATAGAAAATGGAGACGGGGTGGAGGGGAAAAGCCAAAAATGATGTAACACAAAATGAATTGAGTAAGAGTATTTTGAACAGGGAATGTACTCGGATGCAGTAAATAGCCGAGAGAGGAAAATGGGGATTTTAGAGGAAAAGTATGTCTTTTTAGAAAAGCGTACACTTGTACAGAGTGCATTAAGGCAGCAGATTATGATTTAACCTCATGCTGAGTTTGCATAATCAAGGAAAAATTCAGGGTAGCTGGTTGGGCTCCAACTTTGAGAATGATGTCAAGATAACAATTTCATATTTTTCAGAGTATCTGGAAAAGGTGGCAGGATTCTGCTGAGTCGCGCTACTTTGACATCAGATGCTTTGACACACATCGTGACAAAGTGACGTACGGTTTGCTTTGTTGCTGATGGCTGACTTCTGTTTACTTCTTAAAGGATTTTGTATGACTGGGGCATTGTCAGACAACTGGGGTATTTATAGACATAAGTCTAGACAATCGGAGATACCGCGCTATATCCCAGGTTTCCCGAAAGACCTGAAGGCGATATACATTGCTGTTGAGTCGTAGCATTCACTCTTGATACTTTTATGTCATCTCTGGAGGACAGTCGAGAGTCCGTCCCACAGAAGGTTAAAGGATATGTGTTTTGGTGGAGAAAAACTGTGAATGAAGGTCTTTTTTGGTGGAAAAAAGATAACGGCGGACTTGAGGGCCAGCTTAGCTGGGGCTGTGATGAGATGAGTCATGTGCCTCTGATCCTCCTTTTAATCCCTCCCCCACAACCCCCACCCACCTCCGTTAACCAATGAAAACCCGAGGGGATTATATCCTCCCAACTGCAAACCCGCATGAACAGGACACCCATGTAATGCCCTCTATCTCCATCCACATCTCTCGCCATCAACAAAATGACAACCGCGCACTGTCTCATTCCAGAAGTCGCACATTTTGATCTCAAAGCTGGGGGCGGGGGGACGATCAGTGCAAGCTTGCCTCCCCCACACAGTGGTGCTCCGAAACTGAAGCTAAGGCTCTTAGCCCACCTGTTCACCAACCCATTTGCATCTACGTCACTCAACCTTGGGTGACCTCCGGGACTTTAATCTCAAAAGGATAACCTGGTCTGAAGAAGAGGGAAAAAGCAGCATTTCTCTATGGTCAGCTGTACTGTATTTCTTCACGAAAGAAAGTCTACAGCTTTTAGCATGGGCCACAGCGACCCTGTATGTGAAGCTCAAGATGAATGTGTCTTTAGAAGTACACACATTTTTCTTCATTTTATCCATAAATGTGGCTGAGAATTTAATGAAATGATGCAGTCTGGGATCCTTCCTCAAGGGTAACTTTGGGTCACATGCCCAGCATCTTAAATGCTACGTTGCACTGTCACCCCGAGATATATCGGTCAGGTGTTGAGTCATTCCAGGTTGATGGTGTTCCAGTGTTTGGGGAATTTGTGTCCGCTCTCATAAAATAACTGCAGTTTGAGTGCTGAGACCAGGCGGTTTTTGTGACCTACATCTTGTAGTCAAGGAGAGGCAGGGGACTCTTGCAGTGGGTCAGATTTAGAGCAAAGATTTCGTATGGATTCCAGAAAGATCAACCTGTGGTTCTCCTCATGGCACGTTGATCTGATTGGTCCCACAGTTCAGATGAGGTATTTCAACTTTTTCAGGTACACAATGGCAGTCCAATGAGCACATTAATATTGAATCACACAACACTGGTAGGAAATCGTAACACTAAAAAGACATTTCTTTAAAATGTTTAGATGGTTTATCTTGTAGCATACTTTCAACGGTGTCTGCCACTTTTTACTTTACAACATTTTACACTGAAACTCTTCCAGAGCAAATTGGTGAACAATAAATGCGAAATAATTTTTTTACTGAAAAATAGCTAAACTATGAGGATAGTCATTGCATAGTCATTGTAAAACGTATGTAATGACTACAAATTACATGCATTATGCTATGTATGCATGGTAATGTTCTTTATGATAAAAACATTACATATTGTGTTCATATAAAATTAAACAATGAGACATTAAATCAAACAGAGACATGTCAACCTTTCTTAGTCTCTTATACTAAATCAATACATAGGAGCTCCATAACACATCATGCGTATATGTATTAGTGCTTTGAACAGGCCGTTCAGCCCAACCAAACTAGCTATTTAAACTAAAGAACATATAGTATTGCATCAAGTCAGGACTTGAAGACAGCAAGGGTCTCTGCCTTAACTTAAACAACATCATATAAGATTTTACTGGGCTGGAGTTCTCAGAACAAGTATTTTTTTAGTCAGTATCAGAATATGGTAGTATTAGTATGGTTCTTATAGTAGTATTAGTTCAATCATACAATGAGTGAAGCCAGAGAGTAGAGAAAAGGTGAGTTTATGATATGTAGCCTTCTCAGGGAGGATCCACAAGGTATCCTGAGTTAGTTGGGGTGGGAGTTCATTCAGGGGTGCACTGTCTGAAAGTTGATTGAAGTGAGGTAGCTGTGCCCTTGACTGCATTAGCATTTTGAGTATGATGTAGAAGGGATAACTGCTTGGAAGCCAGACGGCAAGCAGCGTTCTGAATGCGTTGACGTGGTCTGGCGTCAGAGGCAGAGAGTCTGGGAGACAGAAAGTCACTTGAGACCAAAGTACAAAGACATAAACCTGGAGCTTTTAAAATTACATGTTGAGAAGTGTAGATTGTCCCCTCTATATGTACATTGTAGGCATTCGGCAATGTAAATTAGAATTTACAGTGGGCAAGTTCAACAAGTGCAATAGCACTGCATTCACACAGGAAGTCATGCAGGTAGCGCTACAGCAAACAAACTAATACAATGAAATAAAACAGTGGTCATAATAACTGCTGTAGGTAGTAGTAAGTAATTGTACGGTTTTTGTAATTATTATTTATTATAGAGCAAGAGGGGCGAAGGTGACTGCGGTGAAAGCAATGAGAGGCCAAGTCTATAAATTTCAGTTTTCCATCTTTGGTAAACTATGGGGAGCCAGCCTCTGTCAGAACAGCTGAATATGGGGATTTCGCCATTTTGACGGAGGTGGGCAGGCCATGCCACCACTGAAGAGACAGAACAGAGAAATGGTGTGATCGTGACCCTTCTACTGCTGTAGAAAAATAACTTGTGGAATGGATCACAAGGTCTCAGGTCTAAAGAGCTGTAGAGAGCAAGAGCGAGCTTTGGTTAGTGAGTGACCTCAGTTAAATCAAATATGAGATGTTGTGAAGCCTGTAAAATGAGGATTTCGCTGGTAAGTTGTACAGATCTGTCAGTTTATCATCCACTTGTGTTGCCATTGCTCTCTTCAGCTACTCTTTATGTTCAGAATTCAGATATGGTAAGCTGGGTTGCTGATAATATCATATCTGAGTGTTTAGCTAAATTAGTAAATATATTAGGCAAAAAAACAGATTGATGGAAATAATGTCCTGGTAGACAGCCCAAAATATTTTTCTATTTTGATAACTGTGAAATTATTTAGTACAATTAACAGACTAAATATTATAGTTCTAGCCCTCGTGGTACAAGACCACAGGAAAAAATGGCTCTTCTGAAATTCTCAGAAATGATTAAGAAAATGATTAGAAACTGACTGTGAAGATATGAAGAAACATCACTGAGTTACTTGCTCAGTCTGATGATTTAGTACGTAAAAGCAGGTGATGTAATAAAAGACTAATGGCTGCCTATTTTAGTAATCTTGCCCAGCATCCCGTTTTCATTTCTGCGCTCAAATCTCCTTTCCACTGAGCTCTGACCTTTTAAATCAGCTCAATTGTCAAGTGGGGTATTGAAAATGGTTTAGATAGCAGCGGTCAAGCACCATTATGATAAAAAGGATATACTTGATGCAGCTTACTGTGAAGCACCTGCCTGAAAATGATTGTGAATGTGGACAGCGCAGAGATGAAAACTGACAGAGCTTGCACTCACTCAGTTCCTCCCTTTTGTTTTAATAAAGGAGAGAGTTTGCGGAGCTGCTGGAGAAATATGGGTCCAACAGTAACGCCGGCTCCACGAGGAGCTCTCCGATCCAGCATGGTATGTCTTCTGCTCTATTAGTCACAATCATTAGTCACGAAGATTATTTATCATGAATTATGATACAGTAGCTTCAAACACATTTTTGTCATCATTTTAACTCTTCATATGAACGTGTAAATTTGATAAATTATGCAGGTAACAAAACCCCATCTTGAAGCTCACTAATTGGGATGAACATATTTATGTGATCTTTAATCCTTAAAAGTCGAATGAAATGGCTTATGACAGCACACTTTGTTATGTAATTGTGAACATCTGGTTCTGCTGGAGGAAGGGCCATTGCTTTTGGCAGTACCATTGAAAAGCAAGAAGTGAAAGAGCATGTTATTTTGGTGGATACAAATTTACACGTCTTCTTTTGCATGTCATATATGCATATTCTATATTTCTGATTCTGTGATGCAACTGATATTTTGTCGAGGTCCACTGTCAAAAATTAAGCATTTACTGAAATATGACTGAAGTGTTCTGCATTTCCTTTCAGAATAATAGGATATGATGGCAAAACCAGAAAGCAGTGTGAATATATCATAATTCCTCATGTAGTAGTAGGCAACTTTGCATGTCTTTTCAAAAGAATTAGCCCTGGAGATGTAGCCAAAATATAAAATTATATTGCGTTTCTGTGAGGTCATATGTTTAGAAGTTTAAGGAGGCTGATTAGATTTAATTTGTCTGAATTAGTCGGTATGCAATCGAATCAAACCGCAAAATGAAAATAAATATTAAATTACCTATTTTTAAAGCTGAAGCAACTCGATTTAAATGCCTTACTGGGGAGGTCAACAACACCGTAGACTCATGCAGTCATCATACCAATTCCTTACTCTCTGAAAGGCCAATCACAATGCTGTTTAAGATGGGTTGGGTTTTCTAATTTTTTTTGGATGAAATAATCTCTCTAATCAGCTAATTTAATATATTAAATGAATATTTGAGGTTTAACGTTTTTTAATGTAATTTAATGTTTTGTCCATACCTACAGCAAAATAACTGTGTTAAAGGGACCTGTTTTCCACCCATTTAGAGAAAGTGGAAACTCTAACACAGGTTGATTTACGAGTTTCAGTCATTTTTCGCTTAATCGACAACTGGAAACATCGCTGGTGGGTTTGGTCATAAAATGAGGTATGGTCAAGCACATGGCGGCCATATTGTTATCATTGTTCAGGGAAAAGCAGATAGGTTAACACCAAATTGGGGCTGACAGAAAATCAGAGTCATACTCAGACAGGGAATTAGTCCAGAATGATTTCGCTGTCTTCGTTACTTGAAGAAGTCACTTCTAAAGTAAATCTCCCCCCTGTGTGCGCCCTTGAACTTCTTGCCAACCTGCCTCACATTTCAGAGTCCGGTATCCTATTGCAAACATATCCACATAACTTGTGAATATTTCAGAGTTTGGCCTGGTCAGCACATTATGTGGTCTCATTTACAGCTTAAAATGTTCCAGCTGACTACTGCTTCGCTCTTGATTTTGAAGTGTAGGACTGCAGATTGAGGGCTCTTTTATAATGGGATATTTGTGGTTTAAAACTTCAAGGAGTGCCATGTTTTCTCTGTCAACCATATGAGCTAACAGCTAGTCACACTACCTCCTGGTTGTGGTCGTAATCTCTATTGTGGAATAGCAGTCATTAGCTGTGAAGTTTATAATGACAAAAATGCATGCTAAGCATATTTAGCTAATATTTCAAACATTATTTATCATAAAATTTGACTCTTAAGTATCGACAGTAAAACCCTGGTATTCAACAGACTTGAGGTTCACAGGTATGACTATACACATATATACACACATACCTTTTTATAACACATAGAAATAGACACAGTATGAATTAATAAATGAAATGATAAATTAAATATTGGTGTGACGCTAACTTAAGTATGTGATGTCAGCATTCCCATGGCAACTGCAGTAACCGAGTCATCTCTGCCCAGCATCCCACAAGTTCAAGTGCAAGTGTTCATTTTTAGCCTCAGTGACACAGTTTGGCTGGTTCACCAGTCATGAAAATTAAAAGTTATTTCAGAGAAAAATCATAACACTACTACTCAATTGTAAATAAAGTTAAATTAAGTAAATTAAGGAAAAAAGTTGTTTGAATCCCTGCCATAGTTATTTACAGTATATTGATTGTTTTTATATTATATTTTTATATTATACTTTGCATTTTTTAAATGTTAAAGGTAATCAGCAAAGACGATGAATCAAAACAGGCTTAATGTGTATCTGTGAATGTTGGGAAAGATCAGTAAATAAGTATTTGCACACTGTGACTAACTTTTTTGTTATTTGTGGGGACTACAGTAGCATAACTTTGAATAACCCTTCTGCATTAAAAAGTTTTGATACACTCGGGAAAATTTCCAAATGATTCATCATACACAAGTTTTTTATTTTTGTACGTGGATGAATACCACAGTCATTTTCTGAACTGTATTTTTTTCTCTCTTTGTACAGCAGGCAGGTACATAGACAGCACGTCATCGGGGTCCTCGTCAAGGTCGCAGAGCCCCCTGCTGCTGAGTCCCGCTGGCTCACAGAGTACCTACAACGGAACAGGGCCGCTGCTACGGTCCCTCAGGTGAGCTGGTAAACATCAGCCAGCCGCCCCCCGCCCCTGGAATGTTCCACTTTGAGAAGCACTGCACCCCAGGTCCCTCTCTGTATTCCATGCACACCTAAGTGAACACCATATTGACCGCTAATTAGCCCGCTTCATGTCATGCTTTATTTTAACTCAGTGTCACGGTAGGTCAGTGCAGTTAAAATCACGCTGCGCTGCTCACTGTGATGGTAGATAAAGTTTCTGAGCTCCGCCTTCATTGCTAATTCTCTATGTACTGAAACATAAGGAGTAAGTGACTTTCATTTGATAAAATGTTTTGAATACAGCATTTTCTGCAATGTATATATAAAAAGAATTTGATAGATTTTTGAATGGCTAAGATTTATCTTCCCTTAAATTTATTTGATCAATGAATTTCCCAAAATGAAAGAAAATGAAGATGACTGTGATAATGGTAATTCATTTTTTTTGTTTGCATGTGTGTGTGTGTGTGTGTGTATGTTTGTGTATGGTGTGTATGTGTGTGTGCGTGTATGTGTGTATACATCAGTCACCCAGGGGAAGGCGTCATACAGCTCATATCCCTGGCTCACTCCTGTAGCCTGGGCATCACCATCGGCGGCGGCTCCAACCGCCCCGACGGCCCTGCCATCTTCATCCAGGAAGTGCTGTCCGGTGGCGACTGCCATAAGGTGAGACACAGGCCAACTACATGCAGTCAGCCCGCTGACATGTGACCAGCCTAACCAACACCACTTGCAGATGATACACCACTTTTACTGTTCCACAGGCAAACTTAATAAAACATTATCACAGATATGACATCTGACACAGAGTCAAATCATAATCAATAATTACATAGCAGTCTACAGCATAATGATTCAGCCAGGATGAGAAGTAAATGCAGGGCTTCAAAGGACTGAAACAAGAGATCCGGGGTCACCTACAATGACTCAGCCATTATTTCATCATGGCTAAAAGCAAAAGTTTAACTGAACCTGTCACCCAGTGCTGTCGTAAATCGCCCGCACAGTGATTTTACTCCCATTAAGTGAGCAGTGACAGTGGGGAGTGTGGTGTACCTTTGACCTACAGACTCTGGGGATGAGCTGGGAGGCAGCAGGTTCACAACTTCACCTCTTCAACGTCTCCAGAGGGCGTCTCCAGACAGTGGATACCAGGCTTTTAAAGCACCAATGGGCAAAACGGTCTGACACATAACAATAACAATAAATTATAATACATTTTAACTGATGTAAATCTCAAATTACTTTCAAGCACAATATAAAAAAAGTCAACATAATTAGTGTTAGACTACACATTCATGTAGACAGCGTATACAATTATACAAGAATGTCATGAATAACACCATCATGTATTGGGTCATACATACAAGCCCATAGTGGGGTTTATGAAGCATCATGGGGTTCGTAATTCTGTTATCATTCCGTTTTGACACTTAAGCTGATGAGGCGGAAGCAGCACTACTGTACATGTCATGTGACAGAGATTTCACACAAATGTTGTCACACATGTGACACAATCTGGCGTTTAGTTTCAAGTGCGCTAAGCTCCGAATCCTGATTCTCAGTGAAAATGCAGCAGCTGTTGATTGCTTCAGCTGTTGGATTACTGAGCTGAAGAGTCTGTAACTTAATTGGGGAAAAGATGTACCAAGCTGGCTCTCACTGTGGTGTTGTAAGGAAGGAGGTAATTATTCCTTATAGTGTCATTGACGAAACACGAAAACACGTGCACATAGCACATTTTCAGAAGGTTTTTTTTTTTTTATGGTGACCATTTTTTGTTGTGTTTAACTGTGCGAGTTGAAAAATAATGGAACTCCATTCTGCCATTTTAAAAACAAAAATAACTATCACAAACCAAAAACGTTTGATTCAAAGTGAAGCCACTGTCAAACCTTTGTAGCACAAAATCAAAACAGCTTTTGTTGATTTTGATCAAATTTATTTTCATATTCAGGATTGAATCTGGGAGTGAATAATTTATAACGGAATCACAAAGGAACACATATGTTCGATTTTGTAACATAACAATGATTATGTGCCAGTTTTTAGCCAGGACCAGAGGCCCTAAGCTGCCCATTTCATGTCAAAAAGAACCAGTGAGCTACTGCACCTGGAAGGAGAATAAGTGCAAAGTCCCATCCAATTAATCTAACTTAGAGTCTAAAACTGTCTGAGTGCGATTCAAGCTTGAGCCTTTTTTTCCGGGGTGACCAAACGCTGACGGCCCCTAATTGAATTTTTTGCTCCACTCCATTTAAATCTATATTATTTGATCTACCATCTCAGTAATGAAGTCGGGCAGAACTCACACTGTAGCTTTTCATCTTTTATAAAGTGCCATCGGCTTTCAGTATGCCTGGCTGTCTTCCGCACAATCCCGAGATGTTTCACATACTGCTGATAAATATCTCCATTTCTGTATATTTTATGAAACCGGTGTGTCCTAGATAACATTTTCCGTCGATGCATTGCTTGACAGCACACATCCAAACAGCCAGGTGCATTGTTTGAAATGTACCGGGCTGTTTTTCCCTCTTACAAATCAGGCAATTACATTTTGTAATACAGTTTTTTTTATTTGCTGAAACTGGAAGAGGTCTTCGGTATGCATCAGATGTCTTCAGATTAATTTGCCATGCATGCACCCAGCTAAAAATAAACATCAGTGAGATGGTAGCCTTCAGTAATCTCCTTAGTATTCCTCAACAGCACCCAAAAAAAAATGACAGTTTAACAAGAGCTGCACGTAAAGCGTTAAACAGATCTGTATGTCATTGGTAGCACATGCTACTTTTAAAAATAAGGACCTTGAAAACCCTTTCCCTCTAACACTAGAAGACTGCATGTCATTCAATGCTGTCTGTAAAATACTGACTCTAAATCTAATGTTCTGTGTGTTTTTTTAGTGGGGTTTAAATGGATGGGACAGCATTAGGATCAGCCTTGACACAGATATAAGGTTAAATCATTTAGCTTGACTGTAGGGAATAGGATCACTGTAGTCCTGCCCTAGAAATTTCTCTAATATATGACCAGTCTATGCGAGTTACTGGGTGGAGACTCATCTCTGCAGCGGCAACAGATGTTGAAATGCGGATTCTGTGTTTCGTCACGGATTAACGGAGATGCTGGGAGGAAGCCGTGCCTTTTATTTTTCTCTTCACGACTGAAGGGTGAATCAAAGATGTGTGTATCGTTTAGGATGCCTGGTTAGGGATAACCTTAGGACGTGGCTCTCAAAATCTCATCCATTAAGGGGACCAGCATAAATGCTTTCATTTACCGCTATTGTTTATCTGCCTTATTCATTCAGATCTCAACCAATGAGCATGAACGTTGCATGCTATCGTCTGAATCGCTCTGATCCTAAAACGGCATTGTCAGAACCTGCTACATTCAGGAGTCCATCAAGTATTTACGCAAGACATGTTGTAATCTACACCATACACATCTCTTATTTCCTCCACATAAACCATTTGATTTGCCTGGGTTTATATTCAGAAGTAATTGTTAATTTTCCTTATTTAATAAGGTGTTGAGCATCTTAGAATGAGATAAACCTTGATATCAGCAAGCATATATCACAAAATAAACCTTTTTAACTTGGTAAAAGTTGTAAATAGTTAGCCATGAAATATGATTATATCCCACTTTATGTTGAACAGACAAGTTTAACGACAAAGCTAGTCACCATGTTACATATTGTGCTGTTTGAAACATTGTCTGTTCATTCTAAAATAGAATATCATATGACCTTATGAAGATTAAAGTCTGTTTCGATTTAATTGCATATGCCCTTTAAGATCCTAAGTGCATTTGATTGAATCTTGTCCATAATGTTTGGCAGTAATGTATCTTCAAAGCTTCTTCCTGTTATCCACAGGATGGGCGGCTGCGACCGGGAGACCAACTAATCGCCATTAACAAGGAGTCTTTAATAGGAATGACCCATGAAGAAGCTAAGAGCTTGGTCAACAAAGTCAAATTCAGGTAATCATTTGCCTGCAGATTACTTGCCTAATATATTTAATTTTTATATATATATGTTAAAAAGCAGAATGGATTTCATACATAGAACCTTTTGTTGTTTTTCCCTCATACTACACATAGTGGAGTCTGAGTCTTTTCTGTCATGCCATACGTTACGTCTGATAGCGTGTATTGAAAGTGAATTCCGACGCCCTTTTTTTTTTGTTCTGGTCCTTCAAGCCAAGAGGGGATGATCGAGATTGCCTTCATCCCTGGAAAAGGCCCGTTTCCCAGTAGCACCTCATTGCACAATGGAGTCCACAGGGGACTTGGGAATGGATTCAGCTCAAGTCGGTTAAAAGTACACGTCAGGTCACCCGAGGTGAATTATCTCTTTAGTACTGGCGGCTCTGTTTATTGAGGGTTGAATAAGGTTCCATGACACAAAAAAACTGGCATAGCATTGACCGGCATTAACTGTCAGTCACTGATTTGACTGAACTCCAAAGGTTTTGTTTTTTTACCACCAAACACAATTGGCCTTATGCAGCAGCCAAGAATAGCTAAGGGTTTGATGGTAAAATAGTGCCATTCTTTAGTATTTTCTTTGCTCGCATTTGTTCATTAGTAAGAGCACAATTTTAATTTGCTGGGGAACAGGCAAAGAACTGGACACAAAGAAGGTGTTTTCATTTGCTCCATGTTTTGTGAAAAGGTCCTGAAATTGCTATCATAAGCTAGGTCTAGTGACATCATAAAAAGTTTGGAAATTGCCTGAACAAATTGATTATCTAGAATGTAAAGCGATTCTAAGCTAAACAAAACTTGCTAGCATTAAATGGATAGTTATGTACTGACACATTATCTGATGTGCTACTCCATTCTGGCTTCAGTGTATTCCCAACACCCTCAAGGTCAGATTCTAATCAAGATTGACAGGCTGGGAAAGTTCCAACTTGTAGGCAAGTACTACGTGTTAATGAAACTTCCACACTTGTACATGTGGTCTGAAAGTAGGCTAACTCTAAAACATTTCCATTGATGAATTAAATAAACTTTTCTGTTTTGTATTTTTTAATTCCTTTGTTGCCCAGTGCTTATGTTATGGAATGGGCCTAATTTCATGCTATGTCAAGTATTTTGGTAATAAATTAGTCTAGTCTGGAACAGTTCTGTTAAATAAATGCATTTTTTGCACAATCAAGTTTTTAAGTTATGTTAGCTGTCAGGCTTATTTCAGTTTTTGCAAGCTCAAGGCTATGTATTTCTTGCTTATAATATCTAGGTCAAGCGATATCTTTTTGACTGTAGCAAAAGTGAGGCTGCCGGGTGAAATTTCTTGCCAATCACTGTCCAGACTATACCCACATTATCGTATTTCTTTGACTTCAGGCAGCAGTGTTTTTCCTGGTTCGTGCTGCATTTAAGCATCTCTCTCTATGATGTGGTTTGTTTGAACAAAACTAAAGCAAGCTGTCGTTATTGTTTACGCACTCAGTTACAGCGGCTTCAGAAAGTATTCGGACCCCTTCACTTCTTGCACACTTTATTGTGTTGTACATGTAATTTTAAATGGATAAAATTGTCATTTTTGCCCATCAGTCTACACTCAATAACCCATAATGACAAAGTGAAAACATGTTTTTAGAACATCAAAAATGTAAATCTCTCATTTATGTAAGTATTAAGACCCAGTTGAGATTATGCATCAAGTTAATTGACAATAATCAATGGTGCCTCATGCATAAGAACAGAATGGATGTCTATGGATGTATCCCTTGTTGATTTTTGGATCCAACTTTCTCAAGAAGGTATGTAAGAAACATAAATATTCGTGAAAAATAAATGTAACACTAATAATATTAGAAAAATATTAGTGTGTAAGGTCCATTGAGTGGTTCAAATCAGCCATTTCCTGTTACATTATGGCAGCACCATGCTATTTTGTTGTCATGAAACCTCACTCCTCTCTTACTAGCTCAGAATTGTTTGTTATTGCTCTAGCACTATTAAAGACTCCTAATCAAACTGTAATGATATTTGTCCATGTTGAGCAACACCTTGAATCAAATTACATTTAAGTTCTTACACTGTATTTAAAATGAAGTACACATTAATTGTCATTTCAATGACTTTCAAGTTACTTAACTTATGATGTTACAAATGAAAGTTTGGCCAGTCATGTTTACCATGCAGTTTGTTATCTCTGCTGCACAGATACGAAATGAAGAACCAGCTTCAGTGCCTTCATCGTCCCCAGACATATGTCCACCGGACATTCATGTTCCAGGTATCGCTCATTTATGTAAAATATTACCTTTAATGCTCCTACACAAACACTAAATTAGCTGGCGAAGGCTAACTTCTCAGTGTTTTACTGTTCTTCACTTTGGTCCTTGTAAACCATTTCATCTCCTGGGTAAAGAACTGTAAATTGCATTGAGCAGGCAAAGGAGCAGAATTAGATGTAAATACATATGGATATCAAACTAGCTGCCGTGAAAAATACATTTCAGGAAACATTTTTGGTTTAAAATCCGCCATGATAGTAAAATTATTTTTTACAGAAAAATTAAGCCCTGTTAATTTTTGCAGTATCACTTTTGTAAGCACTCTTGAAGTTATTGTTGTGCTGTTTCCTCATTATGCTTTAGCTTATGCCAAGGGCATTGTCTGGGACAGGGTTTATGCACCAACCTTTTAGACATATTTAAGAATGAAGGTGAGACAAATTTGTGCTCTTCAATATTTTGTTGGCTGCTTTGCTACAGCGCCGGGATACTGAAGCATTTACTGTGATATCTGTGGTTTTGGGAAGACAGCTTGCTATCTCCCTAAGTCAAGATCAAAGCTTAGTGGAAATGAAGCTGAATCACAAGTGTCCTCCGAAAGCCTATTAAATTACTGTCACTCTCTGCACTCTCATGGCTGTATCGCTCGCAGTAGAAGTTAAGTCACACAGAAAATTAACTTAGGCATTCTCAGAAAGGGGATTCTGTGAAATGGCAATAATTTGTCTTTTAAAAAAAAATCGGGATTAGACAGGAACTGTGGTTAAAATTTAATCAAACCCTTGGCGAAAAATAATAATCTTGTGTGTGCCCCGAGGGGCAATCATGGATCGGAGGTATTTGTGCTTCAAATCAAATTTGGGTGGGTATAATAGACCAGGCAAAAAAAAATACCTTTCATGTACTGTGAGATAGCCGCATATCAACGATTAATACCGTGGTATCTCTGTTAAAGATATTGATTCCTCTCTTCAAGTTCATGCCCAGCTCTTTAAGCAAGATTGGGGGTTGCTATGGCAACCAGCATACCAGAGCATGTTATACTCTCCTTTTTAGTGTGTGTGTATGTAGCACTACTGTGAAATTCTATGTGAAATATATCAAGTACTAAAAAAGACTGTATTGTCTACCAAGCTGCAAGTGTAGTGTGTTGTATGGCTGCTGTTGTAGCAGAGGTGATAGCCAATAGAATAGAGAACATATTGTTTGGAGACATGGCCCTTAATAGTGACTTGATTCTTCCTGAGCTTAAAGCGATACGCATTAATGACCTTATCTACTCAAGTACCAGCTACTGATGATGAGGGTGAGAGTCTTCCAGCAAGTGAGACCGAGCTTGGTGTAAGTCAGGAGTTAATCCAGATAAGACCCAAAGTAAATTTATTCCAGGTTGCCCTTGACCTCCTGACTACACTGGCCCCAAGTTGACTTGGCCCATATCATTTTGGATCAGAATTCATAAGAATTAGATCTTCTTTTTGACACGCTTCAAGTTGCTTTCCCGTTGCACTTGCTTTCAGGGGGATATTATGCGATGGACATTGTCTCACCTTTTGTGTGGTATATTCCTTTTAGCTGTAGTTATTTTTGGGGAGGGGGTTGGAGGCAGAAAGATAAGACTTAGTTTATGCTGCCGCTGGTGGTAATCTGATCCTTGAATGCCCTGCAGTTGATTGGCCAGACCGGGAGCTCCCTGCACACCACCTGTTTCAATCTGAATGAAATTGAAAAGCAGGCACCCTGCTGTGGCAGGCCTTTCGCATTAGGGAGAGAGGCTCATGGGTTTTTCCCCCCCCCCACAGAGCTGCGGATTCCTCCTGACTCCGCCCCTGCTCGCTCCTCTCCCCCTAAGCCCAACTCAGCTCTCCCCTCATCATATCTATATCTCTCATTTGTCCTGAGACAGAGGCATAAAGGGGCCTTAAGGCCACTGTGAGCAGGGTCCTGTTTGCAGTCAGCTCAACACTTCCTGTTTATTGACAGTCATTATTAAAAACGAAGCTTACGGATTCAACTGCTGGCAGCAAAAAGTATAAAGAGCATCTCTGATAACTAATCCCCATTCAGTTTACAATGACGCATTTTTCTGTTTCTACCATATTCCCCCCAGTCATGTAGCAGTGCGATCAGCCCAGAGATTTCACGAGAATTGCTCCCTCAAAATGCAATTTTATTTCCTGGGCTATGAATGAAGCAGTTTTATTATTTGTTTACTAGCTTGGGGCAAATATAATAAACCATATATAGAATTGTTCAGTGCCTGCTGCTTTGTACAAACCATGTATTACTGTGATATTTATTTTTAACACTTGTCAATAATCAATCAAAACAATCAGTTGATTTTGTGATTGTTAAGTCATGTGATTTAAGTGCTCTGTAGTGACTTAGAGACTGTGTTTTGTGTCTGCCCACCCTCCAGTGTCCACCGCTTCACAGAAAACAGCCACAGCAGCCAAACCCAAGATCTCCCTGGACCCACATATTCGCCTCAAGTCAGAAAAAGTAGACCTGGTGAGTCATGAACGAATGGTGACTTTCCTCACTAAGTCAGACACAAGTGCAGAAAATTACTTGGATAGAAAACAAATAAATAAGCGTCAGATTTCATTGTTTGACACCCATAATGGTGTGTTCATAAAATCTATCCCTATAAAGGTAATAACTCTATTCAGTGTAAACATATTGTGCTTCATTTTTTCAGTAATGAATTTAGACACATGGAATTTTTAGGTTGTTTAAAGATTCAGAATAAGGCAATCGATGGAATGCTGCAATAAGTAGAAAATGTGCTTGTGAGGTTCTCTTACTTAAGTACAGTGAGATCTTCATTTGGCAGCTTGTAACCCAGGGGCAACAGTGCTTGACAGTGCAGCCACAGGATGCTCAATGTAGCTGTTGGGCCCTTGAGCAAGGCCCTTAACCTCACTTTATTCCCAGGAGGGGACTGGCCCCTGCTAAGTCCAATCTACAGCTTTGGATAAAAGTGTCAGTATATATATTCAAGATCCCCAACTCTCACAGTGCACATACCACCCCCAACTGTCAACTACTGTGTGTATTGCTAAAGCATAAATTATACCTGCTTCTTCCAGTAGTGTCACATCACCGTGTGCATGATACAACATCACTCCTTAGTTTAGCAGACAGCCCTATCCTGGATGTCCTATATATTTAACTTCTTATATAATATATACAGTCAGACATATACTGATGTAGATTGAGTTTTGGTTCTGTGAACAGGGTGTGTAACTCTTTGCTTATAATGCGCTTATGTAGCTTTATTATGCATACTTTTTCCTCCCGATTCTGTTGTTTTGGCGTGATTCAGTCTGATCCACCTAATCCGGTGGGTGACCCTAATGTGCTATGTCCCATTAATAGGATTACACCTTCATGGAGAAGAACATTTTAATGTTGAGCGGAGACACAATTCCTCTGTATTTAGCCAAACTTAAACGGGCAATATCCAAAAAAAAAAACATTGATGAAGCTAGTAGCAGGTGACTTTTAAAGGTGTTGGAACTACCAGTAGTGGGGTGGCGCTCACGTGTTTTGAGCATGACATTAAAGGGAAAAGGCGGATATATGCTTAGCAGTTCTATGAAACAATAAGTCCTAGTGGAACAATAAGCCTTTTGCGCCAGCTGGAAAGGCAAGTGCTATTGTTGTGCTGCCCCCTTTTGGAAATATATATTTATAGATATAAATCTCACACAGGGGAATAGGATAAGGTTTTTTTTTAGTACAGATACTGGACTGAAGCCCATTTTATACAGAATGAGAGTCTGATATATTTGGCCTGACATGAATTCAAACTCAGAAGGTAAAGCATTTTATTTTTTGGTCATTCAACCAAGTAGGACAGCTAGGAATTAGGTTCTCTTTTGCAGTTTTGGCCTGTGCAACCAATCATATATTGTTGGCCATACACAGAGAGATAGTGTTTGTTATGAATTGATCAGGCCACTTGAGTTAACATCTATAATCTTTTTAAAAGTGCCATGGGACCTTTAACAACTACTGTGAGTGAAGACCTCATCTGAAATTCAGAATCCCTATTATTATATTAGGGCACTGGATTTCCATTGTGCCCAGAGGATATAGCGCCCTCTACTGACTAACCAACAGCTCTTCTCGTAGCTACTTGGTTTTCTCAAATGGTCAACCATCCAAGTACTGGCCAAGCCAACACCTGCTTATCTTCATGCTGCTGGCTACATTGCATACACAGAGTATTGTAGTAGCAAAACTAAAACTGACCACAGTGGGGCGCAAATCAGTGATAGGCATCATTGTTTTCACCTACCAGTTGAACTCCATGGTGATTTAATCATTTCGTAATTAAGTGGAGATACAGAATCATAATGTTAGGAGTTTTTACGTAACAGCATCTCACACTGCCAAATATCTAATCATAGTCTCAGTTGAGAAAGATCCATGAGGATTTGAATATAGCCACAGTCTGTAAACCAGCAGCTGCAGTGGGACATCTTCATCTGCACTGATTATTTGGGGTTGGGTTGGCGTAGCCCTTGCAATTTTGGAGCTGTTTTTGAGCAAGACTTCGAAGAGCGTCATTGCTAGGAGAAGATATAGCTTTATGAAGCATTTGACTCCAAACTTCTCCAGGGAAGCTCACAAGGTTCTGAACACCAGTAATGGTTGAAATGAGGTTTCTTTGTACCCTGTTAGGGTGAAGCTACATTCAGCTGTTAATCGTTGCTTGTTTGAGCCAATGAGAAATGTGCTTTTCCCCCAGACCATTTTGGTCATTGGTCCAAATCATGAGTCACCAATATGGTAGCTCCTCCCCATTTTGGTTCAATAAAACCTCAATCCCACATCACTGGTGAACGTGTTTGAGTTTGGGTCGGTTGGTTTGAAGGGAATGATTCTATACCGTCATCAAGGGTGACACTGTGTACCATCTGCCATAGGCCCTCTCGTACCTGGGCCTGGAGATCACGGAGGAGAAGAAGAGGAAACTGAGGCAGAGTCTGACGACAGACCTCCAGGGGACGGTGGCATACGGAGGTGAGTCAGCTAGGCAGAGATTATCCCGGCGGAATGACGTTCCTCCAGATCTGCAGCGATGTACTGGCCTGGTCTCTGCAGGCGGTCTGCCCAGACACTGACCCCAACCCCACCCACCCCTCCTGCCGCCCAATGAGCATCAGGTTGGGGGTCTTACCAGAATGTGGTGCACCACAACTCGCTGATCTGCTCATAACAGGATTACTCATACTTCCCTGCAACAAACGAGATGGGGCAGATTAGACAAAATGGCCTCATTCCTTAGTTCTCTGAGATATACCATGTCGTAACAGGCTCAATGTTGCCCTTAGCAGAGATGGGCTATCCTTAACCAGAAAGGCCAAGATATGTTTCATTTACTTGGATATCCTTTGTGGTCAAGGATACTAAGGGAAACATTGAGTCTGTGAAGAGATAGTATATATAGAACCATAGAAGGAGGCCGTTTTGTCGAATGGCCTTTTATTTACAAAGAACTGCAAACCTTTTGGGTTGATTTCATGCTCATTTTATTTGAGTAAAGATCTCAAAACAGTTAAAAGCTGAAATGCCAACAGACAACAGAAAGTAGGAAGTTTAGTCAGTCTTTCCCAGTGTGAGTACATTATAGTTGTGCAGTTCAATTTTGTAGGAAATCTGTCTTGAACATGAACCATAGTCGTTGTGCTTGTGTCTGGGGGACAGACTTTGTGGAGGCTACTCGGGACGTCTTTCACGACAAGCTCCAAGAGGCGGGTCTTGCTGAGGGGCCCTTCATGTTCTCCTATCACGAGGCGGCCAGTTTGATGGACACCTCTGCCTTCCACTCACCGGTAAGTATGCTCAAGAAACACTTTTTTGGGAAGGGGAGACCTTCAGATTTGATGCTTGGTAGAACTAGAACTATTCTGTAAAGAGTCCTCAGCATACTTTCCTCATCTAAGCTTTAGCTTCCTCTGAAGTGGAGTCAGCGAAGGGATTTGTTCGCCGCCTTTAATGGAAATTTTCTGCTGCTCAAAGAAATTAAAGCAGCTTAAACCTTCAGGTGCTGCAGTGTCTCTGGTCTGTGCTTCTGTACATACAAATTCTTTCAATATTTCCATATTTTCTCTCTGAAAGGCCATGAGTAGGAACTAATTATAACAAAAAAAGTGCAAACAATCGGTTGACGCTCCCGGCTGTGCACTTCACTGGCTCACAGGAGAAAAGCTTCCTGATTCGCTGTGTCTTTGTGTGTGCTCGTCCTCGATTGGACGGTGGCCTTTTCAGACATATGAGTCAGAGAGCAGCTGCAGCAGTGAGGAGATGGAGCAGTTTCAGACAGAGGTGGCGCACCTGCAGCAGCAAATGAAACAGTTAAAGGTGAACTGTCCTTCTTGATTCTCCTTGCGCATCATCCCGCAGTAGAAACGCATGACTTTATGGGAACGTTCGGGCTGCTCTGTGAAAAAAATAATTCAATGCAAAACATCCGGATTTACAAAATATAAATCCGTCTTGTTTTGGCTGTTTTGTTTCATTTTATTTCCAACTCACCAACTTCACTGAGGTTTTCTTTTAAATGTGACTTAATTTTTTTGAAAACTTAATTGTAAATGTTCAAAGACACTTGTAAAAATAAGTGCATAACTTTTTTTCAGAGAGCAGCTTGATCTAGTTCCCTGTAGGTATCAGCTTATTTGACTGCATTTATTTCAAACAAAATGCTAAATTATTACTATTCAGATCCATGGCTCACTGAATGAGTGAATTGTTCTATTGAAATGTAGCACTTGTATGAAAGTAATTAATGTTTGATGTTGACACTTTCTTAGACATTATTAAAGGATACCGAGCACAGCAAGAAAACACTGGAAGTAGAGCTTCAGAAAACCGCTGAGGTACTCTCAATCATTTTTATGTTTTTGGAGTGTGACCTTCATTTTTTATTTATTGCTACTGTGGGCATTTGAGATGAAGTAGGCATAAATGCAACAACATTAAATGAAACAAATTAAAATATTTGTATTACTCAAGTGATTTGAGGCATTGCTGCTGAGACACTTGCTGATACACTCTCAGAAAGAAGGTTCTGTCCAGCAGCTTTAGGATTCTTCAGTTGTTCCCCTGGGGAACCCTTTAAAGTACCTCTTAGATGCTAGTATCTCTAAAGGGCTCTCATAATAAGGCTCAACAGTACATTGTACCCTCATATGTAGAACCCTCGGAATAAGGTTCTACATAGAAGGATCACTTTAAAGGGATCCCCAGGGAGACAATCAAGGAACTTTTAAGGAACATTTTATTCATAATAAAATGTGTAGGTTAAACCTGGTCACAGTTTGGAACCTTAGTACCGTGCTACGGTCCGTGCTGGTGCTGACCCGGCCTTGTGTGTGTGTGTGTGTGTGTCACAGAAAGCCACAGCCACGTTTGAGGAGAACCGGTCGCTGAAGAGCAAGCTGCAGGTGGCTGAGGCCATGCAGAGGCAGAACACCAGCGCAGAGCAGGACTACGAGGAGGTCATCCAGCTCCTGGAGGCCGAGATCAAGGACCTGAAGAACCAGCTGGCTGGGAAGCAGACCAAGAAGAGTCTGGAGGCCTCGAAGGTAGGCCTCCATATTTCCTCTCTTTAGCTCCTCTTAGCTAATCACGCTGTGACAGTACTGATCCCACAAGCTTCAACTGATCAGGGAGAAGCCTGAGAACTGGTTCCTAACCACAATCAATTTGATTGTTAGATACCTCCCAATAAGTAATAATGAAAAAAAATGCCTCTTCAACATATAAAAAAACAGAAATTAGGAATGTACGAAAACAAAACAAAAAGTCTGCAAGCATTAGGCCAACGTAAGGCAAACAGAGGTCTCACATGAGTGGTGCTAACTGCCCTAATGCAGGTAAGCAAGCCAAAATGAAATTCCCTCACAAAATAAGGCTAGAGATTCTTCAAAAATAAACCTAAATCAGCCAAACAAATGACAACAAAGAATAGTTAGTAAATGCCCTCCGGCTAGCATTTCAAGTTGGAGAGATTTGCTGTGAGCAGAAGTCATATCAGAATGACCTGGGTGTGCAATTTCCTACCTCTTTTATGCCCAAAAGAAAAGGCGTTGTCAAAACCTGATTGGCCAAGAGGGGAAATTCACTCAGCTGGTCAATTACCAATTATCAATTAGGAGCCAGTCTCAATACCCTGAGCAACAGGTGCTCCAAATAACCCTCCAATCAACTGAGGGAAAGGAATTTTGACAGTCTGCACAACGAAATTGGGGGAAAAAAACGCAAAACAAGTGAAATCAAAAATACCACACTGAAGAGCAAGCACCAGATAATAAATGACTGCAATAACATAACCTGTGTCTGTTTATCTCTTTTGTCACCCTTTTTTCTTTATTTTTTTATTCAACCTCCTCTCACTTCACTCCTATTTCTGTTTCACAGACTAGTCTCATTTTGTCTCTTTCTCCTTCTGTCTCTTCCTCCCTTTCTCTCTTGCTGTCTTTCTCTGTCTCACTCTCTTTCCTCTGCTTACTCAGTCTCTCGGTCTGAAACCTCTCTCTCTTTGCCTCTTTCGATCGTGTGTGCCAAGCGATTTTTTTCTATTGATCATCTGTTCCCTCATATTAGTGTCAGACAAAGCCAGCCATCATGGTCACTGTGTGTTATATGGAGTGCTGCCTGTGCGCTTTCAGGAGGATGTGATCGAGCTAAACAGAAGACTCTGCTTCATCGACTGCCAGCTGAGGAAATCCGAGCACAGCAGAAGGAACCTGGAAATGTCAAACAAAAAGCTGCTCGGATTTGCCCAGGTAACAGCGGCCTTGAGTCACTTTGCATACAAGACGCACAGGTGACGACAGTTCCCGCAAAATCCTAGCAAAACAAAGCAGTAGGAAAATAATTATGTGTATAGTAAATACCCATGTAAATACTATCCACTTGACATACTTAAGCAAGTTCAAGATTATCGTTCCATCCCTGCTGTATTTTTAACTGGAGTGCCATCTAGTGGTTACTACATATAACAATCTGTATGTATTACTGAAAAGCCATGGAAGACATTGTGAGAATGGTTAACACATTAGGGATGTCAGCATTATGGAATTATTTTACTCATATTTAAATGTATTTGCAATTACCTTGTTACATTTGTTGACAATGTATTTATCATCTTGTTACAGAACGTTCACAGAGTGTTATCCTCCACCAATTTATTTGGAATTGAGAGTGGGTGAGTTTTGTCATCTATAGGATCTGTTAAGGGATTAAAAATGTAATATTAACATTACAGACTGTTTACTGAGGATATAATGGAGTTAAAGCAGTTGAAACAGCGGTGTGGATATCCGAGGTATTCCGTTGACTGGAGTTTGTCGATGGACTCGGTTTTTATAGGAGCGCGAAATCATCGCCTGGGACGGACACTCCAGACACTCCGCCCCCCGTCCCAGACCCTGCGGGACAGCTGGCAGCCGAAGCCAAGGAGCTGGTGGACACAGTGTGCTCTCTCACCTCAGAGGAAGGTGAGAACCACCCCATTAGCTACAACATCAGCACTGAGATCACACTTCCTGTTTTTCATATCGCACTTGATGTTAAAGTGTTAAACAGCTGAACATATTCTGTGTTCATTATATGCAATGTGCTCTTTCGTGTGAACATTTTGGTGAGAGGAAGGCAGAAACGCATGTTAATTTCAACCTTTTCCTTCTGTAGAAGTCTCTTTTTCTATTTCTGTGAATGTATTGGTTTATATGGGTTAAGAACATTAGTACTCTTTGATGTAATTATTTCCAATGCTGATGTGTTTGTACACAATGGTAATAACCCTTACATTTGTTGAGGTGACCTAAATTATCAACTGCTAACAACTGAAAAACCAGAAATTAGTTAATAATTTCTTGTATATGCTTATGTATATGCAAAAAATTTGAATCACAAGATCTGGTTTTGTCATTTGTTTTAGTGGTGCCAGGTGGCTCAGAGGGGTCAAACCCAGGACCAGGAGTTACAGAGTAAGTGGTCCAATGGCATCACGCTTTCATTGGCTTCTGTTGTTCATTCCCACGTAGCATTTTGTCTGTGGGCTAACTGTCTGAGCACACAATGTCATGCGCCATAGATAATGTTAGTTGATGGTGACAGCAACAGTATCTATGTCAGCTAACAAAAATGCACTGATCAAAATAAGACTCAATTTACAATGATTTACTCTGTTGGTTTTCCCTCTCTAAATCCTCAGCAGATAAATTGATCATGTTTAGGAAATCGTTGAGCACGAATGACAGCAGAAGTGGGGATACCCATTTAGAAATGTCCCACATACCCATGTTCTGTGTTGTCAGCATGTTTCTGTTTTTGGTTTGTCAAGAGCGCGTGAATGTGGGGTTGAACACAGTAGAGACTGAAGCCCTGCATATGCTACATATACCCAGTGATCAGGTGAGGAATGCAAGACAGCCCCCCCTCCCCCCTCCCTCTACTCCCACAGTAGCAGCAGGGATAATAATAGTGGCTTCACAAAGCTTGCTTGCTTTAGTGTGCACTCTGCTGCCCCCTTGTGGAGGGCAGTCCAAATGACATGTCCTCACTCACTCAGGAGTTCCTACTGTACCTTTTAAGTGGGCTGATGGCCTCTAGCCAAGAGAAACAAACTCCCATGCCCAAAGCTGCTAGCATTGAGAAGGCTATCGAGTGGGTGGCACAAATTGTATTTATTTAACCTTCACGTCAGCACTCATTTACAACTGACCTGTTTGTTTTGTAGGTATGTACCTTTACAATCATTAAGCATGAACAGTAGTTTCCTTGACATAACATATGTCCATGGTGTTGTGATATATAGTTGTATGTATTCTCATTGAATACTGGGTTGGTGATATTTCTGTGCTGCATTTCAGTTATAGGAAAATGTGTTGTTCTCATGAAGTAAACACCACATTAACCTTCATACTCTGACAAATTTTGATGACAAGAAATAGTAAAAATGTGCTCAATTATACAATTATAGTTGACTTTGAGAGTAAAATTACTTCTGCCATTTTTCTTGAATGAGCCTGCCAGGTAAAAAAATTCAGATCAGTATTTGATCAGCAGCTTAATCAAACCTAATTTAATTGATTTGGTAATAATTTTTAGAAATAAACAGCAAGAATTTACCCACTCTGTTGCACAGGTGAAATTATTTTGCATATTAAAACTTGTGTTGAAAGAGGTGTCATGACACCATAAGTGAGTTAACCAACCATATTGTAGCAGGAACCTGACCTAAGTTTAACCAATTATTGTGTTCAGCAGCTGCAAGCAATAGCTTTTGTTTGGAAATTTGCCAGTGATAGTGACAGAATATGGTGTTAGTGTGATGCCTCAATAGCTTGGCTGTACCATTGCAACATATTATCACATTAACAAAAAGTATGCAGCGTTTTCTCAGCTAATTTATTGCCACGTCAGCCATGTTATGTGAGCCAAAAACATTCACTCAAACGATTATGTATCCATAAAACAAAAGGGCAAAAAAAATTTGAATACAAAAATAAATTACACAGAATATACTTTCCTTCAACAAATATTGTATATGACAAATTGTGTGAAGTCTTTAATTATCTCAATCAACTCAATCCCACTACAATTGAGCAACAAAATGGTTATATTAAATGAACTCTTGAAAGACTAGGACCTGAGCCTTAGCTCTTGTGTGAATGAGGGTAAACAGCCTTTTATTTGAGTCTTTTTTGCTGTAGACTGAATACTAAATCGAACTCTTCTTTCTCCAGCTTTCCTTTCAGTCGCTATTATCTGTGGCCCCAATTATCACTTCCTGGACCTTCTGCTAAAGACAAGCAACATCACCGGAAAGACCTGGACATCGGAATGGAAGACCGATACTAATGGTGTTTGGGATACCGAGCTTGACAAACTTTGAAAGCAGCTCATGTCAATTTGTGCAGCTAATCTCTGAAGAATAACAAACTCCAACGTTAGCCGAGCTTTGCCATTGATTGCAACACCAACAAATGATTTTTTTTTTGTATCGTGTCAAACAAAAAACGCGTGTAACAGAATTCAAATATTTGTGCGATTTCTATGTTTTGCATTTGTCAGATTGCAACAATATAAGGGGAGTCAGGGTGGATAAAGCAGCAAGCTGACTGGACAAAGCAAATAGAGACGAGCGTGAATTCTACCGAAAAGAGGGCTACAAGACTATGTCCAGTGTGGATACAGAAGAGTGTTATTTGCCAACAGGAACACAAAGATACCCAATACGCCCCTTCACACCATTTTGTTGGGGAATATTTTGCCAAGGAATCATTGTCCACTCTTTCCCGTTTACAGTCTTCCACCAGAGAATGTTCAGATATCTACCAACCATGCAACTGACCAGTATATCTTTAAAGGCAGTCTATCGTTTGTGTTTCCATGTATGTAAGAGCATAGTTAATGTATGCAAAATGGTGGCTATTGTTAAAATCTTGTGTTGAGTTCCACCCTCTGATCTCTGCAATACTCTATATACAGTTTGGCTTTCGAGAAGAACTGCGAGGCTTGTTCCACATCCATATTGTAACTAGCTAACTTGTCTATCCGCCAAAATGTTGCACTTTTTGTGATATCCGGTTATTAATAGTGTAATTGATGGTGTGAATTGTATTAAACCATACTTGTACATCTAGGTAATGATGTGGAAATTATAAATATCAATAGCCAAAAAGGGTTAGCATTTAAGCCTCAAAAAATGACAAGCAGTGAAATCACTGTCAGATGCCAGCTAGTACATAGACGTCAGTGTTGTCAGTTCATCTTGGCAGTTCCCCTTCCCTTATTGGTCCACATCTACTGAGGGGTCCTGGGAAATGTGGTTTCTACCCCTCCTGCTGTACCACAGTATACTGCAATTCATTTGTTTTGAGTGCATATTTCTGTGTTCAGTTAATTGCTCTGAGAATTTGGAGATTTTGTGTAACTGGAGTCCAGTCTTTTATTATTAAAAGAGAAGGTTCTGATAAGTCCGAATTATGAAGAAATACAGAAAACAGTTGCTGTCATAAACCACACAAGACATTTGACCAAGGTTGTCGTTGTCTTTTTTATGTTTCTTTAAACTGTGACTTTAATTGAATATTGAACATATATTCAATTATTGATTGCATTACTTTTTGTAGCATATCTGTACAGATATATTATTTATGCTTGAAAACATTAATTGCAAAAGTGTGTACCCTTATGAAAATGCAATAGGTTCAATCATGCATTCTGTGTAATTAATGTATATATCAAAGTGTGTTGAATCACAACAGATATCAATAATTGCAGCATCTATATATGTACTTAATAGACTATAATGTAAAATTCATTAAATCAACTGCACTCTGCAAACTGTACACATCGCATGTATGAACATGCCAAGTAGCTATACATTTTATGCTGTATATTTTGCCACATGTTTGATTCCATATGACCCATGTTTTGCATTTCATATTTCACTGTATATAAACATATAGAACATTTTCATAAGGGTCTGGAATGTCTCTTGCATTGTGTGATTGACCCTCCTGCTGTGACACAAGAGAAGTACACCTCTGACATCACAAATAGCATTGCTTGATTGACAGTCCCTTTGGATATGGATGCAAAACTCATGCATCTAATGTACTGGTTGCAAACAAGCCATCCTACAAAAACAGTAGACCACTGTGCATGGGTTTGACATTAAAAACCTTTCTTAAGGGAGAAAATAACAGCATCCTTATGTCATCAAATGCAAAGTGAAAAGTAGACTTAAGACTACACTCACAAAGTAAATGGGGGTGGGTTTGCGTTTTACAAAAATGGCTACCCATGTGGAAGGTCCGTCGATTTTATATTGACAAATGAACGTGCTTTCAAAATGCTGAGATGTAGTCCTGTGCTTCAACTAGATTGCATATGTGTGGCCTCAATATTTATTTTATTCTTTTTATTAAAGGACAACAAAATTAATGTGCTTTTGTTTTTTTGTTCAGTGACTGAAAGGTTAGTGCAAAGACTCAATAGCTGCACCACTTCAGACATTATACTCTCTGATATGGCAAGATAAACATGAATTACAGATTTTAATGTGTTCACAAAAGCGCACTACACAATATTGCAGATTTAAATGACATCACTTTGGTTCTGTTACGGGTATTACAATTTGAGGATAATCAGAACAAGTAGCCCAGCCTTAAAACTGACTGGCCGTTGACAGTCATTCAGTTTCCTGTTGAGTATCATTGATTGAAAGCGCTTTTCTTTAACTTCCCTTGAGAATTCAAGGCTAGGGAAATGGTGCAGACACTATTCTTGGGCCAAAATAACATCTACATTCTTGACAGAACATAGATTCATTTCAGCAGCAATCACAATGCCAGATTGGTTAGTCCACAAAGATTTGTTGCTATGAAGTTTGGTGGGCTGAAATTTAGGTTAATTTTCCTTGGTTGGTGCTTTTGCCACTATGAAATGATTTAGTAATTTTCTGCTTTGCTGCAGTCAACAGGAGTGTTCACTGTCTGCTTTTAATCCCACAATTCACAATATAAAGCTGGCCCAATGAAACGGTCAACAGCTTCCAAAATCCTACCTCGTTGTGCAGCCAATTTTTGGTGGTTCTGTTCAATCAATTACCATGGTTAATGGCCTCAGAATTACTTATCGTTAAAATGACGAGAATACATTGCGTAACCCACATAAAACAAAATAATACCCATAGAATATACACATGATAGGATGGGGCTTGACTTTCTGCAAGATCATTTCAGTGACCACATAATTACATTCTAGTACACTTGCTGGCGCTTCAGTCAAACTGGTGTGCGATGTCGGTCAGCAACCTAGCCACGGGCCCACCCATCAGGTCCATCTAGCGTCACCCTCTTCTCATCCGCCCACAAAGCTTTCGAAAAATCTGTCTTCATGTATCGTTTTGCCCATTCCTGATGCTCTTCCTTGTGATCATTATTTAAGGGAGGCTGGTTTTCTGCCTTTCTGTCCTTGCCAATCACGCAAAACACTTTGCACCTTGTGCTTCTGCAGAGTCCAGGAAGGTTGCACTTCTGGAAGATGATGGCACTTAAGGCCAAACAGTTCTTGAATACTTCCTGTTTAATTCTTAAGTCTCTTGTGGGTTATTTACATATTTTCTTTTCAATGCATTTTTGGCGTTCCTGTGGACACTGACAAATCTCTTGAATGTGAGGTGATCACCACGAAACATCTTTGCAATTTCAATTGCTTTGTATCACCCCTGAAAGCCAGTTAAATATTTTTGCCTTTTCTTCATCTGCTAGGTCTCTTGATCACCCCCATTTTCCCAGCAGCAAAAAGCTGCCAATAATTATGCACACCTGAATTTAAGGCATTCCTCACTTTAAGCCACACCCTCTCTCAATTAAGCAATGAAGTCACCTGAAAATGTTTACACTGAGTGAATAATGAGGTTAATATGGTTTTCAGTTGAAAAACAAATGCTCTTGGAGATGCAATTTCAATACAAAATAGACTTGCATAATAATTATGTACACAGTGTACAGAAAGAACTTATGGAGTCCATGTTGATTCAAAATAATTTTATTTATGTATTACTTGTCAAAAAGGACATTACTTGGATCCCGGGCCTAAGATCCCCTCAGAGCAAGCCAAGGGCGACAGTGGCAAGGAAAAACTCCCTGACTAAAAGGGAGAAACCTTGAGCAGAACCTGGCTCTGAGGGGAAGCCAATCTGCTTCTGGCCGGCACCGGGAAGTGTTAATGCCTTAAACAGGGCACTATGTGAGATGTAAGTGCTACACGGGAAGGGAAAATCTATGGTTTGAATTCTATATGAATAAAATGGCACAGTAGAGTAGAATGTGATTGTTAAATGAGTGTAAGAAGGATGGAAGGGCAGGCAAGGAAGGGTGTCACCACCGGAGGCCAAGGGGGGCGTCCGGTTACTGCCATGGAAAGGTAGGAGAGCTGAACCGGAGCCATGTTGGCCGGTTCGACTGGATTCCTGACAGACAAGAGCTCAGACACGGGAGATACACACATACACATACAATGCTTCCATCATCGCCATACAGAAACGCTATTCTATGGTACAGCAGACTCCGTTTATTGTGTCAACCCCAAGATCTTCAACTGTAGATCCATTTTAAACCTAGAAAATAGAGAATATCTGCTCCCTTGACTGCAGTTGTTTCTTTGGAGACTGCTAGACTGCTAACCATCATAGGCTACTCTCAGATGTCCTGCACCCTGCGGAAAAAGTACTGGTGAGGGACCATATATATGTATATATGTATATATCTCTCTCTTACAATCAGTCCCAAATCTGAGACTGCAAGATGATTAACTAAAATTTTTAGCTCCTGACCATGAAAGGGACCCCTCATTGGCTACAGGAGAATGTACCAGTCAAACTCTTACTTCCCATGAAAAACCCTCAAGTGATGCAAGTCTCTTTTCTTACCTAAAACCTAAAAACTAAGACCCCAGGAAAACTTGACAGTAAGGAAATCAGTCAAGTCATTAAAACCTTTTAAATATATGAAAGATGAAATCATCAGAAATCATACCTTCGATGGTCTACCAGCTTTCTAGCAACACTCTACCACCAACTAGCAGCGGTCGCAATGCTGCACCCACTCCCTGTTGCGGCGGGGATAAGCTCCTGATCCCCACCCTCCCCAGAGGGCATTGCGGCCAAAATCACGCTATTAGAGAAAAGCGCATGTGACAGGGATAAGTAATAAGACATGAATATTCTGTCTGGGCTAAAGGCCTTAATGGTGTCTGTTCTACCTAACACTACAGATATGCTTTACATAAATTTGCTTCAGACTCTTCCTATTGAAAACAGCAATAAAACAATCACTGGCTGGTACCAGTTGTGGACACCAGCCCTGTTCTGTATCAGTGTGCTGCTGGTGCTTTGAGTTTTTCTTAACCTGTCTCTGTCTGGTGTCGTTGTTGTTCTGCTGGGGGTAGAAGACACATTTTCTTCGGGGACGTGAACCAACTTCCAATGTGACCTCCGTGGTTTTCTCCTCTGTATTCTTGGCCCCGTTCTCCTCCTGAGCTGGCCTCCTGCAGCACAGAGAAGGCAGGGATGAGGCAGGAAGAACCCACTTCACTCTCTAAGCCTCAACGTCTTACAGCATCAAACACATCTTTTCACCACTTAAAGATCTGAGTGCAGTTTTATTCTTGACCCAAATTGTTTTTGTTCTGGTTTTTGTTTAATTTTGACGGGCAATTATTAAGATGGGCAGAATATTCAGAGTCCAACTGTTGAAATTTTTCCTCAAACACCAATTTAAGGTCACCTGAATTCATTAAGCCCAATTACTAATAAAGATTAGATAGTTAGAGGTGGAGCAAAAACCAGAAATGTCTGTTGCACTCCAGAACCAGGGTTGACCACCCCTGATATAGTATATAATACCATGATGCACCGCAGCAACATCAGTGTCCTGAACAGTAATCTACAGGGCAGTGCTGGTGTTTCCACAGACTGGGCGTCTGGTACTGATACTCACTGTTCTTGAGCTCCCTGCAGCTGGGCTTGTTCTCTCTTTTCCTTTGCGCTGGAGTGAAATTCCTTGCGCTGTGTGAGAAAACTCATTACTAAATCTCCACTGTCCACTGAACAGCCTGTACACCTGTGTCAACAACTCATGGATATTACAGGCATATGATGTGAGACTGTCGACTCTTATACGTTCAGTCGAGATCAAGGATGAAATTCAATTCACAAAAAGAAAACCTTAAGAGGTAAAAACTAGTGTGCATTTGTTTCTACTTACATTTCCATAGCTGGCTGATGGAACAGTCTGTGTGCCAATATCTAGAAGAGACAGATCATGTTGTGATCAGAGCATGCCCAAATACATTCATTGCCATATTTTTACAATGTCAAAACCACACATTTTCACAGCAATATCTGACTGTCCTGCAGGTTTTGTCATTTTGCAGGGAACTTCCATGCATACAGCAAAATGGACCAGGCCATTCATGGCACCTGGCATAACACTACCCTCCATCAGGCTAGCTAGCTATGACTGTGTATGTCATAAGGCCTGCCTACTGTGATTTCAGCAGGAAGTGTTAATTCTGAGTGTGACTGTGGCATGAAGTGTCACTATGGCAGGCTGTTTTACAGTGACAGAGGGGAAGATGCTCACGTTTCACAGACGCTGGTCTCTTTGCCTCAGCCAGCTGAGCCTTCACATCCATGAGCCTGGAAGCACACAAAAGCAGTCTCTGAATATCAGCTGATGAGGAGTCACCATCCTCGACTGTGACTGACTGTTGCCGTGAGTGAAAGAACCCCACCTGCCCATCGACATAGTTAATACTTACTGCACGAGAGCAGCCATTTTGTCCTTCGCCAAGTCTGCCAACTGTTCATCCTTCTCCTTCACAGATTTTGCCATGTCCTCCAGTTGCTGCTCTTTCTCCTTTGTCAATTCTGCGAGCTGCTTCTCATTCTCATCCACAAGCGTTGCCATGGCTGCCAGTTGCTGCTCCTTCTCTTCCATCTCGCAGTGCATCACTGCCAACTGTCCCTCTTTCTGGTCATTCTGGAGAGTCACTGCTGCCAGCATCTCCTCCAGAGCCTGAACTTTGCTGTGGTGAGGAAGAGCTTTTCATTAAGCTGTAGAGCTTCCCATTGAGCTGTTTTACAGTGATGGCTCAAACAAAGGCCTTCATTGCCATCCCAGTGTACACACAGATAACACATTCAAGAGCAACTGACTGGCTGTTGAACTCACTTTTTCCGCAGTCTGGATGGTTTTCTTTTCTCCGTCTCATGAGCTTTCTCAGACGTGCTGGCAGTCACCTGGAGGCAAAGGAAGGGGAATAAACTTTTGGTATTTGAAAGGCTCAACTGACACACTGACTGTTTTAATTGCTAAGTACTTCCCCCTTACCTGATTCTCACTTGCGGCCATGTTGTATGATTCCACCTGGAGAGAGACAGGCGACAATAACTCTTAGATCTTACAGGAGGTGTGTAACATGAAGGAAATCAGGTTTAAATCAAGACATAGACCTGCTGCAGAAATGATCTGTGAGCCCTGACCAATAAGGCATTTCTACTTTAGTAATAACAGCCATCATGTCACTGTTTTGAGGCATTTGCACTGACATTGCACTGAAACTGAAATTTCTTGAAAAACTTTCTTGCAATCTTTCAAAACTTTCAGGATAAACATTAAACTTGCTCTGATTACATACTGAATGCAAAACTTTAAACTGGCAGTGAGCGGATGTGAATCTAAAGTGGAGTGCACGGTGTTGACAGAGTTAGGTCAGATTGTTCACCAAAGCTGTAAGGGTGTTCTCCTTCTCCTCCATCTCGATCTTAAGCAGACAGAACTCTTCCTCCCGACGTTTGTTCTCCTCCTTCAGGCTGAGCTGCATGGCCACTGTTTCGGTGATCTTCCTGCAGAGCAGAGAAAACATGGGCTTCAGCCTTCAACTGCGCAGCTTTGGTGTTCAGCTGGCAGCTTCAGTACTCGACCAGCTGTATGATTACAGCGTCAGTCACAAATGAAGAAGCACCAGAGCTGACCATCTGAACGCGAGTCACACACCTGTGGCCTGATTGGCCATGCTGTGAATGAATGAATCCCACCTGCCCCTCGGCAGAGTCAACACTTACTGGGCCAGAACAGCCGCTTTTTCCTCAGCACGTTCAGCCATGGCTGCCAGCCGCTGCTCCTTGATCATGGTGCGTTTCGCCATGTCTGCCAGCTGTTCCTCTTTCTGCTGAGTCTCGAGAGTCAGTTCTGTCAGCTTCTCCTCCATAGCCTTGATCTGGCTGAGGTTTCTCTCCTTTTCCTCAGAGTGCTCTTTCTCCACACTCACCACCCTAGTCAGAGACAAAGAGCTTTTCATTCAGCTGTAATGCCTTCCATTCAGTTGTTTTCCAGGTACTAATTGCGATAAGGCCTTCATTGCCATCCCAATGGAAACACTGCTAACACATTTGAGAGGCACTGATTGGCTACTGAACTCACTTCTCCTGCAGATGTCTGTTCTGCTCCGTCAAGCTGAGCTGCAGGGCCTCTGCCTGAGCGATCTTCCTGGAAAGCAGAGAAAACACAGGCTTTAGCCATCAACTGCACAGCTTCATCCTTAAACCGCACAGTTTTAGCCTGAGCTTCAGCTTTGGGTGGTTCTTAGCTCATAAACACCCTTTATCCTGCTGTATTACTTCAGTGTTAATCACAAGTAGAGAATAACCACAGCTCAACATCTCAATGTGAGTCAAACACCTGCAGCCTGATTGGCTGTGCTGTGAGTGAATGAATCCCACCTGCCACTTGACAGAGTTAATACTTACTGCAGAAGAACAGACTCTTTTTCATCAGCCATCTTAGCCATGGCTGCCAGCCTCTGCTCCTTCTCTTCATTAATTTTGGTTAGTGTTGCCAACTGCTGTTCCTTGTCTTGAAGCATCTTAGCCATGGTTGCCAGAGTCTGCTCTTTCTCGTCATCCATTTTCATTATGGCGACCAGCTGCTGCTCCCTGTCCTCCACCATCTTGCCCATGGCTGCCAGCCTCTGCTCCTTCTCCTCATTCATCTTGGTCTGGGTTGCCAACTGCTGTTCCTTGTCCTGAACCATCTTAGCCATGGCTGCCAGAGTCTGCTCTTTCTCCTCATTCATTTTCATTATGGCTACCAGCTGCTGCTCCCTGTCCTCCACCATTTTGCTCATGGCTTCCAGCCTCTGTGCTTTCTCTATATGCATATTGGCCGTGGTTGCCAACTGCTCTTCCGTGTCTTGAACCATTTTGGCCATGGCTGCCAGCCCCTGCTCGTTCTCCTCATTCATCTTCGCCATGGCTGCCAGCCTCTGCTCCTTCTCTTCATCCAATTTGGCCATGGCTACCAGCTGTTTCTCCCTCTCCTCCACCATTTTGGCCATAGCTGCCGCCTGCTTCTCCTTCTGCTCTTTCTGGAGAGCCATGTCTGCCAGCTTCTCCTCCAGAGCATGAATCGTTTTGAGGTTTCTCTGGATTTCCTCAGCACTTTTCTCAGCCTGACAAGCTGCCTGTTCCTGGCAATGTTTGAATGACTCCTATAAAAGAACATACAATAACATCAATCAAAATATAAAATAACAATTTTTACATTTACAGACTTAATTACACAAAAAAAAATGCTACAGAAATAAACAGCATGTCGATATGAGTGTATGACTGATACACTCCATAGTGTTAGGGCTATGCTGCTGATAACAACTTCTCTCACCTTAAGATCTTCGTATTGATGTTCAAATTCAGCCAGCTCCTGCTGGCATTGTCGCACCTAAAAAAACGAGACAAGGAAAGATGGTTAACTCTGTTCAAAGGACCTTTACAAATGGGAAAAATATGAACAGAACATACTCTTAGCTTCAGGTTGGAACATTTAACCATTTCCCGATAGAGATCCTTCTCCATCCCTAAAAATACAAAACATAAAGGCGAATTACAACAAGCCCTCTGAATTAATTCACACATTGTAAGTGATATATTTACTAATTCTAAATAACTAAACTTACTTTGGTGTTCCCTCGTTGAAGACTATTTGAAAAAAGACAAAAATGAGAAAAATAATCAGTACATACAATTTCATTGAATACAGGACTGATTTAAAACAGCCATGGCAGCACTTTAATTACGCACAGCACATGGTTTAAACAAGTAATCGCTATAGACAATAAACTGTGAACAGAACATGGCTTAAGGTAATAATCAGTTTATGCAATTAATTCATCTGCACACAGAGCAACACTGTGCATAGCAGTCCTGCGAAATTACAAGAGTTCCTGCTATAATTTTACAAATTTTACAAATAAATGAGTAAAATGGGTCATGTTTTAATTCAGACTGCAGAATGTGTCTCAAGAGAGACATTTTCACAGCTCTATAACACAAATAATGACGTTTATGAATCTGAGAGTCTGGATACATTTATGGGGGTGTTTATGAGTTTTGCATGTTACCCCTTTCACCCAAACCTTATGACCCCAGTTGGTCAGCCGCTAGTGTAAATGGGTGTTCAATAACCACGGTCAGGAGCAGGGTTGAGACCCAGGTCCAACATGGCTTTGGTATAAATGGGGTTACCCCTGGTCATGCTAGACCTGGGATGTGTTTGTACGCTGTTGTGTCAGTAGATGACTAGTTAAGTGCTAAATAGTATGTGACAGAAGCTAGTACGCAAAATTAAACTGTTGCTTGGTTAAATGCAGTAAAGTAAAAGTGCAAGTAAAATGGCTCACCACAAGTCTTGAGATGCATCCCACCGAGGTGGCTGCACCTAAAATGACTGCAAATAGGCCTGGATCCCACATGTCAGTCATGGTGCCCAAAGGCTGGACAAAATGGAAACTCAGGTTAAAACACTCACTGAAAACCTTACAGTACGATAGGCCATAGCCATGATTTTGTAGGAAAAAACTTGAAAGGGCTGGCCTTCAAGAAAATAAATAAATAAACTGTTAAATTCTTATCACTGACTACTATGTTAGCATAAGATGTTATACCCGGTGCTGCTGCCTCAGAAGACAAATGTTATTACAGTTTTAGATAATAAAACAAGACTAAATGTGATGGCGACAAGCAGAGAACATCCATCTTTAGCCACGATGCTATTTGCATTTTACTTAACAAACAACATATTAGTGAAACAACATATTAGTTCCAGTAAATAGTAAAGTAAGAATTACATTATTAGCTAGTAGCAGGAGGCCATGTAGCAGTCAAGAGCCGGCAGAACTTTCTGTTCTGAACTTTCAAAACATTAATTAGTCATTTCAGATCACTATATTTGAACAGCATTATCATTATATGTGCAAGGTTACAGTAATATGCGTCTACGCTGCAATGTACTTAATGTAGGCCACAACACATACAGCTTTCCAGTCGTTCTGTCATTACACCTGTCACACAGTGAGCACAACAGGCAGGTTAGCATTGGATTGCAAATACGACCGAATTACTTCGGTTTCTTGAGAAGTCTTTAGCGTTATATGGGTAAACCTTTAAAACAGTCCAGCTATAGCAAAGAAATGGAACGGGAGTTATAGACAAGGATAACATTAGTACATCAACATAAACGTTATTCCAGATTGCCAGTTAAAGTATGTAAGATATAGATATCCTCGAGAACGACATCTGGTCAGCTGTTTAACCGCAGCGACAGCACTGTGCACCTCCACGGCAAGAAGTTTGTTATTCCCGTTATTTGTTAAACCAATTTAACATTTGAGGACTGTTTACAAAAAGTATATAGCAGAACTACATAAATACAACAACAGGTGAAGTGGTAAATTTGTTTACCGGCCAGTGTGAACTTCTGAGGTGCATTCGTTCAGTGTTTAGTAAATTAAGTCCGTTTCCATTATAGTTCAGTGTAAACCGTATATCTTAGAAAATGCAAGCAACCTGAACCCTGTATTAGTTTATGGTGAGATGGTATCGGTAGATAAAGAAGGACAGTTACGTTTGCGTCCTTGGCAAGCGAACTAATAAAGTTATAATGCTCAATTCGAATAAGTAATCTATCGCTGCACAATTTTTGAATGGTCCAAATAGAACGATCTACCAGGTTGTAAATTACTGTACCCTAATAAACGCAGAACCGACTCGACAAACCTTTGCAATATAGCCAAACGTACAGCTGTTTGAGCTAACTGAATGTACTTAGCGGTGCTTGAAAGTGCCCAGCTTTTGCGAAAAAAATCACACGTTCATAGATGCTTACCAATAGATTGTCCCTGGAAGAACTGTATACAATCCAAGAGTACAATCCAAGACGCCAAAGTTCGTAGATGAAAAAGCAGTCCAAATTACCCCTATGACAGAGCGTAACGTGGACTGGATCGTTAACCGCTTCGGTTTTTGCAAACCTACACACGGACTAACCGACAAGGTGAGAGACACAAGTCAATATATAGAATAAGCAATCAGCTTCACTGTGACGTAAATGAAGTTGTGTGATGTCATAATGTCAGCTCCATGCATCATGGTTATGTCAAGTAATACTGTAGGGTTGTGCTTAACCTAATGAACATCTGAAATTAATGTGCTTATGGCAGGTTAAACCTTTGGTTTTTATTTTTGCTCTTGGTGCATCGGCCACTATGCCTCACCGCAATGCACGATGCCTTCTTCCACTCAGAAGTTGCCATTTTAGCACACTGCACCTCTGCCTTTTAAATAGCATAAGATGTTGTGCCCACGAGGGCAAGGTGAGGTGTGGTCTGGTACAATGGCGATGTATTGGTATATAATCTGATATAAACTGATAATGCTTGCCCTAAAGACCAACAAAACCACATTGTATGTCTTATCACAAGAGTTATTGCTATTTTCAGGGTGCTATATGTTATAGATAGTGATGCGTGCCAACATAGACAGGTACACAATCCCACACACCCCGCTTGTTACACACTGGGGCAAGCATGACTAAAAATCAAAAGATTACAACCTGTAAGATTATTGCTGTGTGTGTCATGTAAAACATATGCCACAATGTCTAGAGATTTCAATAAAAATATTACAGCTTGTGAAAAGTGTGAGTTTTTCCACTGTTGTGCCACTTCTCAGAGAAATGGTACAGGGATCCACCCAAGATGGCGACCACATTTTTGACAATGCAGAATATTCATCAACTTGTGGTAGTCATGTTTTTTTATCCAATAATGTTCAAACTTGGACCACATGCCTTTTGTGACATAGTAATATGACACAAGCACTTTTGAACCAATGGGCAAAAACAAACATTCCATTTGAGAAAAGAGTCATAGATGGGTAAACAATGTAGCAATGGGAGTGCAATTTGATGAAAGTGAGAGTGTTTTCCAATTGCATTATTTCCAATAGGTTTACAAAAAAACGATACAGTTTTTGTGTTGTATTTTGTTGTTTTTTTTGTTTTTTCTTTTTTCATTCCCCTTCAATTAGAATGACTAGATAGCTAGCTAACAAAAACAAACTGGAATAAGAACAAGTCCTTGCTCTAGGCCAGATAACCAGTTCTAGCATTTCTACTTCACTGCTGTAGCGTTGTTTCACCAACAAAAATAGTGAGTATAATTTGCCATTAAAATAAGAAACCTTCACGGTTCTTCAACTAGTAGAATAGTTGCCTAATAAAATAAACTGCTTGGCTCATATTTGTGCATATCATATTGATTAGCCATAACCCAATTTTGTTCAGCAGTATTTATGAAAGTATGACTGCCTGGGGTTTCGTTGAGAGTATATAGCCTATGTGAACTTAACGTTTCTGATTCTGATGCAGAACGGGTAAAGCATTTTATATATCTGTTGTGAGTCATACATCTATTGTAAAGTAGTCTGATTGTACCAGTTTTCCGTGAAAAATGTGAACAACCGGGATATTTTTGAAACCTTTCATCTTACATTTTATGATTTGGCACTTTGTTGTCCACAATGTTACCAGATGGCAAGATTCCTTGCCCTTGAAATACTAATTATACTTTTAAAGTATGCAGTTGGCTACATTAGAATTGATTATTGCTGTAAATACACTAAATATAATACACTACATAAATAATACATAAATACACTACAATATGAACGAAAATTTGCTTTGTGAATGAAGCTGGACTGAAAAAAGATTTCTTCTGATAAAATCAGATGGTAAATTAACATTATTGAACACGATGAACATAGGCTATTATCTGTCCTACTCAAATTTGGTTGATAAAGTTATGTCATGAATATAGCTGTGTAGCGTGAAAATATGAAGATGAAATAAGTTAATGTATAGTGATGTGTGTATCAAATAGAGCAGTGACTGAAGAACATAAACACTTAATTATTGAATGGTCTAAATCATCACTAAAAATAAATCTTCCATAATATTAATAATAAGCCATTATCAATAGAACACATGTTTTACATTGCTAATTCATTGTTGCATTGGGGTGAAGTCATGAGGGGTGAAGTTGCCTATGTGATCGATTGATTTTATTTGGAAGCTGAAAAAAAGGGAATTCATTTACAAAATGGTCATAACTAGAAATGTAAAAAAGCCTTTTGAACAGGTTAAAACATGAAGAATCTGGACAGAGTAAATGCAATACAGACAGGTCAGAATTATACCTCCCTGCAGGCTGCATGTTGCGTTCTGTTGGCCTAGGGGAAGAAGATCCTAGGAGCCTCTCAGTGTTTGCCTTGAGGTTGTGGAGGCAACCTGACCACAGCCACTGAAAAAGTCCTTGGTGTGGGTGACAGGGATCCTTCATGATCCTGCTGGATCTGGTGTTGCACTTCCTGGTATACAAGTCCTGTAGGGGAGTTAGAGCAGTCCCAATGGTGTACTCAACTAGTCTCACCATCCTCTGCAGGATCCCGTGTTGGGCAGTGCCCATACCAGGCAGTGATGCATCCAGCCAGAATGCTCTCAACAGCACCAGAGTAGGTTTTAAAGATGTGTTTTGGCAGTCTGAATTTCTTTAATAGTCTGAGGTGGTAGAGGCGTTGCTGTGCATTTTTCGCCAGGGTGGTGGAGTGAGCGGTCCATGTCAGGCCCTGGATGATGAGTACACCAAGGTATCAGAAGTTGCTCAACCTCTCCACTGGGGCACTGTTGATGCAGAGTCAGAAAGGGAGTAAATGAGATGTATATGTTCTCCTGAAAATCAGGAAAAGACGTAAGACTATAGTCTTACCTCCCAAAGTGAGATAAAGGGGTTGACAAAAAAATTGGAAATTTTTTAACTTTAAATCGTAGTAAATGAACTGCAATATCTGGCCATGGGTGACAAAGTTGTCAGAAATGATTAGAAAGGGAGTAAATGAGATGTATATGTTCTCCTGAACATAGTCAAAAGACATAAGACTACAGCCTTACCTCCAAAAGTGAGAAAAATGGGTTGACAGAAAAATTTAGCATTTTTTCACTTTAAATCGAAGTTAATGAACTGTACTATCTACCCATGGGAGTAAATGTTGTCAGAAATGATTAGAAATGGAGTAAATGAGATGTATATGTTCTCCTGAAAATCGTGAAAAGACATAAGACTATAGCCTTACCTCCAAAAGTGAGAAAAATGGGTTGACAGAAAAATATTTGATTTTTTTACTTTAAATCGTAGTAAATGAACTGTACTATCTGCCCATGGGTGACAAAGTTGTCAGAAATGATTAGAAAGGGAGTAAATGAGATGTATATGTTCTCCTGAAAATCGTGAAAAGACATAAGATTATAGCCTAACCTCCAAAAGTGAGAAAAATGGGTTGACAGAAAAATATTTGATTTTTTTACTTTAAATCGTAGTAAATGAACTGTACTATCTGCCCATGGGTGACAAAGTTGTCACAAATGATTAGAAAGGGAGTAAATGAGATGTATATGTTCTCCTGAAAATCGTGAAAAGACATAAGACTATAGCCTTACCTCCAAATGTGAGAAAAATGGGTTGACAGAAAAATATTTGATTTTTTAACTTTAAATCGTAGTAAATGAAATGTACTATCTGCCCATGGGTGACAAAGTTGTCAGAAATGATTAGAAAGGGAGTAAATGAGATGTATATGTTCTCCTGAAAATCGTGAAAAGACATAAGACTATAGCCTTACCTCCAAAAGTGAGAAAAATGGGTTGACAGAAAAATATTTGATTTTTTTACTTTAAATCGTAGTAAATGAACTGTACTATCTGCCCATGGGTGACAAAGTTGTCAGAAATGATTAGAAAGGGAGTAAATGAGATGTATATGTTCTCCTGAAAATCGTGAAAAGACATAAGACTATAGCCTTACCTCCAAAAGTGAGAAAAATGGGTTGACAGAATAATATTTGATTTTTTTACTTTAAATCGTAGTAAATGAACTGTACTATCTGCCCATGGGTGACAAAGTTGTCAGAAATGATTAGAAAGGGAGTAAATGAGATGTATATGTTCTCCTGAACGTCGTGAAAAGACATAAGACTATAGCCTTACCTCCAAAAGTGAGAAAAATGGGTTGACAGAATAATATTTGATTTTTTTACTTTAAATCGTAGTAAATGAACTGTATTATCTGCCCATGGGTGACAAAGTTGTCAGAAATGATTAGAAAGGGAGTAAATGAGATGTATATGTTCTCCTGAAAATCGTGAAAAGACATAAGACTATAGCCTTACCTCCAAAAGTGAAAAAAATGGGTTGACAGAAAAATATTAGATTTTTTTACTTTAAATCATAGTAAATGAACTGTACTATCTGCCCATGGGTGACAAAGTTGTCAGAAATGATAAGAAAGGGAGTAAATGAGATGTATATGTTCTCCTGAAAATCGTGAAAAGACATAAGACTATAGCCTTACCTCCAAAAGTGAGAAAAATGGGTTGACAGAAAAATATTTGATTTTTTTACTTTAAATCGTAGTAAATGAACTGTACTATCTGCCCATGGGTGACAAAGTTGTCAGAAATGATTAGAAAGGGAGTAAATGAGATGTATATGTTCTCCTGAAAATCGTGAAAAGACATAAGACTATAGCCTTACCTCCAAAAGTGAGAAAAATGGGTTGACAGAAAAATATTTGATTTTTTTTACTTTAAATCGTAGTAAATGAACTGTACTATCTGCCCATGGGTGACAAAGTTGTCAGAAATGATAAGAAAGGGAGTAAATGAGATGTATATGTTCTCCTGAACATCGTGAAAAGACATAAGACTATAGCCTTACCTCCAAAAGTGAGAAAAATGGGTTGACAGAAAAATATTTGATTTTTTTACTTTAAATCGTAGTAAATGAACTGTACTATCTGCCCATGGGTGACAAAGTTGTCAGAAATGATTAGAAAGGGAGTAAATGAGATGTATATGTTCTCCTGAACATCGTGAAAAGACATAAGACTATAGCCTTACCTCCAAAAGTGAGAAAAATGGGTTGACAGAAAAATATTTTATTTTTTTACTTTAAATCGTAGTAAATGAACTGTACTATCTGCCCATGGGTGACAAAGTTGTCAGAAATGATTAGAAAGGGAGTAAATGAGATGTATATGTTCTTCTGAAAATCGTGAAAAGACATAAGACTATAGCCTTACCTCCAAAAGTGAGAAAAATGGGTTGACAGAAAAATATTTGATTTTTTTACTTTAAATCGTAGTAAATGAACTGTACTATCTGCCCATGGGTGACAAAGTTGTCAGAAATGATTAGAAAGGGAGTAAATGAGATGTATATGTTCTCCTGAAAATCGTGAAAAGACATAAGACTATAGCCTTACCTCCAAAAGTGAGAAAAATGGGTTGACAGAATAATATTTGATTTTTTTACTTTAAATCGTAGTAAATGAACTGTACTATCTGCCCATGGGTGACAAAGTTGTCAGAAATGATTAGAAAGGGAGTAAATGAGATGTATATGTTCTCCTGAAAATCGTGAAAAGACATAAGACTATAGCCTTACCTCCAAAAGTGAGAAAAATGGGTTGACAGAAAAATATTTGATTTTTTTACTTTAAATCGTAGTAAATGAACTGTACTATCTGCCCATGGGTGACAAAGTTGTCAGAAATGATTAGAAAGGGAGTAAATGAGATGTATATGTTCTCCTGAAAATCGTGAAAAGACATAAGACTATAGCCTTACCTCCAAAAGTGAAAAAAATGGGTTGACAGAAAAATATTTGATTTTTTTACTTTAAATCGTAGTAAATGAACTGTACTATCTGCCCATGGGTGACAAAGTTGTCAGAAATGATAAGAAAGGGAGTAAATGAGATGTATATGTTCTCCTGAAAATCGTGAAAAGACATAAGACTATAGCCTTACCTCCAAAAGTGAGAAAAATGGGTTGACAGAAAAATATTTGATTTTTTTACTTTAAATCGTAGTAAATGAACTGTACTATCTGCCCATGGGTGACAAAGTTGTCAGAAATGATAAGAAAGGGAGTAAATGAGATGTATATGTTCTCCTGAAAATCGTGAAAAGACATAAGACTATAGCCTTACCTCCAAAAGTGAGAAAAATGGGTTGACAGAAAAATATTTGATTTTTTTACTTTAAATCGTAGTAAATGAACTGTACTATCTGCCCATGGGTGACAAAGTCGTCAGAAATGATAAGAAAGGGAGTAAATGAGATGTATATGTTCTCCTGAACATCGTGAAAAGACATAAGACTATAGCCTTACCTCCAAAAGTGAGAAAAATGGGTTGACAGAAAAATATTTGATTTTTTTACTTTAAATCGTAGTAAATGAACTGTACTATCTGCCCATGGGTGACAAAGTTGTCAGAAATGATAAGAAAGGGAGTAAATGAGATGTATATGTTCTCCTGAACATCGTGAAAAGACATAAGACTATAGCCTTACCTCCAAAAGTGAAAAAAATGGGTTGACAGAAAAATTTTGGATTTTTTTACTTTAAATCGTAGTAAATGAACTGTACTATCTGCCCATGGGTGACAAAGTTGTCAGAAATGATAAGAAAGGGAGTAAATGAGATGTATATGTTCTCCTGAAAATCGTGAAAAGACATAAGACTATAGCCTTACCTCCAAAAGTGAGAAAAATGGGTTGACAGAAAAATATTTGATTTTTTTACTTTAAATCGTAGTAAATGAACTGTACTATCTGCCCATGGGTGACAAAGTTGTCAGAAATGATAAGAAAGGGAGTAAATGAGATGTATATGTTCTCCTGAAAATCGTGAAAAGACATAAGACTATAGCCTTACCTCCAAAAGTGAGAAAAATGGGTTGACAGAAAAATATTTGATTTTTTTACTTTAAATCGTAGTAAATGAACTGTACTATCTGCCCATGGGTGACAAAGTTGTCAGAAATGATTAGAAAGGGAGTAAATGAGATGTATATGTTCTCCTGAAAATCGTGAAAAGACATAAGACTATAGCCTTACCTCCAAAAGTGAGAAAAATGGGTTGACAGAAAAATATTTGATTTTTTTACTTTAAATCGTAGTAAATGAACTGTACTATCTGCCCATGGGTGACAAAGTTGTCAGAAATGATTAGAAAGGGAGTAAATGAGATGTATATGTTCTCCTGAACATCGTGAAAAGACATAAGACTATAGCCTTACCTCCAAAAGTGAAAAAAATGGGTTGACAGAAAAATATTTGATTTTTTTACTTTAAATCGTAGTAAATGAACTGTACTATCTGCCCATGGGTGACAAAGTTGTCAGAAATGATTAGAAAGGGAGTAAATGAGATGTATATGTTCTCCTGAAAATCGTGAAAAGACATAAGACTATAGCCTTACCTCCAAAAGTGAGAAAAATGGGTTGACAGAAAAATATTTGATTTTTTTACTTTAAATCGTAGGAAATGAACTGTACTATCTGCCCATGGGTGACAAAGTTGTCAGAAATGATTAGAAAGGGAGTAAATGAGATGTATATGTTCTCCTGAAAATCGTGAAAAGACATAAGACTATAGCCTTACCTCCAAAAGTGAGAAAAATGGGTTGACAGAAAAATATTTGATTTTTTTACTTTAAATCGTAGTAAATGAACTGTACTATCTGCCCATGGGTGACAAAGTTGTCAGAAATGATTAGAAAGGGAGTAAATGAGATGTATATGTTCTCCTGAACATCGTGAAAAGACATAAGACTATAGCCTTACCTCCAAAAGTGAGAAAAATGGGTTGACAGAAAAATATTTGATTTTTTTACTTTAAATCGTAGTAAATGAACTGTACTATCTGCCCATGGGTGACAAAGTTGTCAGAAATGATAAGAAAGGGAGTAAATGAGATGTATATGTTCTCCTGAACATCGTGAAAAGACATAAGACTATAGCCTTACCTCCAAAAGTGAAAAAAATGGGTTGACAGAATAATATTTGATTTTTTTACTTTAAATCGTAGTAAATGAACTGTACTATCTGCCCATGGGTGACAAAGTTGTCAGAAATGATAAGAAAGGGAGTAAATGAGATGTATATGTTCTCCTGAAAATCGTGAAAAGACATAAGACTATAGCCTTACCTCCAAAAGTGAGAAAAATGGGTTGACAGAAAAATATTTGATTTTTTTACTTTAAATCGTAGTAAATGAACTGTACTATCTGCCCATGGGTGACAAAGTTGTCAGAAATGATTAGAAAGGGAGTAAATGAGATGTATATGTTCTCCTGAAAATCGTGAAAAGACATAAGACTATAGCCTTACCTCCAAAAGTGAGAAAAATGGGTTGACAGAAAAATATTTGATGTTCTTGCTTTAAATCATAGTAAATGAACTGTACTATCTGCCCATGGGTGACAAAGTTGTCAGAAATGATAAGAAAGGGAGTAAATGAGATGTATATGTTCTCCTGAAAATCGTGAAAAGACATAAGACTATAGCCTTACCTCCAAAAGTGAGAAAAATGGGTTGACAGAAAAATATTTGATGTTTTTTACTTTAAATCATAGTAAATGAACTGTACTGTCTGCCCATGGGTGACAACGTTGTCAGAAATGATTAGAAAGGGAGAAAATGAGATGTATATGTTCTCCTGAACATCGTGAAAAGACATAAGACTATAGCCTTACCTCCAAAAGTGAGAAAAATGGGTTGACAGAAAAATATTTGATTTTTTTACTTTAAATCGTAGTAAATGAACTGTACTATCTGCCCATTGGTGACAAAGTTGTCAGAAATGATTAGAAAGGGAGAAAATGAGATGTATATGTTCTCCTGAACATCGTGAAAAGACATAAGACTATAGCCTTACCTCCAAAAGTGAAAAAAATGGGTTGACAGAAAAATATTTGATTTTTTTACTTTAAATCGTAGTAAATGAACTGTACTATCTGCCCATGGGTGACAAAGTTGTCAGAAATGATAAGAAAGGGAGTAAATGAGATGTATATGTTCTCCTGAAAATCGTGAAAAGACATAAGACTATAGCCTTACCTCCAAAAGTGAGAAAAATGGGTTGACAGAAAAATATTTGATTTTTTTACTTTAAATCGTAGTAAATGAACTGTACTATCTGCCCATGGGTGACAAAGTTGTCAGAAATGATTAGAAAGGGAGTAAATGAGATGTATATGTTCTCCTGAACATCGTGAAAAGACATAAGACTATAGCCTTACCTCCAAAAGTGAGAAAAATGGGTTGACAGAAAAATATTTGATTTTTTTACTTTAAATCGTAGTAAATGAACTGTACTATCTGCCCATGGGTGACAAAGTTGTCAGAAATGATTAGAAAGGGAGTAAATGAGATGTATATGTTCTCCTGAAAATCGTGAAAAGACATAAGACTATAGCCTTACCTCCAAAAGTGAGAAAAATGGGTTGACAGAAAAATATTTGATTTTTTTACTTTAAATCGTAGTAAATGAACTGTACTATCTGCCCATGGGTGAAAAAGTTGTCAGAAATGATAAGAAAGGGAGTAAATGAGATGTATATGTTCTCCTGAAAATCGTGAAAAGACATAAGACTATAGCCTTACCTCCAAAAGTGAGAAAAATGGGTTGACAGAATAATATTTGATTTTTTTACTTTAAATCGTAGTAAATGAACTGTACTATCTGCCCATGGGTGACAAAGTTGTCAGAAATGATAAGAAAGGGAGTAAATGAGATGTATATGTTCTCCTTAAAATCGTGAAAAGACATAAGACTATAGCCTTACCTCCAAAAGTGAGAAAAATGGGTTGACAGAAAAATATTTGATTTTTTTACTTTAAATCGTAGTAAATGAACTGTACTATCTGCCCATGGGTGACAAAGTTGTCAGAAATGATTAGAAAGGGAGTAAATGAGATGTATATGTTCTCCTGAACATCGTGAAAAGACATAAGACTATAGCCTTACCTCCAAAAGTGAGAAAAATGGGTTGACAGAAAAATATTTGATTTTTTTACTTTAAATCGTAGTAAATGAACTGTACTATCTGCCCATGGGTGACAAAGTTGTCAGAAATGATAGAAAGGGAGAAAATGAGATGTATATGTTCTCCTGAACATCGTGAAAAGACATAAGACTATAGCCTTACCTCCAAAAGTGAGAAAAATGGGTTGACAGAAAAATATTTGATTTTTTTACTTTAAATCGTAGTAAATGAACTGTACTATCTGCCCATGGGTGACAAAGTTGTCAGAAATGATAAGAAAGGGAGTAAATGAGATGTATATGTTCTCCTGAAAATCGTGAAAAGACATAAGACTATAGCCTTACCTCCAAAAGTGAGAAAAATGGGTTGACAGAAAAATTTTGGATTTTTTTACTTTAAATCGTAGTAAATGAACTGTACTATCTGCCCATGGGTGACAAAGTTGTCAGAAATGATAAGAAAGGGAGTAAATGAGATGTATATGTTCTCCTGAAAATCGTGAAAAGACATAAGACTATAGCCTTACCTCCAAAAGTGAGAAAAATGGGTTGACAGAAAAATATTTGATTTTTTTACTTTAAATCGTAGTAAATGAACTGTACTATCTGCCCATGGGTGACAAAGTTGTCAGAAATGATTAGAAAGGGAGTAAATGAGATGTATATGTTCTCCTGAAAATCGTGAAAAGACATAAGACTATAGCCTTACCTCCAAAAGTGAGAAAAATGGGTTGACAGAATAATATTTGATTTTTTTACTTTAAATCGTAGTAAATGAACTGTACTATCTGCCCATGGGTGACAAAGTTGTCAGAAATGATTAGAAAGGGAGTAAATGAGATGTATATGTTCTCCTGAAAATCGTGAAAAGACATAAGACTATAGCCTTACCTCCAAAAGTGAGAAAAATGGGTTGACAGAAAAATATTTGATTTTTTTACTTTAAATCGTAGTAAATGAACTGTACTATCTGCCCATGGGTGACAAAGTTGTCAGAAATGATAAGAAAGGGAGTAAATGAGATGTATATGTTCTCCTGAACATCGTGAAAAGACATAAGACTATAGCCTTACCTCCAAAAGTGAGAAAAATGGGTTGACAGAAAAATATTTGATTTTTTTACTTTAAATCGTAGTAAATGAACTGTACTATCTGCCCATGGGTGACAAAGTTGTCAGAAATGATTAGAAAGGGAGTAAATGAGATGTATATGTTCTCCTGAAAATCGTGAAAAGACATAAGACTATAGCCTTACCTCCAAAAGTGAGAAAAATGGGTTGACAGAAAAATATTTGATTTTTTTACTTTAAATCATAGTAAATGAACTGTACTATCTGCCCATGGGTGACAAAGTTGTCAGAAATGATTAGAAAGGGAGTAAATGAGATGTATATGTTCTCCTGAACATCGTGAAAAGACATAAGACTATAGCCTTACCTCCAAAAGTGAGAAAAATGGGTTGACAGAAAAATATTTGATTTTTTTACTTTAAATCGTAGTAAATGAACTGTACTATCTGCCCATGGGTGACAAAGTTGTCAGAAATGATTAGAAAGGGAGTAAATGAGATGTATATGTTCTCCTGAACATCGTGAAAAGACATAAGACTATAGCCTTACCTCCAAAAGTGAGAAAAATGGGTTGACAGAATAATATTTGATTTTTTTCTTTAAATCGTAGTAAATGAGCTGTACTATCTGCCCATGGGTGACAAAGTTGTCAAAAATGATTAGAAAGGGAGAAAATGAGATGTATTTGTTCTCCTGAAAATCGTGAAAAGACATAAGACTATAGCCTTACCTCCAAAAGTGAGAAAAATGGGTTGACAGAAAAATATTTGATTTTTTTACTTTAAATCGTAGTAAATGAACTGTACTATCTGCCCATGGGTGACAAAGTTGTCAGAAATGATAAGAAAGGGAGTAAATGAGATGTATATGTTCTCCTGAACATCGTGAAAAGACATAAGACTATAGCCTTACCTCCAAAAGTGAGAAAAATGGGTTGACAGAAAAATATTTGATTTTTTTACTTTAAATCGTAGTAAATGAACTGTACTATCTGCCCATGGGTGACAAAGTTGTCAGAAATGATAAGAAAGGGAGTAAATGAGATGTATATGTTCTCCTGAACATCGTGAAAAGACATAAGACTATAGCCTTACCTCCAAAAGTGAGAAAAATGGGTTGACAGAAAAATTTTGGATTTTTTTACTTTAAATCGTAGTAAATGAACTGTACTATCTGCCCATGGGTGACAAAGTTGTCAGAAATGATTAGAAAGGGAGTAAATGAGATGTATATGTTCTCCTGAAAATCGTGAAAAGACATAAGACTATAGCCTTACCTCCAAAAGTGAGAAAAATGGGTTGCCAGAAAAATATTTGATTTTTTTACTTTAAATCGTAGTAAATGAACTGTACTATCTGCCCATGGGTGACAAAGTTGTCAGAAATGATTAGAAAGGGAGAAAGTGAGATGTATATGTTCTCCTGAACGTCGTGAAAAGACATAAGACTATAGCCTTACCTCCAAAAGTGAGAAAAATGGGTTGACAGAAAAATATTTGATTTTTTTACTTTAAATCGTAGTAAATGAACTGTACTATCTGCCCACTGGTGACAAAGTTGTCAGAAATGATAAGAAAGGGAGTAAATGAGATGTATATGTTCTCCTGAAAATCGTGAAAAGACATAAGACTATAGCCTTACCTCCAAAAGTGAGAAAAATGGGTTGACAGAAAAATATTTGATTTTTATACTTTAAATCATAGTAAATGAACTGTACTATCTGCCCATTGGTGACAAAGTTGTCAGAAATGATTAGAAAGGGAGAAAATGAGATGTATATGTTCTCCTGAACGTCGTGAAAAGACATAAGACTATAGCCTTACCTCCAAAAGTGAGAAAAATGGGTTGACAGAAAAATATTTGATTTTTTTACTTTAAATCATAGTAAATGAAATGTACTGTCTGCCCATGGGTGACAAAGTTGTCAGAAATGATTAGAAAGGGAGTAAATGAGATGTATATGTTCTCCTGAAAATCGTGAAAAGACATAAGACTATAGCCTTACCTCCAAAAGTGAGAAAAATGGGTTGACAGAATAATATTTGATTTTTTTACTTTAAATCGTAGTAAATGAACTGTACTATCTGCCCATTGGTGACAAAGTTGTCAGAAATGATAAGAAAGGGAGTAAATGAGATGTATATGTTCTCCTGAAAATCGTGAAAAGACATAAGACTATAGCCTTACCTCCAAAAGTGAGAAAAATGGGTTGACAGAAAAATATTTGATTTTTTTACTTTAAATCGTAGTAAATGAACTGTACTATCTGCCCATGGGTGACAAAGTCGTCAGAAATGATTAGAAAGGGAGAAAATGAGATGTATATGTTCTCCTGAAAATCGTGAAAAGACATAAGACTATAGCCTTACCTCCAAAAGTGAGAAAAATGGGTTGACAGAAAAATATTTGATTTTTTTACTTTAAATCGTAGTAAATCAACTGTACTATCTGCCCATGGGTGACAAAGTTGTCAGAAATGATTAGAAAAGGAGTAAATGAGATGTATATGGTCTCCTGAAAATCGTGAAAAGACATAAGACTAGAGCCTTACCTCCAAAAGTGAGAAAAATGGGTTGACAGAATAATATTTGATTTCTTTACTTTAAATCGTAGTAAATGAACTGTACTATCTGCCCATGGGTGACAAAGTTGTCAGAAGTGATTAGAAAGGGAGTAAATGAGATGTATATGTTCTCCAGAAAATCGTGAAAAGACGTAAGACTATAGCCTTACCTCCAAAAGTGAGAAAAATGGGTTGACAGAAAAATATTTGATTTTTTTACTCTAAATCGTAGTAAATGGAATGTACTATCTGCCCATGGGTGAAAAGCTGTCAGAAATTATTACAAAGGGAGTAAATGAGATGTATATGTTCTCCTGAAAATCGTGAAAAGACATAAGACTATAGCTTTACCTCCAAAAGTGAGAAAAATGGGTTGACAGAAAAATATTCGATTTTTTTACTCTAAATCGTAGTAAATGAACTGTACTATCTGCCCATGGGTGCCAAAGTTGTCAGAAAAGATTACAAAGGGAGTAAATGAGATGTATTTGTTCTCCTGAAAATCGTGAAAAGACATAAGACTATAGCCTAACCTCCAAAAGTGAGAAAAATGGGTTGACAGAATAATATTTGATTTTTTTACTTTAAATCGTAGTAAATGAACTGTACTATCTGCCCATGGGTGACAAAGTTGTCAGAAATGATAAGAAAGGGAGTAAGTGAGATGTATATGTTCTCCTGAACGTCGTGAAAAGACATAAGACTATAGCCTTACCTCCAAAAGTGAGAAAAATGGGTTGACAGAAAAATATTTGATTTTTTTACTTTAAATCGTAGTAAATCAACTGTACTATCTGCCCATGGGTGACAAAGTTGTCAGAAATGATTAGAATGGGAGTAAATGAGATGTATATGTTCTTCTGAAAATCGTGAAAAGACATAAGACTATAGCCTTACCTCCAAAAGTGAGAAAAATGGGTTGACAGAAAAATATTTGATTTTTACACTTTAAATCGTAGTAAATGAACTGTACTATCTGCCCATGGGTGACAAAGTTGTCAGAAATGATTAGAAAGGGAGTAAATGAGATGTATATGTTCTCCTGAAAATCGTGAAAAGACATAAGACTATAGCCTTACCTCCAAAAGTGAGAAAAATGGGTTGACAGACAAATATTTGATTTTTATACTTTAAATCGTAGTAAATGAACTGTACTATCTGCCCATTGGTGACAAAGTTGTCAGAAATGATTAGAAAGGGAGAAAATGAGATGTATATGTTCTCCTGAAAATCGTGAAAAGACATAAGACTATAGCCTTACCTCCAAAAGTGAGAAAAATGGGTTGACAGAAAAATATTGGATTTTTTTACTTTAAATCATAGTAAATGAACTGTACTGTCTGCCCATGGGTGACAAAGTTGTCAGAAATGATTAGAAAGGGAGAAACTGAGATGTATATGTTCTCCTGAAAATCGTGAAAAGACATAAGACTATAGCCTTACCTCCAAAAGTGAGAAAAATGGGTTGACAGAAAAATATTTGATTTTTTTACTTTAAATCGTAGTAAATCAACTGTACTATCTGCCCATGGGTGACAAAGTTGTCAGAAATGATTAGAATGGGAGTAAATGAGATGTATATGTTCTCCTGAAAATCGTGAAAAGACATAAGACTATAGCCTTACCTCCAAATGTGAGAAAAATGGGTTGACAGAAAAATATTTGATTTTTTTACTTTAAATCGTAGGAAATGAACTGTACTATCTGCCCATGGGTGACAAAGTTGTCAGAAATGATAAGAAAGGGAGTAAATGAGATGTATATGTTCTCCTGAACATCGTCAAAAGACATAAGACTATAGCCTTACCTCCAAAAGTGAGAAAAATGGGTTGACAGAAAAATATTTGATTTTTTTACTTTAAATCGTAGTAAATGAACTGTACTATCTGCCCATGGGTGACAAAGTTGTCAGAAATGATTACAAAGGGAGTAAATGAGATGTATATGTTCTCCTAAAAATCGTGAAAAGACATAAGACTATAGCCTTACCTCCAAAAGTGAAAAAAATGGGTTGACAGAAAAATTTTGGATTTTTTTACTTTAAATCGAAGTTAATGAACTGTACTATCTGCTCATGAGTGACAAAGTTGTCAGAAATGATTAGAAAGGGAGTAAATGAGATGTATATGTTCTCCTGAACATCGTGAAAAGACATAAGACTATAGCCTTACCTCCAAAAGTGAAAAAAATGGGTTGACAGAAAAATTTTGGATTTTTTT